>CM073448.1:2500000-3750000 GCA_037074515.1 Mimosa bimucronata
CGAATAGGTTATATGTTGGCTGTAAGCTCCTCAATTTTCCATTTGATGTCCAGCAATTTTTTCATGCTCCTCTTTTGTGATTGATGATGATGTGGCTTACATTTCCTTTTTGCTAGGCACGAAGAAATCTTAATGACCCGGAAAATGCCATGGTTGGTGCTTTCGCTGGTAATATTATAACCCCCTCTATACATGCTAACATATTTAACGTGTGGACATCATACATGTTATCTCACAACATTTTGATTATAGGTGCACTTACTGGCGCTATAACTACTCCCCTTGATGTCATTAAGACGAGGTTAATGATTCAGGTAAAATCATGTAGCTTCCTGCCACTGGTATTGTTTTCTTTGGGTTCCCCGGTTTTTTTTCCTTGGGAGGATTACCATGTGGCTCTGCAAGCAGGGAAGACAACGTGTGTAGTAAAGTAATCATGATCCATATGGGATTTTGTAAGGAGTATTGAATTCAATGCCAATTATGAAGCCATGAACATGAGTTTCTGTATTTCCTCTGTAAGGGAACTGCAAACCGATACAAAGGAATCGTGGATTGTGTTCAAACTATCATCAAGGAAGAAGGACCTCGGGCTTTTTTGAAGGTATGGGCTTTCTTTCCATTTTCTCCTTCACACAGTGGCTCGCGGGGTAGACTATCAGAATTCTGTCATTGTTATTATGGCACCACGTTTGTTCTTTTTCCCTGTGTTTTGCATGGAATTGAAACTTGAAAACTAGTTCCTTCGGGAAGTGGGTCTTATTGCTGCGAAAAATTCGAGAAAGTGGGATTCTTCATATTTCTGAGCTTGACAAGTAATTGTTTATTTGTGTGATAAGGTGATTGGAGGAGTCCATTTCCTCATCATGAGGTGGTTGGTGGAGTTATGCGTGACATGCTTGTCATGTCCATGTCTAAGAATAATGATTGTGAAATATGGGTATGAGTGAGGCTTTTGTTCTTACCCCCAACAAGCATTTTCATTAACCCCACCGTCCTCCTCTTACATTTTAGATTATTGAGTATCAATCATCCTGCGAGTTAAAAAATCTTGTCTGCTAGTACATGTTATTATTTGTCCACTGTTTCCATGCATTTGTTTGTGCACCCACACGAATAAAAAGCAATTTTTAGTCTTCCTTAAATCATGCTCTCAACATTTAGCCCCGTGCAGGTTCCCAGAAATTGCGACATGTGTCACCAGAATCTAGCATTCACCATTTTTTTAGTAGTACAAGTTACATGTTCTTTCCTCCCCTTGAGTTTTATTTTTAAAGTATTCAGTTTCAGTACAGGTTACAATGAAACAATATGATCTGGGTTTTGAAGTTGTGTAATTTGGTGTTGGTTTGAATGGTTGTTTTGGAACATTTTTTTTGTATTTTAACAGGGCATTGGTCCAAGAGTGCTATGGATAGGGATAGGTGGCTCTATCTTCTTTGGCGTTTTGGAAAGCACAAAGCGTATTCTAGCTGAGAGGCGTCCTAATCCTCCTCACAACAACACAAAGCTGCAGTAACAGTTTTTTAAGGGGTGTGTGGGTCCCTGCTCTTCATTATGATTTTGTTATATCAAACATAAAATAAATAAATTTAGTGTTCTGATTCTGAAATGAATCATCTTGCATTGATTGATCGATCAATAGCTTATAAGTATTATAACTTAGTGTGGACTTTATGTATTATATTAATCTTGACATAAAAATGAAGGAGGAAATAAATAAAGGTGATAAAAAAACTTACATGCGATAAGTTGTCATACACATGCGGCCTGGAACCCCTCCCTTTACCCTGCTCTCCTTTTTCCTCCCTTTCTCCAATCTCAGCCCTTAATTTAATCTAACGGCCTATAATAAATCACTTTCCCACAGTTAGGTCGATTTGTTTGCTAGGTCATTTTATTTTATTTTATTGCGCCAAAGAACTTGAATGAAAACCAAGCCTTTTTTCTCCGGTGGCTGCACTTCGAAGAGAGACAGATCTGTGGCCTTCTCCAATACAAAAACAACAAATGATTCCCAATTCAATACTAAAAATGGGAGGCACAAAATTATCTGATATAATGACTGAAACACTGATAGAACAAAAATAGCCTCCACCACTCTCGGACTTCACTTCATAACCTCTAGCACCTGTGCAGTACTTGCTGCTCTTCATGTAGTGGATGTAGTCCTTGCTACCCTTTGACTTGGCCAATTTTCCAAATATTTTCATGTCAGGATCTTTGTGCTCCCTGTGCTTCAACAGAATTGGCCTAAAATGCCCGTGCATACTCCCTGCAAAGAAGGCCAGATTAAGTCTCCTGGAAACTCGAAATCCTGCAAGGTCTTTGGTTGGGATTCGTGGAAGTCGCCACGCCAGATGCGTGAATGGACGCCGCTGTAACATAGATCGAGTGGAAGGATGCATAAATTGAAGGATTGATATTCCTGTTGATTCCCAGAAACTGAAGGTTGCAGTTGTAAGCGATGAAATCAGTGTTGAGACGTAGTGGTGGGAAAGTGATTTATTATGGGCCGTTAGATTCAATTAAGGGCTGAGATTGGGGAAATGGAGGAAAAAAGGAGAGCAGGGGGAAGGGAGGGACTTCGAGCCGATACACATGGATGTGACTTTTTTATCTTTGGTTTTGTTTACAAATAAATGAAAGTCAAATCTGGGGTATATATAGTCTCTACATTGGCCACACATTGTCCACACAGATGTTACCAGTTCCTGTAGAAACTAATTAATATATAATGGGAAATTGTTTACAAATTTTAAAATATTATTTCGAATCATTAGGGTTGACATTTATTATTAATCTACTGCCCTACCACCAAAGAATTTTCAAGGTTTCTTCGGACCAAGTGAGCAGAGTCAGTTGCGTGTCTAAATATACCACTCCAAAATAAAAATGAAATGGGAAGAGAGACATATATTTTATGATACATATATATAGCAGAAAAAATACTCCATTCCTCCCACAATATAAAGTTTTTTAACTGAATTGCGGTTTCTTAAAAATAATTTAAAGTTAATTATAAACAGTAAATGTGTAAGAAATATACAATTTTTTTAATAGCACCCTTATTTATGAATGTATAAGAGAGAGGGTAATAATGAAAAGAATATGAAAAAGAATGTGTGAAAGGAATTAATGCATAGGTAAAATGGGAAAAACGCATTTATTTTGCTCAAACAAAATCAAATAAATAGGTTATAGTGTGCAAGTGTGCATTGACTTTTAGGTACACCCTGCCTTTAGTTTTGTTAATTCTATTTGCTACTACATATATATCTTTCTAGTAACTTGAATTTGAAGCATAACACAAGGGTAATATGTCATTATGATTATTTGACGCATTTAGTTTTGTATTTATATATAAAGCTTATATCACCGGCAATCAAGCTACGTCAGTGTCATGATATCTTCTACAATTTCAACCCAAACCAAACGCTTACATTATTTATTACGTTTATTTTTTTTAAATAACGCTTACATTATTTAGAGCTGATTCACTACGCAAATCTGGCCAAGTCATGTTGTAATTGATAGACAATTTCTGGTAAGAACATTGTATAGTTTAATGACTCCCACACCCTCCTTAAAGAAGATCGATTGAGGAATCAAATTAACCTCCAGCTCCATGTGCTATAAGGGAGAGAGGGAGAGTGGGTGGGCCCCCTTCCCCTTAAGGAAGAATTAAGATAGGATGGTAATTACTCCTTATAGCTCAACTTCGAATTAGATGTAGAAATTAGTTGAGGCCTTGAGGGGTTTGCTTTGATTTTAAATGTCAGACTCCAATTCAATTTGTCTCACATTTTTTTCTCAAACTATTTATAATGATTACATACGTTAATGGGAGTTTTTAACAATAGGATGATGATTGACTATGTATTTAAAGAAAATCAATACACATTTATCAACAATAACTGACTTTACTAGTTTTATTAATATCTTTAAATTAGTTATCTAATTTATATGTTTAAAAATGAAGAGAGTCACCAACAGTTTCTCAGCACCATAGAAACAAGTCAACAAAACGTAATTGCTATAGTTAAATTATCAAATTATATCATGTATATTATTAATATCAATCAGACGTAAAAAATCAACAAAATGAGGCTGAGTTCTCCAATTGTGACTTTGAATATACAAAAATGATCCATCAACCCGGTACCTGTTAAGGGATTAAACCAATCAAGATACGTTTAGAAATAAGAAAATTGACAATAAGTCATAGAATTTATATTTGACCAAACAAAAAGTTAGTCTTATGATGTACTTCCTCTTGTCCATATAAGGTTAAATTAACTTTTTTGTGAAGATTAAGGAAGCAAAATGGACCTCTAAATTTTACAATATATTATATGTAATTAGATTATACATTAGTTTATAAGTAAAAGGAATTACCTTTGAGAAAAAAGTTAAATATAAACAATTTAAAGTAGTTGATTTTGTATCCTTAATTTCCTTAAAAAAACTTTACTTTATCTTATATTTAAGATTGGAAGGAGTATTGATGTAAGACACCACTACCTAATAAATTCCTCTAAACCTTAATTTTGAGTTCTGGAAGGGCAGCTATGTGCCATGAACTGAATCAGTCACTTAATTACTTAGATGTTTAGTAATAAGATTTAGAAAAAGTGTAGGATGCCGAATGATAGTACATTTCTAAATGATCACATATTCATAAAATTATTTCCATTATCACTGTCAAGCCTATGTTTGGAAACAATTGAAAACAGGTTTTGTGACTCTTGAAATAAAACTATTTCTGGTTTTCTTTAAGACCAAACAAACTTACATGCAAATACACTAATTATGTTTGGCAAGATGAAATATATGTCATTCACAAGAACACCTATCGAGGAATTTCACATTTGGCCGAGGCAGGAGCGTTGGAATCCAAGTCCGTTTATTATTGTTAATGAGTGAAAAGTAAGTAAGGATCACCATAGCTACCGGTTTCATTTTTCTTTGACACCGAAACAATATATGATTTCATTTGTTTGTACTACGTCAAAGTTTATTATTATGGCACATATAATTGCCTAGTTAGCTAGAAAGAAAAATGTATACTTGGGTGACTTATAATGGCAAACATATGTAATAATAACATAGACTTTTAAGACATAATAATCCTTCTCTAGGGGTAGGCCCCTTATCTCATTACCTAATTATCCTTAATACCCCATAAAGACGAAAAGGGTGAAAATCAGACTGTACAAGTGCTAGGCTATCATCTTGACAAAAAAAAAAACTATTAGAAAAAATTGAGCTTCATTATATACTATAGATTAAAGCACTGTCTAGAATGCCACTTTTTAGACCAACGGTTACCTGTATAGGAAAAGAAGAAGAAAAAAAAGGCGGAGTAATTATGATGACTATTAGTGCCCGATGAAATATTATATTAGTTATTTGTGATCCATCCACCATACATTGTATACGGATGATTGATTAATTATTTATCAGGGACTACTTTAGTTAATAGACAACATTATCAAAACAAAATTGTTATCATTAACTCTGAATACAAATGATTGCTACATTTGGTTCCGCGGATATATAGAATGTATATAGATCATATTATCTAAGATCTCTATACCGAATTCTCTATAATTAACTTCATCTAGTTAAGAGACAAGCTGAGGAGTGAAGATATAACCATAGTAGCTGAAACACGCCTAACCTAAAGATGAGAGAAGTCTTACAGTGTGTTTGGATTGCCTTAAATCCAAGCAATAAACACTTATTTTGGATTAAAAGCACTTAAAATTGTTGATAGCTTTTTTTTATATGTTTGGTTTGGCTTATACTCAATTTAACTTATAGCTTATAAGTAGCCAATAAGTAGAAGCTAAAAAAATAGCTTATAGATAAAAAAAAAAAGCACTTATGGAGGTGGAGTCCATAAATTCTGATTTATTTTTCACAGCTAATCACAACTAACCCAAACATAAATCTCATTATACAATGTGACTTATAGAAAATAAATCACTTATAAGTCATTTTTTTCACAGCTAATCTAAATATAAATCATATTACACAATCTGACTTATTTTCAATCTGATTTATATTTAATTCATTTTTCAAATCAAATCGTCAATCCAAACATACCCTTAGCAAATGAACACTTATTGAATAAGTATTTTGTTGGGAAAGAAACCAAATGATAGGGTTGTTCCCATGACGTTCTGATTTTATGGCTTTTTGAGACAGCAAACGGACAAGGGGGTGGTTTTGGGGTTTGTGAAGAAGAAGATCAGATCTGATATATCCATCCATGCCGAAAGCTCACGCTGGAACCAATGACACTGCAACTATATATGATATCATGCGTCCACGCATGCCACAATCCCTCTTTAGCAGTCCAAAAATACTTAGTAATTGTAATACAAACATCTCTCTTTGGTCATTTTCACACACACTTATCGTACATTTACATGAAACACTTTAGTCACTTTCATACTCTTCAGTCTAGCTGAATATTCACTGATGTGATACTTTTATGCTTTTGCCGTACCTAGCTAGCTAGGTATATAGGGAATGTGTAGAGTTATATATAGAGCTCACTAGTCACTAGTTCCAACCTGGAATAAACCCTAAGTACTCTCCATCATCACTTACCCTCAACAACCCTCATTTCTACCTGAAAACCGTGCGCCTTTGCCCCAAAAAAAGCTGCACCATTCTTTCGTTAAGAATCGAGGACCTGCTTTAATTTTGCAGGGATTTTCTACCTACAGTTTGACCAGTCTCTCATTTCCTCATCTAAAAGTTACATTAGACCTGTAACTTTTAATTACTCCTCCGGCTCTAAATATATATAAAATACATTTGAGGGGTAAATTTGGTCATAAATATAAAACCTCTAATTGTTCTCAATTTTTTTTTTTAAATTATCCTTATTAATACTCCTCAATAATAAACAAGTAAAAAAAAAAGGTTGGGGATAAATGTAGATGTTTAAGATGTATTGGTGATATCGATAATGTGATTTTAACTAACTTAAATAACACATTTAATCTAATCAAATAAAGTAAATAAATCTATTATTTAGAACAAGAGGGAGTAATCAATACCACAGAATATAGATACACACCTTAAGAAGTAGTCTGGTTTCGGTTGGGGAGGGGAGCAATGTTTGCTACCTCCCCCTCTCATCGTGTTGTTAAATCAAAAGGAACAAGAAGATCTTAATAAAGTGGACAATTTTAAAAGTGGAGGCACAAACTTTAATTTTGATAGAAGAAATTAGGGCAAGTAAAATAGAATACTAGGATTTTTACGCATAAAAGTCTCGCATTGGTTACAAATGAAAATGAATGACATCTTATAAGGATATATATGGACAAAGCATGAGGAGTAATAGTCTTTTAAAGTGGACAAATTCGAAAACGGGACACTAACTCCAAGTTCAAAGGAAATGGTTAATTAATAGAATGAAAGGATTTTCACTAATGAAGCATGGCAGACATTATGGAATAAAGTATGAAAAACGACAACATTATATTCTAGTGTGAATACTAGTTATGTAGAATTGGGAATGTAGAATTGTACACAGAAGAGGAATGGCAGTGTGTTGTCACAAGGGCTTGTAAGTGACTGGAGGGGGCATGCGTTGTCTCTGACAAAGTCAGGATCTTATCAACAACATACAACTATTACAGTCACACACACTTGAGAGGCAAGGTGCGTGCCCTAATCATTTCCTACATCTCCACACATATATTCACCCCCCGCTTTAATTTCCTCTTTGCTTCTCCTGCACAATTATAATACTCCCAGTCTTTATTAGACAGAGAATTCTTTTAATTAATTTGAAGTTTGATGGTAGTGAAATATAAATTCAAAGCCTACTATAAATCCAATGGAACTGTCAGTATCATCACCTGACCCAGAACACTCGCCTTTGTCTCTCTCAATAAATTACAAAAGACAATGACTTGAATCCCGGTGATATATACATGCTGAGTTTCGGGATATATAGTCTCAATAAGTATTCGCTGGCTAGCGATTTTGTTCTGAAAGGCTTTTTTGGGACCAATATCACCTTTAAATTATGAAAAACGTAGCAATGTCACCCTTATCTAACGGAACTGTTAACGGACATCATGTCATGGCCTATGTCAAGATGAAAATAAACCATTTGTGCTCTGGATTTCGATGAGGGTGCCTTAGAAGTTTTTTTGGGTGCAATGTCACCCTGGACAAAATCGCTCCTCAAAGAAAACTTTCAAAGTAAAAATGGCTAATCTATATCCTGATATATACCATGATGTGGTGTCTGTTAACAGTTTTATTAGTTCATGGCGACATCGCTATATATTTTTTTTTACTTCTGGGGTAATATTGGTTCTAAAAAAAACTTACACGACAAAATCGCTACCCAGCTAATATTTCAGGGACAAAATCGGTATTTAACCCTATAAATAAATACTAAGCTACTCCCGTAATTAAAATTTTTTTTTACAGATTAATTAATCATGACAACAACAAAGAGAGCAGAGATCGAGAGGCCACTGTGGGAATTATAGTAACTTAAAAAAGAATGGATTATAATTGAGAAGCTAGGAAAAGGGGAAAGCAATTGGTGAGCGATAAACAAGGGATTGATAGATGAAGGAGGAAATCTGAAAGGCATAATGGAGAGGCATAAGAGAGACAAAAAGAAATGATGTGTGTTTGCCACGGGATGCCCTTTAGTTTCCCCAACTTGCTTAACCCCTTTAATTCGTTTAAAGATATAAAAGCATTACTTTCATTTAAATTTGCATCACATTAATAAATTAATAAATCAAACCTAATGGGGGGCTTTCTGTGGAGGCAAGATATTATTCCCCTCGTACGTACTCCTCCTTCTGACATCATCAACACGTTAGCCTAACGCCAGCGCAAACCCTATTCACTCCATTTGCCATTTCATTACACCCCTCTGAAACGTATTAAAGTGCTCATTTTTCTTGCATAAACATACATATGCCCTTTGTAAAGGGTGAGTCTTAAACTACTTGTAATAAATATTGCTTACATCTGACTTGGAGGTTGAATTCAACCGTGGGAGCCAGTTTTATGCACTAAACCGCCCTAATGAGATGTTTTGTAAAATAAAAATAATGCATAAATATATTAAGATGACAAATAAAAAATACACGCAAATCCATTTGTCATGACCATGCATCTACAGTGCATACGGTGCGTATATATACAGATATATACTGCCACTGGTGTGCAACCGGCGATGATGCTACTTTAATGGGGGCAAAACCGTCATGTAATTGAACCTGACTTTTCTGCTGGATGGATTGTAACTTTCCCCATCCAAATTTTTGGAAAAGATCGTCTGATAAAATATTTTTTATGGAAATTTAATTATTGGTGGAAGTGCAGTATGGTGGCTCGGTGATCATTCACTGTCCCTTTTCCCGTTTTCCCAAACAGTATTTAGTCCAAAAACAACTGTAGAAGGAAAAAGGCGCATTTTTAAAATGAAAGAGCAAAGTAATAATCATATTGTGAATTCAAATGAACAGTGTCTAACATTTTAAGTACTTGTTCCAATACTAAACCTCCGCGCGCGCACAAATAAAAATAAAAGTACACACACGTTTAGGTTTTTACCCTTTGCTTCTTCCTTTTTTGGATAAAGGTTTTCTACTCTTTGTTGAGGCCCCTTGAGGGGCTGCAAATTAACAAGAATGAATGCTAACGCCAACATTAAAATTTTATAAGCCACTGTCATATTGCTTGTTAAATAACCATGCATCAATACATGTATTTCTTGCCCATGGATTTCATGAATATAATAAAATCAAATTTCTTTCATATTATAGCTAGGAAACTCTGTTTACTCAGCAGCTACTTTTACTTCATCCATTAATTTCTGCAAATGAAGCTCATCATCATGTTACTGAGTTATGAAACATGCAAGATGAAGTACTACAAAGGCCACATAATAATTATTGAATTATGGTGAAATTTTAAGGCGGTAGATAAACTGTGATATCAATGGCCACAGTGGTCCACAAACATTCGACACATACACTTAACAAGTGAAAGGTGGCTAACCACCATGATTAATGTTACACGCTTAATTGATCCATGAATGACAAGCAATAATATAATAAGTCTGGGTTTGGAATTTGAGAAAAAAGTTGGTGAGATGTGGTGTTAGTTCAAGTTTTAGAAAGCCAAATAGGAAAAGGGAGGCGAGAAAGGTAACGAGCTTTTTTGCTGCAACAAAAGTCAATAAAGCCTCATTCACTCATCATAATGATATCCTTCCCAACGATGGAGAGAGAGAGAGAGAGAGAGAGAGAGAGAGAAGGGTGTGATATAGATAGATATGCACCCAAGATTCATCATCATTGTCCTCTGTGATTTCTTTTTCGAATATATGTGGTGTCCCCAAAGAGATCATTTCGTATTAAAACCAGCCAAAATAACTCTAGCTAGAAAAGTGATAGGTATATGTTTCACCCCGCTCTCTTTTCACTCGATTTTGTGGTAAATGAATGATAATAATTTCCCTCAGTTCAAAAAAAAAATGATAATAATTTCCCCTTTCTATATTATATTTTAAATCATGAATCTGCTCCTATTATTGTGCACTCAACACACAGCTTTCACTTTTGCCCATATATTATAATTATTATCTACAGTGACCGGCTGTTGCATGGAAGTTTCATACAACTTTGCAATGGCACCAAACTTTCTCTCTTGAGACGTTTTGTCGTCTAATGTTGACCCTCCCTTTGTCACACAGTAAAATTCCACTAACCTTTGAAGGACATTGAATTTCCAAGTTTTTGAGCATTACACTACCATTATCTGAAGCTAGCAGATATCAAAGCCAGCTTTAGTTGAAAGCAAAACGTTATATTGCAAAAGCGAGTTCCTTCCTCTGGTCTCATTTATTTTTTATTTTATATATATATATATATATATACCTACCTAGTTTCTCACCCCTCATGATTTTTATTTAAGAAGGGGTCGACGTAGGGATTCAGAAATTGGCATATATCTTGGTAGAGATAAAGAGATAGCCACAACCAGAAGGGAAAGTGGTTAGACCTTTTCCTTTCACGGTGTAAATCCTAGCCTCTTCCTCCTCCAAACCCTAGGAAAAAAAAAGATCAGTTTCTTCAAGAAGAAAATTCTTGTCTTTTTCGTTCTTATATTCAGAAACTTTGAAATTAGAGAGAGAAAGAGAGATACTAATGTCAACAACCACACGATCGATTTTGAACCATCATGGTGGAAATTTGTTCGAGGATCAACAATATGTGATGCACACACATCAGTTGGGGTTTCTTCCAAATTTCTCGGCAAATATGGCCTTTCCTTCTTTGGGATGCCATCAATCTTTGAAGGGCTTCCATACTATGGCTCCTTCTTCTCTATCATCTGAAACAACTTCTACCACAACTGCTAATCTAACGGAAACCTTATTTGGAGCCACTGGTCAAAAGCCAAGGCAAGAAGACCTCTCTTCTAGCTTGGGAGGAGGAGGACCAACCCAACTCCTTTCCTTGAACACATCAAGTGTATTCGATCCATGGTAAAGTAAAAACCTCTCTTTAATTCTCACATCCACCCACATGCATGCCAACTAGCTAGCTATATATATCTTTTTTTTGGAAAATCAAATCAAGTTTGTTAGTTAGTTATACAATTCATATGTCAAATATATATTGGTGATTTGATGATGAATATAGGGGGTGGGGTGAAGTAAGCGAATGCTTGAGCAGTAAAAGGAGTAGTGGAGGAGGAGAGAATGGTAATTGTATAGGGATGTCAGCAATGAAGATGAAGAAGATAAAGGGAAGGAGGAAGGTGAGGGAGCCTAGGTTTTGCTTCAAGACCATGAGCGATGTTGATGTCTTGGATGATGGCTACAAGTGGAGGAAGTACGGACAGAAGGTGGTCAAGAACACCCAGCATCCCAGGTTTGTGTTTTCTTTTTTTTCCCTTGTGTCTTCATTTCTTCTAACTCGTTGAATAATGATCGTCTCTGCACATAAACACAAAAAAAAAAAAAAAATTGAAAACTTGGAATCAAACTGTGTTTTAATTATTTGATTGGGGTGATCTTCCATGCTCCAATACATGGATATAGTTTCTCTCTCCAACCAGCCAACACCTATAGTTATGCCTGTCTTTATTTTCTTCATCGTCATCATAACTACGATCTGCTTTATCAAACGGGCTTTGGGATCATTTAAATTTTTAGTGAATATAATGCCGGAATGATTACTCTCATTAATCAAACATTTTAAAGTTTGGATATCACTGTATAACTTTCTAGCTCTCTTTAAAGATATACACACGCAAGAGAGTATTTTTGAATAGGAGATCGTGGACATTGAAATGCGGACCATGTTAAAAAAGAACTAGTGATTACTAATAATTAGGACCCTATAGACCTATTTATGCATGACTTAAAGCACGCATTACAGATTTAGCTTATCTGTTTATTTAATGCAAGCTTAATTTGGTCTTCATGATTAGTGTTTACACTTTATTTGAAGATTAATTCAACATGTTTGTGATTATCTGGTGACATATATAGAAGCTACTATCGATGCACACAAGACAATTGCAGGGTGAAGAAGAGAGTGGAACGTTTAGCAGAGGATCCGAGGATGGTGATAACAACGTACGAAGGGAGACACGCACATTCTCCCTCCAATGATCTTGAAGACTCTCAAGCTCCTTCTCAGCTTACTGATTTCTTGTGGTGATCCTCTCATGCACATTTTCTGTGTTTCTAAAAGGGAAGAGTGAAAATTGGCAATGTATCTTATTATTAGTATTATTATGATTATTCTGGCTATCATACATACGTACGGATGTCTTTGATTCATTTTCAGTTTTCACTCTTTTTCCATTAATTTCTCTAAGTGTAAGAGTGTGCTTATTGTGTTTCCTAGTTTAACTATGCATGTATTTCCCCAAGTGTTTCTCTTGTCTCTCTTATCCCAATATCAGAAACCAATAATAGACCCTCGTACATCAATTGCAGTAACTCATTGTTTCTTGTATGTATAACTGTTTTACCCCTTCTGGCTTCTGCTTTTCTTCATTTGGAATGCTATCCAAAGTATAAAAGGCCCACAGAAATCTCATTGTGACATGTCCATTTTGAGTGGAAACACTACAATATATGTATTCAGTTGTGTTGGAGAAACTAAAAATGCAAATAAGAACTTCATCACTACTACTTATATATAATTTTGGATGGTTTTGAGGAGGAGAGCTGCCAAGATATAGTTTTTTTTTTAAAAAAAAAAAACATAACGTGGGCCTATATATGCATTTTTATGTGATTACATTTCTTACGGAATTCAATATGCACTGCATTATTATCAATAGCAGACATTTTTATATTTCAGTTTGATTTGAAAAAAATAAGGTGATCGAGGAACTCAATTTATATTTTAGTTATTCACTTATTGTAGGACCAACCAAAAATGTAAGGATGATAACAATCGGTGAAATCAAGAATCAAGACTTTTTTTTTCTTCTTTTGGGCCCAAAGGATTCAAGAGTTCAAAAATGACAAGAATGTGTAGAGGGTGAAAAGTGATGTCGGGTTAAAAGTTATGGACTGGACATGTGATCTATCCATCCTTGAGGCTTATCTGAGCAGGTTATAATCCAGAGTTTGGGGCCTTTTATTATATCTTCAGTTCTGGACTGGATCACTCATCTAAAGAAACATGCTTAGGTGAAGAACTATGTATGATGTGGTGCTTCATGTAAGTTTCAGGGATCAAAAGTTAAAAAATGTAGGCGGGGGATTAAACAAAGGAAGCTTTGAAACTACTGACTTTTATATGTAACGAACATGTCACGTGATGGGTAACGCCAAATTTTTTGGTAAGATCAGATCAATTGTAACACAGTTCGGTAGTAGTTTCATAGAAAAGTGAACTTTCTTTCCTTTGAAAGCTGGAAAACAAAGATGTGCGTAGTTGAGTTAATTGGGTCTATAAAACTCATGACGAAAAAAAGACAAGCACGTGAGATGGGAAATCAGTCTGTAGGGAAGCCATGTAGCACGTGCTCCCACGTGACCCCCACCTTCATTAACCTCTCATTGAGAATGGGAAGACGTGAATAATAAACCCTTTTACGCTTATTGTGGGAATCATTGTTTGTTTCAATGGCCCCTCTCTTACCCCTTATACCTACCATTTCTACTTATATATCACTAACGTTAACTTGAATCATCAAATAGACCAGCCCCCTCTTATGCTCAACACCAACTATAACACATCCACATATGTGCACGTGGGCAGATGTACCCAACCATACACATGGCCCTTACACGTGTTGCTTCATCATCATCATGATTATTATTATTATAGTTGTTATTATTATAAATAGTGAAAAGAGCGTATTCATTCCCTGGCCCTGCCCATTACTCGTGAAATATATATATGGCCCCTACCTCTCCTCACTATGTGTCTCCATGTATTCCCACTATTTCTTGTCCATTTGTGATGTCCACCCTGAATTATTGATTTTTTTCCTGGTTTCTCATTGTGAGTATTGGAGTAGGCTCAGTGGCTAATCCCTTCGCATTCTGCTGGCCCATGTAAGAGGACAGATGTTGGTCGAGAGTTTTACGGGTCGTTCCTATTCCAAGGCGCGGATCAAACCGTCCACTACTAATAAGGAATGAGAGACCTTTACCATCTTACCTAGGCCTCGTGGTTAGAATGATTGAAATATTGGAAGATATTAGGAGGAATATAATACTTACATGTTCTAAGAGTGTCACATAATCTGAACTCTGAATCTATCAAAATAAAACAATTCAACTGATTATAATTATACTTGAGTGATAATCTTTCTTAAACAATTCACGTTTTATTTTTGTTTTAACAAAAACAAGTCTATTAACAACATTCATAATCCATAATAGTAAGGAAATGTTTTCATTCAAAACGAAATATAATGTGCCTTATATCATATGTGTCATTAGCCAACTACAATCAAAACTTGTTTAGTTGCTATATTTTGATTGGTGAGCCCATAATAAAACCTCATGTCATGAATTGGATGATGCTTGGGTTGACTTCATCCTGTTGCCAGCCATACCGTATAGTGGCCCAGTGCCCCTAACTTCAAAAAAAACAGAGAGAGAGAGAGAGAGAGAGGAGGAGGTGTCAGGGTCAATTATAGGTGGACCTGAAAGCGACGATGTCGTATCACCAAAACGACGTTGTGGGATAAGATTTGAGACACAGTCAGGTGCCCCCTTGGCCCACGTGTCACGCTCCCCCCACATGTGGCTGCCAATGTGCGAACCACACGATTCCCCTCCCTTCCCTCTCCTTACTTTTATTATCACCTCTTTAAACAAACCACTTTAATCATCCTCTCTCATACTTCTAATGCAAATCACCTTTCTTCACATATATTCTCAACTTGCCCTCAAGGTTAAAAAAAAAAAAAAACAAAACTTGCCCTCGTTTTGTTATTTGACATGACTACTTATATCATGTCCTTTTCATACCCGTGCCTTCAACATTCTTAATATACACATATCAAATTATTAATCTGAAGTGGTCTACCACTCTACTGTTCTCAACTAACAGTTTTAACATCTTTGACTTTGAGTATACCATCTGCACAACTCAAGTCCGATGATAGACAGATTAAGAGGTGGATTCAAAGACACGCATGGACAATAATAATACTAAGCATGTTATGTTGGGTGGGGTAATTAAACCCTATTACGTACCACTGTATGTACTTTCAATAAATACATCAGCCCTTGAATATATATATATATATATATATATATATAATCTAATGACAGATTAGACGACACCAAGGTGTTTCCAACTGGTGCAGAGTTGTATCCCGGACAATAGAACAAGAAAAGACAGGACATTCGTAAAATATATATAATGATAATACAAATAAAACTAGCTGAGAGAGAGGGAGGGAGAGGAAATAAGTCCATAACACGACAATATTAAATGTTATGATACGTTACTCCGCAATAGTGAAATATGAAGGACAGGTTTGGATCGCCAATAAATTGCGTGAGGGAACCTTGAACTTCAAAATATTGGAAAGCAGTTTGTTCATTTCTTTTAAAAGATAAATAAATGTAAGTGATTTACTTTGTGGAAGGAAACGTCAAACAAGAGTATTTGTCCCCTGAAGTGCACATGGTGATTGTAATTATGGCAGAACAGTGAGAATGGATTTTGAATATAATACAATGTTTGTCACCGCGTGAGGCAAACGATTCTTCCTTGTTAATTTTATAGATACGTGCTAATCGATAAGAGTCAAAATTAGGTGGCCACCACATCGCACATTTTCCCAGTCACAGAAACGAATAATATATACAATTCACCCAGGTCCCATGGTCCAGAACTCCAGATGACCAGATCACATGCCTAGCACACATGGTCAACAAACAGACAAGATGCACTCATTTACTACCCTTTCTCCGAATCAGAAACACCAGTTGAAGATTCTCGACGCTAAAGAAAAAAAATACCACTACAATAGTAAGTACTATTGTTTATTTGTGTGTGCAGGGTATTAAGTTATTAACCGTCCTAAATGCTTTTCAAAGATATCTTGTCGTGGGAATCTCGAAGTATAAAACAAGGCTAGCTAGGTATCTTTCTCGTGTATTAGTCCCTCTCGACTGCAGAGACACATACTTTCATGCAGTTTATTTTATTAAGGGGTGGATGTGAAAGAGAAAGGAACACATCGAAGGTTTTAACTGGTGGAGATGCATAAGAAAAAGGGGTTAAAATTGGTCAAGGAGACAACATGATCCATCAACGGAAGGAAAATGCCGTGAGAGAAGCGGTGTGTTCCCCATTGGCAAAGAGCATAGTAATCAAGCCATGGTTATGAACTTCAAAACAACATGAAAGAGTAGATGGATTGAATTTCTCAATCAAGAAACGCACGTTTTGGTCACCAAATCAAATGTGTTGGACAAAGGTCCAAAAGATAAGTTCACTTAGTCACCGTCGCTGTGGTCTAAATATGCAGGGAGCTGAAATAATATTTAGGAAACAAAGAAGGCAAGGAAACAACGGGAACTGTTCGTGTTTATATAAAAAAATAAAAATTTATCCTAGTTTGAGCAACAGTTTTATGTATAGAACAACAATATTACTTACATAAAATGGTAGAAATACAGGAGGCAATTCTCATTTCCTCTTTTCCGAAATAATTGGAACTGGTCAAGAAGGAAAAAAAAATTTGGGGGGAGGGAGCTGATGTCATCAGCTACTGCTTCTTTCGTCCTTTTCCCCCAAAGAATTCTTGCCTGCCTACTGCTTGCTGGTTAATTCAGGGATTTCTTTTATGCTCATATCTACCATTTCCATGGCGCCAAAACCACCATCCTCACTCGTGATGGTAGACTGGGAATCCATCCCAGATCCTGCTTGGATTTCCTTGAACATTGCCATCACTTGAATCATCGTGGGACGGCGCATTGGTCGATCATCAAGACAAGCACAAGCAACTCTCAAGTGTTGTAAAAGCTCAATCTCAAGACTCGGATCCTCTTTCATGAGCTCTGGGTCAAAAACATCCCTTAATAATAAAGCATGCTGCTTAACCCATCCCACCAGATTGTTATCTCCAAAGTCTGATGAATCTGTGGGTCTTTTCCCTGTCAGTAGCTCCAACAGAACTACACCATAACTATAAACATCACCTTTCGTGGAACATCTAAAGCTCTGGTAATATTCAGGAGGAACATAACCTGGGGTGCCTGCTAGTGTGCTGACACTTAAATGGGTGTCCATGGCACTCATAAGCCTTGCCATTCCAAAATCGGAGACTCTGGCTTCCAGATTCCCATCAAGCAACACATTGCTTGATTTCATGTCCCTGTGAATGATGTGAGGAATGCAATTGTGGTGAAGAAAAGCCAATCCCCTGGCAGCTCCAATTGCAATCTTCCTCCTGGCTGCCCAGTTCAGCTTCATCCCAGATTTCTTCGGATCATGCAAAACATCCTCTAGGCTTCCATATTTCATGTATTCATAAACCAAGAGTCTTTCTTCTCCAACTTTGCAGTATCCAAGAAGGGGAACAAGGTTCCTGTGCTTAATTTTCCCGATGGTTTCCATTTCAGCAGTGAACTCCCTGTCCCCTTGTCCACTAATATGAATCAGTTTCTTAATGGCCACTACACTCCCATCTTTCAACTGAGCCTTGTATACATCTCCAAAACCACCTTTACCAATAAGACTGTCATTGTGGAAGCCATTTGTGGCTTCAACAAGGTCCCCAAAAGTAAGCTTCCTAAGGGGCTTCTCGAAAGTTGCAAGATTTATGCTAAGAGCTTCGCGGGCACTCACCCTCCAACCAGCATTAGCCGTACCTGAGTGAGACCGACTGTCTATGTAGACATCCAAGGCGGCCTCCTTCTTCTTCCTCCTCTTTCTTGCCTCGAAGGCGATTATGATTAGACCAAGTATGCAAAATAGGGCGAACAGCAACCCAATGGACACACTCCTTGCCAGAGATGCTCGCCTTTGGTTCGACCTCTGATGCCTGGCATTTGCAATTGCTCTGGAGTCCGATCCACAGGAAGCAAGAGGGACGCCGCAAAGACCAGAATTATTTGCAAACTTGGCAGCGGGAAACGTATCGAACTGACCGGATTCAGGAATCAACCCTGAGAGATTGTTGCTTGACAGGTCAATTTCCGTGAGCATGGAAATGCCTGTCAAGGATTGAGGAATCTGTCCTTCAAGCCTATTGTTGGAGAGATCAAGAATGTTGAGATTTTTCATGTCTCCAAATTCCGGTGGGATGTTCCCAGATAAATCATTGTAACCCAAGTTCAAAATTAACAGAGTGTTCATACTCCCCATCTCCTTGGGAAGAGCACCCGACAACCTATTGTGTGAAATGTCCAGAAAAATCATAGAACCTTGACTAAACTTGGGACGGACCTTACCATTATAAACTCTAGTGAAGCTAGTGAAACTGCAAGGGCTCCTGGCAGAAATCCTGCTCATCTGCTCCATATTAATACCAGCAAACTCCAGCAAATTCCCTGCTCCATGGCACTGCTTACTACCATCCGTCTTGATATACACATATGACTTCCGACTGATGAAATTAACCTCAATTTTGCCCGACTGCTTAAACAACTCAGGAGGAATTGATCCATTCAGAGAATTAGTATTCAGATCCAACCATATCAACTTTTCACAATCCCCAAGCTCAAGCGGAATCCTCCCAGAGAATGAGTTATTACTCAACTTCAAGATCGCAAGATTTGAAAGCTGACCAATCCAAGCCGGAATCTCCCCACTCAACCTGTTATTAGACAAGGACAACCAATTCAAGCTGGTGCAGTTGCTTAAACCAGAAGGGATAGTCCCAGACAGCTCATTGAAGTCCAGAATCAAATTCTCAAGAGTCTTAATCTGCTGAAGCTCTTGTGGTATTTCTCCATGGAGCTGGTTCAGCCAAAGAATCAAATCCTTGAGCTTTAAAAGAGACCCAAAGCTAGAAGGGATAGTCCCCATCAAGTAGTTGAAACTCAAATCCAAAGTCACAAGCTCAGAACAGTTACTAAGTGTAGGTGGAATATAACCTGTCAACAAATTATTCTGAAGGTATAATTCCTTCAAATTATTCCTCGGATCTTCACACAGCCCTCCAGGAATTGGACCAGTGAGATTATTAGCACTCAGATCCAACGTCTCCAACCTCGAGAACTGAGAAATTGTACGAGGCAGAGTACCAGTGAAGTAATTAAAGGAAAGAACTAACCTCTTCAATCCACTCAATTCAGCGAAAAAATCAACCGGAAGTTCGCCGGTGAACTTGTTGTGTGATATATCAAAAGATTCCAACGAAGAACAAGCCTTGAAATCACTCGGAAGCACACCGGAAAGGTTGTTAAAGGAAAGATCGAGTACCACCAAAGTGAGGCACAAGTCAGAAATCCCAGAAGGAATCTCTCCTTGGAAATGGTTGTTGGCGAGGTACAAGAACTGTAGAGAACCGGACGGAAGTGAGGGAACCGGACCGGAGAAGTCGTTGCCGGAGATATTCAAGTAACTGAGATTTTTGCAACCGGAGAGAGACCGAGAAATGTCACCGTAAAACTTATTAGCAGAGATGTCAAGGTGCTCCAGAGCAAGGCAATCACCAAAAGAAGGAAGAGCGAGAGAGAAATTGTTAGAGGAAATGTCAAGATGGTGCAAAGATTTGCAAGTAGAGAAGGAGTTAATTTCCCCTGTGATTCTGTTTCCTTTAAGAGACAACACCTGAATGTCACCACAACCCTGTGAAAAGATCCATGGGAGAACGTAGGGACCAGAAATCTTGTTATTGTAAGAGAGATCGAGGACCTGAAGGTTTAGCAGCCTCAAACCTGTTGAGTCTCTCCCTGAAAATTCCAACAAATTGGATGAAAGATTGAGAGATTTCAGGGAGGAACAAGAGGAGAAGAAGTTCAAGGAAGTAAGGGGGCCAGATAAAGTGTTCTGAGATAGATCTATGGAGTTCAATGAGGTGCTACAGGTGGAAGTAGGAGGGAAGGAAATGGAGCCGGAGAGGTTTGTGGAGTGAAGAGTGAGAGATTGAAGGTGGTTGAGGGAGAGGAGGAAGGTGGAGACGAGGGTGAAGTTGGTGTTTAAGGGGATTTGGGAGAGGTCTATGGAGGAAATGAGATTTTCATGGCAGGAAATGGAAATGAAGGAGCAGGGGTCACGATTAGGGAGCCAGTTGTGGAGGAGGGAGGGGTTAGGGAGGGAGTTCTTGAAGGAGAGAAGCTGGTGGGTTTGGTCTGTGAAGGAGGAAGAAGCAAGAGTGAAGAAGAAGAAGAGGAGGAGGAGGAAGAAAGAGCGAGGTTTCTTCATCTTGTGAATAAGAAGAAGAAGAAGCAGAGAGGGAGAGAGAAAGAGGGTAGCTTTTTTCTTTGTTTGGGGGGTGTTAGGATATGAGGGCTGCCATTAGAGGGGGGAGAGGAGAAGGTCTGGTAAAGACTGTAGAGGGAGAGAGTGATATGAGTGATGAAGATTGGAGAGAGAAGGAAAGGAAGAAGATGATATGGGGGGCCAAGGGAGTCAAAAGTCTGAGTAAACATGGTAACAAAACTATTTATCAGACTTCAAGCATATCGGCCACTCCTTGTTCCTCCCACCCACATTCACATGCTCCTGTACATGTAATATTAGTTTAAAACCCTTTCTTTTATTTGGCGGCTTTGTTAGCAACTGGTTAATCCAGTTAATGGAATGCAGACACATAGTGGAGATGCATTCCTACTCCCAAATAATTATAATGGTTGCATATACACTCAATAACTTGAATATTAAATAATTTGTTAAATTGGAACAACCTCTTTTCAATTAATCATATTATTGACAGTACTCCATCTGATCTTTATCACAAAAGCTCTGATCCATTATTAAATTACGTGACTTAAGTTTAACAGTTAAAATTGGATAAGTATGTAAGAAATAAACTTTTTCAACCATTCCCTTATTAAGAAAGATAAGTAAGAGAGAGAAATATAGTGATAATGAGATGAAGAATGAAGATAATGTAGTATTAATAGGAAAAGATGAAGTGAGAGAATAGAGTTGTTTAGAGGCATAAATAGTAGAAATACACTATTAAATGCTTAGATAACTCTTTAGTGATCTTTTATTAAAAAAAAAGTTAAGGCAATATAAATTTTGGGCCATAATTAACACTGGACGGAGTATTAATTTGAAACATTAATGTTCTCCTTTTGGCTCACAAAATCCATCTCCTTCCCTCTGAATTATTACTTCAAGTATTTTAATTTAATGTTTGCAACACTCAGTTTCTCTCTCTAACCAAAATTGTCAGTTTGTTCTCTCTAGCTTTCCGCGTACGTGCGACCAAGCATTGATCCATCACCATCACTTAATGGAGATTCCATCTCTTAATTTAATCCGGATCTTCTACTCACGAGGGTCTTAATTAAGCTCTATGCCACCTTTTTTTCTTTTTTTTTTCTTTTTTTACTTTTATCGTTTTCCCCGTTCCACGCCTCTTTTGAGGGGATTATTTAATTCACCATAAATAAACAGTAGGAGGACAGACTACACTGAGCACGCCCTCATGCTTCTTCCCATGCACCCTTCAAGCCACTGTACTTTTTTTTCCCCCCTAAGTACGAATGAATGGCAAAATCTGTGTTTATTTTTAGTCTTTGAGTTAACTTTGGAGGGTATTGCAAGTTGTTCTTATTATTGACACAAATGACAAAAAATACTCGTAAGATAAAAAATGTTAATATTATCAATTAAATATTGTGTCTTCCCTGCTTTAATGAGTTTTGAGGAAAAAGCCAGTTCAAAAGTAGAGAGTGAAATAGGAAGCTAATGATTTTGTTGCAAAGTGACAAGATAGTCACCATGCATGGCACGATCGGGCTTAATTATGGCACTCCAATTTCCAATCACTGGATGCTTATTATATCCACATGAACGAAAAAACTTTTAGCTAGATATCCATTCACTTTTACTTTTGTCTCCTATTATTGTACCAGTAATAAAATATGAAAGATTAGTCTTCTATAATCAGTTCGTGAACTGTCGATATATTTTAACAGTACTATACATGGACAAATAATTAGCACAGCCGAATAAAAAGAGTAAATGCTGAGAAATAGTACTGATGATGACGAGGGTGAAAGAAGTGGCGGGTAAGCAAGCAGGGATATAGATTCTTTTGAAGATTTGGGACGATATATTGGATATTCATCAGGTTTTACAGTTAATAATAGATAGATAGTAGATATGCTGCATTGACGCAGGGGGAAGGTGAATCTTTAGCTGACGTCAACACCTACTTTATTTCTTTTTTTTTTGGCCGACAACACCTACTTTATTTCACTTGAATGATTTCTCCAGTTATATCATGACTTCCGTTATTTGACACTCAAATGCCTCCCCCTTATCATTATCCCCTCCTAACTCATAACTCAATCAAGTCACACACCCAAATAAAATTTTTTTTTTAATATGTGTATATACATAAGCCTACTTTCATATCAAAATATAAATATAAGCCTAGTTCCAGAAAAGCAATGTTTAGGATGATTTAATATATGTGCGTGTGTGTGCAACAAATAAATATTTAACCTCATTTGAAAAATTTATACAAAACTGTGAGATTGTTTATAAATCACCAGATTCCTACAGTTAACGTTGAAGGTTGATTTTCAGCGTCCTCCAATGACGTCATAAATAATCTACCCAGCGTGTACATAAAATACTTTTGACCAAACTCGCATGTATGAGAAAGCCACTATTCAAAAGTTGAATAGTTTTGATCGAATTCGCATGTAAAATAGTTTTTTTTTTCCTTTCAAAAAAAGTTAATTAAAAGAATGACAGACAAATGGGACGAAAAATATCAAATTTTTTTCTTCTTTTTGTTTGGGTTACGAAGTGCTTTGATTTGTGGTGTTCGGAGGCTATGGCAAGTTAGGGACTTTGCTACTCTTTCAAAGTCTAATTGGCAAAAAAAATCAGGAGGATTCGGGGCAAATCTTGATGAATTTTTCTTGTTTACTTTTTCCCTTGGATTGGAACAATTAGTAGAGTCCCTCCTGTCCAGCTAAACTAAACTAAACTAAACACTGTGTTTAAAGTTTAAACACTGTTCAGTTCGACTCATGATGCCTTTGTTTTAAAAGACAGGAAAACCTTTTGCCGGCCAAAAAGAAAACTTTCTTTATTTTTGGATTTTCAATTGTGACTCGATCGAATTTCCCATTGACCGCGAGGAGCATGATTTTAACTTTATTGATAACAAAACAATCCGAGTTTAATCTAATATCATGTATTTCTAATTAAACAGGCCAAGTCTAATAATTAAGTATCCCGAATGAAAAATTAGCAACAACATTTATTTAATATAATATTATATAATTATAAGAAACACTCTAATAACAATGAACAAAAACTACAAATCAAACAGTAGTTTCTAGTTTCTACAATCAGCTGCGACAAAGTGCAATGCAGAAAAAGTTTTAAAATAAACCTAAGTTGAACTTGAGGAGGTTTTAACCTTTACCCATTAAAATATTTCTACGTTTATATTCAAACCTCATCATCAACAGAAGATACTCCTAAGTATATGTAGGGAACCAAACAAGTGAAAATAAAGTTTAACTTTCCTCCTTTATTTCCTTCCACATGGGTAATATGACAGTTTTTGTCAAAGCATTCTAGTGCCAATAACTTTAGTTTTTTTTGTAGTATCTTTCACATTTATTTTTAATTCAATTCACTTAAGGCGAATGGTTTTGTTGAAATTAAACATCAAATCACCACGATCAATTGATTGTGAGTTATTGTCTCGTGTTCGAGATAAGGGTAATAGTTAGAGGCAGCCCAGTTACAGACTTATATTTATGCGAGTCAGATTGGTCAGCTATTATTCCCTTGGTCCGTAAATTTAGAACTTTGTTGACTTTTTTAAAAAAGAATTATAATAAAGTTAAATAAATTGTTTCTAAATTGATTTACTTAAATTTTTTTTCTAAATTAATTTATTTGACTTACAAGCTAACATATAATCTAATATACAAAAATATTTTGCCAGCTAATGATACAAAAAACATGTTATGAATAAATGACTTGTTTTTTTTTCTTAATCTCTAAAAAATGAACTAAATCTTATATTTTGAAACAAAACAACTTGTTTGCTAATAGTATCATCATGTATATTACCTCCATTCCTAAATAAAAGACCTATTTAGAGAGTTGAGTTTATTCCTAAATACTCCATTTGTTCTTATATATAAGAGCAAAAAATTTGAAATGTTTTGTCCCTTTTTATAAGAGCCTGACTAAATTTGTCAAAGCAATTAATGAGTTTTTTCATATTTTACCCATCATTATACTCTCTATTCACATTATCTTTCATACTCATTTGTAACCCTATTGTCACGTTTCTCTCTCTCTCTTGTATACCCCCTCCGGTCCTTATTATAAGAGCTCAAAATTTGAATTGATTTGGTCCAAAATATAAGAGCTCAAATTGCATTCTCTCATCATTTAATGTATTTTTACCTTTTTTTACCTCTAATTCTCTTTCATATTTATTAATACTCATACATTTCTCTCTCTCTTAATAAACCCATCATAAATAAGGGTAATATTGGAAAAAGATATATATTCTAGACACATTTTATTACTTTCACGTGTTTTCTTATGAAGCGTGTTTTGGCGGCCGGGCTCTTATAAATAGGACCTGAGGGAGTACTCAGTCATAAATAAGGACAAACTTGATAAAACAAAATTATTTTAGACATATTTATCTCTCTAAAAAACTTCCTTAATTTGTAAGATTTTACCACATTGGCCCTTATAATAAGGGACGGAAGGAGTATAAGACATCTTTCTCTATTTTTTCTTATACTTTTCCTAATTTCATATAAATAAACAAGTAAGAGAGGGAGGGTAAGAATAAATGAAAGTGGTTGGGGTGTTTAGATAACATTATCTTATTTTAACTAAATAAATTAACATCAAAATCTAAAATCTAATGAACTTAAATAATAAATAGATAGGAAGAGGGGGAGTATATATTTTTAACTGGACAGAGTGAGTTCATGAGAGTGTAGACGTTGGGAAGGAGGGAGAGGTGGAGCCAGGGAAGTGGTATGAATGGAGGTGGGACCCAAGACCAATGGGTGGGGTCAGGTGGTGAGAATGAATAAAAGGGGCACTGAAAATGAAGGAGGAAGAAGGAAGAAAAGAAAAAATAAAAGAGAGAAGGAAAATGATGATGATGAGGGTGATGATTAAGATGTGGAGGGACCTCAAGCTGCCATCAACACGTGCGGTTGTCCGTCCCCTTGACGTGCCCCAATTATCTTTAACCCTTCCTCACTTTGACCACCTTCTCCCTCCTTATCCCCTCATTAAAAAAAAAATTACTTATACTACTATTATTATTCATGATAAACAATAAAATGTACTACTACTATTTTATTTTCGGAATCTTGATCCAGACATCATAATTTTATCATCATTCAACCGTGATACTCTAAATTTGAATTCTAAAATTCATCCATTCATTCAAATAAATCTATGCAACCTGCCATTAAAAAATAGCAATATTTCTTATTTTAATTAAAAAAACAAACATACTAACATAGAGCTAGAGGGCTAGTTTGATAGAACGTGCTTATATTATTTGGAGAAGATATTGGGTAAGACCTGGTTAGGCTAGGCCCAATTCTGTGATAAGGTGGTGCTAACCCAGACGTGAAATTACAGTGGATTGAAACCTAAAGGACGAGTGTAAGCACATATAATTGGACCGACCGGTCGGAGTAATAGGAGGTTTAAATGGGGTGGGCCCGGTAAACATAAGAGAGAAGGACTGGAGAGAGGGAAGATGGGTCCCACGCAGGAGATGGTCGTTCAGTGCCAGAAATAAGGAGTACAAAAAAAAAAAAAAAAAAAAAGTGAGAATGAAAATGAATGCCGCACGAGAGTGAATGGAAGACTTTTTTGAGAGTGAGTGTGACAACAACTTCATCGCCTTTTAGAGAGGGGAGTCTTTCATACAGCTTTCCACCTTCATTCTCAATCAATACACTACCTCAACATGTGTCCATAATTCAATTTTTGGTCAATTTTTTTATAAACATTTTATAATAAATGACTTGATTAACATGTTTAATCTAATTAAATTAAGTAAATATTTCTTATATCTAAGAACAAATAGAGTAATATCAATTGTTGTTAATATTCAATTTAGTCTTATAATACAATTTTTAGTTGCTATAAGGGATCTGCATTTCACAATAACAACAATGAATACTTATTCTACTGGGATGTATCATCTACATTGATTGTACCCCACTACTATACTCTATCAAAAATTAGATACTTTAATATATAATTAAATATAAGGTTTCGCTCTGTAACATTTGGGGGGGGGGGGTGTTTTGTATTTTCTACAACATACACGTCTTTCTTATTACTCATTATACTTGTTAGGCTCTGGTCATGAGTGGCATCAATTATTTGAAGTGACCAGCCTTGCACGCATCCATGCAACCCAATCATGCACTTTGGATTTCAACCGTCGGACAGTTTATGAGCACCTATGCACGGGACAGTTCACATTTAAAGATCTTGCATTAATCTGAAAACTGTGATGTATGAGGCCACGAAATTGATTTGCTGATACTCCAGTCTTAATTATAAGAGTTAGTTGATTTTTTTTTGGAGATTAAGGAAGCAAATTAGACCCCTAAATCTCAATATATGTGAAATGTAATTAGATTATATGATAGTTTATAAGTAAAATAACTTAGTTTTGGGGGAAAAAGACAAATAAAAATAATTCATAGTGATGTATTTTGCTAGGGATGGAAATAGGCTAGGCCTAACTAGGCTTTAACTAAATAAGCCTGGGCCTGCAACATAAATGTAACATTTAGGCTTGGGCCTGGACCTGTATGTAAACCTTTTTTTTTTGCCTGAGCCTTCAAAAAACCTGATAAGGCCTGAAAACTTTTTTAAAAGCCTACTTGAAATATAATCATTTAAATAAACTTAAAATTCTACAACTCTTATTCCATATATTACCTTTCAACTGACTCTTATAATTAGGACTAGAGAGAGAGTAGTAATTATAGAAATACATTATCATTAATTATCAATTAATACTTCTTATAGTTATTATTGTATTCCTCTGATAAAAACTTCTGCATAGAGGGGGGAAAAGATTATTCATTATCGTGGAACTCTATTTCCTTCTTTAATTATTAAATTTGACAGCCTAAAGAGTCCCAGGCATGAACGCCGACTAAATGCCAGCTCTATGCAGAAAATGACGTCTGAATAGAAGTCATCTATAAATACATGGTACTACATGATTTAATTTGCTGAAATTTCTGTGTCAAGTGAAAAAGAAAAACCAAAACAAATAATCAGTAATCCTCAATCCTAGCAAGTTTCTGTGAGTATAGGCAGGAGTGTTCCACTGTTCCAGTACAGGTCGACTTGTCTCTCTTTAAATCCACATCTTGGTTTCTTTTTTTTTCTGGGTCCAGTCCACTTTTTGGTCTAGCCCAAACTCAGTTTTATTAACATTAAAAAAATAGCAACCATTTTATTTTCTTGCTGAGCATTGAACAACATGGAGGGATGATTTTTCCACGAGCATTCTGGTCTTGCTGATAGAGTGACAGTTAGCGATGCAAAAAGGACACTCAGCTCTTTCCAGTTCAAAAAATGGTAGTGCGACACAATATATATATATATATATATATATTTATTTTGAGTTGGGGGTTTCGTTTGTGCATTAAATATGGTGTCGTTCCGGAATTTTTTTCATGGTTCTCCTGTTAATAAGATTCTACATAAAATGGGTGAGAGATGTCTTAGAGGCAAAAATGGTTTATTTTCAATTTTTTATAATTATTCAAAGATTTACTACTTTAAATTCAAAAAAATCCACCAAACTTTAGAGGAATAAAACATTAGATAAGAAATACCCCCATAAGATGTCTTATGGTGTGCTGTTTTAAAATCATAATAATTAAGAAATACAAAATCAAGGATAAATATGCAAAGTAAGAAACAGAGAACTAGTTGAGATAAAAGGAACAAAAGTTTCTTAAATTATTAAAGTGTATTATACATATTATTATATCTTTTATGATCCTAGGACCTTGTGATCGGATTCAGAAGAGAGTGGTAGCTCAGTGTAATCCTGTGTTTTAGTGGTAGGAGTTGTGGAAAAGCTACTACTAGGTCGCTCTTTGCCTCCTGGTTTAGAAGAAGCATTGCCATACCATATCATTCCCACAATTGCCACCACCATTCCCAAAACCACTTGCACACTTAGACCCTCTCTTCCGAACAAAGTGAATCCCAATATCAGAACCAGTATAGTCTTCATATGCCCTATCACTTGGAATGAAACAGCCGTGAACCTCCCTATACATATAAACTGGCTCAAGTTTGTCCCCACCGCGATGCCACAAGACACAATGATCAGCATCTGTACACATCAGGAACAATACTGCTTCATCAATATCAGTTTAAACAAAATGAACAATAACGTAACATACACATATAGGACTTAGTAATTCATTGGAAATTAAAGAAACTCACTATAGGTGTCACGCTATAATCATAAGCATCAAGTCGTTTGTTGGTCAACCAGCAGTCCAGAAAGGGACCTACTACAAGTAAACTTGCTGCCTGTGCTGGTGCTGTGTGGCCTAACAAGTCTAATGATCCAAGAGAGTGTTTCTTCTGAAGAGAATGCACATACTGCACACAAACATAATGTAAACTATGTAACATACATGTTGATGTGTTGCTAGCATCTCCTCAGTAAAATGATTGAAGGAAAAGTGACAGGTAATTAAGGGGACGAGAATATTAGAAAGGAAAACCTCCAAAAATATTTAAAAAAAAAAACTGCTAATTTCGAGAGTTCCTCCTCTTAGTATTCTTACATATTGGTGAAGCGCAGTGCTCCAAACAGCGACAAAAGCTGCTAAGAGGCCCTTGATATTCACGCTCACATCAGTAACAGTGCAAACGGCAACACCAAGCAGAACCAATGCAATGCTGAGCTTTGTGTGTCTTGAGTATCTCACCTTGTCCATTACAACCTCCAGGAAACAAGATACTGGGATCATACTCAGCTTAGCTATCTGAAATATTCATTTCATTAATCACTCTTCAAATTAATCAATAACGAAAACTTTGTCTCACATAATCTGATGGTTAATTTCATGTGGAGTAATAAATTAATATGACCTGATAGAATCCCACAGAGTTCCACATGAGGCTGACGTTCATTCCCACAATGGAGAGATTAGAAAAGAGGACAAATTTGAGGAGATCAGATAATGGAAGATGAGATGTCTGGATATAACCCAGCCTCTTCAGAGTTATCGTTAATAAGGTTGTTGTGGCTAGATGCAGACCTGTTAACGTTGTAGCTGCAATACATATGTGTTGGATCAGCACAGAATCCAATCTTATATATATAAATGACATGAAGAGGATAAGTTAGTGTAATATAGTGAGAAGGGCGATACCAAAACTAAAACCATGTGTAGCCATGAGGGCTTTGTTAACCATGATTATTCCTACAGAAGTAACCACATTGAACATCCACGACGCCACATCAATGGCGGCCTTCCTGTCACCCTTGCTTGCAGTTGCAGAACACATATTGATGAGCTATGTACTTTCTGAAATAATCCAATGGCTTTAATATCAGGGGAAGCACAAAATTCAAATAAACATGATGAAATTGTTGCACCGATCTATTTTCTCCTACATAAAAAAATATGAAAAGCTGAGAAAAGAATAGGCTCAATTTGCATTTGAACATGGATTTAATTAATGAAGAAATAGGAAAGTAATAGAGCCTAAGAAATTCATAATACTTGAAACGGATGAAAGAAAGCTAAGTAACATACCTGGGGACAAGGAGAGGGAAAAGAGGAGGAGGGTGGCTAGTGTGAAGAGAAGATATTAAAAATGGTGGAAGGAGGCGTAAGCATTAAGGAAAGAAAGAGGTGGGAGTGTTTGATAGACAAAGAGGCAGTTCAAATATTTCGTGCTTTATTTGACTGCTAGCACTTGATTTATGGATCCTCTTTTCGTTTCTACATGGAATTCGATCTCATTTGCATACTATAGTTAGCATTTAGTACAATCGAATTAGCATAGGTTGGCAGGTGACGCAAGGAAAAGGCCAGAATCGAACTAGTTAGTGGTAGATCACTTCCTTGGACTTAACTTCAATGAAATTGTTGACATTGATTAATATTTTTAATTGATGGCGGAAGAAGTGATTTCCTATGATCAGAAGTAGGGAGCTAAGATTTGATGTGGTTTTATGAAGTGTGATTCATATTTTGAGTATGCATGATGTTCCGGTTGTGGTTTAAGCTTGCGTCTTTTAGTTTTAGGCATCTACCTTTTCCTCCTTGGTTTTCGCTCTTTTCCATCGTCCGATTTTTCTTGCAAACAATGGCCTCCTCTTCGTCGGTCGAGAGACAAATGGTATTAGCCTTATCGATAATTACAGATTACAAATACTAAAATAACTATACTTATACTATTTCTTATAACTTATGTGTAAAATGCATTAGACACAACTTCTCCGTTGAATGGCTAATTCAGTGTCCACATAACATAAGTGTCTCTCTCTACATACTCTCTCTATATATATATAGACTACTACTTAGTAAATATGAAATTATATATTTTAAATGATTGATATGTAATTTTCCAGCCAATTCTTGTTTAATAATTGGCCCGACCTCAAGGTTATCAAACCCGCACCGGTATCTAGACCGATCGAGACAGTGGGTTAAGAGTTAGTGGGTTAGTTTGGAGTCAACCCGTGAGCCAGACCTGTGAGAAATAAAATAATTTGAATTCAAAAATTACCAGCATACCATTCAAATATTAAATATCAATTCAATACCTTGAACTACTAACAAAATGATCATATATTTATCAAATATTTTTTTATGATTTCTTTGATATAAATAGTATCAATCTATTATTCATTAACATTGCAGTCAATAATTACTAAATATTCTTCCTAATAAAAGTTAAAATAGATAAATGTTAACAAAATATTCCTACAAATAATTTTTTTGTCACTAAACTAGTAGTAATTAATATCAAAATTATCATTAAAATAAAAAGCATAAATTATTAATTTTTAACACTAATTTTTTTTAAAGAAATGCAACCCGGGTCAACCCAGCAACTCGCCGGGTTGACCAGGTTGCTCCCGGGTTAGTCCGGGTTGTCCCGGGCCAGGTCGGGCTAAAAGTAGGCCGAGTTTGTTGCTTGTCCCGACCGGTCTCATGGCAGGGTCGCCGGGTTTCAGGTTGACCCAGCCGAGGCGGTCCATATTTGATTACACAGCCCTACCTGACCTGGCTCAAAATCTATTTGGACTATTTTTTTTAGTTATATTGAACAATTTTCAATCAGGTTTGGGTGGATATATAGAGTTATTGGACATTATTCTCGTTCTTATTTTACACAACTGATATTCCCCAATTCTCACATTTTTCTATTTCCCCTCGTTTTTAACTCAAATATTTGCACACCTTAAAAAGAATTTTACTTGATATTGATAAAAGAAAAGATTCTTACTCGATCAAACTAATGCAGTAATACGAAAATTTACGTTAAGATATGCCTTGTTTTCCTTCACTTTGAGATAAAAATTCCACGAAAATGATGCCCGAGTCGTGCGCGATGATGATCACAATTCACATCACACGGATGCGTCGTCAAGTAGTTAATTATCAATTAAGTAATTAATTAATCATACGTGGAAGCATAAAAGAGCATGAATATAGAATAAATGTCCAGTAAGCAAGAAAACGCCACGTGTACGCCACATGGAGATTCATCCACACCGTCTTCCTCCATCTCTCTCTCTCTCTCTCTCTCTCTCTCTCTCTCTCTCTCATTAAGCACCAACCTTTATGGCAAAACCTCGCCGTTTTTTCTTTTTTCTTCAATCCCTTAATTAATTCTCTCTAACCCTCGACTCAAATTCCTCACTTTACCAGATTTCTCCTTTCAAGTTTCAATTTTTCCATGGCGAAGAAGAGGAAATCCGTGGCCACTCGCCTTGATGAAGTCGACCGCACCATGTACTCCACTTTCTGCACCGCCGCCAATTCCCTCTCTCATCTTTACACTCAGGCTATGAACCAACAAAAACTCTCCTTCCAAGCCGGTGAACGCCACGCTCTGGTTTGATCCCTTTTCCCCTCTTTTTGTTTTCATCGATAGTTTCTTCTTTCTAGATGGATTTTGGTATTTTGCTTTTTTTTTTGGTTAATCGCCTTCTCCTTATTGTGATCAATCAATCAATTGAATCCATGCCGGTCAACAATTTAGTTTTGTTGAATCTTTTGGAGGATCAGAGGGTATCTGGGTCTTGATCTTTTCTTCAATTTACTAGTTTTAATCGGCGCCGCTGGACAAATTTTTCCCTTTTTTCAATCTCAGCTGCTTGCTTATCGATATTGGACTCTGGATTGTTTTAAACTGACTGATTATAAGCCATCTAGTTCTACTGGTAAACTAATTTGGTAGAAGGGTTTGAATTTGACATTTTCGTTTGAGTGTATGATTTGATGTCTTGTGCTCCTGTTTCGGTGAATAAAGTTTTAGGCTAATCAAAATCTTAGTCTTGAATTGAATAAGGAGTAGTGCCTTTCAATCGAGATGTTGAAAGTTTCTGATTGTCAGCGTGGTTCTTCCATGGTTGAATTTTAGAACTGCGAAGTGCGAACTATCATGTTCTTTATAACCAAGGAACTTGATTTTGGTATTTCTATATTTGTTTGCTTGGTGATACCTCTTGGCTGCTTTATTGTGGATATGTCAAATAGCTGGTTCTCTCTGTTTATGTTCAGCTGCTTGGTCCCTTGCATCCATGTATTTGTGTTCTTGCTCTTGTTGGCATTGGTATTGTGGCTTTTTCTCATTTGGATTGACACTGCTTCTTTTGATATTCAGGAAAAGTTATATCAATGGATTAGACAACAAGAAGAACGATCAAGAGTGACAGCAAATGATGTAGTGAATTACTTGCAGGTTCTGTAGCCACTAAATGTTTGATGATTTTGTTTTCATTGCTGGGAGGAGGGTGGGATTGGGCTTTGTGTATTGCAGCATCACATCTCCATTGAGCTGTCTCTTCTCTCTCTTTTAGCCGAACTGATTGATTATAAACTTTCCTTTGTCATGGCATACACCATTCTGTTGCATCTAGTTTGTCATCGTACTTAGATCCCTTTTTCAGTTGATGGAAACGATGATTAGACCCTAGTCTTTAACCTATTCATGGATGTATCAGACCAGTTAATATCCTCATTGATCCGAGATGATCGATATAGAATAACTCCATTTTGGGATGGCTCTTTGATGATGATAACACATATTGCCTACATTAGGTTAGCTAATATAACTCTTTAATAATGGGTTTGGTGTCTTAATGTAGAATGAGCTTGAATATGGATCAGAGGAGTCACCAATGTCCCCAAGGCAGCCATTTCAGCTGCAACAATTCCAGACTGCAGTGAATGCTAATACCATTAGCGCCTCATCCATACCCTCTACTGCACTTGCAGCAGCTGTTACAGGGCAGGCGATTCGTAACGGACAACCTGATCAGCAAGGAAAGAATTCTGTTTTCTCCAATGCTCTGTCTAGCCCCATTCGTCAAAGCCTTCAGCCATATCAGTTAGCACAGGGTAATAGTCTTTCAAATAATATCATGGCATCTGGGAATGGAAACAGGAACACTGAGATAGGTTATCTTAATAACGCCAACAGGGATACTAATCCTTCCAACTCTGGTGATAGCATGGACATGCATGCAGAGAGTCCAGGCCATGATTTTTCTTATTGATGCTGATGGTATTGTTGGAACCGGGAATATGAAAGAATATTGCTCAAGTCTCTGGTAATGTGGGGTGAGGGAAGATGAGAGTTGATGTTGTGGATATTACTTTATTCTTTTTATATATCGTGTGGACCTGTTTGAACATGTAAACTCATAGTATTGAGGAAAAATATTCTGCTGATATCCTCAAGTGATTGCTCCAAAAACAGATTGTATAAGGAGAGGTTTCTGGTCATACTATTTACTATGAGACAGTGCGTGATATTAATATCTACAGGGTGATATTAATAACTTCAATATCTTGACTTTTTTTTTTTTTAATAAATATCTTACAGTAAAAAGATGAATACAGAGGAAGACATGAAGGGAAAAGAAAAAAATCAAGTATACAGAGAAAGACATGAAGAGAAATGAAAAGAAATCAAGTACAACAGTAAAAAAAAAAAACTATTCAAGAGTTGCCAACAATCCTGTAAAATCATTTGTGAACAGCTAGATGTTGAAATTTCCTTATCAAGTATTCTCTTCATAATTCTCATAATTCTGTCCTCCATAAGAATAGTGAAGCTGTAATTGGAAGGATTGAGTATAAGTTGCTGATGAATAATGAAAAGCAAAATCCTCCAAAAGTAAGATAAAACAATCATCCATTTGTCCTGAGTTCTCTTCCTATTTTTTATGAATCTCCAAACCAAGGATCTTTGGAAAAGAAACTCACTCTGCCACAGATCACTCCCAATTTGTTTAGAAATGAATAATCTATGAATCTGAATGAACCAGCCATCAGATCTTTGACAATAGTTTGTATTTCTAGGGAGTACATGAACCTTAGATGGAGGAAGAGTTTTGCAGTTCATAAGTTGAACTGAGCGATCAAAGGCAAGTTGTGAAGAAACAACTCGGACCACCAATTGAGGACAAACTTCGTCGCCAGGACAAACTTCCTGGTTTGCATTTCTGTTTGCATGTTTCGAAAATTGAGGATCATGCCATCAGACAAATTCATTTTCGGAACATGATGAGACAAGAATCCAAACAGAAATGCAAACCATATAGCACGCGTGCAAGTACATTGAAAAAATTGATGAAATGTAAACTCAGAATTCGAGGAGCAAAAACAACAAGATGAGTCAATTTGTATATGATGACGATACAAATTTGATTTAGTAGATAATGAATCCCGTAAGATTCTCCATAGGAACAAACTCAGTTGTGGAATAAGATTTAATCTCTTAACTTGTTTGCAATAGAGATCAAAATTTATGCCCCTTCCAATTAGCTGTGTATACCCATCATTTGAATGAAATACAGCAAAAGGGGTCACAAGAATATTATCAGCTAATTGAGGAGAATATAGAGAACATACTGATCTAATATTCCAACACCCCATCTTATATAGTAACTAGATTTTTCTCCCCTTGCCATGCACAGAAGTTAAAAATAAAAATGAAATAAACTAAAGAATAAAATTTTTTTGAGTAATTATTTTATGATTAAAAATGTTATTTGAAAACAAAAAAAGTTGAATACATATGGATATAAATAATCTAAATCATTAATTGCAATTTTTTTGATAAAAGAGAAAATATGAATTATTTTTAAAAGGCTTATTGAAAAATTATGAGTTATCAAAATACATATTTATATATTCATTAGATATTTGAAAACAATAAAAGCTGATTTCATATAAATATAATTGATCTAAATCATTGATTACGCTCATTTGAATCAAATAGAAAATATAAATTAATTTTATTTGGCTTGATTGCAAAACTGTGTGAGTTATTACAATGTAGATTTAAATGTTCATTTAATTTTAATTATATATAAATAAGATGGGCAACTGCTTGAACAAGTTTGACTATTGAAAATAAACCAATAATATTGAAAATGCAATAATAATTTAAATCAGAAACAAATATGATTCAACAACTGATTGAGCATGGTTTAAATTGTAACAGGAAAAAAGTGATTTTTTTTTTGCTTGAATGGGTGCAATTTATTTGGAATTTTCAATATGATATACATTCCCATAAATTGGATTCTTTTCTTAGGTAATATTACATATTGTAAATCAAATATATATGTATTGATTGTTGCCTAAAATATAGAGATATATTTGAACACAATAATTAATTCCTATACTTCAAAACCAGAATATTGGAGATTAAAAAAATATATATGATTTGAATTTTTTATAAACAATAATAAATTGATAAGTATGTACGTAATCAAATATTCAATTAAGTACATTTTTTTAGAGTTATGGCATATTATAAATGAAATATATATATTTGGATTGTTGCATAAACTAATGACCTATTTGAACACAGCTATCAATTTGTAAATTTCAAAAGCCAAATATTGTAGATTAAAAAACAAAATTTATGTGATTTTTTTTAAAAAAACAATAGTTTTAAATTAAGATATATGTACATGATAATTGATTTTCATCGGTGTAGCTTTCTAGCAATTAATTTATTTTTGACAATGGAAATAAAAATTCGAAAGGAAAATTTTCCAAATAGAAAAATAATTAATACCATGTTGTCTAATTTACTAACGTATTTAAACACATTAATTATTTTATAAATTTCAGAAGCAAAATTAACAGTGTTGATTGTAAATCATATATATATATGTTTTAATTATTGCCTAAAATAGTGACTTATTTGAAGACAATAATTAATTTGGTCAAATATTGTAGATTAACAACAAATACATATGGATTGATTTTTCTATAAACAATGTTACACTAAGAGGTATATGCGTGATAAAAAAGAGAGTTAATATAGAATACCTTCTTAAAAGTATATATATATATATATTAATTTAATCATTGCTCAATAGTAAATAACTTTCAGACATTTATGTATTTAATCATTGCTTTGCTCAATTTTAAATAGCCTTTTAAAATTAAAAAAAATACCTTCCCAAAAGTAGAAATATATGATGAGTAATGATTAATTATTGGCAATGAAATTTGAAATTAATAATTAAAATTTTCATTATGACTTTGATTATGTCAACATGTGGACCAATAATTGATTTAAGTGAAAATATTGCCATTGAATATGTGGACCAATAGGATTATTGGTAGGAGCTTTCAAAAAATATATAGATAGGTCCACAACTGTTGCAATAGACAGAGATCTACCACACTGCAATGGCGACCATATACGGCTATTGAGGTTAACTTAAAAACCATCCCCTGGCATCCAACAAAGTTCTCATTCAATTATGCTGCTCAATTAATTTTAAAAGTTTGTCCTCGTGTAAATGATATACACTGATGTACAAAAGATTATGCTCTAGAAAATAGAAATTGCTTGACGACGTAGAGTAAATATTGTCTTCAGGGATTGCTCAGACAATACTTTGTCTTTAATTTTTTAATTCTACCTTTTTCTTTCAAATAAATTATATTTATTAGCATGAAAAATCCATTTTTTAATTCCTCATTTAAAAGTGGCAGTGATAAAAAAAAAATCCAGTTTTGATATATTTTTTTAACTGAAGTTTTGATATATTGATATCTTAATGATTAGATATATTATGTTTCTTTAGCTTCAAACTAAAATTCTTTTCAGTACAAAAGATGAAAATTGCTGGTCATTAATTGATTTTTTTCAAACTTATATAATTCCTTAAATTTAAATTACACAGAAAAATAAGACATAGAATAAAAAAAGACAACATGGAGCCTAAGTAGAATCTAAATCTATTCATCAAAAAAAAAAAAAAGATTCATCAAAAAAAAGAATCTAAATCTAAATATATTACCAAAATAAAAAAAGAATCTAAACCTAAACATCTCAAATAAGCATAATATTCATAAGTTTGTGGCAAAAAGAAACGATACTATTTTTTTTATATGAAAAAACACTAAAACAAGAGTGTAGCCATGCATCAGGCCGAGAACAGAAGGAATGAAGAAGCTAAGTAGCTACTAGCTGACACACAAAGTTCATTCATTTCATACAGGTAAAAAAAAAAAAAAAAGGAATAAATAACCCCTCCAGAGATGGGGGTAAGAAAAAAAAGAAAGAAAATATGGGCCAATGGGCCAAAAGCTGAAAAGGATGCGCACGTTGACCATGGGCCAAAAGCATATGGGCCCACAAAAAGGGAAACAGAGGCGGGAACCCACAAACCGACCCACCAAATTTCGCTTGAAAATAATGGCGGCAAGGCCGGAAAATTTGAACAAGCTTGAATTCCGATGCCTTTACAGTCGGTGTACTGTAGAGAATAGAGATAGAGATCATCGCCATTTTAGATATCAAATTGATGATATCATTACAATCTCCCTACAATCAATTACTACACCGACGTAAATCAATCTTGTGAGTAGCGTATTCCATTTTTCTTCGTTCACGTACAACCATTTCACACTCCGCCCGACGACGCCGTCCACCATTTTCAGCCTTGCGTGGTAAAATAGCCAAGAAGATTCAAACCCTAGCGATTTTTCTACTCTCAAATTCCTGTGAGATTGATGTGTTTAATCTGGCTTTGAATTTGTTCCCCGTGTCTTCCCGGCGTGGTTATTCTTGCTTTGTGTTTTTTTTTTTTTTTTTTTCATTTTAATTTGGCTTTGAATCTGGTCGCTTAATTGTTCGAATACCGACGACGCTTTTGAATTTGGGAATATTTACAGATTGACTCGAATTGAATGGTGCGTAATCATTTCGATTACGAGCGACTCCTATGTTTTTTGGATGGTGTTGTTTTTAAATGTTGGATTTATTCTGTATTGACGTTCTTCCTATTAATCTTTTTTTATAATTTCATTAATTTAGAAAATTCTCAAGGTATTTGTGATGTATTATCTTGTAAACGACTCTCCTCACAGTAGACTGTTTGCTATGCTGAAAAGATTATAGGAGTTGAGATAGGGTAAGGAAAAAGTAACCCTAAACGCTCTTTGTTTGATTAATTTCTAGTGCTTGATTTTTAATTATACCAGGAACTTCACATATTAACTGTTCCCATCTCTTAAAGAAGGATCATAGTTAAGACAGGATTATTTCCTGCTCTCCGTTTCAGGAAAGTTAAACAATCATGAAAACAGGCAAAACTCCGGACCACAAAACCATGAAGAATTCTAAAGATTGCGTTCAAAAGGCTGGAAGCATTGGAGTGAGAAAATCGTCAAAGGGAACTAATAGGTCGATTCACAAACCACATGGTGACACATCTTTCTTTTTCTCTTATGCAGATCCGAATCAGTGGATTGAACTATCCTCTTACTTTTTATAAGAATTTATAGTTTTATACAGATATCCATTTGTCTTTATATTGGAAAATGGAAAATTTGCTAAAGCTGATTGATCCTTTTACAGGATGTGGTGTTAATTTGTTGGATGAAAAAGAAAATCAGTGCTTACCTTTTAAGGAAGCCGGGGGAATGGACCTTAAAATTTCTGCCAAAGATATATTTCTTATGGAAAAGAGAAAAGCTCTTGAACCTCATCCTGAAGGAGATAACATTTCTACTGGAAAGATGAAGTTACAACTTTTTCCAGTAAGTAAAGGCACACAAATTGGATTGGAAAAGGTCAGATGCTGAAACATGAAACCTTTGGACAAATTCTGAAATCCTTTACATCTGAACCAGTCCGCATATTGTTATGTGCTGACATAGTTTCCTCTTCAGGGTGGACACAATCCTTATTTGGAACTCACACTTGGAGGCCAGAAGAAAATTTCTTCAGTGCTGAAACACCTTAAAAAGAAGTGGGGAAGTTTAATGATAGCCATCGGAGAGCCCATGCTTTTTCCATACAATATAAAGGAAAACAACCTGTCTAACAGTAGAAGATGGACACTAGATGATAGTGAAATAACAGTAGCAGCAGTGCATGCTGCTGTTGGAAGCCCTGAAATTTTTCGACTGAGGTATCTTGCCCGATTTTTTTTTCTTTTCCCAAATGTCCTTTTCTAACTGGGCTGGGCGGTTTCTATAATTATGTGATTTGTTGTCCCTTTTTAAGGTATGGTTGGTTCTCTACCAATGATCCAAGATCTAGGGCTGAGCTTTCCGTATCATTTCCCCTCGAGGCTGGCTCACAGTCTGAAGGTACACATGGAGGTGGTATCACTAATTCCCTGACTTTGAATGATGATCACAATGAGGCAAATACAGAGTACAGATCAACTGATGTGGATGATGCAACAAATGCAGTTGGTGCTCAGAAGATGGACACTGTACCAGGTTTATCACTGGTAAGCTTTGGCTTAGATGTTTTGGTATGCATTTCTTGCAATGGCTGTATGAAATCAACAAACAATTTGTTAAAGGAGAGATGGGAATTGTGGGTGTAAGTAGATGATGTGTACACTCAATTTATTTGAGGATTACAACATAAAGAACAATTGTTTCATATTATACTGGAAGAATTATATGGCGAATATTAGAATTAATTGTTTACATGAAAGAATCTTGAGTGGTTATTTTGGCACATTTGCAAAAAGTGGCCTCAATTAGAACTATTGGTGGGATTGTTTCTTATTTGTTGTCCCAACCATTTGAAAATTCTTGTGGAGTGGCCTGTATTCTAATATGGCTTCTAAATGCCGCTTTGCATCAGTAATTATGTAAATGACTCATGCAATCATGTTTTGTCCGGAAATTTAGATCCAATATGTTCCATTTCCTATCTCTTACAAATGCTTGTCTTGTTTTGAATAGGATAATGAACCAGTAAGCAGTGTGACGGAACAACCGTCATTACTGTGGGTTGATGGACTATCGAATATAAGCATTGGAGGACTGCTTTCTGAAGCATCTTTACAGGGCAAGTTAAGCGCCTTAGATTCGAAACTAAATGTTAGCAATGCAGGCTTGCAACCAAGTCAAACAATATCTGATTTACTGGGTGCATCGAATATAAGCATTGGAGGACTGTTTTCTGAAGCATCCTTACAGGGCAAGTTAAGCGCCGTAGATTCGAATCTAAATGTTAGCAATGCAGGCATGCAACCAACTCAAATAATAACTGATTTATTGAGTGTATCGAATATAAGCATTGGAGGACTGCTTTCTGAAGCATCCTTACAGGGCAAGTTAAGCGCCTTTGATTCGAAACTAAATATTAGCAATGCAGGCATGCAACCAAGTCAAATAATATCTGATTCATTGGATGCTTTTATTGTTTCGCAAAATAATCATCCTGAGGTATCTACTGAAGACTTACGCCCATCTATATTCGATGCTGAAGAAACGTGTCACGCATTTCCTCTTCAAAAGTTCTCTTCTCCAGGAACTCATGTACAGTCTTCAACTGGGAAGACTCTCTGGACCCAGCAGCCTGGATATTTCTAACTCATTCAAGGTGCCAGAGGCAGAAAAGGTTTATTGCTTAGTCTTCAGTTTGAATATTTTAATGAAGCGTAATGTATCATGTGGCTCATACTTGATTCGAGGACATGAAGGCTATTAAATTCTGTGTATCACATGTTCTGTATTAGCTTTCTGATAATCATTTTCTTCCACTGAACAATCAATTTTATATTCATGGGTTTGCTGTGAAACATGTGTGCTTTGTACTAGAATAGAAATCTGGATTTAATTTTGGGTGAAACCTGCTGTTTGCTTTGTAGATTGTATGTTGAATGGTAGCCTTATTATGATTATTGACTTTGACATTTATTGTGTCTGCTATTGGTTTCATGAAGGTTAATAATAATCAAGACGGATTGCCCCAAGATTTTGCCTCCAAAAGGAACGAGACAGACTTACTGCTTTCACGTACATATGATGAAGAAAGAAGTCTTGGATTAGGAAGCATCAATTGGGTACTCAACTTTTTTTGTAGAAGTATAATGTCACATGTATTTTTTTTTTTTTTTTTTATTTCCTTGATGGCTGATTTAAATTATGATGTTTTAATCAGTGCAATTCTTTGGGGCCTTTTGATCTTGGTATGCCAGCTCAGAAGCTTACTGGAGGAGACAGTGTTAGCATCGGAGGATTTGTTAGATAGTGGCTTGGATGCATGTTGAGAACAAGTGGCTTCACCATATTGAAGAAAATTGATGCCTATTGAAGGAAATGTACATGATAGAAACAATAGCTGTAAAGACGAGGGATAAAACAAGGGGCCTGCTATAGACTGAGTTCCCTTGAGAGTTATATGGCAGTATAGCATAAAAAAATTACAGCAACAGCGAGTTGTCAGGTGACAAATCAGAGCCTACGAAGAGCCTACTGATTAGTTGTGATGACTTATCTGTGCATTAACCACATATTTTTTGAAACAGAAGTCAACCCTGAACTTGTAAATGTAGGAGCATTATTCTTTTATACTTGTTGGAGATTAATCGCATGACCTATCAGGGCTTTTAAGCCCATCGACAAAAATAATAAATTTATCATTTTGCACAGCTCATAATGGATATATCATTGAAAATGGTGAAAATGCAGCATTGAGCCACACCTTCAGCCTTATTTTGTATTCATTTACCTTGACGAATCGATTGAACTTATTTTTAGGCGGTTCTACCTAACAAGATTTGTCTAGAACTCTAGAACCAGACTTTAACATGATAAGCCATTTATTTAGACGTTCAGTTTTTTGGCTGTATGTTGTGCCGGTCATTACTCAACAATTTTGAAATCTGCCGGTGTTCGTTAAGAACATAGCATCTCTGTTGTTAACTACCGGGGGGAATAATCCAAATTCCAAACACAGTTATCTCATGCATGCTATTAATCGTCATTTACGGACAAAACATCATAGCAAGCTTTTGTTTACTCTGCATGCCTGAAGAATCTAAACCATGACGGCCAAAACATCCTTTCACAACTTCTCAGAGTAATCCATAACCTCTGTGTCTCATGCTTCTGTGTCGCAATGGGTTGCGTCAACACCAAGCTTTCTCCCTCTCGCAACGAGAAGTGGAAAAACGACCATGGCTATGGTAGTCAAAGCAGATCATCCATACAGACAAGTCGCAGCTATAATAATCAGAGGCCACTTTCGGATAACAAGTTACAGCAAAGGATTTCAACTTCAAGAACAGCAGAGAATAATGGTGGTGATGGTAGGGTCAGAGAAGAAGAGAGAGGAGAAAGGGTGGTTTCTGGAGTAGAGAAGCATGAGGTTGGCAATGTTTCAAAGAGATTTGTGGATAAGAAGATTGGAAAAGATGTGTATGTGGGTGCTTGGCCTAAGTGGTTGGTTGATAATATACCTGCACATGTTCTGTCTGTCCTGATTCCCAAGAGTGCTGATTGTTATGAAAAGCTTGCCAAGGTAACTAACTAACTAATCAGTAGTGGCACTGTGAAGCTTGAAGCATCATAGGATCATATATTTCTTTCATCAGTATGGTAGTTTTGTGCTTCATTCACAAGTATATAAGTTGACTTTGGGTGTGTTTGGATCCTACTTTTGGATCCTAGAAGCACATCCCAAAAGGCAAAAGTCATTTTGGAAAAAAAAAAATGTTTGGTTACACTTATTTTCTGAATGACTTTTGGTCCAAAATGACTTCTGTAACGGCAAAAGTCAGAAGCAAAAAAAAGTTACTTTTGGCTTCTGACTTCTGACTTCTGGTGGGTCCCACGCCTTTTGTTATGTATTATTTAATAAAGTGAGTAGGAAAATTAGACTGTTAGACCTCTAAAATTCTCAAATAAGATAATTTCTTTTAACCTAAAATTTTCTTTTTATCTCCAAAAATTTACCACAACAATTTCTAACTATTTTCTCCCACAATATATTCTTTTGAGCAAAAAATATTATTTTTTAAAATTATTTTCCTGAAAATAAGGGGAAAACTAAGCATTTAATAAGAATATATGCATATTATATATGTATTATTTAATGAAAATAATGCCCTTTTTAGTAATTTTTCATCTAAACGTGCTTTTCAATATAATCATCCAAACATGTTTCTAAAAGTCAGATTGAAAAAAAGTCACTTCTATCATCACAAATCCAAACATAAATCACTTCACACAAATGACTTTTATCCAAAAGTCACTTCTAAAAAAAGTCATTCTAAAAAAAGTCACTTCTCCAACGGTAATCCAAACACACCCTTTGTCTGCGTGCAACATGTTTGGAAATGCAGCGTAACTTAACAAATTTAATGCAGTCCAACGTAAATACAGGCATGATGGTTGTTCAAATAATTGAATGTAAATTATGATGCACAGTTAAACATCATAGTTTCAGTTCTAATTTTACACTTAAAGATCGATTATTAGGAATTTCTTACTAGAGTTTAGTGAATTGGCTCCTCATATTCTTAAGCACATCATCAAGTCAAAAAAGAAGAGATTTAGCAAAAGGAGGTGTTTGTCGTAGGTTGATGCAGGGGAGAAAAAGATAATCCTTTGAGGTCTTATAATTGTTAATGAAAAGGAAACCTGCGGCAACATTTGAACGTTTTTGGTGTTTTTGGGTTACAGATAGGACGTGGAACATATAGCAACGTGTACAAAGCCAGAGAAAAGGCATCTGGAAAGATTTTTGCCATGAAGAAGGTCCGGTTTGACACATCAGATTCAGAAAGTATAATGTTCATGGCCAGAGAAATCATGATTCTGCAAAAGCTTGACCATCCCAACGTCATCAAACTTGAAGGCATAGCCACCTCAAGGATGCAATATAGTCTCTACCTAGTCTTTGATTACATGCAATCCGATCTTACCCGAGTCATCACCCGCCCCGGTGAAAAACTCACTGAACCACAGGTTCTAATTAAGTGTTTCCTGTAATAGATTCATTAAAGATTATAATTTGAGAATTTGCAATCAAATTGTCTGATTTGTTTGCTGCAGATTAAGTGTTATATGCAGCAACTGCTTTCTGGGCTGCAGCATTGCCATGAGAGAGGAGTGATGCACAGAGACATAAAAGCTTCAAACTTGTTAATAGACAAGAAAGGAGTACTGAAAGTTGCAGATTTTGGGCTGGCAAATTCCTTTGATCTTAAACCAAAAGGCCCTTTCACCAATAGAGTGGTGACACTCTGGTATAGAGCTCCTGAATTACTTTTGGGTTCTACTGATTATGGATTCGCCATTGATCTCTGGAGTGCTGGATGCCTCTTGGCTGAAATGTTCTACGGAAAGCCCATTATGCCTGGCAGGACTGAGGTGCTTCAACTTCCTTCACAACGTTTCAAATTTCAACATCTTATTTTTAAGATATTTTGTGCTGAAAATGCTGATTTTGGTGTAGGTTGAACAATTGCACATGATCTTCAAACTATGTGGTTCTCCAACTGAGGATTACTGGAAGAAATTGAAGCTAATGACAAGTTATAGGCCACCTAATTACAAGCCTAATTATGATGAAGCCTTCAAGGATTTTCCTCCCTCTTGTATTGGCCTCTTAACCATGCTTCTTGATCTTGATCCTAACTATCGCGGCAGTGCTGCCTCTGCTCTCGAATCAGAAGTCAGCCCCTCCCTTATTTACTATTTCTATCTTCTGTCCTTAATATAAGATCTAGTTAGCTTGTAGTGTACTTTACATTACAAACTATATCTTATATTGAGGACTAGAAGTAGTAACCCCTTGCAAAATTGATGAATAAGTAATATGTTTACTACATTTACATGTTAAGTTGGTTTTGTGCTTTCAGTTCTTCAAGACCAGCCCTTTCGCATGTCCTCGTTCAGCTCTGCCAGTAGTATACAAAGACGATGATGAGCGGTCACATATCAAAAGACGCAAAAAGTAAGATATTTTCTCTCTGGATTGTGAAAGTGCCCATATTACCAAAGAGAACTTAGTTGCTTTTCTTGATATACATACATAGGCATAGGACATCCAAGAAAGGACAAATACGCCAGCCAAGTAACGTAACTCAGCCAGGAAAGGACAAAATTGCCGCCGGACAAGTCCTGAGAAATTCAGAATCGTCAAAAGAGGTGACACCTTACACCAACTTCAATTTTTAACCATTTGAGACAAATACTAACTCTTATCTTATCTTGATTGAAAGAACTAGTTAAGATTGACTTTCGGTTGCAAGTATTAGGTATTTTTTTTATTTTATCTCTCATATCTATAATTTTTCTCCAAACATAATTCACTCAGTTATAAATTGATATATAATCTAATGATACACATAAGTTTTTAAAAAATATCATATAACACATGTTATTTAGCTTCCTTAATCTTCTCAAATTCGTCGTCAACGGAGCTTTATATTAATAACTAGAGGTATTACTTTTGGTTTTTGTAATTAAGAATCTCCTTGAATAGCGTCATGTTAGTGACTGAAATTATGTACCATGAGCAGGAGAAGAACGTGGAAGGAATTAGCATGTCTGGGTTAGAAACGGGGTATAGTATAAGCAGCACATCATCTAACTCAAAACAATATACAACAGAAGGGAGCTTGAACACATCACTGACTCTGTCTCCAGTTTTTCTGTCAATTGGTGAGAAAAGATCTCCCAGAACTGAAGCACATCCAAACGCTCTCAAGAACGTCAAGAACTATAGCATAAGCTATTTGCAGGCCATGATGAATGGAAAAGAGGGTAATGATTCAGCTCAATTTCGCCGATCCTTTTCTGTTGTGGAATCTCGGTTTGATCCTGATAAGTTATCTAATATCCTTGAATTAAATAAGAGGTTAAGCAATCGAAAGTGAGGAAAAGATCACTTCAAGTGCACTTTACAGGTGAAAGGAAACGAGAAACATAGAGGAGATAATGGGTCCAGAAGTAGCTTTGCCTGCTAAGCACTTTGCTTTAGAGGAAAGCTTGATTCTATTAACATTCCTTTCCTATTTCTCTATTAGTTGCCTAGAGTGTGCTTAAACTGTTATTTGTTTTTGAGTTTTTTTCCTCTCCCTGTATTTATTTGAATCACTCTTCCTTCGTGGAAGCTGTGTCATAAATAAATGAGCCCGCATTTTGGACTGCATGTCACTTAATAACATTTGTATCGATCTTTTTGCCATTAGAGATCATGATCTTCCTTCTTGATTCTATCTAAAGCTAAACTTCAATCAAGTGCCATACCAAAGATTCTATGCGCCATGTAGATAAATTTTTGTCTGCCAACGCCACAGTTTGAAAAGACAGAGGGAGGAATGAGAACGAAACCGACATTTTTAAGACTAAGGGCGAAGGTGCATATTTGCCAACGAACAATTACCAAAGGAGTATCTGGCACAGTAAAGGTTTTTGTGGTGCTTAATTACCAATAAAGTTTTGAAACAGGAGCAAATTTACCAACGGTGACACGTGGCGCCATGTGTGCGGTGACACGTGGCGCCATGTGTGTGGATAGTTGTACGGCCGTTGGCAATATTGCTCTTAGTTTAATTGTCCATTAGTAATTAAGCACCACAAAAACCTTTATTGTGCCAATTGCTCTTTTGGTAATTGTTCATTGGCAAATATGCACCTTTGCCATTAAGACTAATGTAATCTCTTTGATTATGCAAATTAAAACTCCCTCTACACGTAAATGAGCATTCTAATTGAGAGAATATATCGATGAATATAAATAAACTAAAGAAAGAAAACCTGGGAATAATGGGAAAAACTAACTAACCCGGTGAACCAAGTTTGGATCGAAAGTTGAAGCCCTTCAGAAGCAGATGAAGTTCTTGTCCGTTCCACAATTTCCACATCAGAATCTGGGATCGAAAGAGGCTAGAAGTGATATTAAGATCAAGAGTAGGACTAGTACTGGTTTTATTCCATTATTTTACCATTTCTTCAGGCAAGAATTCTGTATACTAAAATGTTGCTCCCTAAAAGAGATATTTTGGTCATGCAATATCACACTTTATCTCATCTTCCAAATTTACAATTTTTTTAAATTATCCCATTGGATTATACTAGATACTTAATCAGAGTTTTCATAAGAAAACTTAATAAAAAAATAATTAAGTCAACTAAATTTCTTAATCTTTACAAATTAATTACCTTTTTCACTATGTTAAGAATTAATTATCTAGCTCTTAGAAACAAGGAAAAAAAATAGTATTGGATGTTAGTTTGTGACAGAGGGTACTCCCTCCGGTCCTAATATTAACCTAAATTGATTATATTATAGATGATTTGAAAAAAAAGTACCTCAATACCTGTTTATAAAAATAAAAGAAATGTACAGAATTATGCAAACTAAAGAGAAATTAAGCTTATGAGTTATATAATAAAACTGTGAGAAAATGTGATTGAGCATAGGTTGAGATTGGAGACAACTATTTATGAGAGACGATTTGGATTCATGCTAACGAGGTCCACAACAAAATCGATATATCTACTAAGAGAGATGATGGAAAAATATCGAAGTAGAAGAAGAAACTCACATACAATTTTCATTGATTTGGAAAAGGCGTATGACCATGTGCCAAGAGATGTACTTTGGAAAACCTTAGAAAAGAAAGGAATGTATGTTGCATATATGAAAGTTATTCAGGACATATATGAGGGGGTATCAACTAGTTTTAGAACACCTGGAGGTGAGACAAGATTTTCCTATAAAGATTGGCCTACATCAGGGATTATCTTTGAGCTTATATTTGTTTAACTTAGCGACAAATATTCTAACCAAGCCTATCAAAGAAGAAGTTCCTAAGTGCATACTTTTTACTGATGATGTAGTATTTTTGGCTGAATCAAGGGAGAGGATAAATTTTAAACTAAAGTATGGAGAAACGATCTGGAGTCAAAGGGTTTTCATCTAAGTAAAAGTAATACAGAATATAAGCATTGCAATTTTGCAAGTAGACAAGTTAGAGGTGATTTGGATGTTAGACTTGGAGATCAAATCACCCATCAAATGATAAAGTTTAAATACTTTGAATCAATTATTTAACAAGATAGTGAGATTGATGGTGATGTCAATCATAGAATTCAAGCTGGGTGGTATAAGTGAAGAAAAACAACTGGAGTTCTTTATGAAAGGTAAGTACCCCATAAGGTAAAAGGGAAGTTTTATCTCACTGTTATAGGCCAGCAGTGTTATCTGGTAGTGAATACTGTGCTTTGAAGAGGCAACATAAACATAAAATTGTGGTAACTGAGATGAGGATGTTGAGATGAATATGTAGTCATACAAGAAAACATAATACTCGTAATGATCATATAACTGAACATGTTAGAGTGGCACCTATTAGTGAGAAAATGGTAGAAAATCGTTTGAGATAGTTTGGACATATTCCTAGAATGCCATTGGATGCGCTGGTGAGGAGAGTAGATCAAGCTGTATGGAACTCTGTTAAGAAAGGTAGAGGGAAACTGAAGCGAACACTCAATGAAGTTGTAGAGCGAAATCTTTTGGTTAACAATATATCTAAAGATTTGGTTACTGATAGAGTACAATGGTGTTGTATGATCCATGTAGCTGACCCCACTTAATAGGATGAAGCTTTGTTGTTGTTGGTTTAAAGATATTAGTTAAATTTACATGATATTACTAATGTACTTTAACCATCTACATATTCTCCCTTACTTGATTATTATTGATGAGTGTTAAGAGTGATTATTTGAAGAAAAATTGAGAACAACTAAAAAGAAATCTTATATTTAAGACCAAACTCATCTCCTCAAATAAATTATATGAATAACACGGAGGGAGTAGGAAAATAAAGATGAATTTCGTTAAAATAAATGTTATGATAGCCATTCTACAACAGAGATATTTCACTGCTCACCCTCTAATATAATATCAGGGACTAGTGGATGATAAAGATCAAAACGAAATAAAATAGTGAGATGTATATACACACACATGCATATCTCTCAACCAGTATTTCTTTCTCTCTTAGTCTCTTATTAGTAGAAAGATTCAAAAGTAATGACATACGATAATCGTCATTAATCAACAAATTAAAAACTAACGAAAAAAATGGGAGATATCAAAGATACTGAGAATGAGGATTGAGGAATGAAAAGGAATGAATGAAAGAATAAATGCGAGTGAAGCGGGAAAGATAGAGAGAGTAGAAGAGGAAGCAAGGGCACGTGAGGATGTGCCCTACACCACAAATAAGCAATAGGGGTAGCCTCCAAAATTGTCTAGTAAGAAAGGAACCAAAAGTCCCATTCCGCACATAAACGTGATTGCTTTGCTTAATCCTCCACAAACCACTAAGAAGCGCGTGATGTACCAGAAAGTTCCCAATCCCTGCACCTATATCTTCCAAACAACTGGTGGGGACCGCCCTCCCCTCTTGTTTGTTTTGACTCAAACTCCAAGAGAGAGAAAGTGATTTCCCAACTACAAAATACTCCTGCGTCCCATTATATAAGGTCTTTTTAATCGAATTATGGGTTCCTAAAAAATTAGTTAAAGTTAGTTTAAAATATTAAATGTGTAGGAAATATACCATTTTTTCCAAATATGCCCTTATTTATGAATGAGTAAGAGAGAGGGTAATTATGAAAAGAAGATAAAAGAGAATATGTGGGAAAATTAATGCATGGGTAAAATTTGAAAAACAAATTTATTACTCAAAAAAAGTCAAATAGTACCTTATATTTTGGGATAAGGTCATTAAAAAAAATGGACCTTATATTATGGGACGGAGGGAGTACATGAATATCACGTACTCCTTTCGTCAGAATATATACGGTTTTTTTAATTGAATTGTGCGTTCCTAAAAAATTAGTTAAAGTTAGTTAAAAACAATAAATGTGTAGAAAATATACTATTTTTTCCAAAAGTGCCCTTATTTATGAATGAGAAAGAGAAATTATAATTATGAAAAGAAGATGAAAGATAATGTGTGAAAAAATTAATGCATGTGTAAAATGGGGAAAAATCATTTATTACTCAAACAAAGTCAACTAGAACTTTATATTTTGAGACAATGTCATTAAAAAAAAACGGAACTTATATTATAAGAGGGAGGGAGTACTGTTTAGTACTAATTAGTGGGTTTGATTAAGGCCTTAATCATTGTTTAAATAGATTAGATTTAGCAGGAAATGAAGGGACCATAGGAGCCTACCACGTGATTAATAGCACAAAGAGGTGTGCTTGATGGGGTAAAGTGAGAGTGATGGGGGCCTAATATGTGTCGGCTATCTTACTTGAATGGTCACTCTGTTGCATAACCAAGCAGTGGCATGAAATTATTGCAGAATGAATGGTTTGGTTGGGTCTCATTCGCTAATATTTTATTATTAAAACAAGATATAGAAAGAAACAGATGGCATGGGGAAATTAATTAAAAAGGAGGACCCGAATTGATGATTATATTGAGTGCTAAGGAAGGTGTCCTAAGGGTAAGGGCATTTTCCAGGGGAAGAAGAGGGACATAGCTCTGCCATATCTCTATCTGCTTCTATGACACATATCACTACTCTTCACTTCTATGGCTTCACACTTCATTTCCCCATATTTAAATGGTTAGTATACATTTATATATAGATATCAGGCACAATTTCTCGCTATCAATGTCTCTGTCCTTTCTTTAATTTCCTGCCAACAAGGCTAACCCAGAAATATTATCCTTTCTAGCCATTTTAGTGAAACAATGGGCCAAGTAAAACAAATGTGTCCTTCAATGCTGAACGAAGAAAAGGCTTGTATATATCAGCTAAGAATTAGACTCGCTCTTCTAGTTAAGTTTATGTTTTGCATTATATTCTGAACTTGAGCTATAATGATTGATAAGTATGTGATTTAAATATATTTTGTAGATTTATTATAAAGAAACGGTAACATATAGCATTTTTAAATAAAATTATGGTTGAAAATTTGAATATGAACCATTCATATAAATGATATTGTTGTTTCTTCGTTTGTTTTGTTAGAGGTGTGCTGGTTTGGTGCGTGTTTGATATTACAAACTGTAGGCCCCATGTTTTCTTGATGGATTTTGATTGATCGTCACAAATATCAAATATTAATAAACGGTTAATTCCAAATCATATCGCTGATTCACTCATTGCAGACCTTGGATTAAAATCTGAGGAACGATGATTTCTGCACACACATATGTCAAATCTATATATACGTGGAAATAAATCGTGATGAGGTAATAGTATTGTCTATGATTGGAATCTATTTGTATCCTTGCAAGGAAATAAAGAAGGATAATTGAGATTCAATTACAATTTCCAATTAATTAAAGCTATAAACGAAATTAAACTAACGTTGTTGCTTTGAAGAAAATAATAATAGTGAGTAACTTCCATTTAATCCTTGCAAGAAAATTTAATTATCTCTTCATTATGGAAAGCCCTGTCTCCGTACATATCTGGTTTCAATCTTAAAATTCATCAAAATCTTAGTTATGATAGCTTTTACCATGAAACTGACCATGCATCATATGGGGGAAAGCAGTGTTAAAGTTATTCTTGCGCTATCCATTTGCCGGTGCTTCTAGGGCAGTTCGTTTAGGATTATAAAACAAGTTGTTTAATTAAACGTAAGAAATATAAGAAGCTAAACTTACAGGGCCGATGTGCTGAGCGAGAGAGAAAATATGTGTTTTAGCTTAAGATAACAACCTCCAACACTCCTCAAATATACTCCAACAATTTCCTCATGTTTAATTAACCAAAACCATTTATTATGATCTTAAACAAGCGGACCTTTAATTTAAGTTATCCTGTGTACGTAGATAAAACTTTGTGCATTCTCAGTCCCTTATGGCAAGTTTTATTATTCATGTATATTTAATTAATTGAGGGGAATTAGTGGAGGAAAATAGAGATAGTGGTGGCAGTAGGCGCCAAAGAGATAGAAATGAAAGAAACGAAGGAGATGGCATCTATGCAGTTAAGTTGGATGTTGATTTAGCTAGCAGGCAAAGCGTTGTCTTTTTCATGCAGAACATGGCAGGAGACATTGATTTGAACCTCTTTTTCACCCATTTATTGATCATGTCTCCCTCCTCTTCCTATTCTCTCCCTATATAACCATTTCCCTCCTTCCCCTTCCCCTTCACCCTCATCTTCTGCAATTCCTTAGGCTTTTGCTTACACATATATATACTACACCAACACTTTTCAAGATTATATTATCATTCCAAGTGTCAAAATATGGTTATGTTACCTACATACCGCCTTCTTATTGTTTCTCTCATCTTCTTTTGTGTTATCTCTTCAACAGCTTCAGGTAGGCATCATTGTTTTTTTTTTATTATCTCCTTCTTTTGCTGAATAAACTATCATCATCCATATCATGTCCTTTAATTACTAAGATTTTCTTTGATTATTTGTTGCAGCCAGAAGTTTGAGGGAGACGACATCATCAAGACATGTGGAAGTAGCAGAGAAGGCACAGAGCCCGAATAGTGAGTTTAATGATCATAAGGTGCAGAGCAAAGGAGGAGAACAATTGAATGGTGATGATTTGGTTACCATGGACTACACCCCTGCAAAAAAGAACCCTCCCATTCATAACTGATGATTAGATCCTCTCCATATTTATTGTTTTCTTAGAGGAAGTCCTGGATATTCATTCCAGCTTTATTCTCTCCATTTCTATGTATATATAGTTGATGTTATGTTTTCTACAGTCAGATTTACCATATTTAGGCTCTAGAATTTTGGTGTAAATAGTTATCAAGTGGGGAGCATATGGAGAAACATTTTTGAAGTTTTGAGCAGATCATTACTAAAATTTTTCCCTGTAGATTAATAAAACATGTTTAATAATTCTCTAATTGTCTTATCCTCATATGCCAATTAATATATCTTGTTTCTTCATGTTTACACAAGAACCAAGTGTATCTCAAGAGCTAGACCATTAGCTGACTAGTTGTGCTTGCTTCTAGGCCAGGTATATATTATGTTATCAGTATAAAAGAGGTGCAATAATATATAAACCCTGAAATCAACGTAAAAAGATGGTCATGTTACTTTCAACAGCAAAGAATATTTAAAGTAATATAATTTTTTTGTTTACAAGCTACATATGAAAATACAAATCTGTTTATGTTTACAGTCAAATCTAAGCCTAAATAAAGGAGAAATGTTGTATTAGGCATTGACAACTAATATAAAACTCGTTCAAATCTTATACACACGGATCAACTTGAAAACGCATCATAATAGATAAAACAATATTAAATAATGCAACTGATGAGTGGTTTGGTCGTTTCAATTTATTATTAACCATATAATAAATTAGAATCCAGATGATTCACGGTGAAGCATAAATATGTCAACAAATGTGTAGTTGTGATATTGAGAAATGTCACGTTACAGGCCTTCTGGATCAAAATATTGAACTTTTTTCCTCAGGTGTGGGGCTACTTACTGGTCACTTTATAGGGTACCGTTATTTTATATTGTTGCCCTCAAAAAGTGCCAAATGTGAAAAAGTTATCAATCATTGCAATGCTTATGCTGACGTAATAGCTTTATTGATTTTTTTTTGGTTCAATTCTGAAAAAGCTTGAACTAATAATAGTTAATATGATGAGGATGATAGAAGAAGATTGAAGAGATTAGTGAAAACTGTTATTCAACTAACTCTGTTTTGACTTTTAAGAAGTGAACTCATTTATGCGCCTCCAAATGTAGAAGTCCTACAGATATAAGTGAATAATATTTGGTAGGATGGTGCTTTAGAAAACAAGATTTCTTTTTTTTCTTTTATAAGACAAAAGAGATGGGGCCTTTTCAATCTCATAAGAAATTGGATCTAAATCTCTCAACGTTTTGGCTTTCTTTATAGACATTACAATAATTGAAACCATTTATTACTTTTGCGTAAATTATTTGACTGTCTCTTCGTATACCTAACTTCTAATCAGTAGATGTACATACAGTTGACTTCATGGCGTTTTAGTAGAATGATCAGTTATATTTAATTCGACAAATATTTGATATTCTCAATCATATCAAAGTTATAAACGGAATTTCAGATAACATTTAATGTACATATATAAACTTATGATCTAATGATATTGAGTGGGAAGTTACAATTTTATTTAAAAAAACTAAGATATTTACTTCAACGTAATTGAGAGAGATTGATGAAGTAAATCCAAACCCAGCTAGCAGGGGAAATATTATTATGATTTTTCAATCTCATAAGAAATTGGATCTAAATCTCTCAACGTTTTGGCTTTCTTTATAGACATTACAATAATTGAGACCATTTATTACTTTTGTGTAAATTATTTGAATGTCTTCGTATACCTAACTTCTAATATAATACACAGTAGATGTACATAAGTTGACTTCATGGTGTTTTAGTAGAATGGTCAGTTATATTTAATTTGACTAAGAGTTGATATTCTCAATCATATCAAAGTTATATACGGAATTTCAGATAACATTTAATATACATATATAAACTTATGATCTAATGATATTGAGTGGGAAGTTACAAATTTATTTAAAAAAATAAGATATGTACTTCAACTTAATTGAGAGAGCTTGATGAAGTAAATCCAAATCCAGCTAGCGGGGGAAATATTATTATGATTTAGCGTGTTTTTTTCAGGAAAAAAGATTAAAAGTATGATTTTATGCAAGTTCTCTATTATCTTAAATTACTTACCTTTCTTATAGTGATCTAAACCTAAGTTTTGCTTATTCAAGAAATAATTAAATATCGTATTTGGTAGGGCTACATTTTGCATGAAATATTTAAAAGTAATTCCAATTATTTTCGTGAGAAATAGAATGAAAAGTACAATATAAAGTTTAGAACAACAAAATGCTTAAAAATTTATTTTGAAGTATCGTATAGTTCTCCCCAAACAACTTAAAAATTGATTATATATAAATAACCCATAAACAGCAAAGAAAGGACAAAAAAATGTACGAAATGAAAACATGTGTGAAGGTACAAGAAGGTTCTCTTTGGCCTCAAGATTTTGTGAAGAGATAAACAGAGAGTTAAAATAGAAATAGAGCTGAGATCTAAATGATAGATTCGATCATGTTGATTTACAGAAAAAAGTAAATTAAACCTACTTTGTGAAGTAAGTAGAAAAGCTGGCAGGAAATAAATTTAGAACCCAGGACCCACCAAATACTCTCCACCAGTCTCCATGAATACATCTATGAAGAAAAATTACAACCAATTATTCGACAATTATGGATGGTTGATGGATATAATTCTCAGAAGAGAAAATAAGTGACAAATTAAATAACATAAAGCAAGCTAGGATCCATCATAAGAGTGCCCCGTCTGATCGATCTTCACTTTTATCATTTCCATTCTGTACATCGAATATACAAATATACCATACAATATTGAATAATGTTAATAAAAGAAGAGGTATATTAATTAATATGGGCAAATACAAGAGGTTGATCAGTTCCGGGTTCCTGGTGATAAGTAGGACATATCAAATGGGGATGTTTTGCCTTGTTGATTTCACCCTCTATCATAGCCTTTATATTTAGCTCCACATTAAATCATGTTTGGGGTTAGCACAATATGTAAGGGACAAGGCAGGCCTACCAGGTAGACGATAAAGCACATCGTCCCATGTGAAGAATACGTAACTTTGTCCAATGTCTTACTCTTTCACAAAAAATGAAAAACATTGTCTCTTGTCTTTTCTTGAAAATGATCTTCCTCTTTCCTTTGTCGGTTTTTCTCCCCCATTTCATTAATGCATGCTTGGCATTTTTCCATTATCTTATATAGCATCAAATCTTTAATTTCCACCCACGCCATCTAACTTGAGCGCAAGAAAACAAAACAATATAATCACTGTGCTATATCTATATATACACGTCACACTGTATATATATATATGAACTACAGTTTTGGATCATGTTTAATTAATGAGGAAAATAACTTAATTAAAATATATGAGAATTGGACCTTTAATCCTTAAAAATCATACTATACTAGAACGAGAGTGGTTAGTACGGGAGTGGTTGGTCGATATTCAACACATTAGTAAAGAAGTGAACTTTAAAGCTGACATACTTGCTAAACATGCTCTGAAATGCCGAATGGTTTTCATTTAGTTGTAATGTAGAGTAGATTTTAGGGAAAATCGTATTGAGGTCCTACATAAGGCATTTAATCACAACCAGGTCCCAAACAATTATCAAATTACATTGAAGTCCCGAGAGATCTGGGTGTAATTAAATGGCTTGTCATTGTGTTGTCAATTCCGGCCCATTGAGTTGTCAATGCATAGCGCAATAGTTGTCAATGGATTGTCAATTCAATAGTTGTCAATACCAACCCTTTGAGTCAAAGGGCTGGTATTGACAACTATTGAATTAACAACCCATTGACAACTTAATGGGTTGGAATTGATAACTTAATGACAAGCCATTTTATTACACCTAGGTCCCTTAGGACTTCAATATAATTTAATGATTGTTTGAGACTTGATTGTGATTAAACGTCTTATGTGGGACCTCAATGTGATTTTCCTTGATTTTATTGTTTTCCTTCCCAGTTCCATAAAGCCATCCATGTACATCTATGTGATAGACTAGTGTGTGTACGTACGTGTATGTTGAATCGTAATAATTAAAGGTGTTTAAAAAACAAAAGAACTTGTGGATATTGAAGAGAGACCAAAAAGGAAATGCAGGTGGAATTGTTAAGTTGAAATGTTGTGAGAGATGTGAAGGAGAAGGTAAAATGCTTAAGTTTGGCTAAAGAAACAGGCACAGAGGCAGGTATATATGGCCCTCTTGCATGCTCTAACGTGTTATCTTGTCTGAATATTCCCTCCCAAATTTAATGACCCAGCTCAACATTTCACACCTATTATTTAATTTCCTTTCCATTCAGATTGTTACCAACCATTCATGTGTTACTATTATCTTGCTTGGCGATATGGCTATAAGAGCAGTGACCTTTTCAATAAACAACTCGATAATGCTCAGTTTTCACCCAAATGGAGAAAAATAGAGATGATTTTGACACAACAAAACATACGTGCTTCGGCTTCATCATCATCTATGAATTGGAGCGATCCAACAGTGTCAATAAGACTAGTAATTTAATGAAAGGTTCAGACAGCACTTATCATACAGTTCGTACATTATTAATAGTTCAATAATCACAAGTGCACGGAGCGTTCATCATGGTTCAAACACCTTCCCTCAATAAACATAGATACATTTATAAAGTGAATGGATTACTGGTCAAGTAAGTGTACGTACGTATCATGTATGTGCAGCAGAAAAGTAAACAATACAAAAGAGGAGAAAGAGCGTATAATATATACTGAGTCACTTGATCTCTTTCTATATATACCCTCAAATTAATATAAGTGAAATTGATATTTTTCAAATTAATATAAGTGAAATTGATATTTTTCTTGGGCACTAAACGAATTGCCCCAGCTATTACGTATAATAAGGACAAGCCAATATACAAGGTTCTCACCATATGAAATCCGATGAGGGATAAATGTCATCCATAAGTAGAGGGTGCATTTTGAAGATTTCAACCCGTGTGTATGTGAAACGAAAATTTCAAAAAGAAAATAAAACCTTAGTATTGTCAAAGGTTTGTATGGTCTGTTGTACGTTATAATCCGAACACAATGCAGAAAGAGTGCGTATTGCTTCAACGGGGGGTGTTAAGTTTGTGGTATATATGTATTTGATGGGGAATATAATAAATCAGTAATTCTTCAGAAAAAAATTAAGATAATGGCGAGGAATGAAGCTAAGGTTGAGGTTAATGGAGGTGATAGCTAAGATATATATATATATATATATGTGTGGAATATTCACAACGAAATCTCACACCAAGAAAACTAAAAAGCACAAAGGTGTCTATTTAGTTCATAATTAATGTGAGACACAGCAGCAGACAGCGATGTTGACCCTCGTAGACCCAATGGCTCATAACATATTCACAAATTCCACGTAATGGCCTAATAATCTTTTATCTTCACAATCTAGGTGGCAACTTGCAACTCGCTAGCTACCTAGCTAGGGTGTATAGTGGGATCTCTCCTCAATCTTCGTCTCTATATAAGGCACTGAATCTGAGATGAATATTGTACTATAGTTATAAACACACAATATAATCATGGCTATCCAGCAGAACAAGCTCCTTTTAATTGTAGTTTTCTTCCTTCTCTGCCTCATCTCCTCTCAAGCCACAGGTAAATATATAGTTGTTGCGTGTATGTGTGTGACAATCTTTTCATTTCTTTCTTCATGATTTGATTTCTTTTATATTTTAATTATTGATTGATGTTTTTTTTTTTATTCATCCAGCGCGAACATTGAAAGAAAGAACGAAGAATAATGCCAATGACAGAGATAGTAGTAAGAAGGGACATGATGAAATATTTAAGCCAAAAGAAAACGATAACGATAAGGGTGATGCAGATGCTGAAGTATTCTCAATGGATTATAGTCCAGCAAGGAGAAAGCCCCCGATTCACAATTAAGATTATAATATGTTTCCCAGATTTATAATTATTTCTTTTACGTATACTATGGCTTGATCTCGTGCTTGCTATATTCTATTGCAGCAAAAATGTAACTACATAGAATTTAGCAGGGAAAACTGGTTCCGTATATGAAAATGTGAATTAAACTGATATTGTCTTTTTTGTAAGCGTAAAACAAAAAGGACTAAGCAGAAATATTAGTTGTTCAAGAATAAAATTTAGAATAACTTAACGAAAGTATCTCTGGTGCACTTTGATCGTATAAACTTATCCCATAAATTCTTAATAAGATCGAAGGGATCGGAGGAACAAGGGGGGAGGGTATTTTTTTCTCATAGAAGTTTACATTATAATTAAGGGAAAAATTTTGAGGGACTTTCTAGTAATTTCACGATAACAACGTTCGATTACAGTAGAACAAGTATATAAATTTCATACTAATCTAGTGATATCCCCAGTGCGATGCACGGATTGTATTATCTCAAAGTTGAACTATAAAAAAAGAGAAATTGTTCATTGTTTGCAACGAACAAAACTATAATGCTACCAAAATAAATTTTCCTGCTGGAATCCATTATACTTATTAGATAAAGGAGACTCTAAAAGTTGTCAGAGTATGCGACAACAACTTAGTGTCAGTCAGAAAGGAAAAAAGTTCTCATCAAGTAAATGCATGGAAAACACGAAAAAAAATTCATTGAAGGCAAGTATTTTTTTTTTGTTAAAGATCATATTTACCTCAGAAGTATGCATGGTGGATCATATCTGCCCCGGAAGTTTTTTTTGGTCCAATTTTGCCCCGGAAGTGTGCAAAGTGGATCATATTCGCCCTTTATCGTTTTTTTATCCAATTTTGCCCCGAAAGTGTGTAAAGTGGATTATATTCGCCCTTTACCGGTAAAAAAATTTTAACGGTAAAGGGCGAACATGATCCACTTTGCACACTTCCGGGGCAAAATTAGACCCAAAAAAACTTTCGGGGGTAGATGTGATCCACCATGCATACTTCTGAGGCAAATATGACCTTTAACCCTTTTTTTGTAGATGATGCTTGAGTAGTCAAGTTGAATAGGGTGATGTCTCCCTGCATAAAATAATATCGAATGGTTATTTTATGTACTTGGTTGTCCATATGAACCCAAATAAACTACAATAAATTCATTACTATTACTAATAATTTAAACACAATCACCAATATTTTACTCAAAAAAAAAAAAACTTAAGCATATGCTTTTGAATCTGCCATATATATAATTCAATAAAACAAAACTCATGGTAATCTTTTGTTGCTATAATTGTGGAATCAATCATTAAGAATTAAGAATTTATAAGCTAAATGCTATTATTTTTTTTATATGTATGTATGTAATGGGATTCCCTATTAACAACAATAAGTTCATTACTATTACTAATAATTTAAAAACAATCACCACTACTTTATGCAAAAAAATACTAATAATTTAAAAAAAAGAACCACCATTTTACGCAAAAAAAAACATTACAAAAAAACAAGTAATTTTCGACGGAATCAATTCTGTCGGTAATTTCTGACGGATTTCCGTCGGTAAGATTACCGAAGGAAATATCGACAGAATTTCGTCGATAATAATTACCGACTAAATTTTGTCGATAATTTTTTCAAAAAAATTAAAAATTAATATTTTTTAGTCGGTAATTTATAAAAAATATTAAAACATTAATTATTTAATTAAAAATTACCGACGGAATTCCGTTCGTAATTTTTAAAAAATATTAAAAAATTAAGATTATTTATTTTAATTTATTAACTATTTTATATATAATATATTTTATAAATATTAATACATAAATATATATATTTATTACAATTTAATTTTTTTTATTAAGTAATATGTTATTTATTACAAATTTAATTTAAATTTTTTTAATAATATTTATAGTAAAATAATAATTATTAATATGTAAATTATATATTAATAATTAAATATATTTCATAATGTATTAATTTAAATATAATGTAAAGTATATATAAGATTAAATATAATTATATTAGTGGTAGTATAAATATAATAAATATAATTGTTTGCAAATAATATTACAAGGTCTTCATAACTCAACTGGTTAAGGCTTCAACACACGCGCAGGAGGTCATGAGTTCGAGTAGCAACTCGCCATATTTCAGAGAATTTGAGAGCGTGACAGGTGGCGGGCCAAGGGAGCAACACATGGCGGAGTGCGAGATGGGACACGTGGCAGGTAGGACACATGGCATAAATGAAAAAATGTTTCTAAAAATTTACCGACGGAATTCCAGCGGAAAATTTTTGACGGAATTCTGCCGGTAAATTTACCGATGGAATTCCGCCGGTAAGTTTTACTAACGAAATTCCGCTGGTAATTCCGTCGGTAATTACCAACAGAATCAAATTTCAATTGCTAATTCAATTAGCAACGGGGAAATTACCGACGGAAAAATTTCTGTCGGTAATTTTTTCCTGACGGAATTCCGTCGGAAAATTTGAATTACCGACAGAATTCGGTCGGTAATTCCGTGGTTTTTTGTAGTGAAAAAAAACTTAAGCGTATGCTTTTGAATCTGCCACATATATATATATGATTCAATAAAACAAAAATCATGGCAATATATTGTTGCTATAATTGTGGAATCAATCATTAAGAATTAATGAAATTTCTTGATCATAGATACAAATACCACAATTGATAATAATATACATATGAATTGAGAATTAATAATTGTTGACCAATTGCAGAGTTTAGGGAAGATTGCTAATATGTTGTGACAGTTAAGAATTAATAATTGTTGACCAATTGCAGTATTTTGGGAAGATTGCTAATATGTTGTGACAGTTTTTCTTTTTTCATATAGTCAAATTTTCTAATGGGATTCCCTATCAACAACAATAAATTCATTACTAATAATTTAAAAACAATCACCACTATTTTTGCAAAAAAAGAAAACTTAAGTATATGCTTTTGAGTCTGCCATAAGCATATTTATATATATATATATAATATTCAAAGAAATAAATCTTATGGTGATATATTGTTGCTATAATTGTGGAATCAATCATTAAGAATTAAGAACTTATGAGCTAAATGCTATTATTTTTTTATACGTATGTAGGTAATGGGATTCCCTATTAACAAAAATAAATTCATTACTATTACTAATAATTTAAAAACAATCACAAGAAATACTTATATACTCTTAAAGTACCACGTCATTTGTGCTCTAGCCAATAAAAATGTAACACCTACCCTAATTTTAATAGTAACTATCATCCTTTTTTTAGCATTTGTTTTTCTTTTTTAGCAAAACTGAATGATAATAGTTACTATTAAAATTAGGGTAGGTGTTACATTTTAATTGGTTAGAGCATAAATGACGTGGTACTCTAAGAGTATATAAGTATTTCTCATCAACCACCATCATTTTGCGCAAAAAAAAAAAACTTAAGCATATGCTTTTAAATCTGCCATAAATATATATATTTCAATAAAACAAAAATCATGGTAATATATTATTGCTATAATTGTGGAATCAATCATTAATAATTAAAGATTTATGAGCTAAATGCTATTATTTTTTTTATACGTATATAGGTAATGGAATTCCCTATTAACAACAATAAATTCATTACTATTACTAATAATTTAAAAATAACCACCACTATTTTACCCAAAAAAATACTAATAATTTAAAAACAATCACCTGTTATAAATAATAGAAGAAGATAAGAGAGAGTGGGGGAGAAGAGTAGAGATAATAGAAAGCCGTTTTCATACAACGTTCAAGAGTTGTAAAATACACAATATTAGCCTCCTATTTATAGAAGAGGCTTTAGGGTTACAATATAATCAAAATTAATAATTGATAGAGTAATAATAGGGATGGGAGTTAAGAACATCCACATTAATGAGATATTCATAACACTTCCCCTAGATGTCCATAACTAAACATGTGCCTCGTTAAATAACTCCAACTAAGAAAAACCCAATGGGACAAAAAACTTAATAGAAGAAAAAGAGTACAATGTTTAGTGATACACTTCCTAATGCTGCCTCATTAAAAACCTTGTTAGGAAAACCCAGTGGGAAAAACCATAGACAAGGGAAAAAGAGTATAGCGTGTATCAACTCCCCCTGTTGACAACTTCAGTTGATATCTCTGAGTCTACAAAGTCCGATGCCATAAACAAGCTTATCAAATATTGTAGCAAGAAGTGACTTGGTGAACATATCTGCTAAATTTTTGATTGATCGGATTTGTTGGACATTAATTTCACCATCTTTTGTTGATGTAGTCTATCTCAATTTCTTCATGTTGGTGAATAAATGTATCATGTTGATTAGCCGATGATATATTGGGTCATGTATAGCTAGTGAGATCACATATTTTTACTCAAATTATACAAAGATATGGTACTTCCAGACCAAGTATTTTCTCATCACCTTCTTGACTTCTAAAGACATGGTACTTCTGGACCAAACATTTCTCCATAAGCTTTTTGAGGTATAAAATGATCTCAATCCACATTTAAGAATCTTACAACTATTGGAGCACATGGTGATTCATATATAGAGAAACTCTTTGTTCTTTCAAAGTATTTCATTTCAAATTCTTACTTGAAGTATTTTTTAAGCTTCTGCTGCTCTTCAGGAGTTTAAACAATATTTAGATTTTGTGAGCTCTTCAGAAGTTCCACAGATATCTAAACACATCAAGAGTCTTAATAACATTCATGTATTTTCATAAGAACATATATTGAAAGATTAAATACAATATATCATTTTTTTCAACTGATATCTATCGATTCGATAATACCATATTTGTCTAGGTTGCTTTGAAACATATAGAGATATAGCTTAAATTGTTTGCTTCTGGAAACTTTAATCCTTTGGGGAGTTTCAATTATGTAAATCATATACTTTTAGAAAATCCTTCAGGAACTTTCAAATGCTTGTATATAAATCCATACATGCATGTGATTTAGTGACTTTATAAGTATGTTTCTCCATAATACTTCTAGTATTTAAAATCCTTCTAGGGTTTACTTATAAATCACAATACAATGACTCATGGGTCATGATCATATTCCCTAGACGAATACCAAAGTTTTCATATATCGCTGGACTTCTAAATTAATAAAACATTAAATTTAGTCCACCACAAGAGAATATCTATAAAGATTTAACTTTTGCGAAAATTATTGAGACTATATTTCTCCCCTTTTTTCGCACAAAAGTTCTTATTTATACAATACTAGCATTGCACTTTAGGTGCTTAAGATATAAATTAATACTTTATGTCACGCCTTTTTTCTTTTTTGCTAGCTAGTGATCTTTATGTCTATACTTATGATATATTTGTATAGAAGATCCTCATTTGATCACTTGATATTATCATCAAAATCATTGTCGACAACTGTATCATTTTGCGGTTCCTTTTTCTTATGACATAACTTACTGAGATCTCTTTATTCTTTTAGGTACCTGCACCTCTTCTGGGGTGCTACAAATGGTTATGTCTCAATTCTTGCCTTCTTAGTATGGTTGTCTTTATTATTTGCTCTATTTTATTTTCTTTTGAAACCGATCATTTTCTCATGCTTCAGGATGGTATCATTTTTTTATTTGTACTGATTGGAGCATTCTTAAGTGGAATATGAGATATAAGAATTCTTATGTTGGTCAGTAATTACGTCTGGAAAATATTTTGAAATATTTTATGTATGTAACATTGATGAACTTCTGGTTCATATCGCCATACTTGAGGATCTACGTTGATGCATACTATGTAATATATCTTCCCACCATTCATTTTCTCCCCCTCATATTGGGAAAATTTTGTCAAATGACAACCAACTAATGATGCAATATAAGTCTCCTCAATCCATTTACTTCCTCTAAAAATATCATTTTGCTTCATTTAGAGATAAACAAGAGGAAGGAGGTTCTTATCTAACATTTATCCCAACTTTCAATGAATATCCATTTATGTGCATTATTGTGATGGAACACTATAAATAAATATTGCACATTATAAGATGGAAACTATTTGGCTACCGACCAAGAGCCAATGGGAGAATTCTTAATACTTTGTTGGCATGATGCATTTATATGTGGTAGTATGTAAAATCATTCATTCCAACTCTAAAATTGGAACTTTGTTCACATGAGCTTTGATCTAGCTACTCAGGGAGGCTTTGATAGTAGTCTTGCGAGACATATTTGTTAAATATGTTTTTTACATAGTATATAATCATTGAAAACTTGATAAACAATCACTAGTGATTTCTATGGAAATCATATGGTTGCATAGTTGAGGACTAATGTACTTTTTAGAACAAATTTGCAAACTTCAAGTTGCAAGTTGATCATAGGCACCATTATGACCATTTTATAGATGCATATATTATTGATAAAGTATCAATTTAATCCATATGATGTCTACATGGGCCCATATATATATTTGATTCCGTACAAATGTACACATATCCAATTCTAACTATAGCTAGTGATGTTCTCTTATTTACTTCTTTTGAGAAAAAAACAATACATAAAAACACTTGCTATTTATAAAGAATCTGTTGATTCTTCAACGAGTGTTATTATGCATTCAACATTATATTTTGCATCACTATGATCCTAGATGATCTAACCGGTCATGCCAAATAATACATTCACAAACTTCAGGTTTGTTGTAATATTATTATCATCATATAACTTCTGATTATCATATCATATTATTAATTTGACCTTCATTAGGAGATTATACGAATTTTATGAAAAGTATAAGAGTGAAACTCCATCTAATATGATTTATACTTGTGTTCCCCCCACAAGTGAATCATGTAAACAGACTTTTCACACGCAAAATAACATTATTAGTTCTTCAATAACTATAACTATATTGTTGTATACATATAGTTCTCCAGGAACTGTTATATATACATTCACTATATAATTTGAAAACTCAATAGAAATTTGAATAATTATAATTTATAAGAATTTAAATCAAACTACATAAAAATCACACTACATCATAAGAGATATTCAAAAGCTAAAGTGAAATAAGGATCATTGTACGAGATTGTTACAACAAATATCACATAACATATCAACTTTATGATCGAATATTATTAATACAAGAGCACATAATTGACATAACAATGGTCAACAAACTAGTAATATAAAATATATGTGGTCTTATTGGCATAAATATATTTATTTAGTGCTAATTGAAATTTTGCGCCTCTAGCTCTTCAGGAGCATTAATCAACAATGCATAACAAAATGTAACATCCCAAGAAATTAGTTGGGGTTAGTGGGGTAATTAGAAATTTATTAATAAGGAATTTTGAGGTATTTTGAGAATTTTAAAGGTTTAGTTTCTCCCTTATTTTAAGGACAATAAATTTGGGGAAAAATTATTTTTGGTTCAAAAGAGATTATTGTGGGAGAAAATGATTATGGGGTTTTTGTAGGTAATTTTTGGAAGTAAAAGGAACTTTGTACCTCAAAATAAATATCTTATTTGAAAATTTTAGGGTCTAATAGTATAATTCTTTCCTTTTCCTTTTATTTCTTTTTATATTCCCTTCCATTTAATCATTTCTCCCTCTCCTCTGCGTGCTGAACCCCCCCCCCCCGTGTGTACTCTCTCTCTCGCCCCTCCTCTCTTTCTCCCTCCCTCCCTCCGTGCTCCTCCGTTTTGCCGGCCAAGGGTGGCACGACGGCGACGAAACCGCCGGCATAAACTCCCTCCCTCGTCCTTCGTCCTTCTCTCCCCTCCATTTTTTCTCCTTTCCTTTCTCTTCTCTTTCTGCAGCAGTGCCATTGGAGTGGTTGGGGGGCAAAATTTCCGGCGACTTTCGCCGAAAAATGGCAAGCCACCACCACATTATTCCTCTCTCACATCATACAACCTTCCCCTACTAATTTCTTGTCAGATCTGTGGCTTAGGAAGGAGATAGAAAAAGTTTGTAGTCAGACCTATCGGAGCTCGTTGACGCCGGAATAGTGAGTTTTCCGGCCAACTAAGTACATTTTCGGAATCCCGTAAGTCTCCTCTACATCCCTATGTCTTTAGTTTTTCGTTTTGTTATATTTGAAAAATTAGGCCTTGTCTAGGTTGATATTTCTGGGTGTCCTAAGCTTAATAAACTGAAGCTTGGACCTTGATGATGAGTTTCTCTGAGTAGATTTTTCATTGTTGGAGGTTTTCCTAATCATTGGGAATTTTTGGATTTTGGATATTTTGGGAATTAGAGCTTTTGATTATCTTAAACGCTTATGGTTAAATTGATGGTTTCTAGATGTTTATTAATGTCAGATGAGGATATTTAATTTATTGGTTTGATTGGAATTTGTACCCAAGAAAAATATTGGTGGTTAGAGTTTGGAGTAAGTGGGATTTTGTGTAGTTAATGTTGTGATTCTGGATGTTGGAAGTTGATTTATGGATTTATGGGATTAGTTTATGCCCAACAAAAATATTGGTGAGGTTGATTGAGTGTAGGCCTTGATTTGGGAAAATGAAGTGTTAATTAGGCTTGAATTTAATTTAATTGAAATATGAAGATTGAGGAAATAAATTGGGAATTGATGAATAGATTTTTGGGGTTGAGAATTAATTAGTGGATGTTGGAAAATTTGTGCTTAGGATTGAATTTGTTGGTTGGAATTAGTGATGAATTATGGGGAATCATGTATATAAGGAGAAGGAATAAGGGTTAAGAATGATATTTAATTTAGTTAGGGCAAGAAAGGGGTAGTTAGTGGTTTAATTTTCAATGTGTGAAATTGATTTGATAAATGATTAATTGTGGTTGTACGTATGCGTGTGTAGTGCTTGAATTCCACTGAGCTAGCACGGGGGAGTTGCACTATTGTGAGATTGGTGCAAGCTATCAGGTAACCGCTTCTACTTGTTCTATGTGTGGGTGTGTTGTTGGTAAGGGATTTCAAACTCCCTTTCAACCCTGGATTATGATGGTATATGTATGATATGATTTTCATTGGTTATTTTTATATAAAAAAATGTCATGTGGGATTCATACTTCGGAAAGTGGCATGTGTTGTGATGATCATTTTTGAAAAGGATATATATTGATTTAGAATTGTTACATTATATGGTTTTTTTGAATTATTGGAAAAGGCCAAGTGCCTAGCTTTGGTTAAATTGCATTTCTGGTTGTTATGCATATGTTGTGGTGTTAGCATCGATGCACTGGATACTTTTGCCATCACGTGATGAGGTACCCTGTTGGCCCACAGGGACTAATTATATTATTGGTGTACTGGGTATGGGTAGCCCCCATCGAGTACTACCTTTCGGTGTGCTGGGTATGGGTAGCCCCCATCAAGCATTACCCCCGTTGTGGTACTGGGTATGGGTAGCCCCCATCGAGTTTCACTTCTCCGTGGTTCTGGGTACGGGCTGAGATCCCCGTCGAGTTCCACTCTGGTCCACCTAGTGGTAGGGGACAACCTGACGTTTCGCAGGGAAACGTTATGGATGATTGTGAAAAAATGTATTTGGAAACCATTTTTATAAATGACGATATATATGTTGCGAAAATGTTTTCTGGTGGTATTGACTATTATATGACTATCTGGTATGTGCTCATGTTTTAAACTGAATATATATTCTATAGACTCCCACATTGACACCTTGCTAGCACACACCGCACGTAGACAAGTGGTTAGTGGTTACGTTTTAGGGCTACCCCCCGTTTATCTCAATTTTTGCAGGTCTTAGGAGTGGAGTAGAAATTCAAGGGAAGGATCCAGGAACTTCTCACTGAGTCAATGAGTGATTCTGGACCAGCAGAACAGAATCGTATTGCCACTTAGGTTTCATGCATAATTCTACGCTTCCGCATGATTAAACTCATTTTGACTGTCATTTGAGTCCGAATTTAATTTATTTATGATGAATGGTTTTGGAGTTAATTGGTTGTTGATTATTTCTTCTGGAACCGGTCAAATTCCGGCAACTCTCATTGTTGACTTATTTTGGAACGATATAATTATCTCGGGAACGTTATTTTTATAATGATTATGAATGATTTAGTGCCTTGGTGTGATGGAAGGGATTTTATATTGATAATTTGATGAGAATTTATAGTTGGGGCATGGATAACTGTGTTTGAACATTTGTGATTTTAAATATCCATGCTAGTTTTGTAATTTTAGAAAATCTCTTTATTAACATGGATATTCTCTAGAATAAGTCAATTTCTTTTCTAACCATGATAGATCTTATTTGCAATTTGAACATTCTTTTTCCTATCATGGTTAGACTTTTGAATCTATAATGGGTATATATATATTTAAATTTAAATATTATGGAAAACTCTTTTCTAACTATGTTAGTCAATTTTTATGTTATTTTCCTTTCCTAACATAGCTAGTATTTAACAAATGATTTGATTTGACTCTGAGGGATTTTAAAGGATATTTAGATAATAAAAGTTGTATGCATGACGTTATTATCCATGTTAGGCTCTTGGTTTTACTGAAATTATTTTCTAACATGGATTACCTGTTTATAAGACTAAACTCTTTTCTAATTACGATATGTTTTATTATTAGTCTAGAATGCTCTTTCTATCGTAGTTAGACTGCAATATGAAAAATTCTTTTTCTAATTATGTTAGCTAATTTACCGAGCAAGTTTCTTTTCTAACATAGTTAGTGTTTATATTATGAGTTAAGTTGATTAAGTGTACCTTAAAATGTGTATTTAGGAAGTAAATGTTACACAAAACATGATTGTTTTTATTTATTTATTCTGGAATTAACTATTATTTATTATTATATAAATCTCCATAAATGTTAGTCTTCATGACCATTACAATAATATTTTCAGAATATATTGTGCTAATACTTGAACAACAAGCAATTTGATTCGAAACATTAGGCTTCATGGCTATATTTCATTTTTTATATAAATGTGGTTATTAAATTTCTCAAAAACATATCAAATGTAGAAATTTTATTTCACTCTTCTCGCAGCACAAATTTCAACAAGTATTAGTTTGATCTAGAGGACCTCAATAAAGATAAATCCAATGTATATGGCTTCTGGCCAATTAATAAAAGAATTAAAATTATATATCTTCTAGCCATTTAGTATAATTGGGAAAACTTCAATTTTATTTGAATGCTCCTATATACATGTCTTCTAGCCATTTAATATCAAAATTAAAAAATTGAAGTTCTATGGTTTCTGACCATAAAATTAAATTTATATGGCTTCTTGCCATATAATATCAAAATAGAAAAATTGAAGTTATATGGCTTCTAGCCATAAAATTAATTTTATTTTCCTTTTGGCTATTAATTATTGAAATAAAAAAATAAAAAATAAATGGCTTCTAGCCATATAATAATGTTTAAAATTATATGATATATAATCTCAAAAGAAGAAATTAAATGTATATAGCTTCTGGCCAATTAATAAGATAGAAAATCAAATCGATATTCATCATTTTTTTTAATAATGGAACAAACACTAATTATTCAAGGAAGTTGTAAATATTGATTTGAACTTCATGTTCCATTGAAGATAGGAACATCAGGTTACTAAGAAATCTTTATAAAAAAAATTTATTAAAACTTTGAGTCCATCAAAAACCACTCCATATCACAAATGATTAATTATTTGACCATAAAATGGAAATATATATTTAAGGCATCTGGCCATTAAATAATGTAATAAAAAAAAATAGAGGTATATGGCTTATGGCCATTTAAAATAGAAAAAAATTTAATGAGGCTTTAGTATAAAAACATATTTGTTATTGGATAAAATCACACTATACGGCTATGCTATTGAGATTCCCACTTACATGCATGCATTGTATTTAAATATTAAAATATCCTATAATCTAGACATACCAAATATCTTGAATATAGTACTTTCAAAAAATTACAAATATATGGCTTTTGGCCATTTAATATTAACATAGAAAAATTGAATTTATGTGGCTTCTGGCCATAAAATTAAATCTATATGGCTTTTGGCCACAAAATATTAAACTAGAATAATTAAATTGATATGGCTTCTAGCCATAAAATTAAATATATATGGCTTTTGGCCATTTAATATTAAAATAGAGAAATTAAATTTATATGGCTTCTAGCCATTAAATTTAATCTATATAGCTTCTGGCCATAAAATATTAAAATTAAATTTATATTGGTTATGGCCATAAAATTAAATCTATATGACTTTTGGCCATATGATATTCAAACATAAAAATTTAATTTATATGGCTTCTGGCCATATTATAATAAAATAGAAAAATTAAATTTATATGGTTTCTGGCCATAAACGACTTAAGGTCGGTAGCGAATGTATTAAAATATAGAGTGGGGCTTCAGGTTTCATGAGAGATGACTCTATCAATGGTGAATACATTAAAATATAAAGTAAAACATCAAGTTCCATAAAAAAACATGACTTCAGGTCAATGATGATTACACTATAATGTAAAGTAGATCTTCAGGTTCCATGAAATATGACTTCAAGTCAACATAAGAAAATATAAAGAAAGATAAGATGAAGAGAAATAGAAAAGTGAACTTCAGGTTCTCCATAAGAGTATAACAACAAAGGATTTTATGAATAAAACATAGATTACTTTGGTTAGAGGCTCGTGCTGATAACGTGTTATAAATAATAGAAGAAGATAAAAGAGAATAGGGGAGAAAAGTAGAGAGAATAGAAAGCCATTTTCATTCAACGTTCAAGAGTTGTAAAAATATTAGCCTTCTATTTATAGAAGAGACTTTAGGGTTACAGTATAATCAGAATTAATAATTGATAGAGTAATAATAGGGATGGGAGTTAAGGACATCCACATTAATGATATATTCATAACATCACCAATATTTTACCCAAAAAAACATAAGCATATGCTTTTGAATCTGCCATAAATATATATATAATTCAATAAAACAAAACTCAAGATAATATATTGTTGCTATAATTGTGGAATCAATCATTAAGAATTAATGAAATTTCTTGATCATACATACAAAATAACATTCATAAGCATATGAATTAAGAATTAATAATTGTTGACCAATTTCAGAGTTTAAGGAAGATGACATCAGTGTGCATACATGTGGACCAATGAGGTTGCTGCAAGGAGTTTTCAATAAGTATATAAATATATCAAAATCTGATAAGGTTATGTAGATTATATACATATAACTATTTAAGCAGACTATATATGATTGGTATATGTGATACACACACAATACAATATTTTAAATAAAATATAGCCATTTAAATTTGAAACAAAAAAAATCATAAATAAATTCAATTTATTAAATCTAAGTTGGGCGATCAAACCTTGCATGAGATTTGAATATGAACATAGAATCTCAGTACCCTCTATTATCCATAATTTATCATAATTTTATATATAATATTAAATATTGATATTGATTATTGATTGCCACGTGATTAAACCATTGTTATCAGATCCGGCCCGGCCCGGCCTGTAACAGCCTAAGTCTCAATCAAGATACTGTCCGCTTTGGCGACATAGCTATGCCCTTCACGTTTTTGTTCCTCATGGTAGGGATAATTGCCGAAGCCTCCCACACTCACCCGTGAAAACGCGTCCTGATGGGTAGGAGAGTCCAACACCTTATATAGGCTTGGAACATCTCGAATCCAGCCGATGTGGGACATTACATGGGACATTATATAGTCCAAGGGGGTGGATTGTAATGTCCCATGTAATGTCCCACATCGGCTAGGTTCGAGATGCTCCAAGCCTATATAAGGTGTTGAACTCTCCTACCCATCAGGACGCGTTTTCACGGATGAGTGTGGGAGGCTTCGGCCATCATCCCTACCTTGAGGAACAAAACTGTGAGGGGCATAGCTGTGTCGTCAAAGCGGACAATATCCTGATCAAGGCTTGGGCTGTTACAGTGGTATCAGAGCCAGGCTCGGGTCGGTGTGCCAGTGAGGGCGCTGGCACCCCAAGGGGGTGAATTGTAATGTCCCACATCGGTTGGGTTCGAGATGTTCCAAGCCTATATAAGGTGTTGGACTCTCCTACCCATCAGGACGCGTTTTCACGGGTGAGTGTGGGAGGCTTCGGCCATTATCCCTACCGTGAGGAACAAAAGCGTGAGGGGCATAGCTATGTCGTCAAAGCGGACAGTATCCTAATCAAGGCTTGGGCTGTTACACGGCCCGGCCCAGCCAACCCGGCTCGGAACTTGCCAGCCTAAGTACAAGACCGGTCCTAGTGAGGAAGAAACCCCAGGTCAAAATATCCACGAGTTGACTCCAGGGACCTGTTATAACCCGGTAAAGACTTAGGGGACTCGCCCGGTCATGCGAGCCACCCGGGTTAATAACCCCCACCCCTAAAACCTAAAATGCGTCGTTTTCCCTTTTTTTAATTCACTTTTTTTGTTTTTCATTTATTCCTCTTTCCTCTGCCTCCATTTGGATATTTCGAACCCCATTCTTCAGAGACTTCACTTCCTCTGCTTCTCATTTGAAACCCATTCTTCGAAATCAACGGACAAATTGTTTCCCTCTCAAACGACCTGTGAACCAACGCCGTTGATGTTTCACTATCAGTTGTGGCTGTCGTTTTGTGCTCGTTGTTCACCGAAGTAAACCCTACTCACTGTTGAAGTAAACGCTGCTCTTTTTTTTGCCAGAAGATGTAACGTCTTTCGCCACAATTTCTGTTCACCATTAGCCGCCATTCGGGTTTGCCACCGTTCGCAGTTCATTTTTGGTCCCATGGTAGCTGGTCATTCGGAGGTTCAAGGGTTTGAGTAGAAGATTTGGGGTTTTTGTGTTCTTTACGCCATTTAGGTACAAATATATTTCTTGATGATTTTCACTTCTTCTCTCAAATTTCTGGACCGCTTTTCACTTTCTTGGGCTTTTCTGATTTTCACTTATGTTTCTACTTGAAATGCTATGATTGATTAGTTTTCCTGGTTTTGGATGAACTCAAAGAGGCTACAAGGTACAAACAGTTTTGATGCATCAAGTTTTGTAAGTGAAGGTGCACGTGGTTAGGTATAAATTTTAGACTTAAACATATAATGAATTGTGGCTGGCTGTGACATTGATTTGAATTGTGAATTTATGATTGACTGCTTCAATTCTATTGTGGCTAGCTGTGACCCTGTTCTTTGTGTGATTAGGTTTTTCTTTGTAGCTCTGAATATTGATCAAACTTGGTGCTTGTCATTTGTTATCTGTTGTTGATTGGAAAGGTTTTGTGTGGTTTGATTTCTTGTCTATAAATGGATGCCACCAATAGTGAAGTGCCAAATAATCCTCCCGACAATCCTCCTGACACTAGATTACCCGATTCATAACCATCTCGTAGACTACAAAAATATGATCCTGCTTGGGAATATGTTTCTCTTAAAAAAGAGGGGAATATAAACGTTTTCACGTGTATTTTATGTGATTCAAGTTATAGGGGAGGTGGAATAAATAGATTTAAACATCATTTAGCTGGTGTGCCTGGTCAAGTGAGTTCTTATAAAAATATCTATCATGACATTCGTGCAAGAATGAAAGGGTCTTTGTTGGAGGGTAAGAAAAAAAAGACTAACCCTAATGTAGAAGAAGCCCAAGAGATTGAGGGAGATCAAGAATCTGAGGCACCAGTAGCTTCAAAAAGAAAGGTTATTGGGACCAAGAGAGTTGATAATTATTTTGCATCTAAGACAACTCCGGGTTCCCAACCAAGTATTAAGAGTGTATGGGCAAGTCAAGAAGCTCATTATAATGCCAAGATGAATTTTGTTGAATGGGCTTATGTGAATTGTGTTCCTTTCAATGCATTGAAGTATCCCCTGTTTCAAAGAGCTATTGACGGTGCCATTGCAGTTGGTTATGGGTTTAATGTCCCTAGTTTTCATGAGTATAGAGTAAGTTTTTTAAGGGATTGTAAGAAGGAATTAAAATTATTGATTGATAGTCACCGAATTAAGTAGGCAGAAAATGGTTGTACCCTTATGGCCGATGGTTGGACTGACAATAAACAACGTACTTTGATTAATTTTCTAGTCTATTCGGTACATGGCATGATATTTGTGAAATCCATTTATGCTTCAGATTTAATTAAAGATGTTGCCACTTTATTCTCATTGTTTAGTGAAGTTATTGAGTGGGTTGGTCCTACAAATATAGTGCACGTTGTGATTGATAATGCTGCTAATTATGTAGCATGTGGTAGATTGATTAAAGAGAAATATAAAACAATTTATTAGTCACCATGTGCCGCTCACTGTTTAAATCTTGTCTTGAGGGATATTGCTTCCTTGTCAGCTGTTTCAGTTCTTGCAAAAAAAGCACAAAGAATAACTGTGTTTGTATATAATCATTCCTTCTTTTTGTCATGGTTAAGAAAAAGAACTAGTTGGAGGGAAATTGTGCGTCCAGGTGCTACAATTTTTGCCACCACATTTATACTTGTATAGCATATTTTCCCACAAAAGTCATTGCAAGCTTTAGTTATTGATCAACACTTTATACAGCACAAATTAGCAAACACTGATGCAGGGAAGATGTTTAGTGCAGTCGTTTTGGATAATCATTTTTGGAACGATTGTCATCAAATTGTGAAAGTTGTGTCTCCTCTCATAAAATTGTTGAGGATTGCTGACTCGGATGAAAAGCCTTCAATGCCATATATTTATGACGGCATGCGTAGGGCTAAAAAAGCAATTAAGGATATGTTTCAGATGAAAAAAGATATGGGCAAGCCTTTCACAGACATTATCCAGAGTCGTTGGGATAAGCATTTTTAAAGAGTAATCTTCATGCATCAGCATATATTTTGAATCCCGCATTCTATTATGGTGATAACTTTATCAACAAGCACAAAGTGATAGAATCTGTGGTTAGTGTGTTTAAGTCAATCGCAAATGAAGATATTGATTATTATGTGAAATTGATGCATCAATTTGCTGTCTACCGGTATCAGAAAGAAGCATTCAGTAAGCCCAATTGTCAGAAAGTGGCCCAGAAACTTATCCCTAGTTAGTATATTTCAATTCGCATTTTGAATAAGTCAAAGAACATAATAATTCATTCTTTATATTTAATTAAATGTCTTGTATATTATTATGCAGATGACTGGTGGTCCTTTTATGGGGTTTCTATTCCCGAATTGCAGCAAATTGCTATACGCATTCTTAGTCAGACTTCTTCTTCTTCTTCTGGGTGTGAAAGAAACTGGAGCTTGTTTAAGCACTTTCATACTAAAAGAAGAAACAAATTAGAGCATCAAAGACTTAATGATTTGGTTTTCTCAAACTACAATCTGAAGTTAAAGCACAAGCAATTACAAATGCTTTTATAGTTTCATTAAAAATTTACAATGTTACATACATTTAATTAATGTTGAGCTTCTCTTTTGGAATTAAAGGAGTCTATTGCAGAAAAAGAATGAAAGCTATGATCCAATTGACTATGAATGCGTTGATCAACTAGACGTTTGGGTGGTAGAAGAGGATCTAACCACCGATCTAGAAGCGGTACTTGATATTGAAATCGATCAAATTGCAAGTGATTTTGAAGGTTCATAATTATTTTTTGGTTCTTTAAGTTTTTATTCTTATACAAAAGTAATGAAAGTATTTAAATAATTTAAATTAAATCTATTAAATATGTAGGTCATGAAGATACTCGTACGACCCCGTATTTGAATGACGATGATGTTGCTCCTACTCCTAGCTCCTTTGGGTTTCTAAGTGCATCTTCGCTTCCGAATGTCGCAATGCCTAAAGACTTGACTGATACTAGTGATAACTTTGGTCTTTAGTATTATTAGTGGAATGCATGATAGGGTTGAAGGTGAAAATATTTTGTTATATATCTATTTTGATATGATGAATAGTTAGTACTAAGTACTAATTGGTTGCTAACCATTTTGTGTTATTGGATGGTAGTATGATATAATATGATGATGTCATTTTGACAAAAAAATTGTACAAAATGTTGATGATGATTTTTTGGTTAATTATTCAAGATGGTAAGTGAAGTTATGGTTTGGATTTTTAGAAGTTATTTTTATTTGGATGGTTTATTGGTTAATTTTTTATTGTTTACCAGGCTGGCTTACGGGCTGGTTATGAACTAACCCTCTGACCCACTACTTCGACTAGGCTAGTTGCCGGTCCGAGTTTAATTACCATGGGTTAAACTGATATAACAACCAGGCCTTGATGAGTGTAATCAAATACACTTAGCCCATGCTAAATAGAGTCAGGCATGGCCTGTTGCAGCTCTTGATTCTTCGATCATCCACGAACTGCAGTAGTGATGATCTTGCCCTGTTCTGAAATCCATATAATAAATGTAAAAACATTGCACGCCCTTGCGTGCTTCTCAAATACTCTACTTTTTATGCGTGATCTTGATGAAACTTTTGAACAAATCAATGACCCTCTCAGGATGTTTAAATTGTGTTTGATTGGTTTGGTTAAACTTTTGAACAAATCAATGACCCTTTTTCACCAGTGGATGCTTTTTTTCTATGTGAGTATAGGGATCTGGAGTTTGGCAAGCTACTTCATAAAGTGAAAAATGGGACTTCTGCTTGAGCCTGTGAATCCTATCCAATTTTCCAAGATATAATCATGTAGTTATTGCCTTAGGCGTTAAACCACTCCCCCCAGCTAAGATATCTTTACAAAGTTGTTCTTGGTGATAGATATAGAAACCAATTTTAATTTTTGTTAATGATTTCCTAAATTATCACTATATATACTCCATCAACGATATTCAATCGAGAGATGTTATATAAATTAAGGAAGATAATTTCGGTGTTTTAAAAAAAATATATCATATGAATTAACTTAATTGATCTGATCAAATAAGACAAATATCCCATATATTTAGAAGGGGAGTGTATTACTAACATGTGGAAACAAAAATAATAATCCCTCCATTTCTAAATATAAAACATATTTATTTAATTTGATTAAATTAACGATGATAATTAAATTAGTTAAAATCACATGGTATTATAAAAACACATTAACCACCTATCTTTATTCCTACCATCCTTCTCTTTCTTATTTATTATTAAAGAGCATCAATATCATATGGATAATTAAGGGAAAATGTGAGAAAAATATAAAAAGGTTTTATATTTAGGAACAAACTCGCCTCCCTAAATAGATTAGGTCATGTATTTAGGAATGAAGGGATATTATTTACAAAGAAACAATATTACTACTTGCAAAACGGAACCAGTTTCAGTGCTTGTCAAAAAAATGAATAAGAGACGCCCGTCCACTTTGAATCCTTCAGATCTAATTTGGATGGTCCAGATTTAATATTTAAAAGTTTATGATTTTTAAATGAAAATTATTTTAATGAGTACAAAATCTAAAATAAAGATAATCTCTTAACTATTAATTTATCAAACAATATAAATTTTCATTTAAAAATCATAAACTTTAAAAAATTAAACCTAGACTATTTAGATTAGATCTGGACAGTTCAAAATGGATTAATGTAACATCCCAAATTTTAGAAAATAGAAAATAAAGACTTATTAAAGGTTTTGGAAAAATAAAGAATTAATTAGAAGATAAAACTTAATTTGGAGAAAAAGGATAATAAGGATGTAGTTGGGATCTTAGAAAGGTACTTAGAAATTAAAAAGCCTTATAAATAAATTTATGAGGCCAGGTGTATTTTTAATAATTTTTAAAGTTTATTTTCTTTATTAGTTAAGGAAAAGTAGTTAGGAGATAAATTTAAATAAAGGAATATTTAGAATCTTGGGGTACTGGTTATTAATTAAAAAGTCTTATAAATAAATTTAGAAATTAAAGTATATATAGAAAAATTATTTTGGGGACAGATTTAGGTCTATTTCTAAATGATAATGATAAATAAAATTATGATTAAAGAGAAAAATAGAAAATAGGAAATGGAAAAGACAATACCTGCCTTTAGTTGAAAATATCTTCAGTTATAAAGGGAAGGGCAAGATAGTAAAATACCTATTAAAAATATCACCCTCTTACCTTTTAATATATACCACCCACGTGTCCTTCTATTTCCTTCTTATTCATTCCATTTCTTCTTCCTCCCTCACCCGATATCACTTTGCTTCCCCTCTCAGCTTCACTCTCTCAATCTCTCTCTGTTTCCTTCGTTCCTCTTCGTTCTCTCGGCCTTGAAGACGGCGGCAACGGACGGCTGGCGACGACGAGCAACTTGAGAGCTTGGGGGAGTCTTGGGTAAACCTTTTCCTCTCCGTTTTCTTCCTTGTTTGGTCCAATTTGAGCGGGTTCAAGTGAGGTTCGATTTGGGGGTAGGGTTTTCGAAAATTCTGGGCAAACAAATGGGAGTTTAATCTTCAATTTCAAAGCTTTTCTTGAAGTAATTTTGTGGATAGAGCTTGTTTTGGCTTGATTTCTTTCCTCGGGTTACTGTTCACTCAACGGAACTTTCTCTGATTTCTGGACATTTGTTGTTCTAAAGTTTGATTAAGTATGAATTGGGATATGATTAAGTGCATATAGTGTCTTATATGTGTGATTTCGGGAGTTGGGAGTTTTTGAATAATTTCTTCTTCTTCTTCTTCTTCTTCCCTGTTTCTGCTGCGCCATTGGCGTTCATGGCTGATGAAGTTGAAGTGATGAATTTAATAGGTAGAAAACAATGATGTGTGCTTTGGTATGTTGAAATTTCTGATTCTAAATGAATTTGGCATTTTTCCTCTTCTTCCCTGTTCCGTCGGATTTCTTGTTCTTCACTTATGTTTAATTTCTTCATCGACGTTCTGCTCTGATTGACCTTAAAGGGTTAAATGTGTGTTTAAATGATGTTTGAAGTTGATTGTTTATGGCTGATGAAGTTTGATTTTCTACCTTTTACTTGTCTGCTCGGCGGGTTACAGAGGAAGGGAAGGAATTCGTTGATATTATGCTGAGATTAGAACTTTGTTACGTGTAATTGAATGCTCAAATGATGATGGGAAACTTTAATTCTTTCCTCTGGTGTGTGTGTATTCGGTTCTTTTGGGTCAAAAGGGGGATTTGAAATTTTTACTGATTTTTCCTTCTTCTTCTGCTGTTGTGGTTGTTTGAAGCCCTGTTCTGATGAGTTTAAGATGAAGACATAATGGAACATATATTTGAAGTTGTATATTGGAGTTCTGGTTGGTGTTAGTGGTTTTGGATTTGAGAATTCCCTGTTTTGATTTATGGTTTATTATCTCTGAATTGAGCTGGGATGCCTTTAGGATTAAGGAGATAATATATTGAAGTGGTTATACATATTAAGTTAATCATGGAGCCCAAAGATTAGGGAACCAATGTAGATGATTTATGACTATAATTTGATTTAAGTTGCAATTCACGAATTGGGATCTTTGTGTTATGTTTCTAGATGCAGTTATAGGTGAATGGAATCAAGGATTGTAATTGAGGAAGAGGAAGAAGAGGAAGTTAGGAGAAGAGAATTTGATGGAAGATTAATGGATTAAAAATAAGAAATATGATTAGTTTTATGTTTTGATTTGGGATTAAGAATTATTGATGGTTGGGTAGGAAAAGAAAGACAATGATTTTAGGATAAGGGAATTAATTATTCCTTGTTTGGAATGACCTTCAGATGAAAAAGAAGAATTTATGATGATGGAATTTGATTGGGAATTCTTGAGGTCACTGGGGAGTCTTGAATTGATCAAGAATGTGAAATTAATTTGTTCCTTTCTTATTCTGGGTTGATTTCTGCTCTGATTTGGTCATATGTTAATTGCTCTATTCGGTTGGGAATGCTGTGAAGGCAAAAACAGTTTTAGGTTCTATTAAATTAAGCTAATTTTACTATTTGAAAATAGTCATATGAATAATGGTTTGGTATGGGATTACTTCTTTTGTTTAATTTGATTTTAAAGATGAAGAGGACTTTGAAAATGGTTAGAGGATAATGAAAAGGGAATGTGGAGAAAGTAAGAGATAATTACCGTTCGTGTTGGAATGTGATCTGCTCATTGGATTGAATAAGTAGGAATTAATTGATGAAAGTGAAAGAGATAGAAGAGTTGAACTTTTAGTAATATTATCATTTATAATGAAGTAAATTTTAAGTTTATAGATTTTGGATTTTAAATGAGATTGATTTAAGAAGAATCGGTCTTGAGGATATAGTTATAAAAAAAATTAGGGACCTGGATGCAATAAGTAGGATAAAATGATTGAAGGATGTTAAATTTAGTATTAAAAGTTAGGAGGTTGGTTTTGGCTTGATTAGGAGGAACATCATTGCCAGAATCATAATGACCTAATGGTAAAGGGGCAATCTGAAAGCTTAGTTATTTATAGTTAAATTTGAAATGTTTGAGGTTTAAAGGAGGACATCATTGATAGGAATAATAGGTTTTAAGGAAGAAGTTAGGAAATTGAATTACCGATGGAGGAAAGATATTTGTTAAGGTTAAAATTAGAATGTGGTTGACTTTGGAGAGTGAAATGAAACATGTTGGAGGTATTTGTTGACGAAATGTCAAGTAATTGTTGAGGTATTTTAGGAAAAGATTAAAATGGATGATTTTGAGGAACTTTGTATTAAAAGAATATAATTCCGTATGAAAATGCCTACAAATTTGAATGTGACACTTGGTGTTTAAGAATTGTGTGAATGGTGATTTAATTAGAAATCAAATCAAGAAACAGGAAACAATTATTAGAAGATAAAGAAAACGACTATCGGTTTAATTGTGATTGATGATTTGATTTGTAATATTCTTCAATAAATTGAATTACTTGGGCTTGATCTACACTATTGATTGATTTATTATTATTGAAAGTTCGTAATAAATAGGAAGTAAGTGTATGTATAGGTGTGTGCTTGTGTGTGTGAACGACTATGGTTTTTAAAGAAATGTTTTACAAAAATTATTAGTCAAACATTGAGAATAAGAAGGCTTAATATAAGTAAAGTATTAAGATATTTTGGATGGTTACAATTCTAAATAAATATGAGCACAACCTAATTTATCAAGAAAATAAGCTTTGGGTAGTATTAATTAAATTAGAATTCATGAGAGACGCTGAATAATTATATAGAAATATAGGTATTAATTTACCATTTATATATTATGTGTCAATAGGTCTTGATAGTAACATAAGTTGAGAAGGTCAGTGGAAAGGAAAGGAGCAGATAAGGACTAAGCTTGAAGTTCAGGTAACAGTTTATCTCATTATCTCCTTAAAAAGAATTGCATGTATGATTTTGTATATCTGTTGCATTTAAAATGGTATGTCATTTATTCCTCAGTTGGAGTACTCCAGGTTTAGGTGGTTCGCTACCCCTTTGCCAAACCAATTAATTATAGCTTTAAATGCTATAACGAGAAGTCCTGCAGGTAGAACCTCCACTAGTTAACAAGGATATCGTTATCAGTGGTTGGTATGTGCTTAAGTCACCCAGAATAATAGGATAAAGATTATCATTATATGTGCAGATTTATGAAATATATACATGGCAATGCATGCATGAAATTTACAGTTAATGACATAAACTGCGTTGAACTGCTGTTTTACAGAGAAGCTGGTAGATGATAAGATAGTTGAGATAAGGCAGGAGTGCTGGAAAAAGATTAGATGAAGCAATTTAAAATTATAATTTGAAAAGTAAGGTTATTTGTATATGATGTAAATTTTAAATTATTAAATTAATAGTAGAAAGCATAAAAATAGAATTGTATAAATTTATAAAGGGATTTAAATTTCCTAGGTATTATGGATTAAGAATAGATACCCTAATAGGGTTAGCGTACTTTTAATTGTTTTATTAACCACCTTATTTTATAAAGAGTTTTAAATTAATCTAATTTGTCTGAAAAGCCCATTCCAACTTATCAAAGGTTGGTTTAATGTTTTAAAGAAATTTTTTTTAATTTTCAGTATTTTTAGGCTTTTAACATTGAAAAGTGGTTATAATTCAATTAAAATTACTATAATATAATAGAAAATTTTAGGTGTTACAATTAACGCCTATAATAACTAATGAAGGATGTGGCAAATTAAATTAAGTGCCATTACTATAATTAGGATGGAGTAAATCAAATTAGAAAGCCTCAAGTTGTTCCGTACTATTATGATTATTAAAAAAAATGGAGGAAAAATAATACAAAAAAAGAAAAAAGAAAATGAGGATTCCTCTCCCACTGTTACAGTGCCACAACAGGAGACACTAAAAGCCTCGATTAAGCCGAGGCCTTAGCAGCCAGCCCACGTATTTTTCGTCTTCTTTCTTTGAACGCGTCAAATTTTGACCATTCCTACGCTTTCACACTCGCAGAAAATATCCGAACAAAAAAAAGAAAAAAAAACTCGTAGATAAGAAGCATATCCCTTTATAAATGGTCCGTTGACCATTCTGAAGTCAATACCCACAGATCATGCAAATATCCTACTTCAGGTGGTTTCATGTCCTGCCACGGATACACACACAAAGAGAGAGAAGCAGAATATTATATTCTTTACTCTCCAGGCAACTAAACCATTGAACAACGAATCATAGAGTTACATAAATTGAATTCACCTTGATGTACACTAAAGAGAATGGAGAAGTTTAAGAAGAGGAGAACTGAGAGAAAATAGACCACAAAGAATGTCACGAGGGAATAGAGAAATACTAGGAAACAGGTACTTTTATTTAATATGCATAAATGTATAAAATAGGTAGTTGAGTTCTTATTTATAGAACTCAACCAAACTCTAGAAGAATATTTTAGAAAATAATACTAATAAATAATTAAAAATATTGAAATAATAAAAAAAATAAAGCAAGTGAAATTGTAGGTCTAAGAATTCTAACAACCTTTTAAACTAAAAGAAAACAATAAAGTTCAAATTTCAGATCTAAAAATGCTAATATTTTTTTAAATTAAAACAATTACAATAATAATTAAAATCAAATTTTGTGATCTTTAAATCTGGAGGGAATCTTACTTATCTATCTATTCTTAAACTTCAAAAATTATTATGTAACACTGATGAAAAAAGAAGGTAAATGATAGTACAAGAAGGAGTGAGAAAATGAAAACAAAGGAATAACAATGGATATCATTGATAATAAAAGTTGTAACCGGCAGATGTAAACGATGAAGGTACAAAATACTCAGAATCACTCATCTGAGCCTGTGTAGGATAAAGCATAGGAAGTGTAGATGCAGGAGGTGGCATTAGGGATGCCATTGGGGATGGTTGAAGATGTGATGAAACCATGTGATCATTCTGCAAGTTTTGAAGATTTTGGGGAGGAGAACGAAGAGTGACATTTTCAGGGAAATTAAGCTTAGCCTTACTGCCTCTAAAACTCAAGGCAGCTTCGTCGTATGCTCTAGCTGCGTCTTCTGCTGTGTCAAATGTGCCTAACCATACCCTTGCTGCTTTAAATGGATCTCTTATTTCTGCAGCCCATTTCCCCCATGGCCTCTGTCTCACTCCTCTGTATTTTCTTCTCCCCTGCTCCCTCCTGTTCTCTGCCTTGTATTCATACACTGCATTTCCCATTTCCATCATTTCGTTCCTTCCGTTCCTCCCTTCTCTATCTGCAATTTCCACCAACTCAACATTAATTAGCTTTTAAGATTAAGTTCTATCACAACATATATGTTATGACTATGAGTATGACCCTAATCATTTCTAAGTAACAGTCAATATTACAACACGCTCTCTTAAAAAAAATGTTATTTTTTTTAAATCTCAAAATCATGCGGGGTCCCATCAAGTTATATGAAATATAAACTTTTTACATAAAATAAATAGGATTATTGATTATAAAGAATGAAACAGTTTTAGTGCTTACTTGTTGGGAAAACAGGGGATGAGGATGAGGCTCTCTGTGAGAATGTGCCACCTTCCATACTTGTTGTTACAGCAGAACTAGCAACATAAAATGAAGAAGACGAAGATGGTGTGGCAGAAGCTTCGACTGTATTTAGGTATGTTGGATATTCATATTGATGAGAAGCCATATAATCTGATGGCACTTCTCCCGACACAACTTGGGTCAAAGCTGAAACCATGGCAGACATCTCCCTCTCCCTATCTATATCTGGAAATACCATCGGCATAGATGACGTCACAGGCTTGCTTCTTTGTTCACCTTCTTCTTCCTTTGCCTTGTCTCTCAGATTCGCCACCTTAGACATATAAATATATATCTATATATCAACCTACGCTTCCTCTTTGGTTTCTGCAAGCAAATTCTTCAAACAAGTGTAATGTGTGTTGTGTATGTGAGAGTGTTGTGGTGGTTTGAGGGAAAAGAAAGCAAATCCCTTTTCTCTTTCTTGCTTGCCCTTTTTATAGTATTACAAACCTTGCCTTTCCGTAGAGATGATAAAAACATGATGATTTGGAAGCAAAGGTTGATGATTTAATATTAGGGAATAAAACAAATCAACAGGTTGGGTACGTCAATGTGAATGGTGAAGGAAGGTGGCATTTGTGTGTGGAGAACCATTGAACCAAGTTGATGTTGCCATTTGGCAAGCAAGTCGGTGAAAAGTTTTCGGCCAATTGGAAGAACCAGGACGAGCCGACATGATTCTTTTATCTTTTTATTAAAAATCCCTTTTTATATAGGGAAAATTTCAGAAAAAGACTCTCAAATTACATAAAAGACAGTTCAGTACAATGAATTTCGAAAATGACAGTTCGATACAATTGACTGAACTGTCCAAATCCAAATTTAAAGGAAATGTCCAAAATGCCCTTTGCTACAACTAAGTTGGAAATCCCTTAAGAGAAATTGGGAATCCCTTTGCTACAACTGAATTGTCATTTTCGAAATTCGTTGTACTGAACTGTCTTTTATGTAATTTGAGGGCCTTTTTCTGGAATTTTCCCTTTCATATATATATATATATAATATTTTATTTTATTTTTTTGATAAAATAAGTCCCTTTCATATTAGATGCACCACACGGGCACATCAAGATTAATTTAATACAATTCATACGATCATTTAATATAATCACGTCGCAGTTTGCAATGTTAGAATCTACTCCTCTGGTCCTATTTATAGGGCAGAGAGAGAAGGTTTTATTTGGTCCTATATATAAGTCACCTCATTAAATATTTAGTGTAGATGTACAAGTTTACCCTTCATTTATTATGTGTTGACTTTATTTTCATGTGGTATAGTGGATATTTAATATGGGTAAAGTTGTAAATTTATTGGATTTTAGTGGAAAGTTAATGAGTTTTAAGGCTTTCCTTGGTCTGTGTGAAATATGCTGGAAGTAACTTATAAATAGGATCAGATGAGTAGGCACTAGGCAGGAAGGTAGGGGAATGATCCCACTTGGTGCTTGATCTCATTATTTAATTGGGTAGTTATCCAAAAACTGCTGGTGGCAATATACTCATAGTTCCTATTTATATGGCAATTCTAGTATGGTTTACATAGACTAAGGAAAACCTTAACCATCATTAATTATACTATAAAGATTGACAATTTTTTAACTTTATCCATATTTAATATATCCACTACACAACATGAAAATAAAGTCAATACCTAATAAATAAATGATTAAATTGTACATGAACATAGAAATTTTAATAAGGTACTTTACAAATATGATTAAATAAAACATCAATCCAGTTTTAAATAGTCAGTAAATGTGAACTTTGCGCTTTCCTAAATAGAGATCATATTTGTATAATTGTATTAGTGTTTTGGATCAACCCGGTTAAGACTTAAGATAAACGTGTTAATTAATTCATGAGATTTAGGTCTGATTAATCATTTATGGTCAAGACAAATCGCAACTTGACAAGTAGATAATTATTTTTATTATGCCAGAGGACAAGTAGATAATTAATTAAATCAAGAAAGGGGTGTTTGAGTCAAAGTAGTCCGCCCTGAGGACTAACTATACGACATGGATGACGTTGGACGACGATGATGTTTGGATATTTGTTTGACGTGGCTCTAATGTTTCTTTCACTAATTTCTCTTCTCCTGCACACGAGTTCCAATATGGAACATCATCGATATCAGTCAAAGACGGCTTTCCTTTATGGCTAGGGTTTCTGAGTTCTTGATGATCTTCTTGGCCAGGAATGCTTGAGTTCTGCTGCGGCGTCGACATCACATTTTCAACGCTTTTTTCATATTGATCATTTTTCAACATTTAGATTATGCACTTAGATTTTATTCTGTTCATGAACACTTAATCGAAAAATTATTATCATTACTTCCTCCCACCATAAATGTGAGAGATGAATGATTAAGTTTTCAAATTAGAAAGTTAGTTAAGTTAGCTGTTTATTCTGATTAATATATGCCATCAATAAGATTTATTTAAAAAATATATAAACTTAAAAAAGAAAACAGATCGAGTTAATATTACCAGAATCAAAACAATTATTTTACCTAATACTCTTGTTTGGTACGAAGAAATCAACAATTATTTATAAATCAACTATCACACGATCGATTCATCGTCTCAAGGGAATTTTATCACGAAAAAAATTCAATTTTATGAGAGGCTGAAATTCCTCCGCACTGAGTGAATTTAATTAGATATGTTAATCTACATGCATGAAAAAGAATGGGTCACAGGCCATATTGGTCTCTTTTTTTTTTGGTATAAAGGGAAAGCAGTAACATCTACACTATATTACAAGAAATAAACAAATAAAAATTACATAAGGGAACTAAATGAAAACCAGGAGGCATCTGTAAATAGCGTTTGGCAAGAATATCAGTTTCCATGTTATTCTCCCTCTGAACATGTTGGATGTCGATCACCCAATCTCGCTTCAGCATATGATGATTTTCAATGATTAAATTCCAATCTTGATGAAGATTATTATTTCCATCCTTAATAAGTTTAATTGCATCTGAAGAATCACTTCTTGAACAAACCCTTTAATGATTCCCATCCCAAGCTCTTCTAAGACCCATAAGGCATGCCCAAAGTTCTGTTGTTAACGGGTCCCCATTTGTAATATTAAGCATAAAAGCTTCAATAAGAGTACCTTTGTGATCTTTGATAATGCCTCCACAACCTGTTTTGCCATCCTTGTGAGAATATGCTCTACCCACATTAACAATTATCCATCATTTTAGCCCTATTTGATATTGCATCATATGAGGCCCGCTAATTCCTTTTAATTTGGCTTGGTTCATCTGATTTCTGGCTGCATGAAAGCTAGACAATATAGCCCTAGCCTTTGGTAAGATTCCATCAATTCGTGAATCTTTGTTATCAAAAATCATTTCATTACGTTGTTTCCAAATAAGCCAACAGACTGTGACAAAAAATTATTTCCAATGTCCATCACACTCTCCCACATTTTTATTGAGATTCAGAAAACACCATTGCTAAAGATCACAATTGAAAAACCTGAATCGAAAATTGGATTGAACAATTGAAAGCCACAATGCCTTAACCCCAGCATAATCCCGTAAAACATGCAAAGAGTTTTCAATAGCATGAGCACACCTGATGCATGGAGCTGATTCACCGATTCCCCGTCTCCTGCACTCTCCATTAGTAAGAAGCTTATTATGAAGTATAAGCCATATGAAAGAATTACATATCTGAGGCAAACTCAACTTCTAGATTTTGTTCCATAAAGGATTTGCTCTATAATCTCCATCTAATAAGAGATTATAAGTCGATTTAATGGAAAATTTTTCATGTTTTTCATGAGCCCACCTTATTACTTCATTATGTCCCCTGACAATATGTTCAGTTCCTTGGATCACCTGGTCCCATGTAGCTTTTATTCCTTTCCATAAACGTGAACCAGAATGCGATCTATTAACATTAGGAATCAAATCATTACCATATTTGTACTTACTCCTTATGACCTGAGTCCACAAAGCATCTTTGTTTCGAATCAAACCCCATCCAGCCTTCCTCATAAAGGCTTTATTCTGTAATCTAGAATGACGGATACCCAAACCCCTCTTTTCTTTTCCTTACACACCTCATTTTATGCTATAAGATGAATCTTCCTATTCTCAGTACATGATCCCCAAAGAAATTGCCTAGCACTTTTGTCAATCTCTTCACAAATACTAATAGGAAGGTTACTTGTCTGCATAGGATAAAGAGGAATTGCCTGGATCACTAAAGAGATAAGAGTATTCCTTCCCGCAAGAGAGATAAAGTTTACTTTCCAATTACTCAATCGAGATTTTATCTTATCCACAATGAATTGGTAAGTAGCTTTTTTCACCCGCTCATGATGAAGGGGAACCCCAAGATACTTTCTAAGGTCATGAGTGCATGTAAACCCAAATTCCTCACTAAGTTGGGAAGCTCGATTATGATTAACATTCCGAGAGAAAAAGACTTTATACTTGCTATGACTAACCTTTTGACCTGAAATCATATAGAATGAATCCAAAGACCTCTTAACCACTTCTACCTGCTCTAAAGATGCCTCCGCAAACAAGATGAGATTGTCTGCAAAGAATAAGTGAGTAATAGGAGGTCTATCTTTGTTAAGCCTGATGGGTTTCCAATTCTGATTGTTTATCTCCTCCTGAATCGAATGAGCAAGTTTTTCAGTGCAGATAACAAAAAGATATAGAGAGATGGGGTCACCTTGCCTTAATCCATGAGAAGGAGAAAATTCCTGAGTCTTACTGCCCTCCCATAAAATTTGCATTACTAGAGAAGTTATACAATGATAGAGAATATTCCTTATATTTGCTGGGATGTCAATCTCTTCATATGATTTTTCTAAATCAATTTTGATGGCCATGAATCCTTTCTTACCCCTCTTATTCCTTATTGAGTGAATGACTTCTTGAGCAATAATAATATTTTCTGACCCTAATCTTCCATGAACAAAGCCACATTGATTAGGAGAAATGATGGAAGGAAGAAGTGGTTTAATTCTGTTAGCCATAACCTTGGTGATAGTCTTTGAAGTCTCCTGGTCCAGATTGTAACATTCGCTTTGTAAAACCATTTTATTAACTATAAAACCGAATTAAATACATTTTATTAATCATAAAACCGAATGTAACAGGATTTTATCAATACTAACTATGTTAGGAAAAAGGGTTTATGAAATAAAATACTAAAATAGTTAGAAAAGAGTTCAAGGTACCACTTTCTTTAAAATAGAGTTTAAATGTCTAACTATGATAGATAATAAAATTTCTAAAAATACCAAAAAGGACTATCATAGTTAGAAAAGAATTTATCTTATTCAAGTAAGAGGAAAATCTCAGTTAGAAAGAAGGTAATAAACAATTTCACCAACATACAACTAACATGGATATTTAAAAATTCAACCGTTCCATATACCAATCCATGTTAGAAAAGGAACATTTCATATTTTTAAATCAGTTTATTCATGTTAGAAAGAATTCACCTAATATGGATATAAAAATATATGAACCATGTATCTAAATACTTTTGTAAATCTTTCTTTTAAATTATAATTAATCACTCGAGTAAATCTTTTAAATAAAACATCAAACTCTTTGATCAATTACTTAACGTACTCCTGCCATGTTCAAGTATAATAAAATATCCAGTAAAATTCCAAACAACCATGGCAAGGAGAAAGAAGTTTCCGACCAACAGTTCAACACCAAAATGCAGTTAGAAAAGCAATACCAGTAGGTCTCAGGCCTATATACCAGAAATGGACCGGTTCCAACCAAAAGAATAATGCATACAGTTATCCAAAAGTAAGAATGCGGAAGTGAAATATGAAAGCCTAAAAAAGTATAGCAATATACAACACTTCTCGCATAAAACCCAAAATAAAAGCTCACTAAGTTTCAGTGAGAAGTAGATGGCTCCTTTCCAAGCGTATCCGCTACAGAACCCAAACCTACAAAGCAGCAAATTGAGGTAGACACGTTTATGTCTACTAACCACTTAACTATCAGTCTATATGTTTCGGTGTGTGACAAAAATGTATCAATGTGGGAAGTTATAATATATAAATAATTTGAAATATGAGCACATACCATATAATTATGCAGTAATCTGTACCAGGAAAAACATTTAACAATTTCATGTATACCAATATTTTATAAAATAATTTAAAATACATTTTTCACAATCATCCATAACGATCGCCCTGCGAAGCGTCAGCTTGTCCCCTACCACTAGGTGGACCAGATTGGAACTCGACGGGGATCTCAACCCCGTACCCAGAATCACTGAGAAGTGGAACTTGAAGGGGATTTCAACCCATGCCCAGTACCACAACAGGGGTAATGCTCGATAGGGGCTACCCATACCCAGTACACCCAAAGGTGGTACTCGATGGGGGCTACCCATACCTAGTACACTTATAAAATAATTAGTCCATGTGGGCCAACATGGTACCTCATCACGTGATGGCAAGAGTATCCGAGGCATCGATGCGAACTACCACAACATATGCATCACAAGCAGTAATGGCAATGCGACCACAAATCAGGCACTTGGCCTTACCAGTGTTCCAAAAATCTTGCGATAATATTTCAAAACTATATATATATTCTTTTCAAATTTATGATGTAATACACAAATATATATATATATGCCAGGTTTAACAAAAAAAATCCCACATGACATTTTCATATAAAATAAACAATATTAATCATACTTTATGTATATCACTAGAATCCAAAATTTCATAATAATAATAATAATATAATTTCAAAAACCTTATCAACATCAGACACACATACACACTAATTAGCCAGTGATTACCTTCAAGTAGAAGTTCAAGGTACCTCAGTAAAACCACGCTCCCATTTGCTTGACTCAAAATAAGTCACCGTTTACATAACAATCATATACCATAAAGTTAACACTTAAACTAAGTGTTCAAATACAAAGTTAGGGAATTTAATTCCCTAACCAAAAGAAAAACATCCATCCTCAAGAAATTTATTCAAGGGTTAAGGTGCATTTTGGCAAATGATTTGTTACAAAAAGTGCACCCAGCACAATTATTTTTAAAATGTCCATATAAGCCAACCATCTTTTAAAATGGGGGCAATTTGACCAATACCGTACAGAATTCTGTTGTGTCAGGCGCTCCTTTTTGAAATAAATTATTGGCCAACTTGCCCCATTTTAAAATATGGTTGGCCTATATGGACATTTTAAAAATAATTATGCCAGATGCGCTTTTTATAACAAATCATTGGCCAAAATGTACTTTATCCCTTTATTCAAAACCTTTCCTTAATTCTCTCTCAACTAAACCACTAAAAATCCTCCATCCATATCCATGCTAAGAACCCAAAATCCATTCCTCACATACCCAATTAAATATTTTCAACTCCCATAATATCTCAATTCAATCCTATATATCCCAACAATAGCCTTAATTTAATACCTATAAATTTATAAGAATCACCCATTAACCTCAAATGTGTATTTCAAAAATTCCTCCTTAATCACTAGTCTAATCTTGACTTTACCAGTTTAAAATTTCACCAACAAATTCCACCAAAATCAGCCAGATTAATATCATAATATAATATTAAATAAACTCCCATAAATTATCAATTTAACCACAACAAGTCATACCACAATATCCCAAAATTTTCCTTAGTATTAGAAACTCCAAAAATTCCAAATAATTGGGAAAACCTCAAATAAATAATAAACTCCTTAAGAAAAATTCTAACCCAAATATTAGACTTTAATATAATAGATTTAGATATCATAAAAACCTAAACTCAGATAAGGCCTATTTTTGAAATATTTCATATCAGAAAACTAATGACATGGGTGCGTAGAGAATACTTACGGGAGTCCGAATATGGTCTTAGATAGCCGGAAAAACCACCGGTCCGGCGCCGGCAAGCTCCAAACGCTCCGGCCAAAACTTTTTCTATCTACTTTCTAAGCACAAATCAGACCGAAAATTAGTAGAGGAATGAAGAACAATGTTGGAGGAGGTGAGAGGAGGAGAGGAATGTTGGTTTTCCGGCGAACCCTCCCAAAGTCCACCACGGCGGCGGACTAAGGGAGAGAAGAGAGATAAAACGAGAGGGAGAAGGGAGGAGGAAGGAGGAAGGAGGAAATGGACAATGGTGGTGGTGGTAGTGGCTGACGCTGATGAAGAAACGAAGGAACAAGAGTGACGGTGAGGGAGTATAAGTGAAGAAAAGAGAAGAGAAAAAGAAGGAAAAATAGAAAGAAGAGAAGGAAGAGGAAGAAGGGTCTACGGTTCAGAAGGAAAAAATAAGGGGAAGGGAATAAATAATAAAATAAAGAGAGGGGGGAGAGAGAGAAATGTGTGCGGGGGAGGGGTGTCTAATGCAGCAGAGAAAAAGAGAGAAAGAGAGAGAAGAAGGATAAATAATAATAAGAAGAAGAAAGTGGTGATGATGATGTTGAGTGTAAAAGAAGGAAAGAAAGAGATTTGATAGTGATAGTTGAGTGTAATTAGAGAGAGAAGAGAGATGACGTGAGGGAAAGTGGTGTCATGTGAGAGTATAGAAAGGGGAAGAGCGAGAGTAAAAGAAAAAGAAAATGTTAGGAAAAAATACACTACTAGGCTCTAAAATCCTCAAATAAGATATTTCTTTTGAACAAAAAATTTTCTTTTCATTCTCAAAGTTTTTTTCATATAATATGCTTTACTTATTTTCTCCCATAATAACCTCTTTTGAACCTATAAATAATTTCCCCATAATTATTGTCCTTAATATAAGAGAGAAACTAGGCCTTTAAAATCCTTAAAAAATACCTCAAAATCCTTCAAATATTCTTATAATCCATCATTTCTCATTAATCAATTCCTAATTACCCTCACTAAACTTCAATTAATTTTTAAGATGTTACACATATGGCTTGAATGCCCTCTTAGTCTCTTTTTCCAGACCCAGTGGGAGTTTATAGTTCCTTTTGTTCTCAAATTTGTGCATGATGTCTTCATTAATCCTTCACTTTTAGAAGAGGTTAACAGTACTCTTATTGTTATCATTCCTAAGAAAGAGCAGCCTGAGACAATTTGAGATTTTCGTTCGATAAGCCTGTGTAATGTCAAGTTTGCCGAAATGGATGACACTGAGGAGTGTGGGGACAAATTGGTAAATACAGCCTTGTTAGGGCCAGATTATGTATAGTCTGGAAATATAATTGAAGGCTACTCCCTCCTGTCATTATTTTTTTTGCCAGCCTGTCATTATTATTATTATAAGAGGTATATGGCAAATTTTTTTTGTACAAAATATAAGAGTAGCATGCAAAAGTTAAGTAATAAATACATGTGTTCCATTTCTACCTTTGTACATCAGTAAATGCAAGGAGGGGAGAGAAATTGTGTATAATAAATAGGTAAGGATAAAAAATGGAAATTTTATAAAACCTACAAATAATAAATGATTCCAACATGTTTTATTGATATATGTAAAACGGTTTACTACCTCTTATAATAAGAACCGGAAGAGTATAAAGTATAACTAGAATAAATAACTGGTGGAAATTAAAAGCACAAAGTAAACTCCTATTGTCTGTGGGTTTAACTAACAGAATACTAGTTAGACATTCAAACATCTTGGCAAGTATTCAATTCAATCACTTAGTTGTGGTATCAATCATGATGCTTGGGGAGGTATCTCCACATCTAAGTAAATATATGCAAATCCTACTTGTGTGTGGATAGAAAAAAGGGCTTTATTGTCATGCTCAAAATCTTATAGGAACAGTTAATAGATCATGAGTAAGGAGTTTTATCCTTGAATTATGGGTGAGCCAACCCCTTTCTTAAAATTTTGTTATAAAAAAAGCACAAAATAAAGAGAAATTCTTAGGTAACCCGGGTTCGTCACATTAATTGTGGTCTCTCTAAACATAAGGAGACATGTAATGTATGATATGTATTTTTTAATCGCACCTCAAAACAATTAGTTGGCAAATAAAAAAAATTTTATTTTCTCTTTTCTATGTTTTCTTGGTTTTGCAAGTTGAAGAGAATATATTTATATACCAACTAGTTGGTTTTTTTTGTGTCAGATTAAAAAATCCACGTTATATATATAACGTATTTTATTATAAACGAAAAGATCATAAATGACATGTCCACCTGGATTCATCTAACATTTTCTCCAAAATAAAGGCATACACATTACACACTCTCTTCGTGAGGCGTTCACGGGCTCCCGCTTATCTTTCTCATGACACGCCTTTTAAAAAATGTTATACGTCTTTTTACAATATCATTATTAGTTTCGGATATCACTAAACCTTTTTTTTCATATACAGTGATTTTTTTTGGATACCCGGAGAAAAAACACACACATATATAAAAGGATAAAAATGTAAATTTAGTAAAACATTAATTTTCACGAGGTATAAACGTGCTGATAATAAAATAAAAAAAAAGTACAAGTACGATAATTTTGTCAGCCTTCACTACTAAACTATGTCTAATTTTTATGAAGTAGGACCCACAAAACTGCAAATGTGGCACCACATCAGGCTGACATGAGATAATTGTGAGATGAAAACACAATGGGTCCTAGAAGCTTTTAATTATTTTGACATTCCCACTTCATGTCTGACTCTTTTCTCCGACCTCTCTCCAACTCCTTCAGTTAGCCCCACCACCTACCATGGGTGGGCAACCACCTTCATTCCCTCCTCCGGCCACCCCTCTTCCTTGCTTTTTCCCTTTGAGGAAATTAGTTGACTCTCCTTATCTGCATGAACAGTAGCAGCCTCATTTCTTCCTGTATTTTGCCTCTTCGCCTCTGTCCTCTCCTCAGCTTCCTCCAAACCACGCTTCAGATTGACTTCCTCCAACCTTTTAACTATCACTTTCTCATGAGTAAGTTGAAGCACAGGAGTTCTAAATATTTGAGGGGATTGATTTTGACCTTCACAATCGTCATCTGGTGGTAGCCGGACTATATAAGTTGCATCCTCTGCATGGATGATTTTAGGTAAATAAGGATGAAACAGAGCTTTCTCACGCTTCAGATTGACTTCCTCCAACCTTTTAACTAGCACTTTCTCATGAGTATGTTGAAGAACAGGAGTTCTAAATATTTGAGGGGGTTGATTTTGACTTTCACAATCATCATCTGGTGGTAGCTGGACTGTATAAGTTGCATCCTCTGCATCGATTATTTTGGGTAAACAAGGATGAAACAGAGCTTTCTCACATCTGTGTCTGCTTGGGCCAACCCCTTGCTCCTCCATTTTCTTCTTCCAGGAGAGCGTAACTTGGGGTCCGTACTAATTGCGTTTTTAATTACTGAAAAAACTGCTAAATCATATCATTACTGGGTCATTTTATGCTGGAACGCCCACCACAGAAAAAAATTGGAAAGATTCCCAATTACGTGGAGAAATCAAACATAGCGGAGGAAAACTTAGCAAATAAAAATTTAATTAACTTTTAATTTATTGAAAGGCAAGAGAAAATCATTCTACAATAAACGATATTGATTACACTTTCCTAAATAATGATTATCTCATGACCTCATCCTGTAGATAGAGGGTGTCTCCCTGACTTATTCTTCACACCCAAAGATTTGAAGGTTTGATTTGGACCTAAACATAAATTCAGACACGGTATACATCTTCCCCCTTTATTTTTATTTTCGGACACTAATAAATTGAATTGGTGAATTTTGATGTATTTTTTGTTCCAACTCACAGTATATATTTTTTTTTGTACTGACAATTCAGAGGAGTTTGTGCACGACAGATTGAGCTAACCCTATAAATAATAATTCAACATATGAAATCTCATTTGATTACCTTAACTGTAGCTTGTGTTAAAATTATAGATTTCCTAACCACGCTGATCAAATGATAGAAATTAGAATCTAGGCTAAGTATTTTAGTCTTTGCCTGGCATAACAAGCAAGATAACAGTCATAACACCAAGATCGCGAACTTCTTAATCGAAATTTTCTTTAGCTTTATTATCCAACTTTTTTGGTGTCAGGTCAGCCTTCATTTTTTGCCGTAAAAAACATAAAACGAAATGAATTAGGATGTCAAAAAAAAAAATCATTGAAGTGCGTGATAACAGAAGAATTTGAACTTTACAAAATTAATCTGCATCGATAAAAAAAAAATCTACATCGAAAAAATTAGTCAAATTTTTTATTTGGACCATTCAATAATCTTTGTTAGACGTAATGATCAGATAAAATGAATATCAACTAGGCTAAGTGCGTGTTTGGGTGTTCTGCAGTGAAAATCAATTATTGAATGAAAACAATGGCTGCAGATAGATTCCTCCGAAAACCATGTATCAACTCAAAATGGGACTTGGTTAGTAGGTCATAACCAATAGAAAGTTACCCGTCAACCTTTAATATATTATATACTTATTTCTTATGTTCTAAAATCTATTCTAAACAAATTCGAACACATCATAGGGCTTCAGTTTTAAATTGAATGGGGAAATTTTTGTTGATCTGATTATAGTAATTATAATTGTACATGTCATATTATACGCCTATCTTACATATATAAAAGCAGCTTACAAGTAATTTTAGTCTCAAACATATTACTTTTTTAATTTTATCACATGTCGTCTGCACAATCTAATTTGTTTAACCTATGAACTAATAAATAATTTAATAATACATATTTCGCTATGACAAGCAAATTTATTTGGATTTATTCATCTTCTTAAATCAGTTTTTTAATCAAATCTTCTTAAATCAGTTGACTTACACAATATAGAATATAGTTTTTGCAGCTAATGCATGGGTTTGAATATCATGGCCATTATTTTCTGGCTGAAAAATCGCACCGCTAATTTGAAAACTATAGATAATTCATTAGTAGTATATTCTTCTACTAACAGGTAATTGTAAGAATATTGCGGAACAAAAATCACATATGTAGAAGACTTACTTGATCGCAGTCGACTCAAAGTCTTGTCAGGCTATCGCACACTAGATCACTAGAACAAGGAGAGTGTGAGAGAGAAAGCCAGAGAAGTCTGGATGGGGTGAGGTAGAAGTAAAGGGGGGCGCTCTCTATTTATAGTGATCAGAGTAAGCACCGAAATGGAAAATGCCACCCTTAATTGCCCCTCAATTAATTTTACCAATTAGCAATTATGACATATTCTTTTTCTTTACATAAAAGGAAATGCTTCAATCAACATTTATTGTTGATTTGAATCAATTTCTCCTATTCTCTCTTAACACCCCTCATTTGTGAGACATTTTTTGAATAATTAGCCCATTGATTGATGATTCAGGCACATAGTCCAACAGAAATCAATATGCATATTTTGTGGGCATATTGATGTGAATATTCAGTCTTATATCCCTCAAGTTTTTAAATGAATAAAATTATGCAAAAAATTGGCAATAACTGTACATATATTTATATATATATTTTTGGGTTAAGGGTAAAAAATACAAATATGATTTTGTCAAAAGTTCATCCAGCACTAAATATTTTTTTTGTTGGACAAAAAATACACATGACATTTCAAATTGGATAAAAAAATGTATAGTTACAGTTAAATTAAGGTAAAACATACACATGATATTTTGTAAAAAGGTTCGTCAAGCACCAAACGCTTCCTTTTGAAATATAACTGTAAATATAACTTTTGATCCAATTTAAAAATTCATGTGTATTTTTTGTCCATATAAAAAACATTTGATACTAGATGAACTTTTCACAAAATCATATATATATATATATATTTGATTCTTAACCCTATATTTTTTTACGAAGTCAATAAATGTATAGTTGCTAGTAACATACATGAATTATTCACCTGCATCATATTAGCCGGTATCCCATGTCATGACTCCTTAAACCATTTTAGATCTGCAAGTCAACGCGGCGACAAAAATATTTGTTTTGGCAAACTTCCGTAGGAAGAACTATAGTGTGGTTGAAGCAACAATTTGGGGCTATGGATGGAGGCAGATCTCTTATCCAGGCCTGCCACATGAGTTTCGACATTGCTTAGCGGTGTAAAAAGAGAGAGTCTTGCTTGCAATGCAATTCATTATTGTAATAACAGTCTAATCAGTTTCCCTCACTTTCTTCAACTACTACCCATTTTTAATCTTTCTTCTTTCAAAGTCTTCACGCTTCTCTTGGAATTGCCGTCCCCGAGTGAAGAGGAATCTGAGAAGAATCGGAGATGGCCGATGAAAAAGATCCAACTTCAGTTCCTCTCAGTCAAGCTGATAGTGAGGCCATTGCAGATCCCGAAGATCCAGCCAAATCCCCACCTTCTTCTCCCAACTCATCCACTCGCAAGGTTTTGTTTCATTTCCCCACTTTTTTCCCTCTTCAAATTTCCTATCTTTTTTCTTATTTCCCTGTTGACTCGTTCATTGCCTGTATATTTCCACTGTTGTAAACACGGATTTTTTGTATTAGGAATTATCTCTATCTGGGTTCACTTATTGTTGTTTCGGAAATACTAATATTAGGGCACTCAGCCCAGATTATATGCTTGTTCCCCAAGTACATAATTTTGTTGCGGATACGATGGGTTCAGACCAGTATCACTGAAAATTGAACGATAGATATGCATTTTCTTTATTTTGAGAAGCAGATTAAATTAACGAAAATTGGGGGTTCCTATTGAACCTCAAAGGCGTGCTGGTGCCTTCTTCTAGAATGTTCAAACCACTTGCAGAATAGGAGGCAGTTTAAGGAAAATTCAAGTTGTTATTACGTTGTGACTCCCTCTGACCTGAGATTAACTCTCTGTATGATTGAACTCTGACAACTCGGGATGCATATGTTTTTTTTTTTTTTTGCTTCTTTCTATTTTTCTTAGCACAACACCATTCCAGTTTTAGTCAGTCTAACTTCGGTAGATTAAGTGGATGAGCATTTCATAGGAGGCAAATATGTCAGATGCTCTGTGCATTCTATAGGCCCGTGTCATTCGTTGGAAACTTGCAAGACAACGTTTCTGTAACGTGTCTGAATGTTTTGGAGAATGGGGACTTTCTTCTGTCCAAGAATAGCTGCTGAGAACCTGTCCCTTGTGTCAATAAACTAAGCCTAGGATTAATTCTCACCGTTGTATTTCATGAACCTAGGATTGCAAGATTCTAATTACTTCATCCATATCTATTCACCTAATTTAATTAGATTAAATATGTTAATTAAATCAGTCCACATGCCTTGATCATCTTTCTTAATTCTCTTACTCTTTTTGTTACTTGATCATCATTGAATGAGCCAATGGGTTATTGATCATTGATGTCTTGCTGTAGAATTGGCGATGTTTATGGGCCAATGGGTTAGTGATCATTGATGTCTTGCTGTTAAACTCTAACTGTTTCTGTGTTCTTGCTTCAGGCCTGCTGCTTTGTTCTCCAGAGTTGGTTCTCAAAGAAATTTATGACTGGATGGTAGTGGAATAAACTTACCGAGCAACTCTTTGTTTTCTGTATCATAGGCCTGATAATCGTTGTGGATTTGATATTGCAGTGTAGTACTTTTTCCAGTTGCGGTTACCTTTTTCATTACATGGTGGTTCATTCAGTTTGTTGATGGTTTCTTCAGCCCATTATATGACAGGCTTGGCTTTGACATATTTGGTGAGTTGTTTATTTTCCCTTTGATTAACGATGTCTCTGATTAATATAATTGTCCTTCCCAATTTTTTTTGTTGGCATAATAGGGAAGAATTGTTTTGTTCTATATGTTAAAACATAGCAAGTTAATTTAGAATAATGCATGAACTTGTGAATCCATACAATGATAGGAAGGCATTATTGTTTATTCCCAGAGGTGAGTTCCAATCTGAGATACATTGTCAAGTTTTATCTGAATGACAAAATGAGAAGATGTTGAATTCAAATTGTAGTTCCTGTCATTCTATGTGTATGACAGTTGAATTTTAAAATTGGATTTAATGATGACTGTTCCTTGTTGCTGTACTGAAAACAAATGGTCATTTTAATTATATGTGAATTACTTTTGCTGTATAATGGAGTCAAGGGAAGAGTTAAGTTTACCACCTAACCATAATTACTTTTGTGCACGGTCTGTTCTATTTCTTTGTTTTGTTTTTTTCCCCTTTACTAAATTGGTTGTAGCCATTAGTGGTATGGCTGCTGTCCAAGGAGCTACCGACACTTAAAGGATGGATCTACTAAAAGATGCTCTATATTTTTATTCACGCTTGAGATAGGCTAGCACCCTGTTGCATATTGTGTGACAACTTGTCATTCTTTCTTACTCTTCTTTTTTTCTGTTCATATGATCTTGAAATTGCCATTTGTCCTTACTCTTCTGAATGTTGTGTTACAATGCGAAGGTTTTCAATTTGTGGTGCAGGACTTGGCTTTATTACATCTTTAGTTTTTGTATTTCTTGTTGGCGTTTTTGTTTCATCATGGATGGGTGCAACTGTCATCTGGATTGGAGAATGGGTCATTAAGCGAATGCCTTTTGTCAGACATATATACTCGGCATCCAAGCAGATTAGTGCTGCCGTATCTCCAGGTATGCTCAATCATACCCAGGGCAGTTGGAATCCACACCCTTATCTCTCACCTATATTTGAGTTGTTACTAATATATATTGTTGATAAAGTGACCATTGCTGGATAGTGGTGACGAGCCTGCAACTATATGCTGTGATGTATTATCTTCTTTACAGATCAAAACACGACAGCATTTAAAGAGGTAGCAATTATTCGTCATCCACGAGTTGGCGAGTATGCTTTTGGCTTTATTACATCAACTGTCACACTGCAGGTACAAATTTTCTCACTCTATCTTAATCTATATGCCAGGCACCATCATATTTACATTGGATATTTGATTTCCTACTCTTTGGTTGTATAAATGTGAACTTTCATAGCTTTCGGTGTTATTGCTTTGACTGAGCCATGTGTTCAGTATGCATGTGATTTTTGATCATATGAGCGGTAACATCATCATTTAGATCATATGGTTGAATGATTTTGAATAAGGTGGCATTTGAAGAGAGGGGGACCTGGTTATGTATTATATGGTTGTCATCTGAAGAAGGAAAACATGCTTGTGGTGGTGAAGTCTTCCATAATGGACATGCATACTATATATTATATAAACACATTTGGTTACATCTGGTGCTTGCTTTCTTTCTTGACTTAGAAATAGTACTTTATTTTAGCATTACTGTTTAATTGTTCAAACTTCAGAAATCAAAACTTGGGGTTCCCTTTTAGCTCTTTATAGCCTAAGAGGATCTTTTTGCACTGTTTTTGGTGTCCATTTTGGCACGTGGTTGTTTTGATGGCATTGATGAAATCACTTGAAAATCACTGCGTTTTTATCTTCTTCTTCTTCTTCTTCTTCTTCTTCTTCTTCTGCTGTAAATTTAACCTTCAGATTAATCTTTGCCCACCTCTTTTTCAGAAAGAAAATGAAGATGAAGAGCTATGTAGTGTTTTTGTCCCTACAAACCATCTTTATATTGGCGACATATTTCTGGTTAATTCGAAAGATGTAATAAGACCAAATTTGTCCATTCGAGAAGGCATAGGTACATATTACTTGGTTCATTCATCACTTACCCACTAATTTAATTGTGAGCATTATTAATTGTATTGATGGTGATGCAGAAATAATTGTTTCTGGGGGAATGACTATGCCGCAAACGATCTCTCCAGTGCAAAGGGTTGGTCGGGTGAATGACAGAATCCCTATGAACAGATTAGGATAAACGCCGTCAAGGATATATAGTTGTGTAAATGTGTAGTTTCTTCTGATGTTACAATCTTACAGTTTATGTTCAAATGGGAGTGATATAGAGCTTGAATCTTTTTGGTGAGTGTTGACTCATTTTTCTTCATCCCCCCTCCTCTAAATTGGACAGATGAGCAGACTATGATAAACATATGATAATTTAATTAAAGGCTCCATTTTAATGGTTATCATGAAGTGACTCGCTTCTTTCGACTGTCAATTTGTGATCCAGTCGAGTCCAGAGCAAGACCTGTTCTTTTATCTAATTTAATGCCACGAAACTTCTACCCTGATTTTGTTAACACTGCTTTCTTAGTGCGTGGTTTTTCTTATCGATGTGGATTACGATTAGTTTGGAAAATGAGTAGGTTTGAGAAATGTCAGGAGCAATAAAAATTAGAGAGATTATTACCTCACTTTTTGATATTTTGCATAAAGAAAAGAAATTATGCCATTGTTTACTTACCGTGACTATAATTTCCTTGCATCCTGATTTATTGTCTTTTATCATCAATCATCATTCATTACAAAATTATATAAAATAAACATTATCAAAATAATTTCAAGCAAAAATATCAGAAAAATATAGTTTTATTTTTTAATTTTTAAAGTCAAATAATTTGTTATGTTTGGAAATATAATTATCATAAAAAATTGTAAGAAGAATACATTTATCATATTTGCGAGCTGGAGTGTGGGTTTGTTGGCATGGTGTAAGAAGAAAAGTGGGGGGAAATGTGGTGGGTCTCACTTTTCATTTTCCTTCCTCCCACCGTTTTTCTTTAATCTAAGGGCTCGTTTGCTTCTTAGAATCTCGGCACGGGAACTGGAAAATGGGAGGATTCCATTGTGCAACCGTAGTTTGGTTCACTGAATTTGTGATTTTCGTTTTCCAGGCCCCACTTATTTTCCTTTAAAGACTGGAAAATAAGTTCCCACAAAAAATGGTGGGAACCCATTTTCCGGCCTACGATGGAAAATGGTGGATGGGAAGAAGTATATTACTACCCTCATCTCTGCTCTTCATCTTCTCCTTCTTCAACCCCATCTTCGATCGTTGTCTCTACTCACCCATCATCCTCCTGCTAAGAAGATGAAGATCGAAGAAGAAAAAAGAACTGCCACTGCTTTTCGATTGAAGAATATGAACAGTAACGGAAAAGAAGATGCACATTCAAGGTTTCCTTTTTTCTTTTTTCTTTTGCTTTTTAGTTTTCCTTTTTTATTTTTGAAGATGCTGTTGAAGGTGCAACAAATTGTGTGGGTGATTTTAAGAATAGGGATGGCAGTTTCAAGGAGATGATGGGTGTCTTGAGAGCTATTGCCCCACCCTGATTTGCTGCGCAATCCTATGATTTCCTTCATCTCCTTTCTCAAACAGCTCTTTCGCTTTCTTGGTAAAAAAAGGTTCAAAAAATTCTGCCAAAGATGATGCTAATAAGTAGGGGTGAGCATGGTGCCCAACCGCCCAGCATGCCCACCCGAACCCAGTAAAAAATCGCCCAGCCCAGCCCAAAAAAAGTGGCCCGAAAAATTTTGGGCAGGGCAGGGTCGGGCTAATTGTTGGGCCGGGCCGGGCATTGGGCAGGGGGTGCTGCCCTGCCCATTTGGCCCAGCCCGAAAAATTATATAACATATATTTGAAATATATATTATTTATTATATATTGTATTATATATAATACATAGCTACATATTATTTAAATTTACATCATTTTAGTTAGAATTTTTGGTTGCTTTATTTATAACTGATTATGGACTTTAATTCTTGAAGTATGGTTATCTTTTAGGACACATGGTAGATATTTTCCTTTCAAAACATAAGTTGCAAACTTGTTTTTAAGGTACCGAATTATGGTTATTCTTTGAGGGTCATATTAGTATTTATTAGTCATAATTAGATTTTTAATATGGAATAACTTTAAAGTTTAAATTAGTATTTATTAGTTATAATTGTATTTTTTCTTATGGGAAGAGAGAATCACGACTTGGGCAGGGAAGCGCCCACCCAGCCCAACCCACTCTTACCCAGCCCAGAATGGTTAGCGCTTTTATCGGGCAGGGCCGGGCATTGGGCAGCATTTTGCCGCCCATTCATTCTTAGGGCTGGGCATCGGGCAGGGGTACTGCCCTGCCCTGCCCAGCCCTGCCCATACCCACCCCTACTAATAAGGACATATTGCGTGGTGTTAATCCCAGCATTTTTTTCCTTTCTCCTCTGTGTCTGCGTTGCTACCCAAATTGTGTGGTTGATTTTATTAGACCACATATTGGGTAAATCTTGTTCTATTTAAATACTGACTGGTGACTGTTATGTTTATTTCTACATGTTAAACTTGCACCCTTCAAATTTTTTCAGGAATTCAAGCATTCTAATGCAACTAAATTCAAATTTAAATACTTAAATTCAAAATTTGTACACTCATTTTTTGTGAAAACAAGGCCAAAATCGATTTTGGCACACTAAAATGGAATTTGTATATTTATCTTCATATTATTATATATTTTATTATTTATTTACTATTTTAATATTTTTAATATATATGGCCCTTTTTCAGAAATTTATAATAATTTTTAATTTTTGTTAATCTAAATATATTTTATTATATATTAAAAATAATTTATTTTATTAATTATTCAATTTTTGAATTTAAATATAAATTTTATTAAGAAATAATCATTAAGGGCAATATGGTCATTTCTGCATATTTCTCACTTTCCTTACCACTATTTTCAACCAACTAAACATAAAATTTTTCATTATATTCCTTTCTATCTATGTGTGTACCAAACACATCAATATCCATTCCATTCCTTTCTGTCCATTCCTTTCCTTTCAATTCCATTCCATCATAATATTTTTTATAAACCAAACGGTAAATGATTTAGAACTCCAATTTTTCCTTACATTCTCATTTAATATCATAAAATCCTTCACGATTCATAATTCAATTGTACCATATTTTTATTTGCCAAAGAATTGTATATATTCTATTTTTTTTTTCCTGCTTAAAAGCCTCTGATTCATCTATTACAGATTTACAGCGATAGTAGAATAAATTAGGCAAGGCAACTACTATAATTTATTAATTCTACCTTGCGTGCGTGCGTGTAGGTGGATTGAAATTGAAACGCAGATTCGAAATTCAGAGAGCGAGGAACGACCAACCATCCTCTTCTCCATATCCAAAGTGGAGAGAAAACCTAAAGCCCTAGAATTCAACCTCCAAGCATTTACAGTTCTCACCACACAAAGCCTTTTCTATCATCTCAACGCTCCATTATTCTTCAACCTATTGGAAGAACCAACCAATGGACTTTGACGAATACGATTACTTGGAGAAGGCAGTGGAGGAGCAGGAAGATCGAGATTCCAACAAGAAGAATAAGAAGAAGGAGAGCAGTGACAAGGCTGAAAGGAGTTACAGGAAGCGCGAGGTAGACGTCAATCTGGATGGTGAAGAAAACAAGAGCAGGAAGATCAGAGGCGGCGACGAGAATGGTTCCAAGAAGGACCGTGATGACCGCGATAGAGAACGGTCTAGCCGCGAAAAGGACCGCCATAGGAGCGTCAAGGAGAGGGACGGGGAGAGAGAGCGAGAGAGGAGTAATAGAGAGAAGGAGAGAGACAAAGAGAGGGAGAGGTCCTGGAGCAGCAGAAGTCGTTCTGATAGAGACAGAGAACGAGAACCGAAAACTAGAGATAGCCGGTACTGGTCTTTACTGCATTCGCCTTCTGCGTTTTTTATTTTGTTGATTTTGTTCTTGTTACTCCTTTCTTGGGCGAGTAGTCCATATGAATTACTCGCAATTGACCTGCTGGCTAAGGACCTGCGTTGAAACATTTGTTGCAGTTCCTGAATTTTATTTTTCCTGCAGTTTGATATGTGGTTGTGCTTGTGTAAGAATGTGTTGAAGTTGTTTGGAAAAATCATATATGTATTTTTTACATGAGCTGAATTGTGAAGGCTTGGTAATTAAGCCTCCCTGAATTGTGAAGGCTTTATGAGACTAGTTAGTGTCTGTTCAGCCTCCCTGTTTAACGCGCAATCCTATAATTTTTGTTACCTTGGACCAAATTTATGCATTTTAAGTTTTCTATAGTAATATTCTAATTATGATGTTTACATGCCTGAAATAGAAGCATTCGGCCTGGTAACTGATTTGGATGTATATAAGCATTTTTATTGCAAAGTGTTGCGGTGCTCAATCACAAATTAGTTGAGGGATAGTATTTCCATATCTCCCCAGTATTAATGGTAGAGATTTGATGCGAAAATCCATTGTGATTGAATTAGTGTTACTTTTCTAGCTAAACATGATGTGCGGATATCCTTGGATTAATTGGTGTTTTGGATTTCGATATCAACAGGGATCATTTAGAATAGCTGCGCCAGTGATTATTTGAAATCCTTTGGAAGACCAAGTCTCCTGTTTGGATTCTAATATTAGGATGTCAATTTGGAAATTATAGCTATACATTTTATTCAACATGGATGTCACATCAAACTGAAATGAGCTTTTCTGTTTAATTTTTTCTTATAGCTGAATTTTTCAATTGGTTTGTAGGAGATTCAGAGACAAGAAAGAGGCTGTGGAGCCTGAGGCAGATCCAGAAAGGGATCAGAGAACTGTATTTGCATATCAGGTTGGTGATATTTTACCTTTTTATGTTTGTGTTTAAATTTTAATTTGTGGTCTGATTGTTTTGGATCTTTTTAATTTGTTTCTGATGACTGTCATTTTACCATGTGACAATTGCAGATGCCCTTAAAGGCCACAGAGAGAGATGCTTATGAATTTTTCACAAAAGCTGGGAAGGTCAGTTGATTTTAAATTTTCCTCAATTTTGATTAAATGTTTAAGATTGAGTTATATGTTGCATTGTTTTTTTAGACATTAATTTTACTAGATTGAGGCAATTCAATTTATGTCTAGAATAAACTCTTTAATACAACCAGGTAGACATATGTTCTTGTTAACTTAGAGAGAAAATAATAAGAAAAATGGTTCAACTTTATTCATGGACTTAATCATGTATTTATTCAATAGGAAAGAAGATTTTAGACTAATTACCAAAAATGATATCTCAACTAATATCCCTAATTGATAGGGATCTTAATCTGACTGAAAATTAAATATTTCCTAATTATACTCAAACACTCCCCCTCAAGTTGGAGCATAGATGTTAATCATGCCCACCTTGTTACAAAGATAATCCCCTGAGTAACAAAGAAAAACTTTCCATACTCCCCTTGAACAAACCATGTACCTAACGTAACGACCGGATCTGAAATCTGAATCCCAAAATGGCTCAACAAAGATAAACCAAATTCATGCCACTAATGCACCAAAATAGAGCTCGCCGTAAACCCAAGTAGACCAAACCCGAACACAATCACTACTAAGATTCTTCGGAAATGGGATGGCAACTCCAAAATATAAAATTAAATCAAATGTCACACAAAGAACATTCAAACTAAGAAAATCCTGTCAAGAGAATTAGCAGCCAACCAAGGGCTCTAATTCGAATAGGTACACAAGGGCTCAATTGCCAACACACCAGGGGTAAACCCAACGGGGACACTAAACAAAAATGCCTCACCCAAACCACAGAAGGGAACCAACCAATGGGAGATCGTAGTAAATTAATAACCCACCGATAGCATCCAAAAATAGGCCCCACTAGGAACCAACCAGTGCAAAATGAGTCGAGATAGATCAAGACAAACAGTAGCTAGTAGCTACCACAACAGCCTTCAACAAAACTAGAAAATTCTTTTTTCTTTTTTTTAAATCTGATCAGTAAGGAACAGTATCCCAAATCTTGAAAACCCTGCACCTACAAGCAATAAACACTAAGAAACAGCCAAACTAAGAGATACAATGCCATGGAAAAATTTTGCCATCGAAAAATCACCAAATAACCAAACCAGAAGCAACAAAAATTCTGAATATAACACAAGAACCAACCAGATCTGAACAGACCATAAAATAATGAATCAGATCTGAACAAAGAACATGTGTGAACAGGAGCTCGAATATGAAGGAGGCCGAATCAGATGATACGCACACCGAGATGCCGGAAATGAAGAGGACGGCTCGTGTAGACCACGCGCTCGCCAGAAATTGATCGGAACAATGGGGAAACACCGATTGACACCCTCTAAAGTTGTTGGGCCGGCGTGTGTTACAAAAATGCTCCCCGAACAGAAACCCTAAAAATCCAAATGATGCTCTATCTCTCTCATTGTTTCTCAAAACGTTGAAGAACAGAGAAGGCAGTGAAATTTTGGAACCTAATTCTCTTTGATACCATGTTAACTTAGAGAGAAAATAATAAGAAAAAGGGTTCAACTTTATTCATGGATTTAATCATATATTTATACAATAGGAAATAAGATTCTAGACTAATTACAAAAAATGATATCTCAACTAATATCCCTAATTGATAGGGATCCTAATCTGACTGAAAATTAAATATTTCCTAATTATACTCTAACAGTTCTAAAGTGACATTTGGTTGTTGCTGTAGCCAATCCTCTTTTGCCTTTTGTTTTGAGTAGCATAGTTGCTCTCCTATATCTCATCATTGTGTACACGTGGTGAGTGAACAAGAGTAAATTATCGTGCCTTGAACACATTAAGGTGTTTGCATGCTTAGAGTGTATTTCTTATATTTTCCGACATCATATGATAATTCGTCCTTTGTATGCAGTTCTAATTCTAATGTTCCTTATTTTCAGGTGAGGGATGTCCGTTTGATCATGGATAGGAATTCAAGACGGTCTAAAGGAGTTGGGTATGTCCTTGATTACCAAAGACTTTCTTTATCATATGCATGTGCTATACTTAAATAAGATATCAAATTCCAAGAATTATGTTTAACTGTATTCTTAAATGGACTAGCATTGCGATAATGATGAGGGATGATGGGAATACCATGCACTCATGTTTAATCAATTCATGCTGCGTACGCAAGGTAGATGACATAATCCTAGTTTTCTTTTCGGTCCCTTTTCATAGTTTTCTTCCTCTACATATGCCTTATAGTGAGGGTTTCATTCTTATGTTGTGAGACTGTCCATTGTGTTTCCTTCCTCTATGAATTCAAAGTCTCTTATGCAAGCTGTTGGATTATTCCTCAATATGGTTCAGGGTCATTTATGAATAGGAGATTGTTCAGTCTCTTCTATTATCCTTTTCATTTTGGAGGAAGGTGACAGATGGTGAGCGTATAGAAGAGATGCATATGGATTTGATGTCATCTAACTTTTGGTATTAGTTGATGGGTGACTTCCCATGCTAGGCTAGCTTTTATTGGGAGTCTTACTCATTGGATAATTTGCACACTTACACGTATTTAAGTGAAGTAGATGAGTATCTGGTTACCGTATTACCTAATCCTCCATAACTCAGTGGTTCCTGACACATTATTCTCTGACGGCCTCCATTCATTCTCTTAAGTAATTGTGATTGATCTAGTTTTATTTTTTAATTATAACATGCTAACCTTTTCTTTATATGAGTCAGATACATCAAAAGAAACTCAGCTTGAGCTGTCTGCACTAGAGTTTTTGTTTCCTACATCTCTTTGCTGTATGCATTGTAAGTTTTGGTTGCAACCATATGTACTCTGTAGTTCTGAAAATTTGATGCAAGTTCTTGATGAGGCTGCAGGTATATTGAATTTTATGATGTAATGTCAGTGCCAATGGCAATTGCTCTCTCTGGTCAACTGCTTCTTGGACAGCCTGTAATGGTCAAACCTTCTGAAGCTGAAAAGAACCTTGTTCAGTCTAATGCTACCACTGGAGCTGCAGGTGTAACAGGACCATATGGAGCAGCAGACAAGAAACTTTATGTGGGAAATCTTCATTTCAACATGACGGAGAGTCAGCTGAGGGAAGTATGTGGTTCTATTTTTGTCCTTCATTTTTTTTTTTCAGATTTATCTACCTGTATCCGGTGCTACTAGCAACCAACCAATCTATTTTGCGGGAATGTAGGCCTATATTTTGTTTGTCCTTCGTTTCATCATGACCAACGAATTGCTAAAAAGTCTTTATGTGTTTAATTACTGGTCTGGTTTTTAATACCTTGATTTTTTTAACTGTTGGTTCAGATTTTTGAGCCATTTGGTCCAGTGGAGCTCGTGCAACTGCCTACTGACCTAGAGACAGGACATTGCAAGGGGTTTGGCTTTATTCAAGTTAGTTACCTTGCATTGGTTACCTTGAGAATGATGGTTTTACAGAAATATTGTTATTTATTTTATTTGTATTGATTCTTGAACAGTTTGCCCATCTTGAACATGCCAAAGCAGCTCAGAGTTTAAATGGAAAACTGGAGATTGCTGGCAGGACTATCAAGGTAGATATGTTTTATTCCTTGGTTATATTTGTTTCTGGCTTATACATGTCTGATTTTATTGACAATCACTTTGCTAATTCTACTGTTCTTGACTAATGCTTTTTGCTGTCCACAGGTTTCATGTGTGGCAGATCACATTGGCAGTCAGGAAACAAATGCAAAATCTGCAGACTTGGATGATGATGAAGGTGGATTGGTAAGTTGAGATACAGAAAAGTGGTCCAAAAGATGTGTTATCAAATTCTTCATCTCATCATATAATGTAGCACTTATATTTAATATGAAGTTACTAAAAATTTAGCTGATTGGTTATTTTTTCAGGTTGTTAGAGGCATGATTGGCTGGAAGTTTCGTTTGTTTCATAGTTCATCAATAACTATAACAATTATAGCTATAAATATTGCAGGCCGATGACAAGATCATTATTGTGTGATAGATCGGTGCATTGATGTATTAGTGCTTTTGAGCACTCTTACTCTCTTTTAATTAGATCTATAAATGCAAAAGACGACAGTAGCTTTTTGGTGTAATACCACAAATATAGATGTTAAATAAATATTGTGAGCTGGAAATCTTGATTAATGACGTTTGTTTCAAGGTTCAATATAATTAGGTCAATATGGTATACTTTCAGCATTTCTTCATTAGTCTGGCTCTAATTCGACTTCATCTTTTATGCATCTTCTGTTTCTGTCCTCTTGTGGGCCTTTTTCTTCCATCTGAAAACATCACTTTTGTTCTATTTTGGGTTTGCAAAGGTGTGCTTGTCATTTTCCTCTCTTTTCTGGTGATAAGATGTTGGTGAATTTTTTGTCTTGAACAATATTGTAAACTCTTCTCAAAAATGCATCCGTGCTCATGAATCATGTCTTTTTTTATCCAGGCCTTAAATGCTCAATCTAGAGCATTGCTTATGCAGAAGCTGGATCGATCTGGCATTGCCACGAGGTTTGCTAAAAAAGTTCCACTTTTATTTATTTATTTATTTATTTTTTTTGGGGGGGGGGGGGGTTGACTTCTCCATTTGCTTGACAGATTTTATTTTGCAGCATTACAGGGTCTGCTGGTGTGCCCATTTTGAATGGGTCTGTTCCTGCTCAACAGTCTGTTAGTTTGCCTAGTGCTCAAGGTTTAATTCCCACACCAGTTCCCCCAACACAAATCATGCCTACACCTGTAGTAGAAACTGTAGGAAGCCCTAGCGAGTGTCTACTATTGAAGAATATGTTTGATCCTACCACTGAGGTGCGTGATTCACTGAATAAGTTTTCCTCGCTGATGTTTCATCTTCTGAATATTTGGTATTAAATTTCAACGCAGACAGAACCAGATTTTGATATTGACATTAAGGAGGATGTAGAAGAGGAATGTTCTAGATATGGCCGGGTGAAGCATATTTATGTAGACAAGTAAGTTAATGAATGTGTAACGGTCATCTATAAATATTCATTCCTGAGTATTTCTATTCCATTGGCTTTTACACATTGTGCGTATGAGGTGCAATTGCTTGATTTATTTGTCTCCTATACAGAAGAAGTGCAGGATTTGTGTATTTGCGGTTTGAATCAGTGGAAGCAGCAAGAGCTGCTCAACAAGCTATGCACATGAGATGGTTTGCACGCAGAGCAATTTCAGCCATTTTTATGGTAATTCGTTTCATGTCTCAAGTTCTCTTATTCTTTCTTTTATCTTCTGACTTGCTGATTTAATATATTGGGGTGTTTGCTATATCTGTTTGGTGCCCCTTTCTTCAAAGGATTGAGGAATCCGTTGTAGAGGCTGATTTACGAGATTGTCTATATTGCAGTCATCCTCTGTGGCCTATAGTAGTATTATCATTTTCTAGTTTTTGTACTTTTTGTACTTCTACCGTTTCTTTGTCTATATTTACTGTCATCCTCTGCGGACTTTTGAGTCTTGTTATCATTTATCTATAGTTTTTGAACTTCCACCTTTTCTTTATCATTTATCTATAGTTTTTGAACTTCCACCTTTTCTTTTTGTTATATAGAATCTAGCCAGTAACAAATTATTATATTGTTAAAGCGATTGGTCATAGCTGATGCTGATTAGCTTCTAGCGTGAATATCAGCAGATGGACCGCTCAAAAATGCTGCAGTAAATATTTGTTATGCCTTGTTAGTTAACTGTTCTCATAGTTTGTGTTAACTTTTCTCATGCTGTAGTAATCCGGAATAATATTTAAAAGAAATGGTTTGTGTTGCAGGAACCCCAGCTATATGAAGCCAGATTTAGAGTGGATGCTTGAAGACAAGATGACATCAGTCTTATAATTTGTTCTTGATGGTTTTCACAAGTTGAGGTCTAGTTTTATAGATTTTTTTATCATTCAATGGTATCAGATGTATGGTAAGAGAAATTACCATGTCCAGACGGTGGTGTTTCTGATTTACTGTATCATCTTGCATCTCCGTGCATAAACGTTGTGCAGTGCCTTTTCAGCCTGTTTATATTGTTGATTCAGATGTATGACGCTGAAGGGTTTTTATATATAATAAAAGAAAATTTGCTGGACAACCAACACATTCGTTTACTTATGAGGTGTGCCTTCTAACGACATTGCATACCTCTGTAAGCAAGTTTCTAATTTTGTTAAGTTTTTAGAAGCCCCATAACAATGGCCGATGATCATTCGTACGAAGGATTTCTTAATTCATTTCATAATAATGAGCCTGTGCTCATCCGTGTGTTGTGCGGGAGCTTGTGATTAAGAAATTCTTCGTGCAGATTCAGAAAGCTAACATTAAATTATACAACAAAAATAGTATTTGACTAGTCTAACTATAAGGTCTAAAATATGACTTTCCTTTATTGATGGTTAAGATTGTATAAAAAAATGATCAATTCTTTTTCCTTTTGAAACTTATATTGACGGGAAGTAGAATTCAATAATTACTCTCAAGGGAAAATGTTGCTACACCTTGTTTATCATATTTCCCAGTCAACTTGAACAAATAATCTCTTCCATAGAATTTTCCTTACGGACACCTGAATTGCATCTCAGTTTATCATAAACTGCAAAAGATTGGCTAAAGTATGCTTTTAGTCCTTTATATTTACACCAAGTTTCATTTTAGTCCTTTATGTTTGAAAAGTACACTTTTAGTCCTTTATGTTTACACTAAGTTTCATTTTAGTCCTTTATGTTTGAAAAGTACACTTTTAGTCCTTTTTTGCTAACACCGTTAGTTCCATTTAACGGAAAATGCTGACTCGTTAAATCTAAAAAGTGATTCTATAACTAAATGTAGATAAAAATGACTAATTTTTTAAAATATAAGAATGATTATACTAAAAATTTTAAATTTAAGCATTTTTTGTCCACAATTAATTATAAAATTACCTTTTTAGATTTGGTGAGTCAACATTTTCCGTTAAATATAACTAACGGTGTTAGATAAAAAGGACTAAAAGTGTACTTTTCAAACATAAAGGACTAAAATGAAACTTAATGCAAACATAAAGGACTAAAAGTATACTTTTCAAACATAAAGGACTAAAATGAAACTTGATGCAAATATAAAGGACCAAAAGTATACTTTAACCCAAAAGATTTTATCACTTGAAGTGCTCCAGCAAACAGTGCTATCACAAAAAGCTAGTTAAAAAAGTTAAATCTTAATAATGTTCCAATTCTTTGACATCCCAGTCAAAAGTAGAAAATTATATTAAGGATGTGAAGAAACAACAAATGTTTATAGAAGAGAAATCTTGAAACGCGTTCTCAGATCTTTATTGAGTCGCACCTACCTAATTTCTCGGATCTTTTTCTTATGTTGCTTTATCGAACAAATTAAACATACCAATTTTTTAACTGAATTAAACATACCATTTTTGGATAATCAAAATTAGCTTGTCCAAGTAATACGTTCTATACATCCTAAACTTTTTAATACTAAATTTGTGTCCGTAGTCTTCTTTCGTTTACTTTTATATTATAGGTTAAACCGTTAAAGTATATTTTTTGTCTTCATTTTAGTCATTTATGTTTGAAAAGTATATTTTTAATTATTTTTTTGTTAACACCGTTAATTTCATTTAATGGAAAATGCTGACTCATCAAATCTAAAAAGTGATTCTATAATTAAAAGCCAAAGCATACTTTTGATTTTTTATGTTTGCATCAAGTCTTTTTTTGATCTCTTAAATTTGAAAATTGCAATTTTGATTATTTTTCGCTAACACCGTTAGTGGTATTTAATAGAAAATTCTGACTCAACAAATTTAAATGATGATTTTATAGTTGTATACTAGCAACATATGTTTAAATTTTAATTATATAGAATAATAATTATTATATTTTAAAATTTGGCCATTTTTATTAATATTTAATTATAAAATCCTTATTTAGATTTGTTAACTTAGCATTTTCCGTTAAATGAAACTAAAGCCGTTAACGAAAAAGGACTAAAAGTACACTATTCAAAGTTAAAGAACTAAAAGAAGACTTGATATAAAGATAAATGACCAAAAGTATACTTTAGCCATAATTAAATTAAATGTGGACAAAAAATGCTTAAATTTAATTTTTTTATCCACATTTAATTATAAAATTACCTTTTAGAAGTGTTAGTAAAAAAGGACTAAAAGTGTATTTTTCAAATATAAATGACTAAAAGTATACTTTGTCATATATTATAATTGTACTAATCATTTTATTAATGCATTTTGATCTTTCATAAAAAAAAAAAAGAAAGCAAAAAATATTTAAAAAAAAAAAGCCAAAAAGGGAATGAACAAATTATACTTTTTATGGACAATACATACGAGGTCACAATAACCCTTATAAATGTTTGTTTGACATTTAATTGAGTGTGTTTGGCGGTCTCGACGGCATAAAGACCGCGGCTTCATAGCCCTACTCTTCAGCCATATTGCTCTGCTTTTCCATATATATATAAAGAAGCTAAACAACATTCGAGGCTTTTGGGGCCTCATTTACAAATCAAAAGGTCATATCCATACCCTCAGCTTATCACCGATACAGAAATCAGAGGGAGTGAGTGGTGTACCCTTCTCTCAAACTTCATATATTTTCTCCCATCTCCTTTACTTCAATCGTCAGTGCCCTCTCTTAACCCTAGCTTCATTGCATTTTATAAATTTTGTTCATGTTTCTCACATATTGAATAGCTTCTTGGTGCTTTGTTGATGAGTAATTTTTGGGTGTCTTTTTTTGGCGCTGGCAATAGATGGATAGGTATCAAAGGGTGGAGAAGCCTAAGGCAGAGACTCCTATTAATGAGAATGAGATACGCATCACCTCTCAAGGAAGGATGAGGAATTATATCACCTATGCCACCACTCTCCTCCAGGTTTTCTCCTATGCCCATGTTTCCCTTCCCTCTCCTCTCAGGCGGGCCTCATCCTTGGTTGAAAAAGTTTCAAACTTTTAAATGCGTGGATGGATATGAACATTTTTAATTTCACATGTTCAAAGTGCTGAACTTGATGTAAAAGCTACTTCCTTTGGGGTCTTGAATGATTCATTTGTAGAATGCCTATGATTCTCTCTGTCTGTACCATTCATTCATGCCAAGTGTACTTAATCAGTTTGTGGGCTGAATGTCGCCCTGGCGTTCATCTAACTGGATTGACCCATGTGCTGTCAGATTACTGAATTTGCCCTTCCTTTTCACGAAACTTGTGTTTGAGTAAGATTAATCTGTGCACAACTCTGGGTGGATTGGTCTAAGCTCCAGAAAATTGATAAGATGCAATGTTTTCTCTCTCTTATGTTTGACTTTTTCAAAATGGGGCTTGGATCTTTTGTCAATGTTACTACCTTGCTGTTTTTATCCTTTGGTTTCGTTACTTTATCAATAATGAGGACACTACCTGACTACCTGTGTGGTTATGTCTCTCTTGATACATTACTTTATCAATAATGAGCACACTACCTGACTTCCTGTGGATTACTATTAAAATGATCCTTATGCATTTCTCAGTCATGTGGATCTTACTTTGGTAGTATTTTTACAGGAGAAAGGGTCCGCAGAAATTGTTCTCAAAGCAATGGGCAGAGCTATCAATAAGACAGTAATGATCACTGAACTGATCAAGGTGAGAGGGCCAGCTTTTGTGTGTTTTCTGTGTTAGTGGTTACATGTGTTTTCCTTTCTTTGAGAGCAATCTTTTTCTTCGCTTCAGAGAAGGGTTGTTGGTCTGCATCAAAATACTGCCATTGGATCAACTGACATAACGGATATGTGGGAGCCTCTAGAGGAAGGCCTTCTTCCGTATGGAACCGCAAAAACTTTCATGCCAGCCTAATTAATAAATGATTGATTTATGACCATGGGATTAACCTTTTGTTTATTGTTGCATCTCAGTTTGGAGACGACTCGACATGTCTCAATGATCACAATTACTTTGTCAAAGGAAGAACTGGACAAGTCCTCTACAGGGTAAGAACTTATACTATTACGCATCATTATTTTCGCTGTGTCTGATTTATCACTCTCTGGATAGATACAGTTGCAACTCAGCTTGAGAAGCACTTGTGTAAGGAAAGTTTCATCTATTTACTTTAGACGGTTAGCCTTCCCTTGGTGTGTTTGCTGGCTTTCTGGAATATAATACAACATACATTTCTTTACTGCCTTGACGTTACTTGTGTTTGGAACTAATAGCTTGGTGTTTTAATATAGCACCCATGTCTCTTACATGTCAAGGAGAATATGATAGTTTTTATTGTCATGCAGACCCTGCTTTTATAAATCAATAATTGATACTTGAAGAGGCTTTTTTTTTTTATAATCTATTTGACAAATATTACCAGCCGTTCTTGATTTGAATAGTTTTTAAGATCCATACTACTTACTTGTGAACTTCTTAGTCATGTTCCAATCGCAGTGTTTTTAAGTGTTTTCTCTCATGCAGATACCAGCCTCCTCTCCCAGCTGATCAAGTAAAACCTTTAATTGAGTATGAGGAGGAAGGAGGTGACTTACTTAATCCTTTTTTCATTTCAGTAGGCTTGTGTGGCTAATATGACATGAGTTACTATAATTTGGTCTGCAGCGGAAGGCATACCAGGGATGCGAGGAAGGGGACGTGGTCGTGGAAGGGGCAGGGGCAGGGGTAGAGGTATTTCTAACTAATTTGTTGCTCTATTGTTTGTTTGGAATTGGGTGTCGTAGGAGTGTACATATTTGCTTTGTCATATAATTTTTGAGTGGTTAAAACTGCTTACATGGAAACAATGTGTTTCATATGCTTAGGGAATTTTAATGGGGGTATGGATTATAATGGAGATGGTTGGGATGGTGGACGCGGCTTTGGTGGTAGAGGGCGTGGTCGTGGTCGTGCAAGGGGTCATCCTTTCCGGGGCAGAGGCCGGAGCTATGGTGGACAATCAGTTGGTTATTATGATTATGGTGAATATGATGCACTGCCTACCCAACGTGGTACGCCTTGTCCATAAAATTTGGTCTTCTAGCAACTAATATAGCCTCAAAAACTGTCTCTCTAGTTTCATATACAAGCAAAAATATATAGTTGCTAGCAAATAATGACACATTGTTGTGCCTTTATTGCTTTTTAATTTTAGATCGTTCCTTATGAGCTGTGGCAGAATGATGTGTTGTTTCAAGTTTGTCGAGCTAAATTTATATATGCTGTAGTGTGTTGTCATTTCATGCTTCATAGTACTGTTTAGACAAGGCACTGAAGGAGTATAAACAAACGGTCCTTATTTAAATATACCCAACTGTTTGTACTTCTGTACAATTGTCTTATGTATGTTACTTATTGTATCTCTTTAATTGGTTTGCATCCAACAAATTCCTTCGCTTAACAGTGGTAGTAATTCTGATGTTCTGCAGGTCGAGGCCGTGGTCGGGGAAGGGGAAGGGGAAGGGGCCGTGGACGTGGTCGTGTGTTTATATCAGATGGAGCTGGTGGGGGGCCAGCAGCTTAAATAAGCTGAGTTGGGTCATTATGTATATGTTCAGTTAGAATACGGCTGGTCTCTTTGCTTTGTTCCTCTTGAGATCTGCTTATATTTTAATATTTTCATATAATTTGGAATGTCAAGTGTTGTAGCCATTGTCCTTGGTCGTTGCAGTTTTGTCATCTTAGTTCCTTATCTTTTGTAATGTCTCAGGTTTTAGTGTTGATGAAATTCTGTAGGTTGTGGTTAGGTATAACTCCTGCATTATCTTAGCAATTTTTTCATATCAAAATTGTATAATTTTTTTTAATCAATAGAGAGTAAAGTAGTGAATTCTTTATATAACTGATTCAATGGATGCTGATTGAGTTAAATTGCCGATTGGGCTCTGTTTATTGTATATTTGCCACGATAAACTTGGAAGGATGAAAAACACGTGTGAAGTAATGTATAGCACAATAAAGCTAGCTTACATTTTTCTGTGGTTTTAAATGAACATTTTTAACTATTCACGTTCAAACTTTAAGGTTTGAATTGATGGTGCACAATGATGTAGCTTGTTCAATGGAGGACTTTGTCCAAGTCTTGTCTTTCTGTTGTAACTTTATTTTGCCTAGTTTGTTTAATCACCAAATAGATGGGAGGCTGAGGCCAGGCCAACAACGAAGCAACTTCTCTGCGTTTTTCTATTCAAATCTTCAATTGACGACAACAAAATTTCTTTCTCGGATTCGGCCCAAGCATAACTTCTTATAATCCTGTTATATCATTTGTTTGAATGCGGAACGTAATTTTCTTTCAAAAAAATGTTTATCTTTTAATAATTATATATTTAATCAGAAAAGATTATATAATGTATTTATGTAAAAATTTAATATAATAAGTCATGTCTTAAGTTTTTCCCTCCACATGGCCTTGGAAAGTTATGGTTTCAGCTCGCAAACTAGGAAAGTTGTAGATGATCGTTCTTAATTACCTTGAACTCAGTAATTGTACTTTATTATCAATTAACATAAAATATCAGACAATGTAATATACACCTTGTTCGCATGCTACACTACTTTTGTTTACACACATTATTACATGAATTTGGAGCTACGTCATTTAAAGTCTGTTCAATTTTAGATTACATCAAATCAATCACTTAATACAGGAGGGGAGAGAGAGAATTAAATGGAGAGATAATAAAGTAATTTCATGAAGAGAAAATGGTAAAACTAATTTATTAAATGTTATTATGTGTTTTGGATTTGGTGTATTCTCCGATTCATGAATCATGAATAATGTGCATGCCATACATGGAAAAACTTATCTAAGTTAATCATAAAAGTGTCATCAATAACATTCAACTTCTTTTATCAGAAGCACAGAGAGTATTTAAAAATCATCTTTATAAACATCCTTGAATTCAACTCAGAAGCATGTCCCCATTGACATTGAATTTCTCACATCCAATCTTGAATCTACATATATTTTTTGCATTAAAAAAATTGTCCCCGAACCCCATAAGTGAATGAGCATTACACGTGATTTAATAGATTGCCTGAACTGACAACTCCCATTTATACAACATTAATTACATTTCCTTCTTCTAATCATTCTACCAGTGAAAAAAAAATACATCTCTTGGATTTCGTTTCAACTCGTTGGAAGGATCAAGGAACAAATTCTGACTTCGTAAAATTAAAACCAATGCACTTGAATCACTTCATCAAGGAAAAGATTAAATGCGAGTAAAACTGCCTTCTGAGTTCTGAGATAAAAGGCCTTCATCGATTTTGAAATGCTGACAATTTTATGGACCCAAAATAAGCTTTTGGAATTAAATTTTAAGACTTGTGAACATTGGATAACACTAAATTGTACTCCCTTCCTAATTATAAGACTTATTTATCTAATTTGATTAGATTAATGGTACTAGTTAAGAAAGTTAAAATCACAAGATATTTTCAAAATACCAAAACCATCTACTTTTATTCTCATACTCATTCTCTTGTTTGTTTATTATTAAGCACTTCCTTCGTTCTTAAATATAAGGTATTGTTGACTGATTTTGAGGAGATTAAAGAAGCTAAAAGAGTCACTTAATTGTAACGTATTCTGTGTACTGTTAGATTATATGTTAGCTTATAAATTAAATAAACTAGTTTAAAGAAAAAATTCAAGCAAATCAATTTATAACTAATTTATTTAGCTTTTTTAGGATTTTCCAAAAAAAGTCAACTAAGTTCAATGTTTAGGAATGGAGGGAGTATATCAATAGGGATAATTTGGGGAAATGTTGAGAAAAATTATAAAGATGTTTTATAATTAGGAACAAGCTTTCATTCCCAAGTAAGTCATATATTTTAGAACGATGATGAAGTAGTAACTTTTATAGAAGTGTGTGTATGCGCAGATCAAGTTTAGGGATAAAAAAATTTGAGTGAAAGGATCAAATAAAGATATATGAAACAACCTCAGGACTGGTTTGTGGTTGAAAAGTTACAGTGCTGTGTTTATTATGGTTCCCATTTCACGAGATTGACACACACACACGCATATATCATACCGTCCATCATATGAAACGCATCAGTAATATGCCATAATGCCATTCCATCGTGTCACCACTATGTTTATATAAAGTAGTATTAGTAAGATCAGAATGTTATATCGAGTTGTTTAAGCCTTTAAGGAGCTAAATCATATTCAGATAATAATATTTCGTCAGAAGGACCAATCATCACCTTAAGTAACTAATAAAATGATCATGTGGATTTCTCCGTAGATTCATCAAAATCAGACACTGACCTACATCCGATTAGCCTTCATCAAACTCAGTTTGTTCTAATTTGTCTGCCTTCATCAAGCATTAATAATCGGTGTGGTCACCATATATATGTGCTCGAGAGATCGATATCTCCGCTGCTTCTTTGTGGCAATAATAACATCACCTTTCCAAAATATCTTCTTCATTAATATTGGATCAACCTCTTCTTCTTCTTCTTCTTCTTCAACTAAGCTTCTGTTTCTCTTGCCCATAATGTTGTAATCATTGTGTTCTTCGCTGAGAAGCATAAGGTGATGAGCTGCAGCCATGTCTGATTCCGTCAGGTCATTAGATGCTTCCGATTCTGACATTATTTTACAATTCCAGACGCAAAAAGAAAAAGAAAATTTCTATCTCTCTGTGCTTCTTTGAGAAGGTTTTGGCTCTTGCGTGTTTGTTTGGCTTTGGATTGATGAGAGAGAGAGAGATGGGGAGGGAAACTGGAAGGATATTTCTATGGAGATGACGACTTATTTGTTTACATTATTTTATTATTGTATTTATTTATTTATATTGTATTGCGTCTATTCCAGGACAAGTGTGAACCATTGGATTGATCCGACGGCTTTTGTGTTTTAACTTTGCTTTTTTAAGTAAAATTGTATAGGAGACGTTGAATATGAGGCAATGACACAAAATCAGAAATATTGGACCAAGCTATATTGTTGAGAATTGAGACGAGTCTTCTTCAAGTCAATAATCTGCAATGCTCTCTCTCTTTCACGCCTTGTATGACTGATAAATGGTATAGGGTCCACAACTCCACATCAATTGTTTGTTACACTCTCCTTCGTAAATATAAGACTTATTTGGGAAGGTAAAGATGTTTCTAAATATAAGACTTCTTTCTATTGTTTTCTCACATTTTCTCAAAATTATTCCTATTAATACTCTTCAACAATAAATAAGTAAGAGAGAGTGGGTAAAAATAAAAATAGGTGGTTAAGGTGTTTTGGTAATATTATGTTATTTTAACTAATTTAACTAACATCCTTAATTTAATTAAACAACATAAGTAGGTCTAACATTTAGGAAAGGAATGAATATTATATTCCAGCCGTCATATTTTTCACCAAAGACTTATTGGGGAGAGTAGTCCAGCACACACTTTTTCTTCCCTTCATGAAAGCATTCAAGTTTGTTAGAGACAGACTTGTTTTCATCAACAAGTTAAACTCTTTATCATTTTCCTCACCTGTGCTACTATTCTTTCGCTTGCTATACACATATGGTCAAGGAAAACTTAATCGAGACATATATAAAAGACTATTTGGTTTTTTTCTTAGGTAGATAGCTACATCATGTTGAACGTTTTAACTCTCATTCTTTATCTAAATTAAGCTTCTTAAACAAACATCTGTTTATACATGCTTATTTCAACAGTAGTACGTGAGTGTGATTAGTATAACTAGAAACAAAAAGCAACAGAGATATTGTTAGAATCTGAAAAATAGAAGCAGAAATAGGGGTTGGGGGAGAGAGAGAGGAGGAAGAGTAAAGAATGAGAGGAACTCTTAGAACCAGAATTTGCAATTCTAGAGAAGAGAGAGATGAATGGAGGGAATAGAGTAAGAAGATGGGAAGGGAGAGAAGAGAAAAACTAGAGCCAGGATCTGAGTTCTAAGAAAAAAGAGAAGGTTAATACCTATATAATACTTTCATTCCTCCATATATCTTCTTGGCATAATACATCATATGATATTTGTAGTTTCGACAATATAACTGAAAATAACTTTCAATCACTTTAAAATGAACATACGGCGAAAACTAAAATATAGCGTGCGCGCGCGCACACATATAACACAATGCCTCTAGAACCAGAATTTGCAATCTCAGATGAGAGAGAGACTATTCTTAGGTAAATAGATACATCATGTTGAACACTTTAACTCTCACATTCTTCATCAAAATGAAGCTTTTTGAACAAATATCAGTGCATATATGCTTATTTAAACAGAAGTATATGAGTGTGATTAGTATAGCTAGAAACAGAAAGCAATAGAGATTTTGTTAGAATCTGAAAAATAGAAACAGAAATAGGGGAAGAAAGAGAAAAGGAAGAGTAACGAATGGGAGAAAATTTAGAACTAAAATCTGCAATCCCAGAGAAGAGAGAGATGAATTGAGGAACTAGAGTGAGAAGAAGAAATTAAATGAAGGGATACGATAGAAAGACTAAAACCAGAATCTCAGTTATATTAAAAAAGAGATAAGTTTAATATCTGAATAATACTTTCATTGTATTCCTCCATCTTATTTTTGGCAAAGTACATCATATGATATTTATAATGTTGACAGTATAAGTGAAAATAACCTCCAACCACCTCAAACATGAAATTGTGGTTAACCTGCAATAACCAACACTAACTACTTATAAGGATAGATACAAAGGCACACATCAACATACACATACACACAACACCATGACTCTAACAGATATTTAAAATATGCGCAGCAGGAAGGAGAGAGAGATCAATGGTGTTATACTATATATTCTGCAAAAACATAATCATATTATAAGTCGTGCTTTCAAAGGGATCGGAGGGAAATGTTCATATAAAGCTAAGATATTTGTTTTCCTAAGTCCTTTGTCCTTCCTTTGCCGTATGTTGATGCACAATGCATGTTTACAATATACTTGGAACTGCTGGTACTCTAAATATTCGTCTCAGGCTATAAGAGAAATCACTGGGGGCTAGCTAGGGTTTCAACCCTCCTTGTGCGGCTGAAAGAAATAATGAAAGCTATAAAGAAAGCAGTAGTAAATTATTGAGAGAGATATTCTTACTCTTTTACGTATTCATAGATCCCTCCCTTGCTGCACAGATATATCGACATACTAAGCCTTTGCCACCAAATGAAATGCTTTGTTTACTTATTTTATGAATTCTAAAACCTCTGGAAGCTAAGTGCAAGTCCGCATTATATACTGATGTTGATATCGATTGCTCATATATATCATTAATACGTAATAATAATAAGCATTCATCAAATTCAAACCACACAGTTCTATACTAAATAGCATATCCCTCTCGTTGGCTCGATAATAATTAGATATAGCTGGAGATTGCAAGAGTATTTAATAGTTTCTCATGGAGGAAATCTTGTTAGATATGGTCACTGGATTCACATATGAAAATAAGAGAGAGTCAGTTGATTAAAGAGAGCTAGCAATAATAATCAAGAAGCACTCAAAGAAATGAAAGCATCGAGACTTGAAATTAAACCGAAAGAGCCTTCACTATGAATGCTAATAACCTTCACAATGTACAGACATGCATGCTACAAAATAGGACTTTGGAGAGAGAGTTAATTAAACTAAGAGATTATAATTGAAACAGGAAATTAAACTGAACCATATGATATAGGTTGGTTCCTAGCTAATAGGAATAGGGTTTGATGGATGATCTAATAATAAAGATTGTAACTTGGAGGGGGAATGGGAGAGGTGGTGTTGTAGATGTGGGAAAGAGAGCGATATTTGCGGGGCTTCTTCTTCATGGGGCGGCGAGGGACAACAACATTAACCTTCTCCTCCTCCTCGTCTTTGCCGAATAAGTCGTCATGGATTTTGGCCAACGTTGCATCCCTCATGACTGATTGTTCAACCTCTTGTTCTACTTCATGCCCTCCTTGCTTTCTTCTGTTCCTCTTGCCATTGCCACTGCCATTGCTGTTATCTTCATCGCTGAGCTGAATCAGAAGCTGGGCTGCTACGATTTCAGGTTTCTGCAGGTTGGATTCTTCGGCCATTCTATATGATATTATATTGCTCCTTGCAGGATCTCTGATCTCTGATGTGAGGCTAATGGGTTTGTGGGCTGTTGGTATATGAAAAGCGCGTTTTGAAGGGCATATACGTGATGTAGGAGCTTCGCTTGATTTGGGAGAGCAATTAATTCTTGAGAAACTGCTCCGCTGGTTCTTTGAACCTCGCCCCGAATTCCCTCCTCCTCCTCCTCCTCCTTCTTAATTTGATTCATCTATCATTCACCTGTGGGCCCCACTTCATGCTGTGAGTGAGTTATATATTAGAATAATTGCGAAGAATCAATGTTCGTCTAACCGGTAAAAAGATTGGTTTATATAATCCTATATGTTCTCTTGCTATATTGATGTGGGTGATTTATAAGTATAAATATAAACAGTCTGAAAACTAAGACATACATTGGCCTTAGTGAGTCTCCGGAGTCCAAACAATCTAAACTTTTCTTTTAGAAACATTATTATAAAAAATAAGACAAAAATAGTTTTATGACGAATAAGTTTGGTGGGTTCTTGTGGAGACTACTAGTCCCTCTCTATATGACGCAGTAAAGTTTAAATCCCTATTGATACTAAGATATGTGTTTATATATATTGACAGCAAACAATGACTCAAATATAATTGTATTCAATTACGAAGTGCAATGCACATTTTTAGCAAAACAAAATTATGAATATTGAAAATATGGTTATATTTGTGAGGAAAAAATAGTTATTTAATAAATTTTGTATACCTTAAACTTGTTAGTGTTTTTTTTTTTGGACTGAAAACTTGTTGGTTTTTGAACTTTTAACCTAAACAATAATTAGTAATTCATTGCAAATGTGATGACGAATTATATTTTAGTGCATTTCTTAATATATTGTCTTGGATATGAACCCAAACATATGTCTATCTTAGTGTTTTTTTGTTGGGCAGTGTTTGTTAAATGTCTGACGTCATATAGAAACGTTTTGAACATTGAATTAAATATTTTAATATAATGCTGACGAAAATATGTGTATGACAAAACAAAATCGACTCATCGTCCGTTGTTTCAACTAGCGAATGGTTGAACTTCGACCATCTTGGTGAAGGTTTCTGGGAAAGGCCACTTTGTTGTGGTTCCAGTCGCGACGTTTAGGGAGGCATCACCACAACTTAGTGAAGTTGGGCGTAACCTACATGTGTAAACAGACAAAATGAGCTTGCTTGTCATGCCTCAGAGCCCACAGGGACAGACTCCAGTGGATCATGAGTTAGGTCCCCTGCCTTTAGATCGTGGGTGAACCAAACCCCTTTCCTAAAATTTGGTTATCAAAAGAAAAAACCGCAAATCTAAAAAGTATTCTTATCTAATCTTTGCCACATTACACTATCGAGCTAAGAATAAAATCCATAGTATTTTTTTGTTCGAAAATCCACTATATTAATGAAAAAAAAAAGTGTGATGTTTAAACCAAAATAAAAATTAAGGCATTTTACTGTTCTACTGTTTGGAGTCGTTGGAATGGTAAAATTAAAATAAGCCAGGAGGCTTGGACTATCATACAATCAACAATATGAACAGAGTAAGCTCACCGGCCGCCGAATTCGTCAATTGGAAAATCTTTCATTGTGAGAAATGGAAAGAACTCAGGAACAGAGAAGCATATTTTTTTTGGAAATAAGAGATGAAAAAACTTTTTTTTCTATAATGGGCAAAATCTGATTCCTTATTTGGATAAGAAATCAATAATGAATCATAATTAGGATAGGTGGCTTGGAAATTGGAGTCCATGCAAGTTTCAACCCGGAATAATTTAGGATGTCTTTTTTCATAACTTTTGGGTTCCTAAGTATTTTTAGGAAACTGGTTTATTTGAAAAATCCACAGAGTAAAGCGCGCAGTTGGCTTAAGTTACTTTTTCAAGGTTGATTTGAGCTTTTAAAATGTGGAAGTTTGAGTACTTAATCTTCTCCCTTATATACTAATGGTAAGACATATTTATTTAATTTGATTATATTAAAATATTAGTTAAATTAATTGATATAACATTTTTTTAAAATATCATAATCATTTTTCTTAATTTCTCCCGCTCTTATTCGCTTATAGTTGAACAATTTAAGGAAAAATTGATAAAAAAAATAGAAATAGATTCCACAATAGAAACCAACATCAACTATCCAATTAAATTAAATCATGCATTTATGGTATCTAGTTGGTTTGTGTTACTTTCTAAACAATTTTGAGTTTAGCAAATTAATTCTTTAATAAATGTATTCAAACATACCCGTTACAATTTGATAAACGTATTTGTGAAAATCAAACATCCATCGCCATATAGTGTTCTATTTGGCCAAAAAAAAAATCACCATATAGAGCCATATAGAGTTCTCGTTATTTTGGGTAAGGTTGAGTGTAAAATATTTTTTCATAGTTCCTGAGCCAATTTTCGCAGAAATGATTTTTTTTAACTAATTATATTAAAAGTACTCCTTTCTTGACATATAATGAAAAGTACTTCAATTGCAGAGGGACCAAAAAAGGATGTGGAGAAGTAGAATTTTTCAACTTCACTTACTACTACTGCTACATGTACTTGTTAGTTTTTTGTGCGCATTCACTTTTATTAATTTGTTTGCACAGGAATTTTCAGTGGTGTGCTTGACTAATGACTAAAGGGATTTTCTTTATTTCTTGAAAAGGAAAATGGTCTTGTTTCGATGAGATTTGTTTCTGAGTTCTGACACGCCTTGCCTAAAGTTAAGGATTAAGGTTACTCTATTTAGTATTTAGTACTGGTCGTCACATTTGAGCGCGTTTTACACATTTTAGAATAAAAAAAAAACTAAAACTTAAAAAGCAATGGGGACTTTGACCGGTCAATACAATAGTTTATGCATCTCCCTTGTTAGTTAGTCCAAACGGTGCCTTCAATCAATAACTTGAAACAAGACAAAGACGAAATGATGTCAACTGGAGACTTCATTCACAATTTCCCAACCCTCTTCCAACAGTTACAGTCTCTGATGGGTGGCGGCGTTATTTTCTTTTTTTAAATTAGGTTCATCAATCTATTTTATCCTAAAAGTTTTTGTTTAAGAGTGATCACTTTGTTCTTTTTTATAAGTTCACTTGATTAATTCTCACATATTAAGGAATAAAAGTTATAACATTAAATATGTTTTCTAAGTATTTTTAATACGTAGCAATATTATCATACTCTGGTTAAAAATTAATGTTAACCATTAAAAACTTGACATTGATTGTTATTATTTTACATTAAATGACAAAATTACTCATTTTTAACAGTTTCAGTGCAAAATTGTATCAAAGAATTATTTGCAAAGCATGATAGCTCCTAAATGAAAGCTTTCAAAATATAATAAATCCTTAGCCCTTTGATATAAAATCTAGTTTGTTCATTTGATTTAACATTGAGAATCTAAATAATACAACTTCAATCTTCGGTGCCAATGCCATATTGCAACGTATGTCTCCTCCAAGCTTAGTCTAGCTGGACCATAGCTTCAGCCTTTTATTCACCACTAGACACAAATCAACCCACGAATTTCAAACCCAGGCCCATCTCTCGAAACAAAATGATGGGTTGATTCGAACCCAAACGAGACTTTGATTCAAAGTATAAAGAACACTCGTGTTCTTTGAGAAAATGATAAAACAATAAACCAAATGAAGACGTGACATCACGTTTATTTTGTCAACCACAGTGATTGATATGCTACGGATGGTTATTGTTGTTTATTTTGATTCCTAAGATTGATTCTCCTCATGTTGTCAAAGATTTCAGGCCCATTAGTCTCTGTAATGTATCATACAAATTCATCTCCAAGTTGCTGAGCAATCGATTAAAGCCCATTCTTTCATCTTTGATTGCTCCAAATTAGAGTGCCTTCTTGAAGGGTCGGCTCATCTCAGATAACATTATGCTGGCAACAGAGCTCATGGATCACATCCATTCTTCCCGTGCGGGACGCCGAAAGCTTGCAGCTTTGAAAATTGATTTTTCTAAGGCGTTTGATCGCCTGTCTTAGAATTTTATCTCGGCTATTTTATTTAGCATGGGCTTCCCTATGAAATGGGTCAACTTAATCTCTCAATGCGTCTCCACAGTGGAATACAACCTCATTTTCAATGGTCAACTTGCCAGTGTATTCAGTCCTATTAGGGGCATTTGCCAAGGTGACCCTCTATCCCCCTACCTATACATTCTTTCTGCTAATGTATTGTCATGTCTGATTCATCAACAGGAGTCTTCTAATACTTGGAAAGGAATTAAACTCTGTTCCTCAGCCCATCCCATATCTCACCTCTTGTATGCGGATGATTAACTACTTTTCACTGCCGCATTAGCCGATGGTTTTAGGGTGGCCAAAGAAGTCCTTTCTCATTATTGTGAATTATCTGGCCAAATGATCAACACTCAGAAGTCTAGCATTGTTTTTAGCCCCAATGTAACCCATGCAGATAAACTTCTTTTGTCTCACTCTCTAGACATTCCGTTTGCTCGTAGAATTGGCAAATATTTGGGTACATAGGTGGATCCAGTCAGAAACAAATCAGTTATATACCAACACGTTCGTAAGTCAATTGACTCAAGAACATCATCGTGGAAATCCAAACTGCTTTCTCAGGCTAGCCGGCTTACTCTATTGAAATCTGTTCTAGCAGCTGCAAATATTCACATCATTTCCTGTATCAAGCTACCCCAATCCATTTATGACCAAATTGACAGTCGTTGTCTGAATTTCTTTTGGGGTTCTCATGACACGTCTAAAAGAATGCACCTGTCAAATAGAAAACAACTTTTTCTCCCAATTGCTCAATGGGGACTGGGCCTCAGTCCAATGGCACTTGTTAACAGATCCCTTCTAGCTAAACAGGTTTGGCGAGTAATATCAGCTGATCAATCTTCGACCCTTTCGCAAACAGTGGGGAAGAAATATATTGACTGGACAAAACAGCCTTGGCTTAAAAGGCCTTATAATTCATCTTGGCTATGGAATGATATCCTTGAATGCGGTTCCTTCATTACTGATAATCTTAGATGGCAAATCAGAAATGGCCAGACCATCTCTATCAACCACCCGCTGTGGTGGCCCATGCAGCGCTCGTCTGTAGTTACTCCGAACATTCGAGTTGTCTCTGACTTGCTTACACATACCCCTTTTCTATGGAACCCAATTCGGTGGAACTCTACCTCAGTCAAGAGAATTTATTCAGGCCTAATAGCTGATCGTATTTGTCTTCACCAATGTCGTTCTTAAATAACAAGGACTCCATCATATGGACTAGAGCATCGTCTGGAGTATATTCGGCGAAATCAAGTTATCAACTGTTGTTTGATGGAAAATTTCCCAACCAACCCAGTATAGATCCATTTTGGAAGTTCTTATGGTCTATTTCTCTGCACTGGAAGCAGCTGCTATTCATATGGAAACTTCTTCATATGGACATCCCTTCAATTAACATTTTACAAGCGCATCATTTACCGGTGAATGGACAATGTCACTTCGGATGCCCCTCAGATGAGTCGATCCATCACATCTTCTCCTGTGCATTATCAAAAGCTGCCTAGTTTGGGGGTTTCTCGATCAGACCACCATGCCACCTCCCTACCGATGCTCTTCTTAACTGGCTTAAAAGGTTCCTTTTCTTGCACAGAGATTGTGACGATAGTTAGAGGTATCATCTCTCTCCTCAATGTCATTTGGATGAAACGGAACTATGCGGCTCACGATGGGAAAATTCCCAAGCCACATGATATTGTCAGGGAATCGCAGGGTATAACTTCCTTCTCTGCATTGGCTTTCTCGCCTGCTGCAAATACACTACAAGAAACTCCTCATATGGGTTGCCTTGTGGGAAGATGCTCAAACCAATGGGACATGATGATTAAAAGATGGAAACTCCCAGTTGCCCAGAGAATTCGCACATTTATGTGGTTATTACTGAAAGGAAAGCTACTCACAAATGTAGAAAGACATAGGAGGCACATGGCTGAAGATCAGAGATGGTAGCCCTGAAACTTTGAGTCATGTTTTCAAAGATTGCCCTTTGGCTTCATCTTTATGGAAAAAAGTTTTACCATCTGATATGTATAGAGACTTCTTAACCCGTGACTTCCCACAGTGGGTGGGCCAAATTGTTCAGTCAAAATGTGCAGAACCCTCTTGGAAAGTTGGAATAAGTATCACATGCTGGAAGCTATGGTCCACACGCAACCAAAGAATCTTCAGAGGTGAAAATCGTACGATGGAGGAGGTCTTGAGTCAGATTAAACCAATGGTCACCCACACTCTAAAAAGTTTTGTAGAGTTTAGATCTATTATGTAAGCCAATAGGCCAGCTTTTATTCTGCTCATGTACAGTTCATTTTATTTCATCAATGAAGTTTCCCTTTTACTTCAAAGAAAAAAAGATGGAAACTACACCGGTCGGTTTTCTGCCGCATTCTCATATGTTTTGAGCATAATCTCCTGCACACTTTTACTTGGCAACAGACCACGATTCAGGGGCCTCTTTTCACCCTTGCATGCTTCAGATTAGCCTTACTCTGGATCTGCCATTCAGGTATCCCGATGACAGATATCGTTATCTGGAATGTGGGGGAAGCAATTGATTCATTTTGCACAGTGGGGTCCGTCAGTGCACCACGTGATAGCGAAGTATATAGCCTCTCTCCTTAATTCTTTCTCCATGATTACCGTTAGGCAATTAGCAAATAATCAGTTTCAGGCATTTAATTTTCCTTTTAGAGACTTTGTACGAACTTTTGTAATTTCGTTTTTCCATATTAATACCATTTTTTCTTTTATCAAAGAAGAAGAAGAAGTCTTGAGTAATTAACATAACTATGTGATCTGATAGCTTTTCTTTTCTTTTGTTAACTAAATGATATGGACAAATAGTTTTCGAGGCATGTTGCCCATGAAGACAGAAGTGCACAAAAACATTTTTTTTTAAAGGGATAAGGGTCAATTTGACCCCGGAAGTTTTGCCTTAGGATCACTCTGGACCCGGAAGTTTTTTTTTTTTGATCAATTTAATCACGGAAGTATGAAAAAGGTATAATTGCTTCTTTTGGATTAAAGTTAGGTGATTAAAATGCAGAAAAAATTGACCTAAACTAGAATTCAAATATAAATCCTAAATAAGAATGAAACTAACCTATATAAATGCAAATGCAATTTGGGGGTTTAGAAAGAGAAGTTAAAATCCTAAGGAAAGAAACTAATTAATAATTAACAAAGAAAATGAACAATTATTTGATTCAATTATGATGAATGGGGACAACTTAGGAATCACATTGAGTTAACTTTTAGCCTAAATAAGTTAATTAGACTAAAGGGAGATCATCAGAAATTGGAGTTGATATATCTAATTACCTAAATATTGCATGGGAAACCCTCATCACAACATCACTTAATCCACTAGAGAACTCATAATGGACTAAGTGTTAATCAATTAAATATATTAAAACCAAAACAATTTAATTAAGGTAATTGTGGAAATTATATTTTGGATTACCTAATCAAACGATTAAACAATTGATCACTCAATTAAACAATCAAGTGATAATAACCCAAATTCTCAATAGAAACCACAATAACAATTAAATTAATAATGAAAACTCAATTATAAATCTAATGGCCAATGCAAGCGTTTGTAAACATAAAATCCAACAATCAATAAGGCACGAATGAGATCCAGTTATCAATCCAACCCAAAGAACAAATGAGTATTTAATCTAAAACTAGATTAATCTCAATTAATACAACTCAAAATTATTTAAAACTAAATAATCCTAAGTCTTGGATTAAAAAGATAAAGGAAAAACACTCCCTTGTAGTCTTCAAATACAAAGCCTAGGCTCTAGTCTCCTCCAAACTCCTCCCAAGTTGTCTCCCAATTAGCTTAAGCTTCCATCGTTCTTCCAAATTTCACTGATGAAGCCACGTCCATGACACAAGTTTGATGGGAATGGTGGGGTTCAAATGGTGTGGGGAATCAGTTTCGGTGCTCGTCGAAAAGATAAGTAGAGGGTGCTCTTTCAATATGGACTGTCTAGATCCAATATAAACGGTCCAGATTTAATTTTTTTAAGTTTGTGATTTTAATAAAACAATTATTTTTATAGTTACAAAATCTAAAATGAAGATAATCTCTTAACTATCATTTTGTCAAAAAACATATTATTCATTTAAAAATAACAAATTTAAAATTATTAAATTTGGACCGTTGAGATTCAAATCTGGACGGTCCAAAGCAAATGAGCGCCCTCTACCTATCTTTCCGACGAGCACCGAAACTGGTTCAATGGTGTGGGGCTAATTCAATCCTTGAGAATGGAAGAGGATGTATTCAAGCCGAGAGGAAAAGTTTGACAGTCTGATGGTGAGCGTGTTGAGCGTTCCTTTTGTAAGGAGAGGGAGGGAGAATTAAGTCTAAAGTTTGGGTCTAATAAGATTATACCAGCCCATCAAAATTTAACCATTAGATCCCCTTTAATTTCTAAGACTCATTCGGCACCTTAAGATCTTCTAGTTTCCTCTTCCTTAATCTACAAGAATTAAATGAGATTGTGATTTTACATATTTAGAAATAATTACCCAACCACAAGATAGGAAACTAAAGTATTGGCAATTTTAAGCCAAATAATCTCATTATTAATTCATATCTAAATTATTTCCTAAAATTGGCTAATCATCCAAATATTTCTAAATTCGTCCAAACTAACCTAAAATTACTTTCAAAAATATAGAATAAGGCGGGATAAAATATATAAAAATATTAATTTATCAATGTTCCCTCACACACTCTCGCACCATACTCCCGTATTGGCAAATCGACGCCTAACATTGTAGAATACTTTCATCCATATTATGATTTATGAACAAAAACTAATCTCTAAAATAAACATGCCATCATAAAACTAACCCAGTTAAAGGTTATCGAGAACACTATCACGTATGTAAAAATAACATAAATGTGTAGCCAAACAATGATACTATATCTCTTAAAAGTCTCGAATAATATTTACATTAATAATCAGGATTTTATTATATTGCCGATTTATAATTTAAATAGTGTTTTGTTGAGACAAGTCTTTTTTTTTTTTTTTTAACAAACGAGACAAGCGTTATTGCTCAAGAATATATCAGGTATACATGCATCTGGAAAAGGAAAAAATGAGGAAAGGCTTTTCACGATTATATAGTGGGTGTCTAGTGCTAATATAGAAGCATACAAAGGACTCGCGGATACCAGCCTAGCCATCAACTCTTGTAGCATTCAAATACGAATGAAGGTAAGTGGGTTTATCTCTTCAAGGATAGTGTTCAAATCATAAAAAGTGCTCTTATTGGAAAAGAAGGCTATGTAGTGTGTGTTTGGCTTGGTTTAATTCAACAAAATAAGTGCTTATTTCCAGACAATCTGACTTAAAATTGGTTCCAACTGATTTTGTATGTTTAGTTGGGCTTATACTTAATTGAACTTATAAGTTATAAGCTAAAAATAAACCATCTACAACTAGCTTAGCGAATAGAAGAGTAACTGTGTAACTACTTGTATCCCCCCTCATGTAAATATCCACTTATGAATATACATCTCTTTTACTAATAAAAAAAAAAAAAAAGAGTCCCAATTAGCTAGTTGCCAGACACCGTATAACCTAAAAAAAAAAAAAACAGCACAAGTTGTAAAGGTTGACAAAGAGACGACAAATCCTCTTCTCTGCGTCACCTGTATTCCTGTAATGCAAAATCTGCCCATCCATTTCCTGAAATCTTAATTCAGATTAATAAATCTAAGCATTTGATGACGTAGCCAATGAATTCACCTACAAGTTGTGCTAAGTGGAAAACGTCTGTGGGACCAGAATATCCATAGATGCTTGTGTTACAAACGAGGAGGATACATGCTCAAAATCCCCAGGGTTTTGGACAAGAACCATACTTTAACAAAGGACTTTTCAATTGGGACTCCGAAGATCCCTCACTTTGAGGAGGGAAATATTTATCATTCAATGATCTTATAAAAATACAAAGAAACTAGAAAAAAAGAATGACACTTAACAAACCCCACCGAAATGTAATCAAAGAATAATTGGAAAACCCACTATCATAGATAACAATATGTCAGCCTTCATTCCCCTTCCACTTTATCTACAACAAACCCAAAAAATACAAACTTTGCATCCAAAAATTCGTGCAATATCACAACACGTGTTGTATCTGAGTGAAATTGCTTCTTCCACCACTTTATCTAGCTGAGCGCCGCAGGCTTCAGCCGTTTATTCATGAATCCTCACAATTCAAACCACAGATTTCCAACACTGGCCCGTCTCTCGAAATGAATGGGTTGATTCTGACCCACATAAGAGTTAAGATGGAAGCAAGAAGGATTGACCAGACCAACACAATAGTAGGCATCCGATCTTGCTTTCCCAGCAACCCCTTCAGGAATGGGTAAAGATGGATGATGACCCAGAGGGCAAAGAATAATCTTCCAAAGAGAGGACCCCATGAGTCATAGCCGTTGTTTATGGCATCTGAGACACCAACCACAACACCAACAATATTTATGATTAACAATGTAGTTGGAGGGACTAATAGTGATGTCCACTTGAAAATATAGAGCTCTGAAAATGCTCCATCATCGGCTGCTTTTGAGGTAACTGTGAAATTTGTGTCCACACCAGCCAAAACCTTCAATAAACCCTGGAAAAGGGCAAAAAGATGAGAAGAAACACCTCCAATAACCCAAAACTGTTCATTTCTCCACCAGTCGTCTATACCAACACCACCCCACTGCATTTCCAGGATACTAGTTGCAGCAATGGATATGAAGAGGGCCATGAAGATCACACTTGCATAATTGCTAATCTGCAGATTAGAATAGATAAAAGCTGCATGTCAGAAACCACATTGCCCCTTTAACTTATCATTTCAAGACCAAAAAGCTTGCCAGCATATCTTGTTTTTAACGACAGAATTAGTACTTAACAAACAATGAATAGAAAGCAATACCTCAGGCACTATAAATTTTCCAGTCAAAAGGCATATAGCAGGTAGAGTACAGTAAACAAGCAACGGCAGGGAAGTCCATGGATATACGACGGAATTAATATAGGAAAATCGCTCCAACCAGTTTAACCCACCACCATAGCCATACCAGATAGGGCAATGTTTGCTCAGGAAAATCTCAACCGAACCAAGGGCCCATCGAAGAACCTGGTGTAGACGATCTGAAAGGTTGATGGGAGCTGATCCCTTAAATGCAGGCCGCTTAGGGATGCAATACACTGATCTCCAACCATGGCAATGCATTTTAAATCCAGTCAAGATATCCTCCGTGACAGAACCATATATCCAACCAACCTAGTGATGCATAAAAATTATTAAGGAACTTGAAAGTTGGTTTGTTAAGAAAATGCACATTTTTTTATTTACTCTTTGTGCATACCTCTTTTCCCCATTCAGTTTTGTCTTCATAACCGCAACTGATGACTTGGATAGCTTCCTTTAAAAGAGATACATGACTCACATTTGATGGAAGTCCACCATTTTCCAAAAGGGTGGAAGCAACAAATACAGGAGACTGCCCGAATCTCTTCTCCAACTTCATCTGATTGAGATCAGGTGCGCTCTCCTCCTTAACGCCTGGCAAAAGAAAACACATTAGTATATCAGAATTTAGTACCACATGCATGTTTTGATTGCAAAGGACAGACATCATTACGATAAATATTAACCTTCAGGTCCCTCAATATTTTCAAGAGCATGAATCTGCTTTGATGTATCCCCAAGCTTCACCTTCTTCTTTGTCTTTGTTTTGGTCCCATTCTTTTTCTTTCTGCTGCCAAAGCAGCAAAGGCAGCAGCACCATTTTGGCCAGCAGTTGCATGTTTTACTAGGGCGCTTCTTCTTGGCAGGTGCATCAAAACCATAAAGTGCTTGCCTTCTGAAAACACATCCAGTTCCAACATAAATCGGTCCTTGCAAGCCATCCAGTCCTTTCATGTTAATCTGTTTTCAAATGAAAAATTAGCAATTTCCAAAATAAATAGGTAAAAAAGTACACGAGCAATGCAACAGGAACAATAGAACTTACATCAAAAAATACAACATTTCTATTTGAGTATCTATCATGGCGATCAATTCCATCAAATCTCTGAGGAAATTGCACATAGCATACTTTTTTCCCAGACTGAGGGTCCATCATAAAACACATAGCTTCTCTAAGCGCCTTGCTATTATTAATGTAGTGATCACAATCAACGTTCAGCATATAAGGTGCATTTGAGAGAATTGCTGACACTCGTACCTACACATATTAAAATAACAAAAGCCTGTCATACGAGGTACTTGATCTCATCCGAACCTGATAAAAAATGAAAATAATTTCTTACCAGAGAATTCATAGCACCAGCCTTTTTGTGGTGATCAAATCCTGGTCGCTTTTCTCGAGAAACATATATTAAGCGAGGCAACTCATTTCCTTCAACATCAGGAACACCATCCTGACCAAGGAATACCTGTTAAAAATAAAACAAAAGAACATTAGCTTCATATCCATCCAGCTTCTGATAGAGCATGGAAAGAAGAATTCAAACACAGTGTGAAATTTCTCAAGCAAGTCTGATTACATATCATCCTTGCATAATGAAAAACTGGAAACGAGTTAGCACGAATAAGCAAGGGATTTCATTAGGAAATAAGGGGCTCAAACCAATTACCAGACCTCTCTTACAACATACATGAAGACAAAAAAGACAATAACTACATGATGCAACATAATCAAAGAAACAGAAGGGTAACCAACAAATTGACAGCCAATAATTTTAGCAGACCACTATATTACATAAACAAGACTGTATCAGTCAAAATGATACCCCACATTACCTGAATCATGCCAGGATGGTCTCTAACGTTGTTTCCAGGCCATGGAGTCCCATCCTGCATGGTCCATCCATCCTCAGGAACCTTCTGTGCTGTTGCCACCAAACTGTTTATTCTTACCTTGAATTCTTCATAGTCCCTCTGAAACAAATGGAAAGGCAATCATGAGTGCCAAATGCTTACGAAAATTATGCAAAAGGGACAATTTATACAAGAAAAGATGAGTATAAATTTAAAAACCTTCATAGCTCTCCTTTCCCTGACAAAGGCTGGGTGTACTTTATTTTTTAGATAATCGATCTTCTGATTAAAATACCATTCTGGAGCCCGGGGTTCAAGATTGTATTTTTTACAAAATGGGACCCATTTTCTAGCAAATTCAGAAGTCTCAGAAAGTGCTTCAAAAGTGAGCATGGCAGCACCATCATCAGAGACATAGCAAGCAACTTTATCCACAGGATAATCAACCGCAAGGATGGAAAGCACAGTATTTGCAGTTATAAGCGGAGGTTCTTTCATGGGATCAACAGTACTGACAAAGATGTCAACACTAGACAATTCAGATGGCTTTCCTTCTTTCTCATACCTGCAACCATTTCAGCAGCCAATACTGAGAAAACATTTCACAATTGAGCATAAAGAAAATGGATTGACATGTGTAAAACACATTAGGGTAGGTGTATGTGGTGCCTTAAATACCTAAGTGACAGCCGATCAAGGTATGTTTCACGCTCTATTGGATACCATTTTGGGAACTGATCCATTATCCATGATACAGCAAACCATATTTCACATATGACTGACGTCAACCACAGGGCATATGCATCATTAACTGGATGGAGAATTCTATAATGGAAAAAAAGCCCAAGAATTACAAGGCGCGTGATAATGATCATTCTGTATGGATTTATCTTGCTTGAAGGAATTGGAAGCTTCCGTGAAAGTGGCTGCCTGCCTTCATCCATCCTGATAAAATACATTGTGAAAATCTTATTAACAGACAAATAAACTAAATGACAAGAACAGGTGGCAGAGAATTAGAAAATAACATAATTGTAGTTCTAATGACATTTACATAGCCCAACACCGCCTAACCGCTAACATTTGCAATAACAAGTTAGAAAGCCAAAACACTGGTTTGAAACAACTAAAGATTGGGTGTAAATAATTCGCCATGAATAAATGATCAGATGTGAATAGATACTCAATACACAATGGTTAGGCTTTTTTACTATAGAGAGGCAACCATCAGTTACACATCCAATCATGGAGTAGAAGTTTAACGTATAAAAATATAGTTGAGGTAAACAGTGCGTTGATTCAGAACCATACATAGGCAAATCAGAATCATCCAAGTCGTCACCAAAGTTTCCTCCATTATGCCCTTCATGTTTCACCACCTGAAGTTTGTCACCCTGCTTTTTCTTCCAATCTTCCATCCGGTCTCTCCAACGTACACTTCCATACCCATACACTGCAAGGTCTTTGTTTGGGGCCAAAGGCCTGGGTTGCACTATAACAAGAACACCAGGGTCACCAAATCATCATATAAACAGATAGCACGAAATGCAGACATGCACAATAAAACAATCATGAAGACTTACAAGGAATAGATGGATCATTATAGGGCATGGGATGCACCCTATTTCCATTATTCATATATGGGGGAACAATTAGAGCATGCCGATCAGAAGATATTTCAGAGTCCTATCAACACCGCAAAAAAAAGGTGCCAATTAGCATTTTTTTCATAACTGGCATGCATTAGTACATAAAAGGAACAGCAAAATACTTCAACACAAAACCTGCAGATTTACCTCTTCCCCATATGTCAAGAGAGGAATTTCAGAATTGAGAGAGGATTCATGATCCAGATTTGCTGGGATTCCAGAGGCATTAGAACCAGAACCACGACCAGTGCGAGGGCGTCCATCCGACATTGGGTATGGGCCCAAATCATTAGGGTCCCCGTAATCAAATTCGTTGTCCAAGTCATCAATGTCATCCTCATCATCATCACCCTCAACCCTTGGACTACCTGCAGTGCATTCATCAGTAAAGACCATTCACTATGGAAGTAGGGATGAAAGTCAATGCGAAATACAACAAAAACAATCTCACCTTTGAGGCGCTTGTATCTGGTTTTACACTGTGGACATGCCTGATTTCCCTCCCTTCTCTCGTACTCATAGCAAGGCCGACAAACAGGGAAAGCACATTCGTTGCAAGCAACAAACGGTTCCCCATCAACCGTAACCTCTATCTCATCCCCACAAATCTGACATATTTGTCCACTTAATTCTTGTACAGACTTAATCTGCAAATAAAAAAAAGGGAAAAGGGTCAACATTACAGTCACCTGATATTTAAAAGCATAAATTCAACCATATAATTTACGGGATTGGGCGTAATTTTCCAAACTACAGTCAGCTAAAGATGGCCTCAAACTACCCGCAACGAGCCATTAAGAAAACTTCAAATACGAAATTGATTTTATTAAGGTGGCTCCTATACATTTAAAATAAGCAACCCCTTACGAATTATAACATGAACACGGTAACCAGAAAACTCGATCAAAAGACAATCTTTTCAGCGGAAGACGTTTTGATTGGAAGGTAATAGCAGGCATAAAGGTATCAAATACAAGCAAAGATGACCATGGCCAGTAATGAACAAAGAAATAAAAATCAAAATGTCAAAAATCTTCATTGGTAAAGACAATAGATGAAAAAAGATTATGTTTTTCATCAAACTAAAGGCATCCCAAGATCATTAGAGAAATCACAATGAAGGGTTCCAAGCCAGCTTACCCGGGCATTCTCATCGGCATTGATAAGGACAAACTCATTCCTGTTGTGAGAACCAGCGACGAGCCGTCCTCCTGTATTCATTACTGAAGACTCAGAGTCAACAAGTCCAAACCCCTCAAATCAAGAAACCCCCCACCTCAAAACCAATGTTCTTATGAGACAAGTCCCTCCAGTCACTTAGATCCGCTTTCTCATTGGTGAAGAGATCCCAGGACAGCAAGCATCACAAGAAAGCCAATCCTCTCATAAAGAAAAGCAACAGGATCGAGAATGCCTTTATCAAAACAAGAGATGCTGCTACTTTTGAGTATTTCACAAGCCAAGTCTCCACTGTGACCAGGCTGGTCCAAATCTATGGCGAAATTGAGAGAGAAAAGAAGTACTAAAGAGATGAGGGTTAAGGGGAAGTGTGTGTGGAAATGAAGACGCGTAAAGAGAGAAGGAGATACAAAGAAAGGAGGGGGCAAAGACAGAGAGAGATCGAGAAATAATGAGAGGGATTTAAAAAAAGGGGAAAAGGGAAAACAAAGAATATAAAAAATTTCTTAATTGTTGTGGTGGGGCCAAAAAATGGCGGTGGCGGTCAGCTCTTCACCCACCGGTGAAAAGAACCAGTGAAAGTCCAAATCTTGGAGAAAGAAAATGGTGGGTGATGTGTCTAAGGCCGAAAAATTCAATCTTTGGCCGGAATAATCATACCCAGAAGTCTAAAATTGAAGTTTTTCAGAATCAAGAAGAAACTCTATCACTCACTGAAGCAGGGTTTAGCAGAGAAACTGAAAATCCGGCGAATTGGAGAGAGAAAGGACACAGAGAGAGAGAGAGAAGATCGGAAGATGGAGAAGTTGGATTTGGATCTGTGTGGGACGGCCGAGAGATTATTGTTGTACTAGTATTAACTTTTTCACTGTATTCTCTCTCTACAAGCTGTAATGAATGAATAATGGCCATGTGGTGACTGGGGAGTATTTGGCGGTATTATACATTTATTTATTCCTTTCTTTGCTTTACGCGCCCATTTTTTATTTTCCGCCATCAAATGAAATTTCATTAATTAGTTTTAGGGTGTGTTTGGATGTACTTCTGAAAAAGTGACATATAGATAAGTCAAACTGAAAATAAGTTAAACTGAAAATAAGTCAGATTGTGTAATGAGATTTATGTTTGGATGAGCTGTTAAAAAAAGTGACTTATAAGTCATAAGTCATATTGTGTAATGAGATGTATGTTTGAATGGACTTTTGAAAAAGTGATTTATGTTTGGGTTAGTTGTGATTTAATATGTAAAATAAGTTAGAATTGTGGGGTCCACCAAAAAAGTGACTTATAAGTCATAAGTTGAAAAAAAAAACTTATACTTATTTTGACTTATAAGTTATAAGTTACTTATTTTTATAAGTCAAGACAAACATACTCAAAACAACTTTTTTGAAAATAAGTACTTATTTTTTAAAATAAGGACTTATTTGGTTGGAATAAGTCCAGCCAAACAAGCCCTTAGTTGTTTTCTTTTGTTCTTTATTAGTGTTTTTTGTTTGTCATGACTCCTTTGTATGGTTTGATTAGTAACGTTTTAGTAGGTAATAAAAGAGTTTTTGGTAAGGAATGAGATTTTTCATTTTTGTGTACATTATCATTTTTTTCTTACAATACATTGTCATGTTTTGTGGATTACTCTATCTAGTTTTGCCGGAGCAGGTATTTAAGATATGTTATGTTATTTTTTATTTAATTACAAAATTCTAAGTAGATGCACGTTACTTATGTTTTAAATAATCCAAAAGTAATATTCAGTCAAAACCCAACCATTTTCGGGAAAACTAAATGTTTATATATGTGTATATATAAAAAAAAAGAAAATCCAAATGAGATTTTGGCCGAATAAGAAAGAGGTTGGAAATCTAAAGAACAGTAAGCTAGATATACTATTTTATGCACTTATTTTTAAAAAAAAAATTAACGGTAGGTCCTAATGGAATGAGGCTACAACTTGCAATATTTCGTTTATTCGGAATTTATAGTTATACCACTAAACTATAACGATTTCATGAAATTACCTGGTAATAACCAAAATTCACTGATGTTTTCAGTTGGGGTCCGGTCTGAAAAGTGAAAACCTTGATATTGCCTATTATTTTCTGCATGATTATGAATATTAAAATGTCAATTTTACATGTGAGAAGCTTTTTTTTTCCAAAAAATTACGTGTCAATTGTCAGAAGTCGATGCCTGTATAAGAAGCAAGAAATTTGTTTATTTTATTAAAGAAAGAAAGAAAGAGAAAGAGGGAAAATTGGACTAAAGAGAAAGAGGTATATAGGAACAGAATAGTGATAGGCATAGCAGGCACCAGCTACTCTAAGTGGGTCAAGACGTACGATGCCAAAAGTCAGACGCTTACAAATCCCCTACTAATTATAAGATTATTTTGACTTTTTTTTAAGAAATTAAGAATGTAAAATTAATTACTTTAAATTGTCTATAATTATCTTTTTTCCTTTAAATTAATTATTCTACTTATAAACTAACATATAATCTAATTACATGTGATATATATTATAATTTAGTAATCTAATTTACTTCCTTAATTTTCACAAAAAAATTAAAATGATCTTATATTTAAGAAGGAGTGAGTACACAATACACAACATCAATGGTAACTCTTCCGTAAGCTGACGTAAATGCTCCAACAACCTGTATATGATATTGCTCAAACTTATTATGAATTTAACCAGGGCATGTGGTGGAGCGGTATGGGGCTCCTCCTCCCTTAATCAGGTTGAGGGTTCGATTCTCACTGGGTATGAAAAAATGTTAAATCCCTTGGCCAGCCATCCCACCCTTTGAGGTGCCTGCAATTTGGCGATTCGGATTAGTCTGGGGCCGTTGATGTGCCTGAAAGATAGCCTGCCCTGGGATCACCGAAGGAGAAATCCAAAAAAAAAAAACTTATTATGAATTTCTGCCTATAAGATGGAAGAAGAAAATTGGGGTCACACAGTTCAATTTAATATTGATTGGTATTGTTTTCGTGGTTAATTTAATAAACTTATAGGAGTATCAGTGAGTGGGAAGGATCATGAAGAAGAGTGAATGAAAAGCTTTTGGCCCACTTTTGTTGTTGGTTGTGAACTGAGTTATCTCATTCGTTATTATGATTAACCAAACCCTGTCAGCTGGCCAACCTCTCCAAGATTATTACTATTCCTCCTCCTCACTATTCTTTGGGCCAAACAAGAAATGCGATTTGGTCAATAAATCTTTCAGTTTTTTTAAAAAAATTAAAAATAAAATACTTTGTTTCTATAGAGTGGAGTGGGGATGAGGGAAATAAAAATCTAGAGAGTGAGAGAGAGGACATTCACAAACTGTGATCTGGACTAAAAATGTTTTATGATTAATTAATTAACAGTTGGCAGCTCTAATAATGAGTGTGCTGCTACTTTTGGTGGACCAAACATTTCTGGTTTTTTTAATAGAATAATAGAATATACTACTCGTGACTTTCTTGCCACATGAGCCTCCCACTGTCGGTGGCAATATACAATTCAACCTTTTTATCACATACAACAATTTCTTTTTCTTTTTCTTTTCAGAACTAAAGAGGTCGTTTTCCTTATTTTATGAAATGAAAGTAGTCTATTACACATAGGCAACAACTGTCATGGTGATTTGCCTTTGATTGGATCCCATAATTATCCAATAATTACCAAGATTTTTTTCCAATTTAAATAGCAGGATGAGTCATCCTCTTGGGAGTGCTATCGTAGTATATGAATTTGTTTCTCGCGTGGTCTATTAAATTGAAAGAGTTCTCAAAAAAAAATACTTCAAAAAAAAAAAGGAAAGAGTTCTCAAAAATATTTTAGGGAGAAAATATAATTTAATATAATAGTATGTATGAAGCATGTGATGGGCTCTATTGCTCTAACTAAACACGATATTCAAGGATGAGACGTACGTGGAATTTGACTCGAGTGCCTTTGGCCAAGACGAGATTAGCCAATGGGTTGAAGCAAATGAAAGAGATTATTTTCTTTTTCAATTACAGAAGACAAGAGAGAAGTAAATTGGGTAATATTAAAAGGAAAAGGTAAAAGTAATTAATTAAGGGCTAAGGATGTGAAAGTGGTAATGTTTCTTGGAATGATGTTGATTGATTGTAAATTGAGTCATAATAGGGATGCCATCTGGCAAAGCACTGTAAAAGGCTTCTTCTTCTGAAGGTTCAGGTCATGGTGTTGTGTCGGTCAGATTTGGTACTTTCAATTAGTAGGTAGTATGAATTTTCATATTTACTAAAGTGTAATTTTGTGATAAAGATCAGGTCAAAAAAAAAAAAAAAAAAAAATTTGTGATAAAGTTTGGCAAATTAAAATAAAGAGCTGTGAAGAGTAAAAATGGGACCATCCAGCTGTCCCCTGGAACCGGAAGAAATGGCAATGCCATCTTCCATTCTCAGTCAACTAGCTACATTCCAGATCGTACACTCTTATTTTCATGACCAATTTAAGCACGAGTTATTTCAGCCCAAAATTGTTCATCTTATTTAAAGTCGTTAACATAACTCTGGTGAAATTATAGTTGGGATGTATGATGACAAATGTATTAAAAAAATTGTTGCATAAATTTGGAGGGCAACGTTGTTGATAGTATGTCTAATTAAAATAAACCACATCACATCATTTACTAGTTCCGTTTTAATCATAAGTATTGTTGAGTTCTGTTAGTTAATATATGGTGTTTTTTATCTTTTGTATTTATTTTAAAAATATTATGCAACCCATGTTATAATGAACTAATTTTATCGTAATGATAAAGGTAATACTACGAAAAAGGAATAAGCATTTTGTGGGTGAAAAATGATTAGGATGATATGATACTTAAATGAATGAATGAGTTAAAAGGAGGATAGTGAGTGGTTAAGACCAAAGAGAGAGGCATTTAATCAATGGATGGGAGTAGATGGACGATAAGAGATGGATTCGATTTCGATGTGATGGTGACAATATGAGTGAGACCATATGAGAGAGAGAGAGAGAGAGAGAGAGAGAGAGAGAGAGAGGGGTTGGATAGGAAGGACAACACCCACTTCCCTTCCAGCTTTTGCCAGTTCACTCCCTCCTTTTTTACCCACTTATTATTTCCATTCCCCTTTTATTATTTAATTCATCTATTCCCCCCACAAACATCTCAAATAGGTCATGTTTGTTTCATCAACTGCCTAAATATAGCACAAAATACCATATATGCACTGTACTAAATATTTTGTATACTCGAAGGTGTAAACAACAATAACATCGAAATTTTGTTAGTACCAGTGTATCGTTATCAATTCTAAACTAATTAACGTTATATGCGCTATTGTCGATGACAGACAAGATTTATGTTAATTCATTGGATTTCGCTAACAATATCAATTTTAAAGGTAAGATCTTTTACCATATCAGTATCATGTATGTAAGATTCATTCATATTTTTACGTTAAAAGCATGATTCACAAAATAACCCCCATAAAATGCTCCCGCGAGATATATTTTGAAAATACGCGCACGTATGCGCACTTATGTTATGTGCGCGTGAACAAATATTGAATGAACTGATATATAGAAATGGTAGTACTGTATGAGTAAAATATTATTATATTTTTTTACTTTTTTTTTTCTAAGTTGAAGACTTTAAGGTAAAAGAAAGTGTCGGTGGCTGGGTGCCTCTATTGTTTTTTTTTTCTTTTTGTCTTTTTTATGTTTCATGAAATATGTGATTTGAGTTGCCTTGCTTTTCTTTTTAGGTCACGTGGCATCCTAATTTATCGATCTCGGCTTTTTTTTTTCAAAAAAATAAAACTTTAATATTTCTCTTGTGACCTACTGCCCCACATTAATAATGCGATACTCCAACTTTCCAATGCCTCAATTTTCATTTCGCACTTTTTTTTTGGGTTCCAGCTGAAATTCCCATTTCATCTCCAAATCTCCCTCTCTAGTTTTTAATATTTCCAAATTTTAGCACACGTTTTATTGAATAGAAATAGAAAGCCGGGAAAAACAATATGCATTGAAATAAATACCATATATACATGATGATAGAAGAGGCCTCTGCTTGAGAGCCACGCAAAATTATATATGTGTGGGGAGAAGTATGTACCACATACGCGTGCCACACAGTCACCGACAATAGGTAGCTGGCAATGGCATAAGAATTAGTATTAGTGTTACATTACACTTCAACAACCTCTGAATTATTCACACCCAAGTATTTTGATTTCCAAGCAAATAATATACTATATTCATGCATATTTTATTAACCAAGATTATAATTTGTGACTTTATATGATATTCACAGGATGCAATCATGATGATGATAATGACAACAACAACCACTATTATTATTATCATCTTGATAATTGGAACCCATCTGGGCAAAAGAAACTCATCTTCTGGGCCAAAAGGGGAGGCTGCCACTCTTAAGTAATCATAATCACAACGTACATTCATAGCACGACTATTTTGACGATCTAAAGCAACCAAAAAAGTTGAATTAAATATCTGTTTCTACATAAGCATGTTTTTTATATTCAACAAACTTTTTAGTTGGGTTGGATTGTAAATAAAACACGTCATCGTCCGACACCTATTGAAGACTGAAGATCAAGTCTTTGCTAGTCATTTTCTTATTTCAATTTTAAACACTGAACAAGGATTTTCAAGAAATGGTGTTTCATCACAACACAATTTTACAATTGTTTGAATTAACATTTGAGAGACATGTTCACGCAAGATGAGACAAAACTCCTCTCACATGCTTAGTTATATATTATAAATCAGTTAAAAATGCAGTTCCTATTATCAATCAAAACATTGTATTGTCTAATATAATGTGACGGATAAAGTAATTATGCACAACCAACAAATTCAACTCACAACCTTATGAGAAGCTCATGAACATTCCACAAAGAGGGAATGAAATGGCTGCCATTGTTGGAGCTTGAGAGGGGAATGAAGTCTGAAGGAGGGAATGGGTGCTCAATAATCAGCAATGAACTTTTAACAGTGTGGCCCACAAAATGCACATAAGCAGATGAATAATAATCCTCAAACTGGAGACGACTAATAATGATAAGAATGCAACAAACAGCCAAACTAAAAGCATATTTGAATGGCTGGATAATGCAGCTGGGAAGAAAAGGAAGCGAAAGAGTGAAGATTGAGGGCAATGAATAGGCCATGTTGTAGATCACACGTGGATGCAGCAGAAGGAGGGATAGTAAAAGTTGTAAAAGAAAAACATATACATAGAGCCGGTAATATGGGCCCAAGCCCGTGGGCCAACCCGAAACCCGTAAAAAAAATATGGTTATGGGTTTGAAAAAATAAGGCCCATATTAAAATGGGTATTTTGGGCCCGAACCCGTCAAACCCGAGCCCGTGACGGGCTAACCCGTTAAACCCGTGGGCTAACCCGAACCCATTTTCCTTTTTTCTTTCTTTTTATTATTTTAAAACAAAATCAAATTAAACTCTAATAATCTAATACATTTCCCTTCCTGACTTCCTCACTTACTGTCCTTCATCTTACTCTCATGAACACGCCGCTGATCTCTCACTCACTGGCCAGTGAATCGGCATTTAGTATTGGTGCACGAGTTCTCACAAAATATAGGAGTTCTCTTCTTCCCGATAATGTTTAATCCCTTATTTGTACTCGTAATTGGATGCTTGGTTTCCCAACAGATGAGGATATCGATGGTAGACTATTTATATTTATTCATTTATCACATTCTATTTTATCATATGTTGTACTTATGACTATTGACGTGCCTCTATTTTGTTCCAACAATGGCAGATGTACTAGAGCAATGTGAGAATGCTCAGGCTCAAGATACTCTTATCGCTTCAGACAATGCTTCAAGTTCAAATCTTATTAACATTGATTGATTTTTGATCATTGATGTTCAGGGATTTGCTGTATTTTGGAATATTTGAAGTTGAACAATATGTTCTATGTTTTACTATCACTTTTGTTATTTGTAATGTGTTAAAACCTTGAATTTGAATTTATAATCTTGTGTTGTACATTTGTATTATAACTATATTATAAAACCTCGGTCCTCGGGGGCTCATTCGAAGAAAGGAAAAAAATGATAAAAAAGGGGCTTAAAATGGGTTTTTTTGGGCCCGCCCGAAACCCGAACAATATGGTCCGGGCCTAAAAATCAAGCCCATATTCAAAACGGGTTTTGTTGAGCCCGGCCCGTTTTTTGACGGGTTTTTTTGGGCCCGACCCGAACCCGACGGGCCCGCCCATATTACCAGCTCTACATATACACGTACTAAATACTCCTCGCACCATAATATAATTTCCTTTTTTTTTATGACTTTGTTCCAAAATGTATGATCTTATTTTATTTTGTTTAAGTAATAAATGTTTTTTTTCCATTTTATCCATGCATTAATTTCTCTCGCACATTCTCTTTTGCCAATTTTCATTATTAGCATCTCTCTTACTCATTTATAAATAAGTGTTCTTTTTAGAAAAAATGGTATATTTCCTACATATTTATTGTTTTTAACTTATTTTTTAGGATATCTCAATTTGACTAATAAGATCTTATATTATGTACTCCCTTCGGCCTTAAATATAAGATCACTTTGACTTTTTTTTGTGGAAGATAAGGAAACAAATTAGACCACTAAATTATAACTTTTGTCACATGTAATTAGACTATAGGCTAGTTTATAAGTAGAATAGAGTATTTTTGAGGAAAAAAGATAACAATAAAAAATTTAGAGTGATTAATTTTGTATCTTTAATTTTTTCAAAAAAATCAAAATGATCTTATAATTAGGACCGGCAGGAGGGAGGATAAAGTCTGCTTCCATACGTTAAGAGGCGTGCGTGGAGTTTAATCCAAGTGATCTATGTCCGTGGGGGCTGGCTGAGTATCGGGTCCAAAGCCCATGGGCCCAACAAATCCAATTTATGAAAGTAAAGTAACCGTAAATGCAGATTGCATATGCATGGTATAATGGAATAATGGTAATGAAGACTGCAAACTTGCCAAACCAATCGGTAAGCACACGATGACGCAGTATTTGAATTTAACTTCATCACGTTGCTCTATATTTTTGTTAGGTACAATTGTATATAGGTCCCAAGTAAGAGAATTAATTTCAGTTATTAATTACAGCTATTAACAACTGCAATAGCATTGGTTAACAAGTGAAGAAGTTGTTAATGGACTTATCCGAAATTAATTCTCTTGCTTAGGATCTATGTGTAATTCTCCCTTTTTGTTATGCCAAACAGTGTAATTATTGCACAAAATCAAAATGTCACACTCATTAATGCAATTGCGTAAACGGTTTTTAACCAAAAACCGAAAAACCAAAAATAGGTAACATTTTAAAACTGAAACTGAAAAACCAAAAAAAAAAAACCTAACTTTTTTTTGTTTGGTTTTACAGTTTTTCGTTTCTGGACTGATTTTTTTTTTTTTTATATTCTTTTGTTTCAATTTCATCCAATACAAAAACTCAATGAAAAAAAGGAAAAAATGGATTCAATATATATGATTAGTTGTTATACAAATCAAATATCTTGTCGAATCAACTAAACTATTAATTCAGTATGTCCAAAAAAAATAATACTTAAAATATGACAATATTGAATCGATTCTTTAACTTTCAAAGCATATTCTAAGCTTTTTTTCTTCTAATGTCACATGTTTTAAAAGTGTTTTGTTTATAAGCATATTTTATTTGTTTGGGTTTTGAAATAGTTTTTTAGACTTACTTGTTATCCTATTTTTGAATAAAAATTCTAAAATTTTTCTAATGTCATCATGGTTTTCGATTTTCTGGTTTCAAACTTAAACCGCTTTCTAAAAACCGAACCAAAAATCATAAAAGTGAAACCTGAAACCAAAAAACAAAAAATCGAAATGCATTTGCTTTGACTTGATTTTCGGTTCGGTTTTCTCGACCCCTACTAGTATATCACTACCAACACTTTGACTTTGACTACTTGGAATGTTTCAAAACCAAGGTTCAAAAAACCGGACCGGGCATCAAACCGGGTGAGGCACTGGTTCAAGGGTCAATGGTCGGATCGGGGTCGGACCGGATCAAACCGGATTATATTAAAATAATAAAATTTTATTGATATTAACATTAATAATCACTAATATCAAAATGTAAATGTAGATAGGTATGCATGATTCATCAAATATGAATATTTTAATGTTTCTATAGAGGGAAAAAGAGAAAATATTAGTTGATTACACATAAAAATAAATATTATTCTACAATCCACAGACTAAAATACAAATATTAAGAGCAACAACAATTAAATATTAAGTATATGCAAGTAAAATAGCATTTAAAGTATTATAGTTTCTTAATTTCTAAAATTAAGTTAAGTGAAAATTAGTAATTAGGTGAATTATAATAAAATAATTTTTTTTTAAAAAAAAGGGGGGGCCAACCTGGGTCAACCACCAGGTTGACCGGGTTGGCGGTTGAACCCCCGGGTTAGGCGGTTCGACCGTCGGTCTGACCCGGCCCTTAACCGGTTCAACCCCATTCCGGTTTTCCCACCTGATTCGGACCGGACCAGTGGCCGGTTCCCGGTCGAACCGGCCGGTCCGGTCCGAGTTTTTCATCCTTGTTCAAAACCACTCAATTGGTTCAGGTAGGGAAAAAAAAACCGCGGTTTGGTGACTCAGGGTTTGAGCAAAAGATAATGCTGCCAAATATGGCTGACTAATTTTATCAAAAAAAATTCTCCATTTGATCGCTGATTAACTCCTGACCCCCCAAAATTAGTTATTTATCAGAAAAGCACCTCGACCGCCTTATTTGGGTCCCCCCAATATTTTATTGGAGCTTCACCGACGAGCGGACAAAGTACGGACGAAGTAAGATTAAGATAAGTGTCACATGGCGTTAGGAAACAAAACATCACGAAACAAACCCACATGCTCAGTCAAATCACCAATGCAATATAGCACTTTCATAAAAGATAAAACCATTTATTCTGTCATATTGCGCATAGAAGTTCACATCTCTGACATCAATGCCTCTGAATTATAAGAGATGATAACATCGAAGCTAACAAATGCGCATTACTTGACCTACCCTCTAATGGAGTTGGCCACGTCTATCACAAAGCGATACTTCACATCTGACTTGGCCAGCCTCTCCATGGCAGCGTTGACTTGGTCCAACCTTACCACCTCAATATCTGCAGTTATGTTGTGCTTTCCACAAAAGTCGAGCATCTCCTGCGTCTCTTTCATTCCTCCGAAGTCACTTCCCCCTACAAGCTTCCGTCCTGCACACATTACATGACACCCTCTCTGATTCCCATTGAAAACCTACTTATACACACATCTATATGTCCTAACACGTGCGTTAACCACATGTGTTTACGCATGCATGCTATGTAAAGTCTGAGATTCTATATATAAAGTCATATTTTCAAAATCTTCTATCCAAACTGACAGTATTCTAATCTTGTTTTTTTTGGCCAGTGACTGACAGTATTCTGATTGTTCCTCAGCTTCATCATGATGAAAAGAAGATATACGAGAAAAAGGAAGGCAATTGTACTCAATTTGAATATATCTGATCTCAACCAAAAAAAAGTCCCCAAAATATCAAGATATCAAGGCGCCTAACCTGCAACTAGAGGAAAGATAGGCAGCTCCAAGGGCTTCACAGGCAACCCCAAGGTGATCAGCTTCCCGTTTAACTTCAGAAGACCAAGAAGAGGAACCAGGGAATGAACTGCAGAAACTGTGTCTATGATGAAGTCCATGCTGTTCATAGCTTCCTGCATAGCATATACTCAGACATTACTTAATTGGATTTGAAAGAAATAATCCAGTGACCCCGGAATGCATTATTGTCCTGCTGATTATCGTGGAGAACATAATTGGTTTCTCATACTCCACAGCGTTACCATATAGCAACTCTCTGTGCAGATTCGGCTGATAGGGGCAAGTCACCTTAATCATGCTGAGAAACATTCTGCGCGCAGTATTTTAAGTTTCTAACTATAGTTGTGGAGTCTCTACTAAATATTTAATTAATTCCGTGCAAGCCATTTTCCCCCTAATTCACTCTCACTCCCGTGTCAAGTGCAACATGAAACAAGTCCCTAGTTGTGCTATAATGACTAGAAATTTGAAATGTTTCTGAAGGTTTTAAGCTCAATCTCTTGTGCCATTATGTATTAATCCAAACGAAAAAAACAATACATAGAGGAGCAGAGGTTAATTTTTCAAAACCCGAAGAACCAAGATGAAACAGATTTATTTGAACTTTGTAGGGTTGTCGGCAAAAACGGCTACATCTTACCTTCATTTTTTCACGGTCAGTGGAAACAAGAAAAGAATCGGCCCCAAGACTGTTAATAGCCTCGGCTTCCTTTTTCTGAGAGGTGCTAATGACAGTAACTTTCAGCCCAAAGGCCTTACCAATTTTCACTGCAACATGACCCAACCCACCAAGCCCTGCCACTCCCAAATGTTTACCTGGCTCTGTCATTCCATAATATTTCATTGGACTGTACACAGTAATCCCAGCACAGAGAAGTGGAGCACCAGCATCGAGGGGCATGTTCTCAGGAAATTTGACTACAAACCGCTCGTGAACAACCACAAAATCAGAATATCCTCCATAGGTCCTAGTCCCATCAAAACCGGGACAGTTGTATGTAAACACCTTTTTAGGACAGTAATTCTCCAGGTTCTGCTGGCAAGCATCACATGCTTTGCAGGAGTCCACCATGACACCAACTCCAACTCTGTCACCCACTTTGAATGTCTTCACATTATTCCCAATTTGTGTTACAATGCCTGCAATTTCATGTCTGTAAAACACAAACTATAGAAATTTAGTGGGGGCAAAAGTCAATGGCATCCCAATAAAGTTTCATTTTCATTAGGAAAGCTCAGTCCAATACTCTGACTACAGTCCTTGCACAAAATGTATAAAAATATAAGATTTTTATGATATACCAGGGATTAGAGAGCAATGATAAATTTAAGCCAATTTACCTGGTTTCCAAAACAAAAATGAAGCGAAAATCCCTGATTAAATACTGACCCAGAACAACAAAAGTATAACATGTAATATAAAAGCCAGCACTAGTTACAAATGGAAACCCCTTTGAAATTAAAAGCGAAAGATCAAGCTTGGAAGGTGACATTTTAACAAAGATGGACCAACTAGCAACATGAAAATGTCCAATAGTGAGTAAGGAATCAAGAAGGGCCACAATCCAAATCATTTGTAAAATGCAAGTTAATGAGCAAGGATAACAGAAACACAGACTTCTAAGGCTCTGTACCAACAGAATGGCAAAAAAATAAAATAGCTTCGCAGTATATCCTAGCAAAACCTACATAAACAATCAAGTTCAAGTTGTCATTGCTTCTTGAATTTAGGTGGTATATTAAACGCCAGAATATCCAAAGTCCCCATCGTAACCTTCCAGTTTATGTTAAATGCAAAAGCAAGCTTAAAAACGCATAATAACTATTTCATGGTTATATACCCTCAATTTACATTTTTTAAAAAAAAAAGGTTCTCGAAGTCAAGACACAGCCAGAGATGGACACAATGTAATACAAATTGCAGCCACAAACAAGAAAACCAAGGTTCAGCAGTCACATAATGTTAATCAATTTACAGTACCTCACAGTGCATTTCAACGGACCATATCACAAAGCAAAACTCATATGCTGCGGAACTTATGAGCCTGGGAAATATATGGTGATATCAGACGAAAAAATTAACAAAAATCAAGGTTTGATAAAATTAATAAATCGGTAGCCGCAGATTTGATATAAAGACACGAATTCTTCCATATGATAATTTCAAAATTCATAAGTTAACAACTTAACATAGACCAGGAACCTCAACTTATTCCTTTTTTTTGGTCAGTAATTGGGAAGCTCAAAGAGGAAGATTTGCAAGGAAAAAAATGCGGTCACGAAAATATTTATTAATTATTGATAAGGGTTAGAGGAATTCTTGTGAAGCTGGATTTGAACTTCAAGAGATTGATATGCTAAATATCAGTCTTCCAAAAATGGGATCCGTCACAGAGCCGGTAACTTTGTCTTTTGCTATTTTTAATTAAAAAAAAAATCCAAAAAGTTAACATTAAACAGTTCTAATATCGGCACCTTTTGCATTAAAAATAGTAATCCCTTTGTTCAACGATAGAATCGCATAACTTCTAAAGTACTAATTTTTTTAATTGATCGATACCCAACACCAATAGCCTCAGCCAAATTAAAAAGACACGTCTGCGTGAAAAGTGGGAGACAATATCAACGTGTCCAACCCTTTCGAGTTTCAATAATGTCAATTGCAATATTATAAGACTTCCTTTGTTGCCCAGAGCAGCAAAAATCAATAAATATAAGAAAAGGGATCATACCCAGGAACAACAGGGTAGGTAGTGAAACCCCAGTCGTTCTTAACGGTATGCAGATCCGAATGGCAAACCCCACAAAACAGAATTTTCAAAGCAACATCATCAGCCCCAACTTCCCTGCAAAAGAAAAAAAAAAACAAGCACAATGACGTAAAAGATTGCTAGCTCTGTACAAGAAGATCGGAAAGAGACGATGAAGGAGATGAATAACCTTCTGGAGAAGGGAAAGGGAGAAAGAAGGCCAGAAGAATCTCTAGCAGCCCAGCCAAAAGCCTTAAGTGGATGCTCACATTCTGGTGATTTCGCCATACTCGTCACTCTTCTCTTCACCCTTGTGCTATCTCTGAGTGTTTCCTTTTGATCCCTGCTATTATATCGGGTTTAAATAAAACGAGGTCCCACGGCACAGTAAGCAAGGAATTGGAATGAATGACCCACAAATTGAAAAGGAAGGGCATCTAGTTCCACCAATTATAGGTAATCCATTAAATGTCATAATTAATGGCTCACATCCCTTGTTTCAAAAAAGGCTTTGCTCCTATCAATCAATCAACTTTAGTCATAAAATATACTCCTTCCACTTCTATTTATAAGAGTTCAACAGTTAAATAATGTTTTTTAAAAAAATATGTAAAAGTTAGTTGACAGTACTTATGATCTTTAAATATTTGACTAAGGGAATCTAGCAAAAAAAATTTGACTAAGGGAATAGAGGAGCAAAATAATTTAACCTGATAACCAAATTGTATTAAGAAAACTGTTAAAAATTAGAAATATGTATAAAATATAACTTTTTTCATATATCACTCTTATTTATGTTTTGTTATCATCTCATTTAAAACATTGTTTCCCTCTCTCTCCGTCATTGTAAATATAAACATTACACATAATTTATTTAATGCAATATTTCAAATTTTGTAGGAGTCAAAATAGGAAAAAATGCATCAAATAATGAGATAAAGCTCTTATATTTTGGACCAAGCCAATTTAAAATTCGGAATTTTATAATAAGGATTGGAGGGATACTATTAGATTATGTGTTAGTCTAAAAGTCAAACAATTAGTTTTGAAAAAATATATATGTAAATCAATTTACAAGTGACTTATTTATCTTTCATAAAATTTTTAAAAAAAGTCAACTATATATTATATATTGGATTTATTATTTAAGACGCAAGGAAGTAAGTTTTTAGTTGGTAGATTTTTTAGGTTTACTCTTAATAAAGATAAAATTTAAAAATAATTATTAATATTCAGCTAAATGGACTTAGATAAAATTTAGGTTTACTCGAGACAGACACTTGGCTATGCACAGTGCTGCGGATTCCAACTCGATGTAGCTGGAAAGATTGGGGTTTACGTTAAAATGGAGGGGTTGTACTTATATCTTGTTGCCTCGTAAAGGGCTCGGTATAAAAGTGTAGTTCTGTAGGACTGGCTCTACATGGTTATTTTCTAGTTTTTTTTCATATCTTAAAAATTGTATCACGCGCTTTTCAAATACACATAAGTAAAAAGGATGAGTGGGAGAAAGTTAGTGAGAGAAAGAGTGTGTGCACTGAAGATTCAATCAAGGATGGAACCACTTGCAATGAGGGGGACATATAAGGAGGAAGATGATTTGTTTGCAAGACACAGCAAGAAGATGACTAACGATACTGAAATGAAAGATGCAGAGGTTTGTGGGGGGAAAACGAACATGGAAAATGAAGCTAATGAGAGCAAGGAATCAAATTAGGATGAGAAATCACAGAACATGAAGCAGAACAAGACTCCGACTAGAAACCAAATCTCCTACAAATCAAAGCTCATGGGGGAAGAGGATATGGATCTCGACAAGGACTATGGTGATCTTATGAAGGAGTGGCTGAAAGTAGAGCAGGACATGGCGCCAACTCTATCGGAGGAGCAAAGAAAACTCCTTGACTCAATCCCTAAGTTGAGCATTTCTAATGAACGACTCAGAGACTTGTGTAAGCCATGGAAGGATGCAATAATTGTTACTCTCCTGGGCAAGAACACCAATCTGAATATGATGAAAGACAGAATTTATTGGCCCCTTAAATCAGACAATTTTGAGCTTATAGATTTACCAAACAATTACTATGTTTTCAGATCAAGTGATAAGAGCCTGAGAACCAAATTATTGTTTGATGGCCCTTGGGTCGTTCAAGGGCATTATCCAGCTATTCAGAGATGGAGCCCCAATTTTAACCCCTATTGCAACAATGTGAGAAAAGTTACGGTCTGGGTTAGAGTCCTCACACTCCCCATTCATATGTACTCAGAAGATTTCATGTTGGAGTTAGGGAACTTAATCGGGAAAGCACTGAAGGTTGATCTGAATACCTTAGCCCAACAGGAGAATAAAGGCAACTTGATGGCAAGAGGGAAATTTGTTAGAGTAAGTGTGGAGATCAACCTGAACAAAAAGCTACAATCCAGATTTATGCTACGCATCAAACTATACACGGTTGAATATGAAGGCTTAAACGTTATATGCTTTAAGTGTGGTTTGTATGGACACAACCAAGACCAATGCCTTCTGTTGACTGCAACGAACAAGGACATATCGGGTAGTGCATCGTCGGAACAAAACTCACCAGAGAACAAAGCAGAGAATGAACTGAAGCACCCCTTGATCAGTGTGCCAGGAGTAACCGTTGAAGAGACCTATGGTGATTGGATGAAAGCAAAAGCTTTCCCAAAACGCAGGCCATCCAGATCTGAAACGGAAAAGAACCGAAAAGAACCACCAAGCCTGAACCCAAAATGTTACTCGTTCAGCAACAAAAGACGCCGAGGTTAAATCAAGATCTCGCTTTACTGTCCTACAAGAAGAAGAGACAATTGGAGCCTATAATGCGAGTACAGATCTGAACAAAAAAAGGCATGTGGGTCGATGAGGAAGAAAAAAGAGATTAAACAAGCTAACCTGAATAAGGAAGATATGCAAGGAGGAGATAAGAATGATGTGGCAGCACCTCTTTTTGAATTTAGGCAATACAGTGGTGCAAAGTTGTCCCCCTTGAAGGATGATGTGATGCCGAAAAATGAAGAAGACAAGGAGATGGACAATGGAGGAGAAGGCTCTGGAGAAAAAGGAAAAATAGGGACTAAAGGAGCAAAAAAGTCAAGATCATTATCCAAGAAAGATACCTAAAAAAGGCAACACCAATCTGGGCCAAAAGGAAGAGCAAGGCCCAACTGAACCAATCATTAGTACCAAAAAAAGGAACCCCATCACAAGGCCCAAAGTTATCTCACCTCTACTAAAAAAGAAGCAAGCCATTAGAGCCCACCAACTTGTTTTTGGGTCCTTACAAAGCAATAACAGTTGAACTTTGAGGAGGAAAACGTGAGATATCAAAATGAGGCTGATTTAAAAAAAGGGAATCACGCTGAAAAAGTGGAGACGAGTTCACAACATCACGAGGTACAGGAGCATCACGTGGATTTGGGAGAACAATTGATGCCATCACTAAAGAAACCCCTTAAGGCGAATATAATTCAAGTGTTCCCCAATCCGAGTTATGAACAAACAGGGATGGGAGACTTGTGGTTTGATTCGCAGGATGAAGTTAGAGAGGAGCTTCCAGATAGCAACGAAATGGTGGAATTATCCGACTCAGGCCAATAATTGGCGAGACCAAGGTTCCTTATTTTTTATATATTTTATGTCTATGAATATATTAGCCTGGAATTACAGAGGGGCTACCTCTAAAAAATTTCCTGCTAAACTCAAAGATGTTCTTAGAAATAATAATGTAGACATTCTGATCCTATGCAAAACTCGAGTCAGCAGCCGGAAGGCTGATATGACAGTAAGGAAATTGGGATTTAGCAGTTGGATTAGAATCGAGGCTACTGGTTTTGCAGGAGGCATTTGGTTATTATGGAATTGTGATGATGTGAAAATTGACTACTTAGCCTCATTAACTCAGGCTTTGCATGTGCGTGTAAATATGACTAAAGAGTCTAAAATTTTCAATCTTTCCTGTATTTATGCTGAACCGAATCCCATTTTGAGGCATAACCTGTGGAAATAATTAGTAAACTTCAGTACCTCTTGTAATATTCCCTGGGTGGTAATGGGAGATTTTAATGCCTATCTCTCCAGTGAGGACAAGATAGAAGGCTCTGCTTTAAACCTCCGGTCCATGAGACAGTTCAAAGAATGTGTTCATCAGGCTAACTTACTTGAAACAGAGATTGTTGGGGATCGTTTCACCTGGGAGAGAGACCTTCTGAAAGAAAGAATTGACTAAGCCTTCATAAATAATGTATGGGGTGTGTCTTTTCCCCTAACTAAGGTTTATCATCTTAAGAAATTTGGATCTGATCACTGGCCAATTTTGCTCCGTAGTAAACCTCCTAATCAAAGTTGTCACAAAAGCACCCCCTTTTAGTGTCAAGCGGCTTGGTTCCTTAAAGAAGGGTTTGTTGATATCATGAGAAGATGTTGGAATGCGGAGAGATGGAATGATAAGGTGCATCTCTTCTCCAAGGAAGCTGCTGACTGGAATAAGAGAAGAGTTGGCAATTTCACCACTAAGAAAAATTCTGTTTTAAAGAAGATTGAGGGAGTAGAAAGAGCACGTAGGCGTAGAGAAAACCAATACTTGATCTAAACAGAGAAAGAGCTGTGAAAGGAATATAACAAGCTTATATCCCAGGAGGAGTTGGTATGGTACCAAAAATCCCGTTGTGAATGGCTCAAGTGGGGTGATAAAAACAGTAAATACTTCCAACGACAGCTACAATTTGTAGAAGGAAAAACATAATAGAAGGCCTTAAAAATGAGGAAGGGGATTGGATCTTTTGCCAAGACAGGTTGAAAGAACTAGCCTGGAGATATTATAAGGACATGTTCAGTAGTGATGATACTGCTCTGATCCAATTAGAGACAAGAACCACTTTTCCAACCTTACCTACAAATGACAGGTTGCGGCTGTCTGCAATCATCAGTGATGAAGAGACAAGGAAGGCAACTTTTGATATTGGGGGATTCAAGGCACCTGGTCCGGATGGAATACAAGCCATTTTTTACCAAGAATATTGGGAGTTGGTGGGTGGCTCTATCTGTGTGGTCTAATCTTGCTTGCAGAACCCATGCAGGATAAATAAGATCAATAACACAAATATTGTTCTCATTCCCAAGATGGACATCCCTGAAAATATTACGGATTTCAGACCAATCTCTCTTTGCAATGTTAGTTACAAAATTATCAAAAAGATATTAAGAAACCGACTCCGCGAAATCATGGGGAAAGTGATAGGTAGTCATCAATGTAGCTTCATTGCAGGAAGGCAAAGAAGTGACAACATTATCATAGAGGAAGAAGCTATCCACTCCATGAGAACCAAAACGGGATTGAAGGGTTGGATGATAATCAAAGTCGACCTGGAGAAAGCTTATGACAGGTCAGAATGGAACTTCATTAGTAGCACCATCATGGAGCTAGGATTGCATGAGAGGTGGACTGAGGCTATTATGGCTTGCATATCATCCTCCTCATTTCAAGTGCTATGGAATGGAGAAGTGACTCAGACTTTCAAGCCGAACATAGGGATCCGTCAGGGCGATCCAATCTCTCCCTACATATTCACTCTATGCATGGAGAAATTAAGTCACATAATCCATGATGCTATAGAGGAAGGCGACTGGAAACCTATATACCTTAGCACGGGGGCCCCACCCATATCTCATCTATTTTTTGCTGATGATTTAGTCCTATTTGGGGAGGCATCGGGGAGGCATCTAAATCTCAAGCAGAGGTAATGATGAACTGTATTAAAGCGTTCTTTGAGGCTTCAGGGCAGAAAATGAATAGATCAAAGACTAGAGTGTGCTTCTCCAAGAATGTCCACTTTAATAAAGCTTTTGACTTGAATCAACACATGGGCATAGGACTAACAGGAGACTTAGGCAAATATTTGGGAATCCCTCTCCTTCATGAGAGAGCCTCGTATGTTACCTTTGCTCCAATCCTAGAGAAGACCAAGAAAAGGCTTGCTGGCTGGAAAAGAAACTACTTAAGCATGGCAGGAAGAGCCACCCTAATTAAAGCTGTGTTAGCTGCTCTCCCTTTATATCACATGCAAACAATGCTCCTTCCGAAAGGGTGTTTGAAGGACATTGAAAAGAGAGGTAAAAGTTTCTTGTGGGGTGAGAATGACCAGGAGAAAAAACTACACCTCCTATCATGGGATGTGGTCACCAAAGGAAAGAATGATGGAGGGTTAGGTGTTAGAGATCTAGGCAAACAAAATGAAGCCTTCATCATGAAGCTTTGTTGGAATCTGATGCACAACACTAACGCCTTATGGGTATAAGTCTTAAGGGCCAAATATGCTTATGCTTCCCAAACCATGCCTCTGATTCAAGAAAGTAAGAATGCTTCTCTTACTTGGCGAAGCATATGTAAAGTCTGGGGGAATTTCAAGAAGGGAATTGGCGTTAGAATTGGGAGCAGGTGCCAAGCTTCTTTCTGGTTTGACAACTGGTCAGAATTAAATATACCCCTTGTTGAGTTGATCCCTGGTTTTGAAGCAGTTGCGAACAGAGATGAGAAGGTAGTGGATTATGTTACCCCCTGGGGGGAATGGGATAGAATCAAGTTGGGGAGATGGTTCCATCCTCAAGTGATTGATCGAATTATGTGTGCACACTTACCCCGTGAGGAGAGAGAAAAGGATAAATACTTCTGGAAGCCTTCATTAGATGGTAGTTTTTCAGTTAACTCTGCCTATCACTTTCTTTTTGCAGGTATGCATCGCACGGAGGACCCGCTATGGAAAGCAATCTGGAAGTGGACAGTCCCGGAAAAAATCAAGACCTTCATGTGGATATTTGCTCACAGTAGAACTCACACTGGCGTTCTAAGAAACCAAAGAGGCTTGATGGATTTAGCATCATGTCCTTTCGGTGGACCTCAGTTGTCACAGACTCGATGACGGACCACTTCTTTTCCTTAGAAGGCCCTGATTGGCTTCGTTAGAACCTAAAGCAAGAAGCAGGGAAGGACTTCACTAGGAAAATTAGCTGGTCTATGCTTTTCGGGTACATTTGCTGGGACATATGGGTAACGAGATGTCGAAGACTGTTCGAGGATGACCTTGAAGTGGAACAAAGAGGGGCCATAGACAGCTTTCTAAGAGCTACTTGGGACAAGGAATTGGTATCATTATGTAAATTCTATGCAACCTCGACGGAGGACTACAGAAACTTCCGACCCATCCCCCTGGAAGCTATTCGACTTGAGACCGATGGATCAGTTTGAGACTCAAGAGAAAGCATGTGCGGTGGGTCATTCGAGACTCATCAGGAGGATGGATTGGGGGTTATGCATCTAAACTCACTAATGTTCCGATAACCATTGCAGAACTGGTCGGGATAGTGCAAGGCCTCCAATTATGTTGGAACAAGAACTTTCGGAACATCTTAGTTGCCACAGACTCACTTGAAGCAATAGATTTGATTCTAAGAGGGTGTGCGCCGAACCACCCATTTCGAGACGTCGTGGAAGATGCTAGGCTTCTGTTCACCAAGGATTGGCACATTCAGATATCCCACATACCCAGGGAACGGAACCAGCAAGTAGATCATATTGCTAAAGAGGCACAAAATATGAGAGATAACTTCTGCTATTTTGTCCATCCGCCATGCTTCCTTGTTGATAACTAGTCTTTGTTAACAAGGACTTGTTTCTCTGTTTTATTTGATATTTGATTATGTGTAAACTCATATGAGTTTTTGATATCAGTTTATATTAAAAAAATACACATAAGTACAAGCATTCTTTGTTAACTTCTAAAAAATTTCAAACATAATTACAAGCTTCACTCGGAAAAAAAACATAATTACAAGAAAGGATAAAAAAATTACCAATAGTCCCATATACACGTGTATTGATCTATGATAAGGTAGAGTCTATATCTAACAGAGTACTTTCTTAAAAGTAAACAAAAATTTATTTTCTCTACCAAAAACTATAAAAAAATTAATTATTTGTTGGTATCAATATTTTTAATTGATAATTTTATCATTGTAACTTAATTTTCTATATCTAATTGATATTTTTAAAACTGGGTTTAAACTGGCCAGCCCATTTATACCCAAACCTGTGAAAGCCCATTTTTCTAGCTCAAGATTATAGGGTTGAATATATGTGGTTGCTCATGAATACTACAGTTGTGCACATTTTAAAGAGCTTTTCAATTTATTCCTTTTATAATTTATCACCCAGGGTGACTTTGTTCTAGGGGTGTTCAAGAATTTCACGTCCCGCTCGTCCCATCCTGATCTTGCTTGTTTTGGGACGGAAAATCCTATCCTGATAATTGTTGGGACAGGACAAATTTTTGGTTGCGGGGCTGGAACGGGACGGGATGGGGTCGTCCCATTCCCATCTAGTCCCGTCAGTATTATATATATATATATATTTTAATTTTAACTTAAGCCCAGACACACAAGGATATATTATCAATGCCAATGTAGTTAATTTGCATTTGTCTTGCTGAAGGTTTTAATACTCGTCTCATGTTCACTTTATATATATAATTATGTGCACTTTCTTTTGGATTTAATATGTAAACTACAGTTCCTACAATATGATAGTGCCTTTAGTTTCAGAGTGATATAAAAAATGATAGTGGCACTATCCTCGGTGTCTAATTATGTGTGATGAAATGTTGTCAACTAAGAGCTTCCAAATCCACTTTAAATTCTTTTCTATTGCAGTTTTTTTCAAAATTAATATATGATCTCTGTCCTTCTGATGCTTGCAACTTTTTATTTTCAATTTTAGACATGTGTCCCTGCAATTTTACCCCCACTCAAATATATATACACTGGCAACATTGCTGATGATCTTAGAGCTCAAGCGTGCTAGTGGCAGCCTACTCAGCGCATAGTTTAAAATTTATGTATTACATTTTTTATTCAATTTAGATAGGTTTTTGTTAGAGTCGGGAATTTGGGCCGAGCCCGTTTAGGCCTTAGCCGAGGAGGGCTAAGCTTTGATTTTGGAGCAAAAAAAAAGGGAGCGGGCTTAAACGGGCCGGCCCGTCGGGCCGCAGCCTTTGACGGGCCGGCCCGTCTAAGCCCGTTTATTGCCCCTCCCTTTTTTTTTTACATTTTTTTATTTTTATTTGCTCAAAGAGTTAAATGGGTGTGCTATTTTTGTATATATGCATATGGACGATAATAATTTAAATGTTTATTATGTTAGATTCAAGTCTCGTACGTCCCACTTTTATACTTTAATTCCTTATTACTAAGAACATTCTATGAAATTGTGGTGTGACTTCTAGTTCTATACTTAGTACATAATTTATGAGTTGTTGAGTTAGTATATGGCAATGCACTAATGCTTGGTAAGTTTGTATTTAACTATAATTTGGATCATATATATTTATATTTTTTATTATAGGTCCATTATTTTCATTAGCAATACATACTCAAAATTAGGGAAAAAATATTTAAAAAAGTCAAAGCTCGGGGGCCGACTCGAGACCCGGCGACTCAAGGGCCGGGCTTCACAAATAGGGGGTATTTTTATTCGCGGGCTTAAATGGGTTTGGCCTGTTTAAGCCCGGCCCGCCCCGATTTCCCACCTCCAGTTTTTGTTATTATATATTGAATTTGATTGGTTTATTATGTTATCAAGACAAAAAAATTGTTAGAACTATAGTATTTTGTAAAAGCCCATAGTCAAAGTTTTTAGTGCAATATTGGACTCATATTTTTTTTTGAGAAAATGTCTTTTATTTTTATTTTAAAAAAGCAAACGGGAAATTCCCGTCCCGTCCCGCAGTTATCCCGTCCCAAACGGGATGGGACGGGAAATCTGTCCCATATGCCTTTTGACAGAATGGGACGGGATGGGATCGTCCCATCCCATGAACACCTACTTTGTTCAGTTTTAAATATCAATGAAATGAAAGTATGAAACGAAACCTTCGGTTTAAAAAAAAAAGAAATTGTATAATCTAATGGTTGATGTTTTTATAACCTTTGACTCACTTGGTATTAAGAACAGAGGTTCTGGCATAGGTTAGCTAGAATACTTTGCTCGGTTACTCTTATTAATACTGGTTTCATAGTTGTCATATTTATCATGTGTGTATATCTTATTGAAGTTGTATTTTATAGGATCATGGCTAGAACTAGGCGTACGAATTTTGTTAGACGGGGTCAAATAGTTCCCCCGGATCAGTTGAGTGGTAATGCAGCTGCAAGCCTACATTATCCGCCTGCACAGAACCATCTTATAGATCAAGTTGTCTATGTTACTGGAGCGCCTAGTTGGGATTCTTTGGTGGTTGAAAACAATCCCGTAGGAATTACAGCAAGTAATCCCATATGTATTACATCTGGGGATTCTGAGGTAGATCCTTTGGATCCTGATGTGGATAAGGTAGTTGAGGATTCAAATGAGGAGGAGGAGGGGGATTCAAAGGAAGAGCAACGTAACAATGTGGTAGGATATGTAGTTGAACAGTACATGCAGTTGGTTGACCACTTTGGAAGTAAGAAAGAACTTCTTAGGCATATCTTAAATTCTCTTGAGACCTATAGAAGTGTAGGATCTAGTACACGAGGTATGATAGAAGAATGGTATTGGATTCAAGGATTCTTGATGTGTCTTGATTCTAGTGCGGCATCACAGGCTAAAGAAAGAGAGGTGTTTCAACAGGGACCGTTTAATATTAAACAGTTTGTTTTGGAAATGAATGAATGGATCGATAAAAATTACTAAGAAAGTGACTATATTAGGATGACTAATGTGATAGTAAATGTGTGTGTTTGTTATGTTGTCAAAATGTTGTAAATATGGCGGTAGCATCGATTGTAAAATATGTTCAGTTAAAACTTATCTGTGTAAAATATGAAAAATATATGTACTTTTGTGAACAATGTATGTTAATGTAATATACTTGTTTGTGTATTTTAAATTGGGTGTATAAAGTTAATTGTGAATAAGTTAATTGAGAACGAATTGGCTTATCTCAATTAATGTTGATGATAGGGAACAGATAGTCATGGTGAACTCAAGGCATGGACGATCTGGGAATAGTTCCATGAATAATAGACCCCCAGTCGATCCTCTGCAACTTATTCTGGAACGTTTGAATGAGCATCAAACTACCATGAATCAAATTAGGGAAACTTAGGAGCAACAAGCGAAACAATTGGCAGATCTGCAAGCAAACAGGCAAGCTGAAGTGCCACCAGAACAACCTCTAAGACAACCTGAACCTCCTCAAGATGAATTGCAACAAGCCATAGCTTGTTTCAATAAACACAATCCTCCAGCATTCACAGGAAAGATTGATGTGAGGCAAGCTGAGCATTGGATAGGAGCTCTAGAGAAAATTTTCAGATTTATGATATGTTCTTCAGAAACTAAAGCCCAAATGGCGATCTATAAGCTGCAAGGTGAAGCTAATTACTGGTGGTTGAACACTGAAATCATACTTCGGGCCCAGAATATTCCTATAACTTGGGAAGTATTTAAATCCAGATTCAATGAAAAGTATTTTCCTCTTTCTCTCAGAGACGATAAGGAGGCTGAATTTCTAACTATCAGTCAGGGAATCAATGAGCCCTTTGAGAACTATTTGACTCGATTTAACCAGTTGTCTCGTTACTACACACATCTTAATGATCGGAATGATGGTCGTTGGTTGACTGGCCGATTAGTGAGGGGGTTAATTCCCTATATGAAGGAGAAAATCACTCCTATGCAAATTGAAAATTTTGACAAGGCTATTGAAGTCTGTCGGTTAACTGAAAGCAGTAGACAGAGACCAGTCCGAGTACTTGGGTATGAAAGACCTGAAAATGTTTCGCAAGCTATACAAGGAATACCACAGAAAAGGAAGAATCCTTTTCCATCTCAGTTAGGGAGTCCTTCAAAGAAACCACCGCAGCAAATGTTCCGCCAACCACCACCTCAGCCACAACAGCCTAGATGTCTACCACCACAACCACAAGCAAAAGCTCCACCGCCCCTTGAAACGAAGAATTGTAAACTTTGTGGCAAGCTACATGGCAAGAGACCATGCCTAGCAGGGCAGAATGTTTGTTTCTTCTGTCAACAACCTTGACACTAGGCTAACAACTGTCCCCAGAAGCAGCAATCTTTTAGACCTATCCAGCAAGGCAAAGTGTTTGCTCTGTCTCACGAAGAAGTGCAGGAGTCGCCAGAAATGGTTCAAGGTACGATTCTTATCAATGGAAATCCCATTTGTGCAATGTTTGATACTGGAGCTAGTCATTCCTTTATATCGAATTCGTGTGCTGAGAAGTTGCCGCTCAGGGTAGATAAATTACCATATGATATTCGTGTTTCCACGCCAATGGGAGCGAAGGTTGTGACTAGTCATGCATGCTTAAATTGTGTGGTTCAATATGAACAGATTAGTAGTACTGCAGATCTTGTATGTCTACCTTTTCGAGGTATCGACGTAATCATGGGCCTTAATTGGCTATCTGCTAATAATATTTTAATTGACTGTGGCGCTAAAACCCTAGTAGTATCCAAGGGTAGGAAGCCAATCAGGGAAGAGGTTACCATGAACTTTATTTCTGCAGCCCGAGCAGAAAGAAGTTTGAGTAAGGGTTGTCAGAGATTTATGGTATTTTTCTCAGTTCAAGCTGAGACTGAGGTTAAATCGAGGATATTCCCATAGTCCAGGAATTCTCTGATGTATTTCCGGAAGATCTTAAGGGATTACCGCCAGAGCGAGAAGTAGAATTCTCAATTGAGTTGATTCCTGGTACTGGAGCAATTTCTAAAGCACCTTATCGTATGGCTCCAAATGAAATGGCAGAGTTGAAGAAGCAAATAGAAGAATTGCTTGAGAAAGGCTTTATTTGCCCTAGTGTTTCCCCTTGGGGGGCACCGATTCTCTTTGTAAAAAAGAAAGACGGAAACCTTAGAATGTGCATAGACTATCGAGAGCTAAACAAGGTGACCGTAAAAAATAAGTATCCCTTGCTGCGAATTGACGATTTGCTAGATCAATTAATTGGAGCAAGTGTCTTCTCCAAGATAGATTTGCGGTCAGGTTATCATCAACTCCGAGTCAAAGCAGAAGACATTCCGAAGACTGCTTTCCGAACTCGTTATGGGCATTATGAATTCTTGGTGATGCCCTTTGGATTAACTAATGCTCCGGCTGTATTCATGGACTATATGAATCGAATTTTTTGACAGTATTTGGATAAATTTGTGGTCGTCGTTATTGATGACATTCTCATATATTCCAAGAGTCGAGAATAGCATGAAGAGCATTTGAGAATAGTTTTATCTATTCTTCAAGAAAAGCAATTGTACGCGAAGCTCAGCAAATGTGAGTTCTGGATTTCTGAGGTTAGATTTCTTGGTCATGTCATTTCTCAAGAAGGAGTTGCTGTAGATCCGAATATGGTAGAAGCTGTTTTGGGATGGAAGCGACCAGAATCAGTCACTGAAATCAGAAGTTTTCTGGGATTAGCAGGTTATTACCTACGATTTATTCAGAATTTTTGAAAGATTGCTTTACCATTGACAAAGCTGACCCGAAAAGATCAAGCGTTCGTGTGGGATGATACTTGTGAAGCTAGCTTTCAAGCTTTGAAACAGAAGCTTACTTCTGCACCAGTTTTAATCATTCCCGATCCTGATGAACCCTATAAGGTTTATAGTGATGCTAGCAAGCAGGGTTTGGGATGTGTATTGATGCAACAAGGTCGAGTAGTAGCATATGCTTCCAGGCAATTAAAACCTCATGAGCAGAATTATCCTACGCACGATCTGGAGCTGGCAGCAATTGTATTTGCTCTGAAGATATGGAGGCATTATCTTTTTGGATCTCAAGTTGAGCTATTCTGTGACCATAAGAGCCTGAAATATCTACAGGACCAGAAAGAATTGAACATGAGACAAAGAAGATGGATGGAGCTGTTAAAGGATTATAATTATGAGATAAAATATCATCCTGGCAAAGCCAATGTAGTGGCAGATGCGTTAAGCCGAAAGTCCATGCATGTAGTTACTTCCATGGTTCAAGAACAAGAGCTAATCGAGAAGTTTCGGGATTTTAATTTGACGCAAGAAATCCTTATATCCGGATGTCATGTGCATAGAATAGAAAGTGATCTGAGAGATGAAATTGAGAATGCTCAGAAGCTGGATAGCTTGGCTAAAATCATCAGAGAGAAGATCGAAACAAATGCAAATCCTAATTATGACCTGTCACCCAGCGGATTAGTACGCTACAAGAAAAGAATTTATGTTCCGCCGAAAGCTAATATCAGAATGAGGATTCTTGAAGAGGCACACAAAAGTCGATATACCTTACATCCTGGTATGGTCAAGATGTATCATGATTTAAAAACTCTATGTTGGTGGCCAGGGATGAAGAGTGATGTCACAAAGTTTGTAGCGCGATGTCTTACTTGTCAACGGGTAAAGGCAGAGCATAAAAAGCCACCCGGTCCGTTGCAGGCAATTGATCTTCCCAAGTGGAAACGGGAAAGTATTACTATGGATTTTGTGAGTGGATTACCCAAAACTTCAGCGGGATATGACACTATTTGGGTGATTGTGGATCGTTTAACTAAATCATCTCATTTCTTAGCTATTAAGGCCACTTACACTTTGGATAGGCTGGCGAAAGTTTATATTAAAGAAATTGTGAGATTGCATGGGGTGGCAAGCAGTATTATTTCAGACCGAGATCCAAGGTTTACATCTTGATTTTGGCGAGCTCTTCATGAAGCTATGGGAACACAGCTAAAGTTTAGCACTGCTTATCATCCTCAAACAGATGGTCAAACAGAACGGACTATTCAGATGCTTGAAGATATGCTGAGATCTTGTGTGTTGGATTTTAAGAAAAGTTGGGATGAAATTCTGCCATACACAGAGTTTGCATACAACAACAGTTATCATGCGAGTATTCAAATGGCTCCGTATGAAGCTTTGTATGGAAGAAGATGTAGATCTCCATTATGCTGGACAGAATTGAAAGAAAGGAAGCTTTATGGACCCGAGTTGATAGATCAGACTGCAGAACAGATTAAGTTGATCGGAAAAAGATTATTGGCAGCTCAGAGTAGACAGAAAAGCTATGCGGATAAGCGAAGGAGACCTTTAGAATTTGAAGTGAGAGATCATGTGTTTTTGAAAGTTACACCTTCCACAGGGATAGGAAGATCCATCAAGCAGACAAAGTTAAATCCCCGATTCACTGGACCATTTGAAATCCTCGAAAAAATAGGAAAAGTCGCATATCGAATTGCACTACCTCCACATCTAAGTCGTCTACATGAAGTCTTCCATGTATCCCAATTGAAGAAATATCAGCCAGATCCAGAGCATGTGATTGAGCACGAGAATCTTGAAGTACAAGAAGATCTGACTTATAAAGTTGAACCTAAGCAAATCATTGGTCGACAAGAGAGGAATCTTCGCAACAAGACAATTCCTTTTGTAAAGATAGTCTGGAGAGGGTTCTCATCCCGTGAGGCTACTTGGGAATTGGAAGAACAGATGAACAAGAAATTTCCAGAGTTCATGTCACAAGGTAACCCCTCTTAATTTCGAGGACGAAATTATTTTTAGGGGGAGGGAATTGTAACACCCCAAAATTTTAAAAAGAGAAAATAAGGGAGTATTTGGAATTTTGGGGTATTACTCTAATTTTAAAAAGTCTTATAAATAAATTTAAATACAAAAATATATCTGGATAATTTATTTATGGACTAAATGTGGACTGATATTGTTAGGAATGGTAATTAAATTTTAATTGGAAGGGTAAAGGGGGAAGGGGTGAGTGGCAGATGGTAATTTGGGGATCAATCAGGGGTAAAGTAGTAAAATTTCTATCATCCTTATCCTCTCCTAAATTACACATGTGATGAAATAAATTAATATACTCCCTCATCACCGTCTCTCCCTCACTTCACTCACACTCTCTCTCGCTCTCTCACCCCTGTCTCTCTCGTTCTCCAGCGACGGACGGCAGTTTACGGCCAGATCTGCGGCAAACGGCAGAGCACGAAGGAGCAACACGCACAAGACATTGAGGTCAACCTTGGGTAAGCTTCTTTCCCTCATTTTCCTTCTTTCTTTTGCCGATTTCGGGTCTGAATGGGAGGAAGAGAGATTCGAGTTTTGGGAGATTTACAAGCTTCTAATCCCATGGAACTGAAACTTAGGACTTGGGTAAGAGTATTCCTAAAGTGATTTTGTAAGGGGATGAAGTTTGGTGGTTGATTTCCGTCGATTAAGGCTTCGGGTACTGTTCACTTCGATGCCATTTTTCTGATTTCAGAGCTTCCTTGCTTTGAAGCTTAGTTAATCTTGTTTAGGAGTAGGATTAATGCTCTAATTATGCCTTGTATGCTGATTATTGAAGCTAGTGATTTTTGTTGAAATTTTCCTTCTTCCCCTGCTCTTCGTTTCTGCCGTCGGTGAGGATAGCTAGTGGTGAAGAAAATTACACCATGATTAAAGGTTTAATCTCCTTGTCTAAGTTGTTTGATAATGTTAGAAAATAATTGTTCAAATTCCTTTTCTTCTTGCTGTTTGTTCGGCCAGATTTCTTGCTCTTTATCTTTGGGTGATGTTGAACATGTTTTAATGGAACTGGTATATATGATACTCTGAAAATGCTGGTGGTTGTTGGTTTAATCCAATTAGTTGTTGTGTTGGTTGAATCTTTGTTCTCTGTTTCCTGTTCTGTTTTGGCCAAGTGGTTGGGGAAAAGTTTTGAGAAGATTAGTTTCTATGTCTCTGATTAATTGATGCACATGTGCTGGGATGTTAGGACAATGAATAAGAAATTTGATTAAGGGGAGTATGTCCTGAATATCTGATTTTCTAGTTTAGGATAGTTGAAATTGAAAAGGGAATTCCTTTATAAGAGTGTTATGTGTGTGATGTTATTGTGATTAATTATCGGTTGATTAAGTTTGTTCCTTCTATTCTTTTGCTTGCTGGGCTGCTGGTTTAGGAATAGGAGGGGAAGAGAATTTTAATATTTGACTTTAGTAAAACTTGTTGACAATTATTGACTGGTAATTGAATTATAAAATTGTTTTAACTACCCTTTTCTTTTCTGTTGAGTTGGCCGAAAGTTTGAGTAAAATAAAGAAAGGAATTTTTAGAATTAACTTAGTAAGAAAGCCTTAATTGATCAAGCTAAAATGGTTTTGTTTGGGATTGCCATGTAATGGTGATCTTGAGTGTGTTTAATTGATGATAGGTGTGTGTTCTTGTTATGCTAATTTTTCTAAATATGATTAAGAGTTGAGTGTTTGGATTGGGAATTTATCAATGCAAGTGTTGTGATTGTTCAATGGCTCTCTGCTCTGTTTAACAAATTAAAGTGTTTGATTGGCATTCTGAATTGCCTTGTTCAGGTGTATGGGTGTTGGTGTTCCTGTGCGTTGTACAATGTTTGTTTATGATTGTATAATTAGCAACCCAGTTAGAAAACAGGATTTACTTATACATTAGGAATGGGAAGGGTAGTCTCTTAAAGAACGTGAGAGACGCCGAATAATTATCAGTTAGTATATAAATACTAAGTTATTATTTATATGTAATTATAGGGGACGATAGTAGAGTTGAATCTCCCGAACCTTAGGAAGAGGAATCACCGAGTTACGAGTAAATTTGGAAGTCAGGTAGCAGTTTATTTCAGTAACAAATTAATTACATGTATAATTTTATAATATCTGTTGCATTTTAATTAATAAATTCTATTCCTTCATGATTGGAGCTTCAAGGCTTAGGTGATTAGCTACACCTTTGCGAGATTAGTTACGTTTTAGCCTTATGTGCTTTAACGAGAAACTCTGCAGGTAAAGCCTCCACTATAACGAATATATTGTTATTAGTGGTTGGCAGGTGCTTTTAGCACATAGATTAATAGGATATGAATTATTATTAATTGCAAATATTTATAAAATTATTACATGTTAATGCGCATATAACGGTTATGGTTAATGAGATAAACTGCATTGAACCGCTGTTTCAGATAAGTTGGAGAAAAGTTGATTTTTAGAGAACGTAATCGGAAGCAAGTAGGAATGCCTGCTAAGATGTGTATAGTTACTTTGCTATTTTGGTTTAGTTATTTTAGGGTATGTTTAAGGTCTAAGTAGGTAACAAACTTTAAGCTTTATTTTTAATTATTATAAGGTTGTATATTTGTATGTATGTAAATAGTAGCTAAACCGTACAGTGTATGTACAGGTACGAGGGTTGTCACCCAGATAACCCGCCAACATAAGTAGTTAAATGGTATTTAATCTAGGACTGTATAATTATAGACGATATAAAGAAATGCTAGGTTCAGAACAAGGTTAGAAATGTATAGTTATCTTAAGTAAACAAGTTATTTTAATTGCTTTACTAACCACTTTAATTTATAACGGTTTTAAAATGATCCAATTGGTCTGAAGAGCCGATTTTGATAAAAGTATAATTGAGGTAAGATTTACAAATAAAAAGTTTAAAATTTTTCGTATTTTCGGCTTCTAATATTTGCAAAAGTGGTTGTAAATCAATTAAAATGTTCTAATATAATAGTAAAAGCTTAGGTGTTACAGCACCTACACCACATCGATCAGAGGTAGCTATTTCTTTCCCCAACCTACAATAAAAACTCCTTCCCCTCACCAAATTCAGCATAGCCAAGCACTCATCCTGACCCACAATCACCGCTAACTTCCCCGAAGGATGCAAAGCAATATCATTAACATCTTTCCTCTGCACAGAAACAGTCTTGAGGTGAACGAAAGAATCAGCATTGTAGATGCAGACAGTTCCATCGGTAGCAGCAGAGACGAGATTGCGAGGGAAATTGAGTTTAGGAGGAGTATAAAACAAAAGGGCAGTGATTGTAGCTGTGTGGTCTTGAAGAGAATCAAGGAAAGAAGAAGCATTGAAATTGTATACATGGATTGTGTCGTCGGTGCGGCCAGATGCAACGACAGCACCAGAGATTGCAATGATTTGATCTGAGACAGATGAGAAGGGTAGGAAAATATAGGGGAAAGAGTTAGGGTTTCGTGAATGGAAGGTTGGAGCTTGAATCCCCATATGAATCTATTGTATGATCTGGTGACTAGACTCATCTTCTTCCTCCCACCATTATCGTCATCTCCTTTCTCTCCTTTGCTCACTCATTCCATTACCATCATTGACTTTGCTGCTAATTAAGACCTCCTTAAGATTGTTTCCCACCCTCCCCCCAATTTCTTGATTCTCTTGGATTCCGCATTGACACTGGTGCTTACGGTTTTGGCGGAGGAAGGAAGAGATAGGAGAAATTGGGATGGATTTTTTTTTTGTTTGAGTGGCATTATGGACCTTTCATAATTATGATTAAGTATAAGAAATAATCTCCCCACACCTTATTAATAACCAACCAGATACATTGATGGTAATCATTAGTGCATTGCACTCCATTACAATATTGTACATTGCATTACCAAGGACGTTTGCAATTGAACCAAACGGCCCTAAATCTTTTGTCTTGTCCGCAAAATACATTGGTGTAGATTGTACGTGCCATGCATCTTGCTTCCCCATCCCCTGTTATCATTACCACTTTAGCAGCCACACAGAGAAGAAACAAAATGAAAGTGTTGCCCCCAAAAATAAACTGATGAATGCATTTTTATAGCGGTAAGCTGGTCGCAAATAGTGAATAGTGTAAAGATTGCTGATAGGCTCAGCGAACCCAATACGGTTATTAACTTATTATATTGGGGCAGATGGCAAAATGAAAAAGAAAAGAAAGCAGGAAAAACATAATGATAGCCCAATTGTGGACCAAGGCCAAGTCGTCCCAAGTTGAAGCAGGCCGCTGATTTTTAAAAAGCTCAACTTAGGGACATGTTCTAGAGTATAGACAGGGCATGAAGTCATTCAAGGAGAAATTCATTTGCCTTGGGCCTATTTTGGTCTCCTGATCATGACATTGCTAATTCATAGGTACTACTTTCCAGTCTTAGATCCCCTAATCTCATCATAATCCTGCATGGCCAGTATTTGCTCTCACTAGTTTCCAAGTACAAGTAAACATTACACCCCCCCAATACCCACCCATATCAGATAAGTGACATGTACAGGAAAAACTCTCACATCTAGATTGCTCAACTGATTTTAAGTCATGACTCAAAGTTTGAAAGGGAAGAAAAAAAAATAAACCATTCAGAAATCACAATAGTTATGACCCAAAAAGTATTGTGTATGGGGATGATGATTGTTGGTAAGGGAAAGAAGGGGGCAAAAATAGATGGAGAGAGGGAATGGCGGCAGAAGTAGAAACAAAAGAAGGTGGATGACAGAGTGTGATTCCCAACATGAATAAAGAAAAAACGGAACAACAATATATCAAGCTAATACATAATTAAAGAATGGTTGTTATTTGTTAATGACCTAGTTAATGAGTGATTAGACAATAAAACCCAAATCCTCCTAGCTGGATATGATATGCCTCCCTTCTATTCATTCATACACACATCTCTTCTCTGCTAAGTGCTAACCCCTTCCCACGCGTCATATCTTTCTTCTCTAACCATATTATCAGATTTTTTTCTTTTTTAATTTTCGTTCTTATCCTCCATCACCAACCTTCTCCTTCTTCTCTCACCTTCTTCCTCCTCTTCTGTTTTCTGTAAATTTGTATTTTTCTTCCTTACCTCAGATCTATTCCCTTTCCTCATTCTGATTTCTTTTCTGATGGTTTTCTTCCTTGTTGTGATTTCTGAGGTCAATCTCCTCTTGGATTTTTGATTCCGGAGTTCCACGCGTTTTTTTGTTTTGTTTTGTTGGTTATGGATTCGGACGATTTCCGATCTATATTGGAAACAGCTGGCGTTGACGTTTGGACTTTCATCGACACCGCAATCACCGTCGCTTCTTTGGATTACGGCAACGACTTGAAGTATCGCCGCGACGGAATCGTTGAGCGACTCTATGCGGCTACTTCTTCTTCTTCTCCTGCGTCTTGCCGGAATTGCGAGCCCAATCATGTGCTGTCTAACGGCCGTACAATCGGAGCTCCGATCAAGAAGCATAGCAGTCCTGTGACGCCGCAATCTTTGGGAAAAGATGAGAACGAAGACGAAGAGGCGGAGGAGGAGATAGATCCTTATGGAGGTTTGTTTGATGATGAGCAGAAGAAGATTCTGGAGATTAAAGAGATGCTTGAAGACCCTAACCAGGTCTTCTTTGATTATCTGTTCTTGAAATATTCAATTTCTGCTGGATTATTCTGTAATCTTTCTGATTTCGTCGTTATTTTTTTTTGGGCGTTGTTTTTATTAGTCTGAAGAATCATTGGTGGATTTGCTACAAAGTCTTGCAGATATGGATATCACATTCCAAGGGCTAAAGGTAAATTTCTAATCTCCAGGAGTTGATTCAAGGATGGTTTTTTTTACTGAGACGGTCTGTTTTTATGTAGGATACTGACATTGGGAGGCATGTGAATCGTTTTCGGAAGCATTCGTCCAACGATGTTCGGAGATTGGTGAAGTTACTTGTCAGGTTGTGGAAGAGGGAAAGATATTGAAAATAGAATTTGTTCATATTTGCTCAGAATTTGGTGTTGCAGATGTTTTGAGTTTTTATGGGTGTTAACTTCAGCTGATTGTTTCCAGGAAATGGAAAGATATTGTGGATGAGTGGGTGAAGTTGAATCCCCCGGCAGAGAACACGTCACTAATGGGTAATCTTTAGCTTCTTTGAAAAGAATTTCTGACTCTAGTTACTGCAAAATTAGAGTGATTTTAGCTAAATTAAAATGGCCATTGATGACATGTTGTTAATTGGCAGCTGATGGGGAATCGCCTCCGCTCAAAACCACAGCCCAAAACGGCTATCACCAGGTGAAATAATTGTTTTATGGATCCATCCTGGGTCTTTTACCTGGGAAAGACGATGATAAATTATGTGCTTTCTTTGGCTTTTTAATGTTCATTGCCTTTTGCAGATTCCTGATTTTGCTTACTCGCCAAATCCACATAGTGAGTATAGTATCCGATTCAAAGTTTCTCTCTTTTTTTCTGTTGGTTTCATTGGGTTGTATGTTTCTTACTCATACAGATGGTAGTTCTGGTTCGGACCGGAACAATTCAGAGGCAGAACTAAAACCAAAACCAAAACCAATTCCACGGAAAGAAGCTCCGCCAAAACCATCGCCATCTGTTTCTATATCTGCCTCTGCTCCGCCTCAAAACGTACGAATATAATTTATGTTATAACCATTTTTGGAGTCTGATTCTAAATCTGGATTCCAAAAAGTACGGAGGATGAGAAATAGAAATTTGGAGGTTTATGCACTCAAAATATAGGAACATTAAGAACGAAAATGGCCGAGATGTTGAGATTACCTCAGTTGAGTGGAGCTTATTTATTTATTACTATCAGTTTTCGGAAATGCAGGAGTTGGAAGTAGAATAGTGTGTAGTGAAATCTGCCTAGTGTAAGTGGTCCTGACAAAAAGTGTGGTGGTTGGTTGAATGATTGCAGAGACAGAGAGAACAAAGGGAAAGCAATTTTGACGCCGAGAGACTTGCTTCGGCAAGAAGGCGGCTTCAAGAGAACTACAAGGAAGCCGAAAATGGTGGAATTACCACTTTTAATACTTCACTTTTTCTTTCATCTTGCTTTTTCAATAAGAATGTGTTTGGTATATTATTATGCTGACAGGGTTAAATTTTTGTGTGTTTGTGACTTTGTGTGCGGTGTTACATAGCCAAAAAGCAGAGAACCATTCAGGTGATGGACATCCATGAGCTGCCAAAACCAAAAGCCAAGAACGCCTTCTTTGCCAAGAACAGAGGCGGCGGCGGCGGCGGCTCTCAGGGAAGGCATTGGTGATATTTATGTAGTTTGACAAAACTACGTGTGAACCACTTCTTGGGTGACGCCGGAAAATGCCAAATCGGCTGAACCCTTTTCATTTTGTCTCCAAAAAAAGAAACTTTTTCATCTTCCTTTCTATGATTTTTATTTAATTAATAACAAAAAGCATCATAGAAGCTAGATATGAAATCTCCCGGCACCATTTTTCTCTGAAAAAAGCACCATAATTCTTTCTTTTATGTATTCCTTTAAATATTTTGGGGTTAAAATGGTGATAACTGAGTTTGGGCAATGAAATGGATTTGTGGGGAGAGGGAATTATGTGGATAAGAAGAAGTGAGAATATGAAGAGAGAAAGGGTCAAGGGTGTTATTTATTGTTGACCGTGGTCGCGCCAAGTGGCGGTGGTGCCAAGGAATACATTTTTTATTTTTCCCAACAAAGGAATGCTTTTATATTTTCCTGAACTGTTGGGTGGATCACCCCGTATGGCATTGGTATGGGTCACACTTTCAGGCGTAGGCCTTACCTCATTTCTCTTTGAATTATCTTGTGCTGAGGCTTTCTGAATCCCCCCGTGGTTGGCTTAATTATATATTGAAAATTAAAATTTTAGAGGCTCGGATTTTTTAAGCTTTGTCACATTGATTTCTTTTGGCATTTGATCACGACTTTTCGCCGACATTTATCATATGTCTACAAGATTTGATAGAAGCCTTGGCTATTTCATTTTTCAAATGTGAACTGTATTTTAACCGAGATACAAGAATCATAATGTGATTTGTTTTATAATGAATTTTGATTTCTGTGGAAAACATTAGTATTTGTTTTTTTGTGGGGTAAGAAATTTGTTGATTTCATTTTCGAACAAGGATTTTTGACAGTCTGTAAGCATTAGTATTCATTATTTTACTTGAGATTTTAACTAATATGTTGACACGCGTGTCCCAAAGAAAGATGACACCTGCTCAAACATATAAATAATAAGCATGAGAGCTATTGCCATGATAAATTGCAATTCCTCCATTGTTAAGTATAAGATTCATTTGACTTTTTTTTTAAGAAATTAAAGAAGCTGAGTAAGCCAATTAAACGTGTTTTTTTGTGTTTTGTATCTTATTTGATTATATGTTAGTTTATGGGTCAAATAAACTAGTTTAACCAACACATAGTTGGTCTAATGGTTTGAAGTCCTGTTAGAACCCTTTGAGGTTTTGAGTTTGAGTTATACAGGAGACGTTTGTGTCGGGAGGGGAAGCAACGAACCCCAAACTAGAATAATCAATTACTCAGATATCTGGTAATAAAATCGAATTAGATGCTGATTATCAATTAATATATAAAAAACACTAGTTTGAAGAAAAATTTAGATAAATCAATTTATAAGTAACTTATTTAGCTTTCTTATAATTTTCTAAAAAGTCAATTAGGTTCTATATTTAAGAACGGAGGGAGTAATAAAGACCAGTATAATTAATAAAATTCTACAGTTGTTTATAAATAATTGACTTCCTAAAATATTTGGTCCCTCTTGACTCTTAATTACTGCAACAATGGACGCAGTGTCAGTTTCCAATCTAATGATCAATGCATAAATGATATAATACAAGTCATCAAGGCCCCCAAGGCCAATACCCTGTCCTTAAAAAAGTCAAGTCAACCAAACCGTTACTTCATGAAATAAATAAATAAATAAATAAATAAATAAATAACCAACCAACCGTTTCCGTGTTTATCATAGATTATTCTCATGTTTTTTTATATAAGTAAGGTTGTTAAACTCGTGAGTTTAAATAAATTCGTGATAATAATGCAAAATTGGATCATAAACTCGTAAAAGTTTATGTTCAAACTCAATAAAAAAAATTTCTATAAAATATATATTTATATATATATAAGTTCATTGGATATGGTCCAATAAAAATAATTAATATGAGATTTAGATCAAGTTGACAAGATTATTTCATAAGGTAGAAATTAACGTAAAAATGGTAAACTAACTTTGTAAACTTGTGAGTTTAACAAAGTTTACAACTAATACAAATTTAAATGACTCGTGAGTCGTGACACATTTTTAGTTAGTAAAATCGGAGTGTCAATTCGTAAATTTGAGAACCATGGATATAAGAATTTTTAAGTTATACGTGTATCCAATTTTTTCTCAAGCATCCTTTATTTTGGTGGGGAAAAAACAAATATCCTTTTTTGGATATATAATTTTTTCTTATCTAAACATCATTTCATCAAACTATATAAACTCCTATATTTGATAAATTTTGTCGAAGATATTTAGGTAATTTAACTGGATTATTGAACTTATGTATAATTATACATATATATCCTGATTAACAAGTTCCTAAAATCAAAGTAAATGTGTGGGATCTAACCACACTTTGTCCTTGTTTGACTGGGTTGCCAACAAAAGCAAGTGTCTCTTTAGGTCAAGGTCATCAAACACCAATATCATCTTATCTCTTTATACGTGTCTCTTTAGACTAAAATAAACCGTTTACCGTTAAGTGGATGACTCATGACAAATGGATTAACCTAACTATCGGTGGTGGATACCCTGAGTTTAATGGTACATATCATCTTATTTCTATCAAGTCCATTAGGCTCATTTTACTTACTCGGGCAGGCATAATAAATATTAGAGAAATCGCTTACAACATTATACACATTAAATCACAATAATGAGAGTATACCGTTATGGGTTTAATTTCCCCTCTTGATCTCATCAATTAACAAGACTCTTTTCACTTGTAATCTATATATTTTTTGAAAGCTCCTAGCGACAATTCTATTGGTACACATGTCCAATGACATCATCTTCACTTAACTCAATTATTGGTCAACATATTCACATAATCAAAGTCATAATGGAAGTTTTATTCTTAATTTCAAATTTCATTGCCAATAATTAATCATTACTCATCATATATTTCTACTTATGGGAATGTACTTTTTTAGTTTTGAAAGTTATTTAAAATTGAGCAAAACAATAATGATTAAATACTTAAATGTATGGAATTTATTTAATAGTATTGAGCAATGATTAAATACATATATATTTACTTTTAAGAAGGTATTCTATATTAATTCTTTTTTTATCATATATATACCTCTTAGTGTAATATTGTTTATAGAAGAATCTATCTATATATATTAATTTTTAATCTGCAATATTTGACTTTTCAGATATACAAATTAATTATTATCTTCAAATAAGTCACTATTTTAGGCAACGATTAAAACACACACACACACACATATATATATATATGTAAATATGATTTAAAATCAACACTATTAATTTTTCTTATGAAATTTACAAAATAATTAATGTGTTTAAATATGTCAATAAATTAGACAACAAAGTATAAAATAGTTACTCACAAAAATTATGTTCTTTAGTTTATTTCATTTTTAATTTTAACTTCCGTGCATCGCATGGAGAGAGAAATCTAGTTTCGAAATAAAAATAAAAGGATAAGCCCGCCAAGTGCCATCGCAATATATATATAATGCTCCTCAACAAAAGGGACTTTGCTATCTCATGCAGGCTATTGAGCAATAGCCATGCATACATTACTTACTGCACGATATTTGAAAATTGAAATATTATTAACAAAGTAAAAATATGTTATTGAAGAAACGCGGAAAAGAAAATGTAAAGAATAAAAAAAATTTAGAAATTTCGAGAGAGCAAAAAAGAAAAGGGTATATGCCAGTGGGGGAGGAATTAAAAGAGAAGAAATGTGAAGGGGGTTGTCAAATTAAGAACCCCACACGTTGCTTTCTTTCATATATTTTTAGGTCATCTCATCTCTGCCCTCCACATGCATATTTCTTACTGTTTCTTTTCTTCTCTCACTTTCTTGGTCTTATTCTTCCTCTTCTTTCCTCCTCCATGGCGCACTTATTCCCTTCTTTCTGGTCAAACGACTTTCTCACTTACTTTTAGTCCAATATAAACTTTATTTACAAGCCCCAGTTAATTAACTAGGAAGTTAAAAAAAACTTAGTTTATTGATAATAAAATCTCAAAATCATCCTTGATTAAAGCTATAATTATAAGAGTTTGGTTAATTTATTGAAAATTTTTATAGTAAGATAGAAAATTTAATATTCCATACAAAACATATATGATATAGCCTTATAATATGGACTACGAAGAGAATTGCATTTCCACGTCACTCACCATACGTAGTGTGTTTTGTTTGTAATGAATATATTCTTAAGAGATGTAGAAAGTCGTGTTGTTTACCAGTGTTAATATAATTATAATACTGATCATTTCAAGTTTTATGCAACTTTATGGCAGTAATCGTTTTATAGTGGTACGTGGTGTATTATTGATATTCTGACAATGTTGGAGATGTGATGATATGTTTTCTTAGTTAAGATCACAAATTTTAGATGTTAATCATTTAAAAATTCTATAGTAAGAGGGTCTGAGTTTATGGTTAGGTGTGCAGAGAGGTTATCGTTAGATATTACTTCATAACTGATCTGTCCGGTAGGAATTGTTGGAGTTTGATCATTTTGGCTTTTGCTCAAGGGGAGAAAAACAGAAAAAATACATTAGAACTGTAAGACATGTAATTTCATATATAACAATATAACCTCATTTTCTCATGTGACAGCCCTCTCCAAACGCATGTTTCAAACTATGTTTATCTCATATCGTGTTAAATATGAACTCCAGTTAATTTTTTTTTAGAGACTGATGAAATCAAATAGACTACTTAAATATAATATATAATATTATTAGATAATATTTCGATTTATAAGTAAGTAAATTATTAGTCCAAAACAATAATAAATATAAACACTTTAAACTGATTTTTTTATTTTACTATATAAGCAATGATAAGGCACGTGACAAAATCTTAAATTTATGACATAAAGTTATATCTCGACAAGAAAATTATGAAAAGTTGTTCTTAATTTAATTTGACAGAATTTTTTTTTTTTTTGCCAACAATTTGACAGAATTTGAATATATATATATTCTTTTACTTTGTGTTACTATATCTGGCAAGTGGCAATATTTTGCGCAATCAGATTGTTTTCGAAATATTCTATGTACTTTTTACAGAAGTAAACAAAATTTCAGGAGATAAGAAAAAAGTAAGAACCTTCTATATTTAGTTATTGTTTCTGGAACCTGGAAGGACCTTTTTTCTTGAGCTGTCGTTCTGTCCCTTGTAGGTTATGGTCTCGTTTTTCTCACAGAATCGCACACGATGTGATGATAGTGTGTGTATGCAGGAGGGCTGGCAGAATATTTTAATTTGAACAAATCATTCATTTATTAGAATACACTGTAATTTGTCACATAATCACCAGGTAAAACCGACCAAAAAGATGCTAGAAAAAAGAAAAAGAAAATAAGGATACGAGTTCTAATTTTTCTTTAAAGGAAAGTATCTTTTTGTTTCTTATTATAAGTCCAATTATCATAAATTTTGTGTTCCTAAATATAAGTTTAGTTTGGGATTAATTAATGCTATTGTGACTATTTTACTCATATGTTGAAAATAGGAAAGATGAGAGGGAATGTTTATAATGCATTAAATATTATTTTAACACTTATTCTTAAATAAGGGTTAAGTTGAAAAAAATTTTAAATGAAAAAAATTCTTAAAAATAGGATACGTAATATGCCATAACTTCCATTTCTTTATATGTGAAAAATAGTTAAGTTGGACTTATAATAAAGAACAAAATAACAGTGACTTGACATAATAATGAGTGTTTATTCTTACCTGTAAGTAAGATTTGGATCCACATTATTCCCTTATTCTTATCCCCAAATTCGAACCAGTAAGACCCCAAAGGTGTATTGATTTCTCTTTTTCTTAAAAAAAAATATAAATAATATCATGTCCTCTGCTTAGTTGCCTGAAACGTCAAAATGAAATTGTTAAAGTAATAATATTAAATTATTATTGGGGAACCAATATCACTTTCAAGATACTGATATATATTTCATGGCATTACTTCTTTTTTTTTTTTAGGTCATACATGGCATTACTTTAAACTGTAAGGGATTTGTCCCAGGGTGAGGTGTGATTCTCGATTAAAATAAAATAGTGTAACAATGATTATTTTTTAATTAAAATTAATTGTCAATAAATAAAATGTATAATTAAAAATGTTGTATGGCTTATATATTAAAATAAATTTTACATAAAACGAAGCAGGGAGAGAGAATTAATCATGGAAATGATGACAAAAATTAGCACGCAAGTGTTATTACTTTTATTATTAGCTAATAGTTTTATAAAATAAATATCCAATATCAATTTTCAATAGACGTTCGTCATAATAATAAAAAAGGCTAAAAAGATCTTGAGTCATAGTCTGTGTAAATAACTGAATATTGAAAATGCTTTCAAGAAATAGAGCTATATCTAATCAAGTTTTAATGATATTATTCAATCTGAGAAATGACAGAAAGATACCTTATGAATTTCAAAATCTCATATAGGTGATTTGCAATTGTTAATGTCATTACTCAACTATTTAATACCAATACTCAATTAGTTAAAATCTCCTATACATGATTTTGAAATTTATAAGATATTTTTTTATTATTTTTTCTTTTAATTACGACTAAGTCATTACCATATAAAAATATTTTTTTCCCCAAAATTTTGGACTAAGAGCAATTTTTTTATTGAATGGAATAAAATTAAATTATAAATCCTATACTTTACACGTAGTGTATTTATGGCTTTTAGTTTTATATGTGTGTGTACTGTATTTCGTAATGATACTTATTTGTGTGTGTGTGACACGACCATTTAACAAATTCTTTTTCAGTCTCTCCACTCTACCAAAAATACTAAAATAGTTATAGATACCCTTATAATCTTCCATAGATAATTGGTGTGTTTGGATGGACTTATGAAAAAGTAACTTATATATAAGTCAGATTGAAAATAAATCAAATTGAAAATAAGTCAGATTGTGTAATGAGATTTATGTTTGGGTCAGCTGTAAAAAAATGACTTATAAGTAACTTATTTTTTATAAATCAGATTGTGTATATTTGGGTAAGTTGTGATTAGAAGTGAAAAATAAGTTAGAATTTGTGGACCCCACCTCATAAGTGACTTATAAGTCAGAAATAAACCGTTTTAAACAGCTTATTCTTATTTTGACTTATAAGCTATAAATTACTTATAAGTCAGATTGACAATAAACCGAAACAAACATATAAAATAATCTACCAACAAAATAAGTTACTTTTATTCTAAAATAAGCACTTATTTTTCAGAAATAATTGGATCCAAAAACAGGAGATTTTATTCTGGCCGGGGCAATAATGGTAATTGGAAAAAGCCTCGAGGTACTCAATCTCCAATGTTATCGTCACAAAAGCTGTTGCTGAATGGGCAACATACTCTAGTTTTATTGTGAGTTTTTTTTTTCCAATATATACTCCCTGTGTCTCAATATATAAAATCTTTTTAATTTTAACTGAATTGTGAATTCCTAAAATATTAGTTAGAGTTAGTTAAAAATAATAATAAATGTATAGGAAATATACCATTTTTTTTCAAGTTGCCCTCATCTATAAATGAGTAAGAGATGTGGTAATTATAAAAAGAAGATGAAAGAGAATGTGTGGGAAAATTAATGCATGGGTAAAATGGGAAAAAACACATTTATTACTTAGACAAAGTCAAATAGAACCTTATATTTTGGGACAAGATCATTCAAAAAATTGGACTTTATATTATGGGACGGAGGGAGTATAAATCAACTGATAATTAGTGCATTTTCTGAATCCTATTACGAGGTATCTAAGTAATCTACTATTCAAGGTTTGGGTTTCGTAGCTTCTCCTCCCGACATGAGTGTCTCTTATAGGACTCGAATTTAGGACCTCAACGAATCTAATGGGGCTGCTTAGGTTTTTTATTGTTGTCAGAAAAGTATATTCAGTTTAAACAAAGAAAAACATAAAATTGATCAAAGATTATGGACGGCAATTGGGGTAAACCAATGACCTTAATCGTCACTAATAATGAATGATTAGGTATATGTTTTATATTATAAAAAATTTGAAAGAGAGATCATTTTACATTTCTACTCATAATATATGAATAGTACTTTTACAAGGGTAATTACTTACAAGTCTTATATAAGGGACTCAATTAATATGAGGTCCACGAAGTCACTTAATTAATCTCAGATCCCTACCAAAAAGTTGTTATTACATGCCCATTAAGTTGTTATCAGTAGGCCAAACAGTTGTTATTGTCTGGTCAATCATTGTTACTGACCCATAATTCAATTTTTAGTCATTAACTTTTGACCAGGCGATAACAACTTTTTGGCCTGAAGATAACAACTTTTTGCTAGACTATAATAATTGGGGGCCTGATGATCATAACTTTTTAACTCTTGTTCAGTTTAACTTTTGAGTTGTCGATAACAACTTAATGAGTAGGCGATAACAACTTTGTGAGACTTGAGATTAATTACGTGGGACTTCATCCTAATTAAGTTCCTTACACGGCGGCACTTGTAATTAATTTTCCCTTTCTACAATCTTATCACACAACGTACCATTAACGTTTTATTAGGGATTGCAAACATTTTTTAACCTGTGAACATTAATTAGCTTCTAAGTCAGAGATACTTTTTTTTTTGATAAAAAAAATATGACTATCCAACTACTTAACCAGTCTCATGTGACTGGGTACAATCTTGCAACAGAAAAGCTAATAAACTAGATGGGGGTTGGGAAAAAGGTAAATAGCCAGGCATAGATCCGATAGCTAGCTTCGCCAAGTGGTCTGCAGCTGCATTTGCATTCCTTGGTATGTGTCTCAATGAAGTTTCCCATGCTTTAGATAACCAAGACTTGATTCCAAAGATTAAACTGGCACAAGAATGAAGCTCAATATCTTCTTGGCTTAGCAGATTCAACACCTCCAATGCATCCGTCTCTACTACCACGTTCCGCTCTCCTCTTTCCCAAGTCAGTCTTAGTCCAAGGAGCAAAGCCCAAATTTCTGCTGAAAGACAATCTCCGCCCTCTGGTTTAAATATGAATCCATCCAGAAAATTCCCATTTTGATCTCGGAGAAGTCCACCACAGCCGCCACCATTACTCGAAGAGAAAGCGCCATCAACATTTAGAGTAACCTACCCTGGTGGTGGCGGCCTCCATTTAACATTAGAATCACACGAAGGAGCCCCATGAACAGTAGTCCCTTTCAACTTCATACTTGCTTGCTTTAGATTACCAAGCAGGGATTTGGTTTTACTCAAGATACTCGTATTAGATTCAAACTTCCCCTCAAAAATTCTCTGATTTCGTCTATTCCATAGATGCCAACACAGAGTTGAAAAAAAATCACTCCACCCCTCTCCAAATACTAATCCTAGATTATAAATATTAAACCTCATCCAATCCTGTAAACTTAACTCGAAAAAATGTTGCTGCAAATTCGGTTTAATGAGACTAAGCCAAAGAGATGAGGAAGCATCACAATCTCTGAGTATATGAATCAAATCCTCTGAATGAGCATTACACGCAGAACAAATAGGATCAGCACACAACCCACGCTTCATGCGAACAGTATTAGAGAGAAGCCTATCTTGCAAAGCTAACCATATAAATGCTTTGCACCGATGAACAGTTCTCAGCTTCCAAATCTTCTGCCAAATTCGATCATCAGAACCTTCCTCTTGAGCAATTACCTCATAAGCTGACTTAACAGAAAAAATCCCACTCCGGCTATGTTTCCACCGGACCGCTCCAGTTCCTTCAACAATTTGAATACCATTCCCCACATAATCCCAAGCTTTCTTGATTCCAGACCATGTATTTGAACCCTGCCTCCCCTTGTTAATAACTGGTAACAAATCATCTCCACACTGGTATTTTCGTCTAACAACCTGAACCCATAGATCATCTCTTCGATTCACGAGATTCCATCCAAGTTTGGCCATAAATGCTTGATTTTGATGAGCCAAATGTTTTAGCCCGAGACCCCCATTCTTTTTAGATTGACAAACTTGGTCCCATGCCACCAGATGAATCCTTCTTTTCTCAGATGACGAACCCCACAAAAAATTCCTGTTTTGCTTATCTAATGCCTTACAGGTTGAGTCAGGGAGTAAGGCAGATTGCATTGTATAATTTGGTATCATTGAAGTAACTGACGAGATTAAAGTTGATCTACCTGCTAGCGATAGATAATTAGCTTTCCAGTTCGTCAGTCTTGTTTTCACCTTATCCACCAGATAATAAAAGCTCTCCTTAGTTACCTTTTCATGATGTAGAGGGACACCAAGATATTTACCCAAGTCAGCTGCCATTTGGAAGCCTAAAGTATCACTAATCTCCGACTTCCTAGTATGATTCACATTTTTTGAAAAGAAAACCCGGGTCTTGCTAGAGTTAACCTTCATGCCAGAGCTAATGGAGAAATCCTCCAGACACTCTCTAATAATAATAGCCTGTTGCACAGAAACTTCTGCAAACAAGATAATGTCATCAGCAAAAAATAGATGAGAAAGAGAGGGGCCAAGCTTGCAAAGCTTAATAGGCTCCCAAAGATGCTTTGCAACTCTTTCCTGAATCATGTGGGCCAGCTTCTCCATACATATGACAAATAAATAAGGAGAGAGAGGATCTCCTTGTCTAATACCCCTCGATGATTTAAACTCATCTGTTTTATCCCCATTCCACAAAATTCTCATTCTGGGTGTGGTCACACCATACATAATGATATCAACAATATTAGAAGGAAAATTTAATTCCTTTAAACATTGCATGAGGAAATTCCAATTCAGCCTGTCATACGCCTTCTCTAAGTCAATTTTTATGGCCATGAATCCTTTTCCCCCCTGCCTAATGCGCATCGAATGCACCACTTCCTGTGCAATAATAATATTATCTGAGCTATGCCTACCAGGAACAAAACTGCATTGAGTTGGGCTAATAATACTCTCCATAAAAGGCTTAATCCTGTTCACCATAATTTTCGTTATAACTTTGAAGATTACATTACACAAGCCTATCGGTCGAAAATCCTTTAATTCCTCAGGACTATCCTTCTTAGGAATAAGAACTATAAACGTGTCATTAATTTCCTGAATAAGAGAAGGATTACACCATAACTGATAGATATAAGAGCACACTGAATCACCCACATGCTCCCATTGGCTTTGATAAAACAAAGCATTAATTCCATCAGGCCCCAGAGCCTTCAATGCCCCAATATTAAACATAGCACTCTTAATTTCATCAGAAGATACATCTCTACCTAGTCTAGATAAAGCAACATCAGGGATACTTGGAAAAGAAAAAATGCAATTGATCGGATCTCTAACCTGATGTTCTTCATTAAAAAGGCCGTGGAAAAAATTAACTGCTAGGTCTTTAATTCTATCCACATCATACACCCAACTTCCATCTTCATCTTTAATTGCACCCACAAAGTTTCTTTTGCGCCTTCCAATTGCCCGGCTATGGAAAAATCTAGTGTTTTGATCACCAAACACCTGCCAATCACTACGCGCTTTCTGAGCCCAAATTAAAGATTCCTGAAGAAGGACATCTTCTAAATCATTCCATAATTTCCTCTGAAGAACTACTAAATCATCTGGTAAGTGACCTCGAGCTTCCACTTTAGTAATTCCATTAAGCCGTCTTAAAATAGAACGTTTACGGTATGTTGTATGACCAAAAATGTTTTTATTCCATTCAGTGCAAGCAATGGTAAACTGTTTCATATTGTAACACCATGAATCATGACTCATCCAGCTATTCTTAACGAACTCGCCAAATTGCTCATGCAAGACCCAGGCGGCAATAAAACGAAAAGGCCTACAATGTGCTTGACTTGGACCAATATCCTTCATTTTAAGGAGCAGCGGGCGGTGATCCGATCTGTAGAATGGCAGGTGAGTAACTGAAGCATCTGGGAAACCATCAACCCAGCTATTATTCCCCAGTATTCGGTCAATTCTACTTTCAATCTCATTTCGCTTCCAAGTAAACTTGGGTCCCACAAACCCCAAATCATTAAGATTTAAATCTTGAACCAAAGAACAAAAGTCACGATCTGGATTCATATTGGCATTCTTAGATGAACGATCAGCAGACAACAAAGTAGCATTGAAGTCCCCTGCAATGCACCAAGGACCAGAAACTTGAGTACTCAACTGTTCTAGATCATGCCATAACACTCGTCTCCTAAGTACCACCGGGCTAGCATATACTACTGTGAGCCACCAAAAATGACCCACGTCAGATTCTATTTTCAAGTGAATAAATTGAGGATTCTTTAAACTCACCTCCACACGCCTAAATTTATTTGACCATAGGCACCATATACCTCCTCTAAAACCTTCAGCATCAACAATCGCAAAATTATGAAAACCCAATTTGTTACAAATATTTGCAGCCTTTTCACCACTACATTTAGTTTCTAAAATTGCCACAAAATCCACATAATAAAAACCCGATAATTCTCGAATCAGATTGGGGAACGTGCGAGAACCCGTTCCTCTAGTATTCCAAATTAAAAAATTCATTGATCACAATTAGAAGAAATTTCGGGGTGAGACCCCAAATTACCCTCTGATAACGCCAAAGCATGCGAATCCTCATCCATAACTTGTGTCTCAACTGTAGGTTGCTCCAATCTGACACCTTGAGCTTCATTCTCCATGACAGGACAAGATTGAATAACCTGTGTAGTATTAGAAGAATTCGTGGGCTCATCACCAAGTGTAACAAACGGGTTCACTGATAGATCTACATTTGTGATCACAAGCTGATTCACAGGGCCCACATTGGGGCTCTAAGTCAGAGATACTGGCTGTTGCTAATATATTAAAATTTATTGGAAAGAAAGGCTTAAAAACAAGATGCTATTAATTATGCCTCATTAAAAAAAATACAAGTGCTCACAGAATAAATACACCACTGACACCAATAATCCAACTTCATAAGAGTGTTCATTAAGGAAGGCATTTGCATCAAGATTTCCCCCTCATTTACCATGCTTCATTTTCTGTTTAGGATCCTTCCCCAAACTGGACTAGACAATGTCTCTCTCACTATATATACAGAGTTTAACTTCATAATTTACTCATAATCAAAAGGATTAATTAATCACCCATTTATCTCCTTCATTGAAATGGGTGAGTATAAGCCATATTTGGCAATGGTTCTGACACAACTCATATATTCAGGGATGATTTTGTTATCCAAGGCAGCATTCAATGAAGGGATGAAGAGCAGTGTGTTTATCTTTTATAGGCAACTGGTTGGAACTATTATTTTGGTCCCTTTAGCCTTCATATTTGAACGGTAATGATGTACCTAACCCCTTTTCTTCCTTCACTTTTTTAGCTTAATCCTCTGTGTCTGTCTTTGAATATGTAATTGAAATTAATTGAGACATATTATTATATTGTGGTTTACAGAAAAAGTGCAGTGCCACTCTCGTTTGCTATCTTCTGCAAGATCTTCATGCTCTCATTTCTTGGGTATGTCACTTTTTCTCTCTCTCTTTATGTTATTATATTGTTAAACAAATAACTGTACAAAATTTGTAATGAATTAATCATTTTGATTTTCAGGGTTGCTTTGTCTCTGAATGTGTATGCCATTGCCCTTGTTTATACATCTGCCACATTAGGTGCTGCTATTGTTAGTGGCCTCCCTGTTTTCACTTTCTTCTTTGCCGTGCTGTTCAGGTAATCCATGCAACATTACCCTGTCATTCTGAAATGAACACCGAAATTTGAAATTGAGCGTTCTGAAAAGAGAAAAAATAAAACTTGATGTCATCCCAATTCATCACCAATCATTACTTGCTATACCAATTCAAAAAATTTTAAATATAAATTCCATTTTCAGGATGGAGAAGGTAAAGATAAAAACAAGACTAGGAGTTACAAAGATAGCAGGTCTTGTAGTGTGCTTGTGCGGGGTAGCTACACTTGCTTTTTACAAGGGACCCCAGATATGGCCCCTTCACCCTGCAAATCACAACACTCAACATCCTCATCAAGATCATTCCTCCCATTCCAAAAGATGGTATTTGGGTTCTTTACTCTTGGTCTGTTCTATTATCACCTGGAGCATTTGGCTTGTTCTTCAGGTAAATCCACCTTACCTGTGCTAATGATCATTGTGCTATTTCAAGTTGAGCTGATGATATGACATGCAGAAACATATAGCACACTATAACTGCATAAATTCTAGATTTTTTGCTTGCTGTAACATCTACTGATAGTATGAGCCATATGTATGTGACTGTGACTGTGACTGTGATGATGAAGTTAATGGTCGTTCATTAAACAGGCTCGATTGCTCATAAGCTTCCCTTCAAAACTAAAATTCACAAGCCTTCAGTGCCTATTTAGTGCAATTCAGTCATTTGGTATTGCTATTGCTTCTGAAAGAGATATGAAGGGGTGGAAGATAGGTTGGAACATGGGACTACTTGCTGTTCTTTACTGTGTAAGTATCAAAGCAATGTTTTCTAATCACTTCACATGCTTTGATTTGGAGAAATTAGTTTTCTTAAAAATTGGCAATATTTTTTTGTATCCATGCTAGGTATGTATTTGTTGCATTGATGAAATAAGTTGACGAGTATATATGGATGGTGTAATAGGGAACAATGGTGACAGGGACTACATACTATTTACAAGTTTGGGTAATTCAGAAGAAAGGGCCACTATTCCCTGCTATGTGGAACCCACTCAATTTTATGATTACAATTATTGGTTCCATGTTGTTGCTGAACGAGTCCATCAATTTAGGCAGGTATGTTGCTAAACTTATCTCAAAACTCAAAGGTCAAGTTGAAGATTATTATGTTTTATTTAAAGCTTAAAGTATTGGGACAAACAGTAAATTTCGGAGAGACTTTTGCAATTTTCAAAGAGACAGGGAGTCTATTTTCAGAATAAAAAAATGAATTAGGTTACATTAACTAATCCTTAAAGACAATGGAGGAGGCTAGGGTAATTTTGTTTTAATAAACTAATTCTTTAAGAAAGCCTACTTAGGGCCTAAAGCATAAACATGCACCTAAACCCCCAACTCGTTGAATGATTTCTTGTTTGTCATCACTACTGTTGGCTCATTAAAGGCATAGGATATTAGGATGAGATCTCTGTCTGCTAATTTATTTTACTGAGCTGCTTTTTTTTATTTTATTTTACAGCTTTCTTGGTGGGATTCTGTTGGTTCTAAGTCTGTACAGTGTTCTGTGGGCAAAGAGCAAAGAAGGGATAAGTGGTGACGTCTGCTTACCAGTTCAAGCACAGAAAGAATATGCAGATCAGAGTGAAAGAAGAAGCATGGGCAAACCTTAGTAACCACCATATCTCTTCTCCACATCTATCTTAAGTTCTTTCTTTTTCTTATCTTTTTAATTCTGATTGCTGATTTTTCTATCTTTGGATTCTACCACTACCAATAACTTGGTGGAGCCAAAAAAATTGTATCAATCAGCAGGGCTTTAGCACTAAAAAAACAAGTAGGAAAGAGAAAAGCTTTTGATACAGAAGAGGTTAATCTAAGTACTATTTCTATATGTTCTCAGAACAGAACTCTAAGAGGTTCGGTATTTACGAAAATGTATATGTATACATAAATGGAAAAAAAGAAGGCAATTCGAGAATTTCTCGTCCTTTTTTCCTTAAATGAAAATACGAACAAAAAACCTTAACCTTAGATAGTGAACTAAAAATGAACGGTTCACTCTTACCTTGTCCTTTTTTTAAAAAAAATAATAAATAAATTATTTGCATGATTGGTTTCAATGATCGATACCTTTGGAGTGGGTATGGAATTGCTTGTTTGGATTATCTAACTTGGGAGGTTTCAGTATCATTGGATGAAGTTAAAGGTTTGGGGTCTATTATGAAAGCAGGTTCCCTCAATTTTGTACATCTGTGGGAGCTCCAAATTCAGAAATAAGAATAATCACATAATTAATTTTCTTGATTTGCACATGGAAATAGGAAAAAGGTAAACTTAAAGACAAAAATCTGGTTTCGTTAGATGGGTTTTGTCTCTGCTTTTATGAAAAGGATAAGCAGAGGAGGGTGTGGATGAACTTTGCATTAAATAAATAAGGTTTTAATTTGGCTAGTGGCCACAGTAGTCAATTAAGAATGCTTGAATATCACATTTTGGAATGCCTCTTTTTTTTATAGTCATTTTCTCTTCCTATTTTTTAATTTTAGCCATCCATCAAAATCTGATCGCTGAAAATATATAATAAAAAAAAAAGAGAAAAGAATATGGAGATAGTGTAGGCTAAAATATACGGATGTGAGAGATAGTTGGAGAGATTTATGGGTCTATATTTTATATATTTTTAGCCATCAGATTCGACGGATGGCTGAGATTAGGGAGGAGGGGAAAAGGATCATAAAGAAAATGAGATGTTCTGGACTGCTCAACATGATTTCTTACTTTCTAATCACGTGCTTTGTGGTTGCTTAAGATTAGAGAGTTTATCGCAATATGATCCAACACGTTATTGGCCAGCACACTTCATTATAATTGCAGCTTCTCTGTCACTGCCATAAATTTACTTTCTATCAAACCTTTGCTTAATGCTGATATTGACAGATTTATCATAAAGTGTAAGAGCTCTTAGGTGTTTTCTTCTAATTTGGACACATAATCCGTCATGTGCTCAATGTGCAGTTTTTGTGTCACCCTAATTCTTCATTGTTAGTTTTGTTTCCAATCCCATGTTTATAAAAAGGGGAGAAAAGTCATGTATTAAGGATTTCTTGTACTGATTTTCAACATCATTTGACTAGGAAATGATTATGAATTGACTGTCTTTTATTATATCCTGGGATGCAATGAACTGGACTAAAACCTTTTGATTGATTTTTAAGTTTGAAATTAGTGTGCTTTCCCCCATTCAATCAATCATATGCGCATATATATATTGGAGGGGAAACAATATATAAAATAATAAGGCTGATCCGAGTTCGTGGAAATTAAAGAATGGTCCAGGGCGGCCATTTTGTTTGACGGTCCTTTTTGTGCCTTGAAGTGTATTAATGGGATTGAAGGATATTGGGAAATCGATCTTGAGGCTAATCTGCATGGAAAACAACTTGTCATTACTTCTTTTTTATTTTTTCGATTCAGCTATACACATCTTCTCTTTGGTGTTTTGCTTTCATGTGCAAAGGCCATACCGTGACATTAGAAAATGACTAAAGCACTCCAATTTAGACTAGGCAATGGCAACATTAATTATTTTCAGAACCATGTAGATAATCCCTTACAGAAAGGTTGGCACTAGCTTGGACGGAGATCGAAGTTGAAGGATCCATCTCTTTTTTTAAGTTTTTTTGGTCCATAAGGATCAATGTTGTTGAGGGCAAAATCCTTTTTCATGAAAGATAAGATATATCTGTTTGTGTGTGTGTGTGTGTGTGTGTGTGTGTGTATTTTGCATGATTGCTAAGCAAATGATGATTTATCTGGCAAGTTTAAAAGACGGGGGACGGATCTGTTATATAAAGATTAAGAATGCTCACCTAAAAAGAATGACTCACTGGCTGATCCACATTCCACATAGTTTAAACTTTAAAGTTGTTTGTTTCTGGGCCCTTTGCGATGTACTAGTGAACAAAATGAAGGCACAAAGGTAAAGCAAACCCAACCCAAGCAATTACGTAATACCTAAATATTTAAAAATGATAAAGTTGATCAGTCTCACCAAAGTGGATCCCATATTAAAAAAAAACAAACAAAAAGTAATGTGAATGAATCACGCTAATTTTATGTAGAGTCTTAGTTAAAGCATGTTTGGTACAATTTTTTAGATTGATTTTATTTGATTATTAATTGTGCAAATGTCCGGCCCCTTGCGAAACTGCAGGATATAGGGCTGCTGAAAGATTTAAAAACAAATTTACGTATAATAATTAATAACACATGCATGGCATATTTTGTTGGATTTCAACATCTCTCTATACACGGAGTACAAATATTAAAAAAAATACCATGTGTATCATCATTAAATATTAAAAAATACCATGTTTATCATGAGTATATACGAACGCCTATTCATGTTAAGGTTATTGGTCAACAAACTAATTGAACAAATCCTTTAAAAAGTGACGCATGATTTTAATCTGGAACTTGTCGGAAAACGTTCTCTCCGTCGTTTAAATATAGTGTACCATGGGATGTTTGTAAGAGTACAATAGATAAATAACCACATAAACTTTTAATGATGTGAGATATTTTAACAGGTCAAAGGGTATTTTTACTCTTAAAAATTAAAAATATTCTCTCAAGATGCATGTAGACATGGTTCTTGCCTGCCATTCACGATCTAAATCAAACATGATGAGTTTTTTTTTTTTCACAGAATGAGATCAGAGCAGGAGGGCAAAGGTAGGTTATAGTCCGAAGAGGTCAATTTATACTTTCCATGTGTACATTTTCATTTAGAGAAAATTATTTCATAGTCAAACTTAACCTAAATACTTCATTCATCTGTTCCAAAATATAAGCTTCAAATATTTAATTTACGTTTATTAAGAAAACAACTAAAATTAGTTAAAATCAATAATTATGTTAGAAATATGAGATGTTGTCGAGTTATACATTTCTTAATAAATATGAAAGAGAATGCATAGAGAAAAGAAAATGAGAGAGAATATGACAAATAAGATACAATAAAAATGAGAGAGAATACATGAGAAATAGATAAACAATAAGTAAAATTTGAATAAATACAATTAATACTTAGACAAATATTAAATGAAACTTATATTTTAGAACACACACTTTCGTTAAAAACGAAGCTTATATATATCTAGGGACGGAAGGAGTAGTGATTAATCAACGAGAGGGGACAGCATTGTAACATTTAAAAATAATGCTGGACGTACATTGCTCCACTCACCAGTATTATGGTTGAGAAGTGATTTAAAAACGAAAACGCTTTTAACCCTATTTTAAATTCACCCAAAAAGGTCATTATAGTATATATATGTTGGGCTGTACATTTTGCGGCTTCCCAGACATTAGTATATTAAACCCAACCAAGGGCATGTCTTTAATGTTATATACACATGTAGGCACTTTTTAGATCTTTAGTATATACGTGTTCTTCATATATTTGTCCCTTTCAATTAACGCTTCTTAACTACTCCCTCCGTCCTAATATATAAAGTCTTTTTAATTGAATTGTTGATTCCTAAAAAATTAATTAAAGTTGGTTAAAAACAATAAATGTGTAGGAAATATACCATTCTTTTTTTCAGAAGTGCCATTATTTATGAATGAGTAAGAGAGAGGGTAATTATGAAAAGAAGATAAAAGAAAATGTGTGAGAAAATTAATGCGTGGGTAAAATGGGGAAAAACGTATTTATTACTCAAACAAAGTCAAATAAGACCTTATATTTTGGGATAATGTCATTCAAAAAAATGGATCTTATATTATAGTACGGGAGGAGTAATTAGTTGAATTGAAGTCACAGTGGGCCCTTCCCCTATTCCGTTACAATTCCTCACTTCCTCGCTCCTACTTTTTATTTGAAGTGTCATTATGTTTCTTGATTTATTTAATGAGTACAAACACGTACCACTTTATTCTTTATTATAAGTTTAATTATCATAAATTTTTTGTTTCTAAATATAAGTTCAGTTTGGGATCAATTAATGATACTGTAACTATTTTTCCCCTATGTTGGAAATAGGGAAGATGAGAGAGAAGGTTTATAATGTATAAAATATTATTTTAACATATATTCTTAAATAAGGGCAAAATTGGAAAAAATATGACATATTAATATTATAACTTTCATTCATTGGTATGTGAGAAGTAGTTAGGATGGACTTATAATAAGGAACAGAGTGGTAGCTAATAAGATCTACATAAATTTAAGTAGTAATATTCAAAATATAGAACCCATAGACTGAACATAAAATTAGCATATATATAAGATAAAATTAAGAAGCTTATCTGGCTAGATTAAAAATTGGAAACTAAGTATTAAAAAGGAATAGAAATCAAACTTATATTCAGTGGTGCAAAATTTTACTACCTCCGGTCCTAATTATAAGAGCCAGTTGACTTTTTTTGGGGAGATTAAGGAAGCAAATTAGACGCCTAAATCTTAATATATGTGACATGTAATTGGATTATATGATAGTTTATAAGTAAAATAACTTAGTTTTGAGGAAAAAATATAAATATAAACAATTTAAAGTGGTGTATTTTGCATCCTTAATTTTTCCAAAAAAGTCAACTGACTCTTATAATTAGGACCGGAGGGAGTACTATTTTGGGTGTTGGTTGAAAGACTTCTTTTTTCTTCCCCTTACCCAGCGAGGGACTAATAATTGGAAGGAAATGGTGGGACACGTGATGGAAAGTAGAAAAACAACGTGGGCATTAAAAAAAAAATTAGTTAGAGGAAGAAGGAGAAGTAGCCAAGATATGAATAACTAATAGTAACACTATTTTGACTCTTTTTTCGAGATATTTAGTTTAGAATTAAATACAAAATATGCATGAGAAGTCCTTGGTAGAAGAGGAAAATTAAACAAAAATAAATATAGTTGGTACAAATCATATCATAGTCATATCGCACATACAGATACAAAATTTATTAAAGAAAAAAAAAACAAGGATTCATGATATTGGCGAGATGAGGGGAGGACTAGTAAGAAAAAGAAGAGTGCATGGGGACAAGACAGTATGAAGAAATGAAGACGCGCGTAGAGGAGGTCGATGCATGGTGGGCCCCACCATGAAAAGCAGGTCATCATCTTCACCGCGCATCCACGCTTATGTCCTTCTCCAACTTGTCCCTTTGATTGTCCATAAAAGCCGAAACTTGTGTGTGATATCTCTCTCACACTCACAAACACACTTCAAAACCATTCATTCATCCCCTCCTCTCTCTCTCACTCACGAAGAATACAACAATGGAAGGAACTAATAACAAGAAGCCCTATATGGTTGTTCTCATAGTTCAAACAATATATGCAGGCATGTTTCTTCTCTCAAAAGCTGCCTTTGATCATGGCATGAACAATTTCATCTTCGTCTTCTATAGACAAGCTGCTGCCACTATTTTCCTTGCCCCTTTTGCTTTCTTCTTTGAACGGTATGTCTCTATCTAGCTCTATATATCACTCTTTCATCACTATATATCTTCTTCTCTCATATATATGGAGTCTCTACTATATAATTATGTACTTCAAAGTTAATTGATTGCTTCATTTCTTTGGTTTGCAGCAAAACTGCACCGCCTCTATCATTCTTGACTTTCTGCAAGATATTCTTTCTTTCCTTCTTGGGGTATGTTCAGTTCATGTTAATTTTGTGTGCGTGTGTGTGATGAATGCTTTTTTTTGTCAGATCTTATATATTGAAACTAATTAATTAATTAAGAATATCCATAGCGCGCGCACACATATATAAATATGACTGAAAACAGGTTTTGAAGTTTTACCTTTTACGTGACATTCCTGATTTATATATTATTGTGATTGCTATTATATATAGATTCCACGTTTTTGTTTGTTTTAAAAAAATTTCGTGTCGGCGACCCTGAATTTCAGGATAACGACGAGCTTGGACATTTATGGGATTGCCCTTGTCTACACTTCTGCAACTTTGGCTGCAGCTACTACTAACTGCCTTCCCGTCATCACTTTCTTCTTGGCCCTTGTACTCAGGTACATATATCTCCATCCATCACATCAATCACACTTGATCTCATCATCCTCACATACATATATCTTCCATATATAGGCATACATCTAATGCAATTATATATAATATCTTATATAAAATAATATATATATATATTCACGAATCATGTCTTCAACAGAATTTGACTCGATAATCTTATCTCGAGATAGCCAATCGATTAATAGGGATCATAAAACCAACATATAGTTGGTCTAGTAGTAGTGTAAAACTTCACTAGATTCCTTAGGGTTTAATTTCGAGTTTGAATCTTAGAGAAGACACTTGTATTGGAAGGGGAAACCATGCATCTTGAAACTTGAGTAGTCTGTTGCTCGAATAACAAGTAATCCAGAAAAAGCGCTAATTATCAGTTGATATATATAAAAAAATAAGGATCATAAATAAAAGGTCATAATATGAGTTCCACCAGGATTTGAATTGCCCAAATTTGAACGAGCACACACAAACTTAGCTACAAGCAGAGGTTTTCATATTTCTCCTGAAGTATAATTTATCACCCATCGAAATCGAACATCTAAATACTTAGACCCATATTGAGATGGTATTAAAACACACTTGTCAATTGTGGTGTTACATTTAATTAAGTCCAATCAGATTAATACCAGGGAAAGTTTGTTGCACAAATTTATGTTCCATAAATATAATGCATCAAATCACTTCCCTTATCTTCAGGTTAAAAAAAAAAAACACTCCTCTTCTTAGGCCAAAAAAGTTTACTTCTCTTAAAGAGAAACAATAGGCATTATACTTGAGTGTGGATTTCAATGAATCTGTTATCTTAGGATTTTGTTAAGTATATCTCTTTACTCGACTAAAACAAGTGACATTAGGTTGACATTTTAACAACTCTTTAATCTCACAACAGATCCGGAAGCTTATATTATATACATCGATATGCCTAGAAGGAAACATTAATTTGCTGTTAAAATTCACCCTAGCTAGTATCTAACTACTATTTCATAAACATTTCTTTTTTAAAAGGAAAAGAAAATTATAACCTCCTCATGTTAGCTTGCTAGCTGTGCGAAGTTTGAATGTTTGATGACCACTTATGGGAAAAAAAAAAGGCATGTGCATTTTAACCAAATTTGGAAAATCAACTTTTTAAAGCAAGTTTTACAATTGGTACTAGATTTCATGTTAGCCTGGGTCCTCGGAGAAGAAATAATCCTGGTATGTATATATGTTCCATATTGAATCAGTTGTACGATCGGGCTCTAATATGGTTCATGTACATAAAACAAAAACCTAGCTAGCTCATTTCAGGTTACATATGCTGTTGCAAATTAACAGTCAAGCATTGGAACTTTTGGACAATGAGTTACAAGACAAGATCCAAAATATCCCGTGCCAGCTTGCTCCTCACGTGAACATTATATTATTGGTTCATCCTCAATAAAAACTGTGAAAACGATGTTTCTTCCAAAAGAAGTACTAGTCAGGCACCTCGTGTTATGGGCACCACACGTTATGGTCACGTGTATATATGAAAATTTGTTCAAAGAGCTAGAACACTTTGCATGAAATGAGGTGTTTGGTCGTCTTTGATTGCAATATAACTTTGTTATTTTGTTTGGCATACAGGATTGAAAGTCTGAAAGTGAAAACAGCAGCTGGGATTGCAAAGTTGGTAGGAGTGGTGGTATGTTTGGGTGGTGCGGCAATTCTTGCCTTTTACAAAGGACCTCACTGGCAACTTTTGGGGAATCATCTCCTTTTAGGGTATTCTCATAATAATTCCAATGCACATTCTCACAATGTTCCATCTGGCACTTGGATCAAGGGTTGCTTCCTTATGCTCCTCTCCAACACTTGTTGGGGTCTATGGCTCGTACTACAGGTCATCTTTTTTTTCCTTTTACCTTTATATCATGATATGATCTTCTCATCATGTTTTTCACATGTCAAATATATATAGATATAGATATAAACAAACAAATCACCTTTAGTAATGGGATTTTTTTTTGTGGTAAAAAAAGCAGGCCTTTGTTATAAAAGGGTACCCTTCAAAGTTGCTCCTCACAACCCTACAATGTTTCTTGAGCTCAATTCAGTCTTTTGCCATCGCCTTTGCCGTGGAAAGGGATATTCAACAATGGAAGCTTGGTTGGAATGTCAGACTCCTTGCGGTAGCTTACTGTGTAAGTATCCTCACTAATGTACCACAAAAATAGTGGATTAGAGAAAGAATTTGACAATAGTTTTGTCATATAAAATATATTGTCACTAAATAATTAATAAAGGAATTCTGTAGTTAATTCGTTGATTTTTGTAGTAAACTCTTGATCACTTTTAGTTTGCTTGTGACTGATTGCTCCATGTATTGATATTATAGGGAATAATGGTAACGGGGGTGACATTTTACTTGCAAGCTTGGGTTATAGAGAAGAAGGGGCCCGTGTTTTTGGCCATGTCCACTCCGCTGGCTCTCATTATAACCATTTTATCATCAGCAATTCTGTTAGGCGAGATCATAAGTTTAGGGAGGTAATTAATTAGCCAATTCATAAATGGGTTCAGCAATTATATTAATGTTTTTGCTTATATATTTTATCCATAAAATGTATGTTTCCCAATATTAATGGTTGGTTTTATGTTGCAGCCTATTAGGAGGGTTGATATTAGTAATAGGACTATACAGTGTGCTGTGGGGAAAGAGCAGAGAGCAAATGCCCAAAGCCTCACGTGACTTAGAGGTGGCATCCGGAGTGTGATCAATATTCTATAACGGTGGGCCCATCGGATCTCTATGTATATAACATATATATATATATTGAATACACTACTTTGGAAGAAAATGTATGGTTTCTCTGGAATATAATGTTATGGCCAAGTTTTGTCAGTGCATGCTATCATCCGCCGTCATGCTTGAAGAAGCTTGAGGGAGTGTTATGTAGGGGCAAAGGGACGTTCATTTTGAAGTCATTTGTGTTGGGGCATGTTAAGATCAGAAGGCCCTTCAAATTAAATTCTCCTCCTTAATTTGTATAATACTTTAGTTAGTTAATTGATCGATCGTTGATATATTTATCATTTTTTTACGTTTCATTCCGGTTGTATTTTGATTCAAAAGGTCACAAAACCTAGCCTAAAATAGTAAAGCATATATTTATAAAACATACGCGTGGTTTGATGGTCAACTTACCAAATATACAGGTGTAAATAAAATTAGGGTTAAAGATCATCTTTGCCCCGGAAGTGTGCATGGTGGATCACATGTACCCTAAAATTATTTTTTGGTCCAATTTTGCCCCGAAAGTGTGCAAAGTGTATCATATTCGCCTTTTATCGTTAAAATATTAACGGTCAGTTAACGTGAGTTTTTTAACGGTAAAGGGCGAATATGATCACTTTGTACACTTCCAGGGTAAAATTAGACCAAAAAATACTTCCAGGGCAGATGTGATCCTCCGTGCACACTTCCGTAGTAAATATGACCTTTAACCCATAAAAATATGAAGGGTTGTTGAATTGGTCCGTGTCGCATCATTATGAGATATTCATATTGATTTAGGAACTACTATCTCTAATGAACAACAACATTCTATATCTTCCTTAAAGCATGAGTTGGAATTCTATTATGACTGTGAATTAAGCTATTGGTGTCAGAGAGGTCGTGTTAATTGGCATTTAGAAGGAGGGAGAAATACAAAAGTCTTTCACTATAAGAGAAGACGTGGGAATCTAATTACAAATCAAAAAATACTTGGGACTCTTGGACTTCAGATCAACAAGAGATTTCTCAATTAGCCTTCTCATATTTCTTTGAGATTTTTCAACATCAATCAGAGAAAAATTATGACTAGATTGTTACCGAATTGAATTTTGTTCAGATTCCATCCTTACAAGATGACGATCATTGGTCATTGTTACGGCAAATTACTCCCTTTGAAGTGAAGCAAGTAGTATTTTCTTTGCCCAAAAATAGTTCTTCAGGTCCGGATGGCTTTCATGATGATTTTTATCAAAGGAATTGGAGTCTTGTTTATGAGGATGTTTATAATATGGTTTGCTCTGTTTGGGATTCAGAATTCATTCTTAAAGCGATTAACACACTACTGTAGAAAAGGCTTTTAACGTCCGTTATTTAAGGGTTTTGGCGTCCGTTAAGTAAGGGTCATCTTTATGAGTGACGTTGAGAAGTATGACTTTTAACATCTCCCAAATAACGAACATTAAAAGCCATACTTTCAATGTCTCTCTGTACAGAAAAAAGGAGACGTGAATAGTCCATTCATAGATGCCCATATGTTAATTAGTAACGGACTTTCGACGTCTCCCGTTAATAAAAAGTGAGACGTCGTTTTGTGAGGGACTTTCAACGCCTCACTTTAGTCATTTATTGAGTTTGACGTCTCTTACTACAAAATAAGAGACGTTGAATTATTTTTTTTACCACTTTTTATAATTGTTCTGGTTTCCAGCTGCTTGTTGCGAAATTCACACTATACTCCTACATACTGGAAACAGGTAGGGGTGAGCAAAACCGAACCGAACTCAATTCGGTTTACTCGGTTCGGTTTTTTTTGTTCGGTTAGTTTTTTATGATTTCGGTTCGGTTGTTAAAAAATTAATTCGGTTAAAACTGAAAAACCGAAATTTATATAATATATTTATATTTAAAATGAAATGTTGATTTTTATATGTTAAATATTGGATATTATGATATTTATTACATTATTATATAATTTTTATGATTAAAATATACTTTAATTTATTTTATAGATAATATTAAACTCAAAATGCATTTAGTATTTTATATATAATACAATATTTATATTTGATAAATAATATTAAAATTGAAATTCGGTTATTTCGGTTATTAACCAAACCAAAACGAAATATTTCGGTTAATTCGATTTCCGTTATTTGGTAATTTGGTTTCAGTTATTTCGGTTTTTATCAAACCGAACAGAATAACTGAATGCTCACCCCTAGAAACAGATGCAGATCAACTCAGAATCATTATTCACAAGTATATTAACACAACCTAGCTAACTAATCAATAAACTAACATATAGTTGCTATAGACAATAAACTAACAAGGGAAAGTGGGTATTGATTAATTCATTCTGAAAATAAACTAAGCAATATATATGTTATACAACTAACATATATACAGTTATTGAAAGGAAAAACCAACATATATACGGTAAGGATGGAACCGATCAAAAAACCTCCTGTGACAGAGGTAAAAGGTCTTTCTTCCGTGTTTGAGCTGGTGGAACTGTGTGTCTAACTCACATATAGGACATGCCATTTGGCCCTTCACACCGTATTCATCTATTGTGATAAATAGCATAGCTCACAACTTGAATGTCTCCTGACTGTACGCATCAAACACATCAACGCCTTCCTCCCACAACATCTTCAAGTCCCCAATCAAAGGTGTCAAGTAGACATCGATATTGATCCCAAGCTATTTTGGCCCCAAAATCATCATTGACATCATCACATACTTACTTTCGTGCACAACTAAGGAGGCAAGTTGTAAATGACCAGCAAGACTGGCCAAGCACTATGTGTGCTACTCAGACTCCTGAAATGGTTAAATCTAAACGTACATAGGCCGAGACGAAGGTCCCTCGGCTCACCACCAAATTCAGGAAACACGGAATCTATCTTCTTCCATTGAGGAGAATCAACAGGGTGTTTGAGATATCTTCCATCAGAGATTTTCTCATCACAATGCCATTTTAGATTCTTTACTTCTATTGTATTTGCAAAAAAGTGCTTAAACCGTGGCACAATTGGAAGGTACCACATTACCTTCCAAGGTGACCATTTCTTTACTCCATCATCATCACCTCTGGCATCCATCCTCAGCTTATACCTTGGAGTATTACATTTTGGACACTCTTTTAGGCCTTCATACTCATTCTTGTACAACACACAATCATTAGGGCAGGTGTGCATCTTCTTATACTCATTGCCCATCTTGCTCAGCACATTTTTAGCCTCATACATACGCTTAAGAAGCACATTGCTATCTGGGAACATATCATTCGAAGCTTCAAGCATCTTTGAGAAACCTGCGTCCGCCCATTTTCTGTCTTTATTTTTAACACTTTCAAGATGCCAGTCAACCGAGTATACTTAGTACACCCCGGGAACAACAGTGTCTCTGCATTACTCCGCAAGTTGTCAAACTCATTTACCACAAAAAATGACTCAGCCTCAATGTCATTGATCATGTTGTCTATTCTATCATCACAAACATCATCCACCGCTACTTCTACATTTTGTGACGTGCACGGATGTACGGTACTTAACAATTCGCCATGTCAAAGCCACTTCTTACAACGGAGGTTGATCCCATCACAAAGAAGGTGATCCCTTATATCATCAATGCTCTTATGATCAACATTTACACACTTCACACAGGGGCAAAGATAAATGTCATTCTTACTATGCACGTTTCTTTTGACAAATTCAATAAATTCTTCCACCTCCATTTGACACTCTTTACTAGTTCTCAATACATACATCCAACTATCATCCATGCTATTAAATCTATGCCATTTCCAACAAATTAGTCAAGTTTAACTCACTAACTTGTGAAAAAATGGGTATGCTATACACTTAACTTCACTTCATGCAAATTTTTTAAAAAATTGGGTAGAACTTCCCCTTGTAAATGTAACATCCAAAAATTACTTTTACAATCCAATTTGGTTCAATTGAGTTTAAACAAAAATAATCTAACTATATCATACATATAACATTACTAATTCAACACTACATAACAATAACCCATTTCAATTCAATAAATACAGAAGCAAATACCATTACTAATTCAACACTACTTAACATGCATACACAATACTAATTCGAGAGTATGTAGCCCTTAGTCACATAGAAGGATTAGCAAAAGACAGCCAATTCCCACCCACAAAATTAATTAAAGGTATAGAAGAATATCAAATGTGATTGCAAACCATAGGCAGATAAACCCATTGCAGACCATAGCTCCACCCAAGATTAGTAATCACACTGCATATCCTTTTAGCTATCAAAAGATCCTGTGGGTAGAAACGGTTGCCTTATACCATTCCTTCAATGGACTAAAGGCTACATACTCTCGACAAAATTGGCAGAGTTTCCCCTTATAAACGTGACATCCAAATATTATATTTACAATCCAACATCAGTTTAGTAAAAATCAGTCCACACTCCAGTAGAATTATACAATATTTCAATCACAAATATCAACTTCAAATCACCCACAACACTTAAATCACAAACTTTAATTTTCACAAGTAAAGCAACAAAGACAATGAGAACTTGTACCATAACTTAAAAGAAGTATAAGGAACACAACTTACCAAATTTCTTTCCTTAAATTTCTTCCTCAAAACTCTTCCCCCACACAACGTGACTTTCACTTCTAAGAGAAGAAACTAAGAGCACACATTTCAGATTTCTCCATTACTAAACCCTAATCTACTCTCATCAGAAATCCTTTTTTTTTAAAATATTATTGAGTAGACAATAAAAATCAATAATAAGAAACAAAATCAGAGGTTCAACATCACCAAATCATCAGCATACACTAATAACTGAATCAAAAAATCAAAATCCTAAAACAAAACCACAAATTGGCCGCAGAATTAAAAAATCTAAGAGGGGTTTATGGTTTAAACGAGAACTAAACTAAATATGCCAACATTGAATAATCAAAATGGAGAAATCAAATAATAGCTTACCAGAACGCTTCGAAACACCAGAACAAGCTATCTTCGAGTGAGTGCAGATTCACCAACGGAAATGTGTGTGCTTTGAACTCTCCCTTGGTCCCTTGGCTAAATAGTCTTCGAAATGGTGCGATTTATAAAGAAGAAGATGAGAGGAAGGGTACGATTCATGCCTTACGTTTCCGTGAAATGAGGAAAACTGATAAACAAGTCTGATATAACATAGAAATGACGTCTCTACATATACTGATTAGTGACGACGTAAGTAACGACGTCTCTCCTACGACGTCACTAATTAGTATACTTAGAGACGTTGTTACTTCCTCTGCTTGTCATTTTATTACAAAATTGCCACCGCCTTTTTTAACATCAGATTTGTCATTAACGAACATTAAAAGGCGACGTTAAAGGGCTTTTTGTGGTAGTGACAAAACTAATGTGATCCTTATCCCAAAGTCTGATCACCCCCAAACTTTCAAAGACTTCAAACCCATAAGTTTGGACAAAATGTCTTACAAAATCTTTTCCAAAGTTCTTTGTAACATACTCGATACCTTTTTGGATAAACTAATTCATCCTCATCAAAGTGCTTTCTTAAAAGGTAGGTTGATCTAAGATAACATCATGTTAGCTGTTGAATCAATGAATCAAATCCATACTTCAAGAAGACATAGAAAAAAGCTGGATACTTTTAAGATTGATTTTTTGAAGGCCTTTGATTGATTGTCTTGGGATTTCTTAATGGCTGTTTTGCAAAAGATGAATTTTCCTCCAAAAATCATTCATTTGATATACCAATGTGTTTCTACTGTGCAATACAATTTCTTGCTTAATGGACAGATAATTTTTTCCATTGACCCTACTAAAGGCATAAGACAGGGAGATCATCTTTCTCCTTATCTTTACATCATAGCTTCCAATGTATTACCTTGTCTCATTCATCAATTAGAGCAAAATGGTCTTTGGAAAGGAATTAAAATTTATAGGAATGCATCCCCTATTACTCATCTTTTAAATGCAGATGATTCCTTACTTTTTATGGAAGCAAATAGATCCCAGTTTGCAATTGCTAAAGACATTCTAGACTTATTTTGTTCTTGGACAGGGCAAAAGATTAATAAGGGTAAGTCTACTATTGTCTTTGGTCCAAATACCTCCCACTAAGATAGAGTGAGCTTATCTCATTATAATCAAGTGGGTTTTTCTCCTAAGTTGGGAAAGTATAAGGGTACCTAATTGAAAAAGGAAATTTATGATCAACTAATATCTTGCATTAATCAAAGAACTACTTCCTGGAAATCGAACACGTTATCTCAAGCTTCTCGTTTAACTTTGATAAAGTATGTATTATCAGCTGCTAACATTTATCAACTATCATGTACTCGCTTGCCAAAGAAGATTTCTAATAAAATTGACAGTAAGTGTGTGGATTTTTTCTAGGGTGATAATGAAGGAAGAAAGAAGATCCACTGACTAAGAAATGATATCTTTTTTGTTGGAATATCTGAAGGAGGTTTGGGTTTAAGAAGAACTGATCATATTAACCTTTTTCTATTGGCAATGCAGATATGGCATATCACTACTGCTTCAAAAGGTTCTCTTTTGAGATCTACTCTAAAAATCAACTATATTGATTTTTCAACATAATCATTTTAAAGAAACCATATAATTTTTCTTAAACATGGAAAGGAATTTTGCATAGTTCACATCTTATAATGGATCACATGCGATGGAAAGTTAATTCTGGTTCCAATATTAATCTTAGCCATCCTCTTTGGTGGTTGATGCATTCAAGGTTGATACATAATGAACAAGTTTCATTTGTAGAACCAGTACCATATTAAATGGTACTGGTCAATGAGTTGTGTGATTCTTTATATGCTTCGAAAATTCTGTCTATGCCTATCTCCTTTTCTAATATGCAAGATAGTTTTATTTGGGCTGGTAACTCAGCAGGTTCATACACTACAAAAGATGGTTTTCATCCTTGTTCCTTAATATCAAATATCAGTAATTCTTTCTGTACTTAGTCTTTCAGTTTACCACTGAAATATATTATATTCATGTGGAAATTGATCAATTAGGCTTTGCCAGTAGGAGATGTTCTTCATTCACATCATTTGCAAGTTAACCCACTCTGTTCTTTTGGATGTGATTTTCCTAAACTTTACCTCATATTTTTTTTCAATGTCCAATGGTCCGAGCTACTTAGTGGGGTCTATTGAACATAAAGGCTGATTGGGATAAATTTGATTCATTCAAAGACTGGATTATATCGATCTTGCCTACTCTGGATAAAGATGGTTTTATGGATATTTTGGTCAATATTATTTTCTTACTCCACCATATCTAGTTCTCTAGGAACGAATTGATTCATGAAGGCGCTTTTACATCTCTACTCAAACTAATGCGCCACATTTCACAATCATCTTTCTACCATTTCATTATCTCACATCATTTTTGTCATAGCCCTGAGATGTGATTAGCCTAGGAAATGAGAGTACTTGCATCCTTAAAGCCTTTAATATATAAATTATCTTATACTTAGACATATAGATTTTACACTTTATATTCTAAAATAAGTAAATATACTTCATATCATAAAAATTATAACCTTCCAATAAAAAATTTTGACTAGATCTTCATAACAAATAAAGTCTCTCGAAACATCAAGGAGCTTTGCTCTCTGCCAATAGCAATACAAAACATCAATAAGGTAAATACCCTAACTATAGTATACGTGGAGCATCTAGAAGCATATATTACATCAAATAAGAATTCTTCAGATAACACCTCGACTTCAAGTTAGTAGTTAGAATCCCTCACTAATCAACAGACTGAGGAAATAAGATGACAGCTATGATATTTGAGGGTAAAAAATATTTACTAATGAATAACATCCCAATAATAGAATCTAATTAATACGGAAGAAAATAAGTTAAATAGATTTAACTTTAAATAATAAAATATCTCAGTAATTTGAATTGCTATAATCTGCCCTCAAAAGCATGAATGCAATCATATGGAAGATTTTTTATTTAATAAAACTGAATATAAAGAAAACAGTTTGAACAACAAGATCAATTTTTAAAATTTTACATCTTAAATCTCCTCTTTCGTTGGACTTCAACGGAATGTATATAAGCGTGGATAGTCCATGAAGGTAATTAACCAAGCGCAGTGCGAGGCCACGAGACAAGCGCATTTACTAGACCCACGAATAACAAGCGTGAGAACAAATCCCACGATTATCAAGCGTGAGTATTATGCTCACGAAAGTTAAACGATCTCGGGGTTAACTATGACGCTCTAAGGACTAACAGTACTGCTGTTAGTAACCAGCGTTCTGTATTCAGTCATCTCAAAAGTGTTTTCAAGCATGCTTGGGGCCATTTAATCAAAGCAATGACAAATCTTTTAAGATAACAGTAACTCTTATCAAATAGTTCATAACAAAATGCCCCAGCATGAAAGTTCACAACAATATCTTGAAAGTTTTCTAATCACTTTCATGCATAGTCATGTAACATACTTTTAACCAATATGATTTTGAATAATAAATAACAATAAAAAAAATTCAACAATCTTTACTCATTTTAATATCAACAAGGAAATGGAATAAGTCCAATAAACCTTCTTTGACAGAATCATTCTTATGAATATGGCAATCAAAATAGAATACAACTACTACTATAATGTAATTTAAAAAGTACTAACGTGACGTTATTCACTTACCTGGTGTGTTTTCAGGTCCAACAATTCACTCATTACAACCTTTATCAAGATTTTCTTTCTCCGCATACCCTATATATTAAATAAAAACAATTTTAATTAATTATCTATAAGTTATATAACTCTCTTCCAATCTTAACAGTAATCAATAATATTACACAGTTCCAAATCATCATCTTGTACAGCATCAAGGTTTCTTCAACCGTACAATCAATACTTTCACTGCCACATCATCCACTTCCTTCTTTAAATAAATGCTTTAATTTTTATAACTCCGCCTATGTTTATAGCCGGTCCCAAGCCCGGGTAAAGGAGGAGGGTTGTGTTAGGCCCCGACAGCCAACGTAAAAACCCCGTCGAATCTCATGAACATGGATCAACGAAGAAATTGTGTAAATGCTAGGTCGTTGCCCGTAAGCAACGCGCTGTATGGCTCGAGTACAGTGAGAAGAGAGCGAGAGCCGCTGCATCCTAGCCTGAATGCAGTGTTAAGAGAGCAAGGGCTAAAGGATAGGTCGTTGCCTGGTTGTAACGCGCTGTATGGCTCGAGTACAGTGATAAGAGAGCAAGAGCCGCTGCATCCTCGCCCGAATGCAGTGTTAAATGAGCAAGGGCTACCGCACTCTAATGGACGGAGGTGGCTAAAGAAGCTAGTTCATGAGAGTAAGATCAGATTTGGTTCTTGGAATATTGGGACGCTGAATGGGAAGCTTTTTGAGGTAGCACAAGTTATGAAGGATCGTAAGATTAATATATTGTGCTTACAGGAAACTAGATGGGTTGGAGAGAAATCTAAAGAAATCGGAGTTACTGATTGTAAACTTTGGTACACAGGAAAGGTAAATGGGAGGAATGGGGTTGGTATCATTGTAGATAAAGAATGGCGGAAGAATGTAGTGGAAGTTAAGCGGATTGAGGACCGAATCATATCTGTGAGAGTAATTGTGGGAAATGATACAATAAATGTTATTAGTGCATATGCACCCCAAGTAGGGGCAGAAGCACATCTTAAGGAGAAGTTTTGGGCAGATATTGAAGGGTTGATTCAAGGTATACCGGCAACTGAGAAAATTTTTATTGGAGGGGATCTTAATGGACATGTTGGGAAAGAGGCTGGACCATATGCAAGGGCACATGGTGGTTTTGGTTATGGGGAGTTGAATAATGAAGGGCAATCAATTATCGATTTTTCCTTAGCATACAATCTTAAGATCGTTAATACATGCTTTAAGAAGCGGGAAGAACATTTAATTACATACAAAAGTGGAACTCACAAGTCACAAATTGATTTCTTTTTGGTAAGAAACCCTGATAGAAGGTTATGTACTAATTGTAAAGTGATTCCTGGGCATGGAGAGACCGCTCAGCATAGACTCTTAGTTCTTGATGTGAGAATTAAATGTGTAAAACAAAGGCGCCGAGCAGTTTTGGATCGAAAGATTAAGTGGTGGCAGTTAAAAGGGGTGAAGCGAGAGATTTTTAAGAGAAATCTATTGGATGAAGGGATATGGGAGCCACAAGGAAATGCTAACAGCATGTGGAAGAATATGGCTTCGAAGATTGAAATGGTTGCTAAATCTACTTTAGGAGAATCAAAAGGTTTTGGCCCACGAGATAAGGAGACTTGGTGGTGGGACAAGGATGTCCAAGAAAAGGTGCGGAATAAGAAGAATTGTTTTAAGGCTATACACCTATGTAATAATGCTGAAAATTGGGAAAAGTACCGCTTAGCTAAAAAGGAGACTAAGAAGGCAGTGAGTGAAGCTCGTGCTAAAGCATACGAGGGGTTTTATGAGGAGTTAGGGACAAAGGTTGGGGAACAAAAGATTTACAAGATCGCAAAGATTAGGGAGAGAAATTCGAGAGATTTGGATCATGTAAGATGTATAAAGGATGAAGAAGGTAAAGTTTTGATTACTGACGAAGATATTAAGAATAGATGGGAGGCCTACTTTTCTAAGTTATTCAATGATGGAGGCGAAGGTTTATCTTGTGAGTTGGGGGATTTGACAATTAGTGAAGATGGACTTAATAGGTCGTTTTATCGTAGAATTAGAGTTTGGGAGGTTAGAGAAGCCCTTAAGAAAATGGAAAATGGTAAAGCGGTTGGACCTGATGGTATACCGATTGAGGTTTGGAAATGTTTAGGGGAAGATGGTGTGTTATGGTTATCTGAATTGTTTAACGAGATTTTACGGTCCAAGAAGATGCCTGATGATTGGAGAAAAAGTACTTTAGTTCCGATTTATAAAAACAAAGGTGATATACAAAATTGTGCAAATTATAGGGGAATTAAGCTTATGAGTCATACAATGAAACTATGGGAAAAGGTGATTGAGCATAGGTTAAGGCTAGAAACTAGTATTTCTGAGAGACAGTTTGGGTTCATGCCAGGGAGATCCACAACAGAGGCGATATATCTACTAAGGGGGATAATGGAAAAGTATCGAAGTAGGAAAAGAGATTTACATATGGTTTTTATTGACCTAGAGAAGGCGTACGATCGCGTGCCAAGAGATTTACTTTGGAAAGCCTTGGAAAAGAAAGGAGTATGTGTTGCTTATATTAAAGTTATACAGGATATGTATGATGGGGTGTTGACTAAGGTTAGAACGCCGGGAGGTGAGACAAAAGACTTTCCTATAGGAATTGGCCTACATCAGGGATCAGCTTTAAGCCCATATTTGTTTAACTTAGTAGTAGATGTCCTAACTGAGCCTATAGAAGAAGAGGTCCCTAAGTGCATGCTTTTTGCGGATGATATAGTCCTTCTGGCCGAATCAAGAGAGGAGATTAATGATAAATTAGAGATATGGAGAAACACGCTGGAGTCAAAGGGTTTCCGATTAAGTAGGAGTAAGACAGAATATATGCATTGCAATTTTGCAAATAGACATTTTAGAGGTGATTTGGAGGTTAAATTGGGAGAGCAAACAATCCCTCAAGTGACAAAGTTTAAGTATTTGGGATCAATTATAAAACAAGATGGTGAGATTGATGACGATGTCAATCATAGAATTCAAGCTGGGTGGTATAAGTGGAGGAAAGCTACTGGAGTTCTCTGCGATAGAAAAGTACCCCATAAGGTAAAAGGGAAGTTTTACCGCACTGCTATAAGACCAGCGGTATTATATGGTAGTGAATGTTGGGCTTTGAAGGGTCAACATGAACATAAGATGGGGGTAGCTGAAATGAGGATGTTGAGATGGATGTGTGGTCACACAAGAAATGATAAGATTCGGAATGATCATATACGCGAGCAAGTTGGAGTGGCACCTATCAGTGAGAAAATGGTAGAAAATCGTCTGAGGTGGTTTGGACATGTACAAAGAAGGCCATTAGATGCGCCAGTGAGGAGGGTGGATCAAACGGTCTGGAGTCCGATTAAGAGAGGAAGAGGGAGACCGAGACTTACACTCAGTGAAGTTGTAGAGCGAGATCTTTTAATAAATAATATATCTAAAGATTTGGTTACCGATAGAGCACAATGGCGTCGTGCGATCCATGTAGCCGACCCCACTTAGTGGGATAAGGCTTGGTTGTTGTTGTGATCCTTAAATTTCATATATATATATATATAAACCAACAACTTCACCTACCAATTGTAATGTAAAATTAATATGAAGTCATACGCCATACATTACTCTATATCACTACGACCACACTCAATCCCATTGATGTTACAATTCCCCCCCCCCCCCCCACCAAAAAAAAACCTTTAATAAACAGTTAGGATTGCATCAAGTTATTACTTTTTCCTCAGTCTATTACCCCTTTTGCTACATAATTCCTCTGTTACACATTTTAGCACACACTTTATATTTATATGCATTTTATGATCAGATCACAAACATCATTCTTCATATATTACCAATCGCATAACCTTCAAGCCTGCAAACTAACTCCACAAAGTTTCCCCAAATTCAATTCCATTGCCGAATTTTGCATAGAATCAAAATAAGATAATACCCAACTCCACCCCAATTGGTCAACTGCATATACTTTAACAACAAACTACAAAAATGTTTATTTAAACAATCCTTCTTCAATTCTTCTACAGAGAGAACCTCAAATTGTTCTTCCTTTTGAACAACTAGCTTAAGGAAAGAAGAGTTTCTTTACTTTACCCCTAAAAATCATTACAGGTCAACGTGCAAGAAAGTCTGAAGCATCCTTAATCCAGTTAAAAGGAGAGCAGCAGAGAAAAAGAGAATTGAAGACTTAAAACCTTACCCACCCACGCACGACAGCAACAACAAGGAGGAAAGAAACAACGCAGAACCAAACTTGAAAAACAAAGCAGCACCATCAATGTTCTGAAGCTTGAGAAATCTCTTTTTCTGGCTATTGATTGACTGAAGAAACAAGAAGATGACGGAGATGGTGGTCACTTGAGAAGGGAGACAGCTCATCATCCATGATGCACTCTCACCAGCTAGGACAAAAAAACAGGGGAGAAGAACAGAAGAAAAGAAAGGCTTTCCAATGTCTAAGGTGCTTGAAACTTTTTCCCCTTTTATTCTTACACTTAAGTCGGTGAGGATAAAAAATCTGGTGTTTAAATTTTAATTTTACCTTTTCATTTGTTTAGAAGGGTATAATGGTAATAGCAGCCTCAAAATCCTATTTACAACTTAAAGCAGAAGCTCAGTTTCGTTAGAAATCTAGAAAAAAAATAGTAAAACAGATTAATTATTTCATTTTGTTATATCTGGACTATTACACTTCTCCGGGTATATTTCACACACATACATACTGTATATATCAATGATAGGCTTGTAATTATTTCATAATAATAAAAAAAAAAAACTTCGGCACCAAAAGCATTCAAACCCAAGAATTCATCTTTAATAACCAATATAATTTCCAATTATTCTTAAATACCCTTTTTTGCATATTAACAAAAAAAATTATAATTAACATAGTAAGATAAGAAACATATTTCCCTCACATTGATTATATGTTTTCCTAACAGTGTTATGATTAACTTATTTAAGTTTCTTGGTCGTTACAATTTTCATAGGAAAATTTTCATAGGAAATCAGGTTCGCCTTCCAACACCTGTACACTTTCTGGTGTAAGGGAACATGTATATTATAGGCAATGGATTGTGGTTCTTAAGAAGATTAAAGTGAATTCTGCTTAGGGATGTGAAGTATCCATTTTCTTGGAAAAACAACAACTTCATTGCTTTAGCTTTGTTTGATCAGCAGTAACATCTCCTCACTTTCTTCATAGATGTTTATGTTTACGAATCTCTCTTCTTTGGATTATTTCAACAGATTTTTTCAGTAGGGGTTCTGCCCTTACAGTGTTCTCAAATAAATCAATGGGGTTGCTCTTTCATAAACCACATGATTGGTGATGCAAGACTTGCAATCCTTGCTCTTGAAGTTTAATCAAGTGACTGGAAAAATGGAAAAACATCTTGCTATTCATTTTCTATCATTTCCTTTTGTTCATAATGTTGCTCTTCAATTTTATCATCTTTTTCTATTATGTATGACTTTTTATTATTTAAATGAAATTGTCTTTTTACAAAAAAAAAAAAAAATATTGACCGGGGAATATGAGCTATATATGTGACTATAAGTCTATAACTGTGTGTATATATAAATATTAAAAATAAAGGTTTTACAATACATCTCATCAGAAAAATAAAAGGCCAGAATGAATGTACATGGTTTTTATAGCCACGCACAACAAAGCATGAGAACTTTTGAAAATTTTGTGGGGAAAGACATGATCATCAGTCCAAAACCAAGCATTTATATGAAAAAAAAATTGTGCGGAAACTGGTTCCTTGTATATACTATGATAGGTGATGCATACATAGAATTATACAGTAATTCTTTTGCATACTGAGATTCTGAGAATGATGTAATGGGTAGACAGAAAAACTGAGTAATTACAAATTTAATAAATGATATGGAATTCAACGCTTATCATCAAGAAGCAATGATGCAGCAATCATGAGAAGCATCTTTCTTAGAATATAACAATATCTCACTAAAGTCAAACAAATGTTGGACTTATATACTTAATTCATTCCTAGAATATCACAGCCACGACCTTATGCGCTCGCGAGTCGTCAGTTCTTCCACACATATCTAACGAGGTATTACATCTCTAAATATCATTAGGTATATATCCACACCCAACCAAAAAAAGGCTTACCCGGCCTTAATTTGACTTGATACTCATTTTGCTTTATACTATTCCTTATCCCTTAACGATTTCCGCCATAATTTCATTGACGTTAAAATTTTAAAAAATAAATAAATGCATGGGCATATATATATATATATAGACGCAACAAGACCCTACAAAATAATGGAAATAAGAATTTTGACCTAATAACAATCCATACGCAGAAGCACGACCAACGTTATTTAAGGAAACAAAAGAGAGCAATTCAAAACAGAACCAAAATGGGGGAAAATAATAGACAGAGGGAAGGGCCATGGGCCCACGAAGCCTAGGTGGGCCTTAATGAAACTAATGGCCTGACTTGACTTCCTCTGCTTCACTCCGACTTTTCTCCTCTTTTGCTTCCTCCACAACTTCTATTACCTTCTCTGCCATTTCGTCCACTTCACACTCATTCCTTTCACTTTCAATTTTCCCTGAGTCCTTCTCTGTCTCTGGTTTCTCGGCTTCTAATAATATTTCTTGTTTTCTCTCCTCTGCTGCCTCCTTCTTTTGATTTTCCTCTGACCATTCCACTTTCATTACTTCATTGCTTGCATTTTTCTCCTTGGTTTCTGTTTCAGTTTCCCTTGAAATTTCCTCCAACATCACCTCATTGCTTTCAGTTTCTGTTTTCCTTGAATTTTTCTCCAATGCCATGTCTTGGGATTCTCCTTTGATCACATCTTTGTTTTCAATTTCAGAGTTCCCTGAATCTCCTTTAATGACCTCACAGCTTTCAGCTTCCCCTATAGGTTTCTCCACTACCACGTCTGAAGATTCTTCTTTGACAACCTCACTGCTTTCATTTTTATTTTCTTCCGAAGTTTTGTCCTCCTCCTTCACCTCTCGAGGCTCCTCTTTGATGAGCTCATTGCTTTTAATTTCCTCTGAAGTTTTCTCTGCAACCTCCTCTGTTACCATACCTTGGCTTTTACCATCTTCTGAAGGCTTCTCGGCCTCGATCTTCTCATTTTCTGGAGTTACCTTCCCATCTTCGTTCTAACAACAATAAACACCAAACAGAACAGAACCAAAAAAAAAAAAGATTTAAAATTTAATCAGAAATGGAGAGGGACCAACCTCGTAGGCATGGTTTCCATAATTAATATTAACATGATGGGGCAAAGCAATAAAATGCAGGACATAGGTGTGGTGAACTTTTGGTTGCCATCATCATGAATGTTGGTAACTCTACGGATTAGGAGGAAAAGCACATGCGCATGAAAATCAAAAAGGGGAAAGTAGATGACGTGATAAAAGCATGGGGGGGGGGGGGGGCTGCCCTATGAATAATCACAGCCTTTGGTTGAAGGTTTGATGATGCCTCCCACGCCCACCGAATCTTCTCCTATTGTCTCACTCAAACAAGTTCTGTATCTCTCCATTCCCATTCCAGCAGAAGAATGAATCCCCATACTCAAAATCAAAGCTTTCGACTTCAAACATCAAAATCACACATATATAATTCAATAACGTTTTCACCTTAATAAGTTCTATGAGTTAATGACCTATACGCCCGCCTACACCTTGGAGTAATCAATTTCTTTTGTTAAGTAAAACGAAAGGTTTTTTTGTTTTGTTTTTTGTTTTTTTTTTAAAAAAGGTGAAGAATACCGTATTTTATTCATCTATGACAGGAGGGAGTGGGGATGGTATTGCATATCTCTTTTCCTATGAAAAGAATTGAAATTCTTAAAAACAGGGAAGTAGAGAATGTTTTTATTAAATTTTGAGTTGATGAAAGCTTTTGGTGGGGGGGGAGGGGGGGGGGGGGAACAAGTAAAAAAGAAAAGGAATTGTAGAGAGACCTGGTGGGTGAATAAGGAGCTGAGAGAATGGCGTTTGAGGGAAGAATCGTCATCTGCAATAAGGGGAAGAAGTTGGTTTTGCTTCTCATCGTCTTGTAGAGGTTTGGGTGCTTTCATGGCCGCATCATCGCCCTTCAACACTTTTGGCTTGGTGGCACACCCTCCCATCTTTCTTCTTCTTCTTCTTCTGAGATGATCGGAGAGAGAGAGAGGAGCAGGTTTGGAGATTTATGGATGGAATTTATAGCAACAGTTTGTCTTCTTTGTGGGGCGATCAAAACAATGGCAATCTCTTCTCTCATTTATTACTATTTAATTATTTCCCTCTTCCTTTTGCTTCCCTTACAAACCCTCTCATATATATATTTATATATATTTTTGCCATCATTCTTATGTTTATGCTGTATATACTACTTAATAAGATGTAGTGACTAATAAAGTAATAAACTATTAAATTATTACATATCTTATCTGATATATATGAAAAACTTATAGATATTATTATATTATATATCAGTTTATAAGTTATATAATGTAATTTTGAGAAAAATGATACTCCCTCCATCCTATAATATAAGGTCCATTTTTTTGAATGATCTTGTCCTACAATATAAGGTCCTATTTGACTTTATTTGAGTAATAAATGCTTTTTTTCCCATTTTACCCATGCATTAATTTTTCCACACATTCTCTTTCATCTTCTTTTCATAATTACCCCCTCTCTTACTCATTCCTAAATAAAAGCAAAATGGTATATTTCCTACACATTTATTGTTTTTAACTAACTCTAACTAATTTTTTAGAAACCCACAATTCGGTTAAAATGACATTATATTATGGGACGGAGGGAGTAAATAACAAAGATATAATGAAAAAATGTCTTTTATTTAGGATCAACTATAACTAACTCTTATATTTTGGATTTTGACGTATAATACTCTCATCTCACTTAATTAAAAATATATCATTGCCCACATTTATTAATGATATAGGATAATAGTATGTTGGTAGCTGCACAAGGAAAAATAGGAATGAATTGAGGAGAGTAGTTAGCCTGTTAGGAATATAGGGTGGATGTGGGACCCAACATGTATGATGAGTTTGATGATTCGATGATTACATAACAGCAATTGGAGAGTAGAAAGCCAAAGACGGCTTCTTCTCCCATAATCTATCTATTTCTCTTTATTACATTCATTCATTTTGTTTTAGCTTTTGCATACCTAAAATGTGGTTTATGAATATAAGGTGGACACAATTTTTACAACAATTTTACGCTATATTGTGTGTAGTACTTAATGTCAGTTTTAATGTCTGTCTGATGAGAATATCAAGGAATGTAAATAAAGTAATAAAGTACTTAGTTGTTACATGTGTTCGATGATATTTAAAAAAATGGACTCACATATTGATAGATTATATATGAATTTATAGGCAATTTCAAGTTAATTTAGAGACTAATGACAACTAACTCTTATATGTAAGATTAGGACCGATAATACTATCATCTCTTTGTTGGTTAAAAATGTATCATTCGTCACGCTAATTAATGATGCAGTATGATATTTTGATAACTGTGTATTGGAAAATAATGAATCGAGGTGAGGGGGTTGATCGTGCGGTTGAAAGTGAGACCCAGTATGTAGGATTAGTTTGTAAACTCGGTGATTATATAACAGCAATTAGGAAGTACATGTTTGGATTAGCTTTTCAGCCACTAGAAGCCCGGTAAAAAATCCAAAAGCAAAAATTTGCTTTTGATGATATTTGTCTCAGTTTTTTTTTAATATGATTTATGGGCTAAAAGGGCTTCTGAATAGTCAAAAGCCAGAAGCAACTTTTTGTGGCTTTTGGCTTATGACTTCTGATGGGTCCCACGCCTTTTGTTATGTATTATTTAATAAAGTGGATAGAAAAATTAGACTATTAGACCCATAAATTCTCAAATAAGATATTTTCTTTTAATATAAAATTTTCTTTTTATCTCCAAAAAGTTATCATAATAATCTCTAACTATTTTCTCCTACAATATCCTCCTTTGAGCTAAAAATATTATTTTTTCAAATTATTTTCCTTAAAATAAGGTAGAAACTAAGCTTTTAATAAGAATATATGCATATTTATATGTATTATTTAATAACAATAATGTCCTTTATAGTAATTTTTCATCTAAACTTGCTTTTCAAAATAATCATCCAAACATGTTTCTAAAAGTCAGATTTCACTTCTATCATCACAAATCCAAACATAAATCACTTCACAAATCTGACTTTTATCCAATCTTATTTCTGAAAAAGTCATTCTGAAGAAAAAAAGCCAATCCAAACACACCCAAAGTAACCCTTCTCCTTGATACGACAAAATAGACACCTCTTCCGGGTCTTCCATAATCTATCAATTTCTATCCATAAGATTCATTTTTTTTTTAGTCTTACATGCCTAAAATGTAGTGTATGAATATAAGGTTGACACTATTTTTTTACTTCATCCTTTGTGAGTTTGTGATCATGGATTCAGCAAGTGAATCTAATTCTACTGTGATGATGTGCCCCCGAAAAGAAATGTGATTGACTTTAAAGCTTTATATCCGCAAATTACGGAATTCCATGGCCTTATTCAAATCCTATCCTTAAGATACTAACAAATAAATGGGTAATGGAATATTTGGAGTAGCGTGCCTCAATTTCACCGAATTTGTAGGCAGCCAGGCAGGGCAACACTGAACGAAACAAATATTTTAAAACAAAAGAGGAAGGGAAAAGAGAATGAGGTCGAGAGCATGGCTCCAATGATATGAGTTGTCTTATGACTTAAGGATGAGTGAAGGCCAGCAATTTGCACCTACTTAGTTGTGCTCTCCTTCTATTTTGAACTACGTGTTCCCCATCATTCTTCATTCTCTCCAACTCTTTCCTTTTCTTTTCTATCTTCTCGATATTAATTGATCTGTGTATATATATAACTTAGTTTTGTCTTCTATCTTTTTATATTCTATCCACTATATCTAACATGTACCGACAATTTTTTGAAGTTTCTATTCATCTAACATCAACATAAAATCTATATAATTGTGTATTAAGTTCTTCATAATAAACGCGCATATGAACTATTTTTTTATGTGAAATTTGGTATAGAGTGTTCTAGACCCGTTTGGCTGTTAGAGTCAACATAAACTGAGGCCCATTTTCTATCATAATGTGTTGGTTACACGTATATTCTAATATCATCATTCTGAAGAAAAAAAAAACTTATACCATAAAAATGATGGGAATTGCCACGTCTTTCTTTCTTTCTTTTTAATTGATAGGAACAGGTATGTTTCCTTTGAAAACAATTATATTTGAGATACTATTACTTAATATACACTACTCTCTTCACTCGGGGAAAAAATATACACTACTCTCTTAACAAGGATTAAAATTTGGCTCATCACTTCGTTATGACAAATCAGTTCCTTGCACTGGTTCTATTCTAATTAGTAACTACTACACCTATCATGTTCCTTGCAAATGATAATTCTTAACCTCACAAATTATTGCTCATCCATGTCTCCTCCCATTCTCATCTTATTTTGGTCCTATCCTCCCATTTCATTCTCACCGTGGACAAAACCAAACGGTCTCTTAGGCTTTTTTCCCCAAATGCATATACACAAGCAGTAGGATGTTCAGTATTCGTACACATACAACATCCTCGTGAATAAAATTAATTGACAATCATCGTGGTCCCTTGCCCGAGAGAATAGGACGTCTATTATTTTATCTACGGGGCACTTGAAGAATATCCAATACGAGCAAAACAAGAGGAAGCTTTATTCATTCCAAGTTTCCAGAGCCTATTTAAGTGCCTCGCTTGTTGTTGATTTATTTAACGGACTGTTTGGTATGAATGATTTGGAAGGGAGTGGGAGGGGAGAAAAACTTTTTACAAGTTGGATTAAAAAAATTGAAATAAATGAGGTTATAAAATTTATTTAACACCTTTAACCCCGTTTCTCTATTTTCCTTTTTAAAATAATTGGATTGATACAAGTTGTCTCTCCCTCTACTACAAATCTCTCTCGCCGAACGATCCCTCAATTGTTTCGATTGATTTTATAAGCCTTTTATTGATCCACCATTCACTCCTTATCCTGTTTCTTTTACCAGGAACATCTTCTCACGTTTTTTATCATGGTGTTGATATATACGTGTGTATATGTATATTTATATATAGAATTATTAGATCAAACATTCATTACATAAGGAAAGTCATGCCTTATGAAAAATGTATACTATAACCCGTTACTTAATTACGCTAATTACGTGGCTATATCTTGATTTGACCACCTCTTCTCCAGCTCCCTTTAAGGCTTTAACCAAACAAGATTTTATCCACAACACTACAATGGCTGGATACAAAATATAAAATAAATTCCATCAAGAAATGAGATATTGAAAATTGAAAAAATTAATTTAAAGTTCCATGGAAGAGACATGATTAAGGAGAAGTCTCACAAATTGACCAAATTAAAGTTAGATTTCCATAGATTTGATGTATATTAAGTCCAAGCCCAATTTACCCCTGCCCCTTTAAATTATATTGTCGATATAATAACTGTTGGCATGTTCGTAACAATGTTCTAGCCATGCGTAACAACTTTTAATCCTCACTGACAAATGTAAAAATTATGGGTATAATAACTTTTAGCCTTACTGTAACAAGGTTTTGACCGTGTGTAACAAGTTAATGAGCATAACTCATAAGTGTTATAAATTGTAAATATGTGGTAATTTAGCAAAGTTACACGAACATGCTACTGCCAATATAGTAACTTTTGGTCGGTCTGTAACAATGTTTTGGCCACACGTAACAACTTTTGAGGCTCATTGACAAGGTCTAAAAATTATGGGTAGTAACAACTTTTTGCCTGATTGTAAGTCTGTAACAAGGTTTTGGCCGTATATAATAAATTAATGAGCACCTATCACAAAACTGGTGTAAATTGTAAATATGTGGTAAATGCAAAAGGAGTAAAAGGATAAATTGAGTTTGGAATTTAATATAAATCAGGTCTCTAGGGATCTAACTTTCATTTAGCTATTTTATGAGACCTCTCCTTAATTGTGTGTATTCCATGAGACTCTAGATTAATTTTCCCTTTAAAATTTTAAATTCTTTGGGTGTTTTCTCTTTTCTAATTATTATTACAATAAGTCGTTCTTTTTTTTTCTCCTACAATTATATTCCCTCCTGGTGTGAATTGTGATTCTAGACGTTTTATACCGGTATTTAAAAAAACTGATTTTAAATATTCATAACTTATAAGCTCGTATTTGGGTTAAAATGATAAAGAAACCCAAAAAACAAAAAGTTACTAATTACCTCCCTCTCTCCCTCCCTCCCCGCCCGCATACTAATTGCCTCTCATTTGAACTTTCTTCATAGTTTTACCCCCATGGACTCTGGCGTGTTTGTTTGTTATGTGGCATTGAATTTCAAGGGATTGAGAATGAGAAAGAGAAAGGGAATGGAAGTGGTATTGGGTTTGGGTTTGGGTTTGGAGTGGGATTCAAGTTTAAAATTATGGTTAGGTTAAAAAATATACACATATGATTTTGTCAAAAATTCTTCCAACATTAAGGATTTTTTTTTTTTACCAAAAATAACTATGAACTTCCAAATTAAGCCAAAAAGTCACACTTACAGTTATGGTAAAAAAAAAAGCACATGGTATTGGATGAACTTTTGACAAAATCATATGTGCATTTTTTTACCATAATTTAACGGCAAATGTGACTTTTAAGTATAATTTGGAAGTTCATAATTATTTTTGATAAAAAAAAAGTATTTGGTGCTGAACGAACTTTTGACAAAATCACATGTGTATTTTTTATCCTTAACTCTTAAAATTACATTTGTTATGAAGTATAATATTTGAATGGATTACTTAAATTAATTTTATTTTATAATTAGTCATAAATTAGAAAATGACTATAATAACCCTTGTAATAAATAAAAAATATATAAACAAAACTTTTCCCCCTCCTCTCTCACTGTACGTGTATCCCGACATTTTCATTGTCTTCATCTTTGACCAAAATTTGAGTTAACACTGTAATCAACTAAGAAAAATTTCTTCAATGACGTAGATGGAGAACAATTTTCTAAATGATGACCAAATCCCTTCAGCCTCGTAAAAATTTTGGTATATTGCTTCATGAAGAAATTTTGGGTGTCTAAATAATCAAGGCACATGAATAAACAATCTTCGATGATGTGCTGAAATTTTTACGATTATGTATAGACAATCATGACCAAATCCCTTTAGGTCAAAATTAGATTATGTGTGTCTAATATAGATAAGCAAATACAAGCCGAAATATAATTTAATATAGATAACGAGCTGATTTAAATATCAACACACAAACAGAGTGACATAAATATAAATATAAATATATATCATGTGCAGATTAGAAATTAAAGACCACAGGAATAAACAATTTCTAAACGGAGAAGCCTAGGAGGGAAAGCGATGCTAACACTGTAACTTTTGGGATTATGAACAATTTCAAACTTGAAGAGAGAGAAAATTCCTAATTTAATTTGAGAGATAAAGTCTTAGTTACAGACTAAAGCTGTAACTTTCTAAATGGAGAAGATAATGAAGGAACACCAAGCGTTGAAGGAGGAATAACGGAAGTGGAGTGGTCGTTAATGTCAACGGCCAGAGGGAGCGATGATGAAAACGACGCAAACCCTAATTTATTTTTTACAGTAATTTTTTTTTAAGTTTTTAAAAAATAGGGTTATTTTTGTCTTTTAAATTTTCAAACCAGGGAATGAAACTTTAACGCCAAGGGGAAGGTGGGTTTGGCCAATTCCCATTTAAGTGAGATTGACAATCTCTACTTATTTATGAATTATGATGAATCCCACCAATCAAATGAATGAGGCAATTATGAGTGAGAATAGGTCAGACTTAGGTTTTTTTTTTTTTTTTTTGAGACAATTGCACATAGGTCCCAAGCAAGAGAATTAATTTCGGAGAGGTCCCAAGGAGTTGTTAATGACAACTATTAACAACTGCAGTAGCCTTGGTTAACAAGTGAAGGAGTTGTCAATGGACCTGTCTGAAATTAATTCTCTTGCTTGTGACCTATTTGTAATTCTCCCTTTTTTTTTTTTGTTATGCGTAATAAGTCAGACTTAAACTAAAAAAATCTGTTAGGCCTACAAATAAATATATTTCTTTTTACCTGATTCACTTTTATATTATATAATATTATATTTAGTTAATATGTCATCCACCCAAATTCTAAAGGGGTCCTCATACCATGCTAAGCATGCTAATCCCCAAAACGATGTGGGACCATTCTTTTTTTTATTAATTTAATTTTTTATTTACTTAGATTTATATGTATTTAATATCATGATTTTTTTTAAAAAAATACTTAATATCCTAATATTTAATTCTATTACATCCTGCATCTTATCTTAAAGTGTTTTTATAATAGTACCCAGTGTCCCAAATTTATATATTTTGAATCCATCCAATATTATGAAGTATTTTTAAACTACATTCAGTGTCCTAAAATAATCAAATTTTAGTGCATCCATAATTTTGTTAATCTGTTCTCAGATACTTTTCCAGTATTACATAGTATTCAAAATTAATTGAATTTAATGTACCCAGCAGCCGCCTAAAATATCTTTCCAGTAGTTTCTAATACCCAAAATTAATTACCTTTTAATACATCTAGCATTCTGAAATATTATTCACATAACAGTTAATAACTACAAAAGAAGTACTTCACAGTGTTAAATGCAATAAAAATTAATTTAGGATATTGTGTGTTGTTAAAAAAATATATAAGTACTGATTCATTTTTTATACAAAGTACTAATTCCAATTTCCAACTTAACTCAAATAAAAAAAATGGAGAAAAAAACGGATAAAATAGGCCCATTTCCATTTCCATTTTGGGGAATAGCTTCACCTGGTTTTTTTTTTTTTTTTTTACAGCTTAGAAATGGATTCCGATGTGGTGCATTAGTGCAAGAAGGAGAACAGTGACGGCCGCCACTTCCTTCGCTTGGAGATGATTGATGAACAGTGACGGCGCTCCCGTTTCCTTGGACCGATGTGCCCATAACAAGGTTTCCATAGCAGAAAAGGCTTGTATCTCTCCTTCGATATGCAAATCTGCCGTCTCCGAAATGTCTTGTCCCTCAACACACACATAGCTTCATCTAACCACCTCGCTTCATTCCACTCCACCCCTTCTTCCTGTGAGAATTGGAAGAATAAATGGCACTCTGTGAGTTCCTTTCCCTTTCATCCACAAAAAAAAAAAAAAAAAAAAGGAATTTTTTTTTCTCCTGTTTATGTATTTTGGACCTCCCTTTTAAGAGGGAACTTGCTATGCTTATACTTGTCACAATAGGGGACCCGTTTCTGAGAGATTAAGATGTAGGTGGATTTGGGGTAGATTATCTCATTACAATCCTTTCTTGTAGAATGCGTATTCCCAGTTTCTCTGATGATATCTTTTATTGAACTAGAAAGAGGCTGAAGTCGTTTACGAGCTATTTGAACTAATTTATGGGCCAACACGTATTGGCCTTCGCTTCAGGATGCAACATTTGTGTTCTCAAAAGGCTAAAACTTAATTGCAGCTTTGAAAATGATAGTCTGTCCATCGTGCTTATAAAGCTTTGTATTGTTTAGATGCTCATATATTCTTGGACGATGGCTTGTTGCAAGGGCTGGCTTCTGTAGCCTAACCCACTGGCTTCATTGTTTTCTTCTTTGTCCTCTTCTTGTAATTATGTTGTTTGAAATTATTTATAATTAGCCTTAACTCTTTACCCGTTATGAGAAAGTTTAACAATCACAATGTTTTGCAGGCAATAAGAGGGGGACAACAACCATCCAAGGTATGATTTGGAAATCCTCATGACAATTTGTTCATTTTGACATTTCATGTTAGGAGCCGTTGTTTTATGCATCTGTTATTGGAGTGTGCCCCGGTTTTATTATTTTAGCTTTATCAACAACAAATCAAGGCTTGTCATACTATGCCATGGACTGTATGATAGGTCACGATTAAATTTTCAGATATATTATTTATCATGAAATGCCACTCTAAAAGGTATGCCTCATAGCTGTTTAGAAAAGGATATCGTATAATGCATGAATGAACCCCTCAAAATGCCAAGACGAGAGCTTCAAATTGAAAACCACAAGTTGATCCAATTATTGTAATCCCCCTTTATGGGATGCAGTTCATCAACGATCACATGCCCTCCTCCCTTCGAAGGCTAAAATGCATCTCAATGTTATATTCTTTACCCAAAACCAGCCACCACATTCAACAAATACATGCCCAGCTGATCATCAATGGCCTCAAATCTCCCCCTCTCTTGGCCAAATTAATTGAGCATTATTGTGCCTCATCGAACCAACGCATCCTCAATCATTCTCATTTGGTTTTCCAATATGCGGATAAGCGCGACGTGTTCCTCTTCAATACCTTGGTAAGATGTTGTCAACCCAAGGACTCCATCCTTGTTTTCCAAAGTGAATTTGCAAAGGGAGACTTGGTTTTCGATGATTACACTTACATTTTCATCCTCGGAGCTTGTGCTCGCTTTCCTTCAGCTTCAACGTTAATTCTAGGTACCCAACTTCATGCCCGCATCGTTAAACATGGAGTGACGTCAAATATAATGGTTCCAACTACGGGCATACATTTTTATGCCAGCAACAAATATGTTGCTTCTGCAAGAAGGGTGTTCGATGAAATGTCAGAAAGAAGCAATGTCACTTGGAATGCAATGATAACCGGTTATTCTTCCCAAAAGGAAGGAAACAATCAACATGCTCGCTCTGCATTGCTTTTGTTTCGGGACATGTTGGCGGATGAGATTGGGGTTAATCCCACGGATACTACCATTCTTTGTGCCATTTCAGCAGCTTCTCAATTGGGTATGCTAGAAACAGGAGCTTCCCTACATGGATATGCTGAGAAGACTGTGCTTGTTCCCGAAGATGATGTGTATATTGGGACTGGGCTTGTTGATATGTATTCCAAATGTGGGTGCCTTGAAGGTGCTTTGTCAGTGTTCAGGCTAATGAAGTGGAAGAATGTATTGACTTGGACGGCCATGATTACTGGCCTGGCTATCCACGGGAAAGGAGAAGAGGCCTTGGCGCTTTTATATGAAATGGTAGCTAATGGAATGAAGCCAAATGCAGCGACCTTTACAAGCTTATTTTCTGCTTGTTGTCATTCTGGGCTTGTTGAAGAAGGCCTTAGTTTGTTCCGTGATATGAACGAAAAGCTTGGGGTGATGCCTAACATGCAACATTATGGTTGCATTGTTGACCTTCTTGGTCGAGCTGGACGATTAAAAGAAGCTTATGATTTTATCATCAGAATGCCGGTTTGTCCAGATGATGTGCTATGGAGGAGTTTGCTTGCTGCCTGCAAGATTTATGGGGACACAGCAATGGGCGAGAAGGTGGGGAAGCTTCTCCTGCAACTTAAAGAGCAGCGTTCTGATGACTTGACTCCTAGGAGCCAGGACTATGTAGCTCTGTCCAATGTTTATGCTTCTGCAGAAAGGTGGAACGAAGTGGAAACAGTAAGAGAAGAGATGAGAGTCAAGGGGATTTTGAATCAAGCTGGTTGTAGTTTGGTTCAAACTGTCAACTTTGATGCATTATAGAAGATTCAGAACACTCATAATGAACATAGCATTTTTGTGAAATCTGGAGCAGTGAGAATCATTTCACTGTTTCTGGCTGCTCTAGTTAAGATGAATATGCCATGATTTACAAAGTTTAATGAGCATATCAAATTGATTTACAATGGATTCAAGATGAACATGCCATCATTTACAAAAGAAACAAATGTTTAAGAATTTCTCTAGCCATCCTTGTTTTTTTTTTTTTTGGCCGCTCTTGTTATTACTGCTCTCCATTGCTGGGTGGACCACAAGAATCTGCACCACCACGAATAACTTCTGAAGATTGTAGGGAAACTCATCCATAGCACATCATCTGGACGAACCGACATTCTGATGATAAAATCATAAGCTCCTTTTTTGCTTTTTCTTGTAATGATGCAGAGTCAGCACTTACTAGGAATAAAAAAGATTTCCTTCTACTTTTGTCATTGGATATTTGTTCCGGTCTCTCTTTGTGTTGATATGGTGTTGTCTCCCATGCATCTGTCTTTTTTCCTTTTGACTTCTGTGATTTTTGAGTTTTGGCAGTATACACTAACAAGTGCAGCATGATTGGATATACGTTCCATTTATACCTGTCATAATGGATCCACATACACGATTTTGTGGCTCTTCAAGGTTTTGACCATAGTATGTACTTCTGCAACTATGATTGATGCTTCAAATGTTGACCTCAGAGTTATGTCAAATATGTCATACGCCAAAAGCGGGCTGATGCAAAGAAAGCTCTGAAGGATCTCCTCTACAGAAGTGGGTCTTCTAAATTTTCATTTGAGGTATGCTTTACATCTTAGCCATGAATAGAAAACCCTTGCCATTCAATGTTCAGAAAACCTTCCGTTATCTTGTTCACTTTTGTTATTGCATCCTCAATTGAAGAGGAAGGGTGTACAATTGCTGGAAAGAGCTTATTTTGAAGAAAACATTTTATATTAGGTGAAATATAATTATGAGACTAAAATTTACAATTGGTTATTGCTTTGTGCACTAGCATGCTGAGTAAAGCTCATTAATCAAAATGAATCTAATGTAGAATTAGAATTGGACTTTCTTCATGATAAGCCTTGAATAGTTGCTGTGAATCATCTAACTTTTTCACTGACGACATGCTGATGTTGAAAGTTGAAACACTTGTGTCTTATTTGTCGTATATTTGAATGTCGTAGGGTGGAGCTTATTGCCTTACATGTCTTCACATTTACATGTCCTAGAAATTGTACCTGTCTTTTAAATGTATTGTTTGCACTTTTGCCTAGAGCCAAGAAACATGGAAATTTGGAGACCGCAATTTCTATGGAGATCCAGATTATGATTCAGAAAGATGTTACAATAAAGGCCAAGCAAAGTCTCAACAGAAGTCTGAAAAATCAAAAAAGAAAGTAAAGCGTGAGTTCTTTTGTGTCCATTCAGAGATTAGTCAGCATAGCTGCAATTTTTCTGAACTTTTGGTACGTACTTACTGCAAACAAATGACAAGTACATTGCGCACAAGTAAACAGCATGACCACAGAAGGATTTTTTTAAATAAAACATTTGATATACCGTACTTCCAGATCAGATTTGAGTACTATTGGGCACTAAGTGAAGATGTTCTGTTCATAAGATTTATGTTCACTTTCTCAACAGTTGATATCCATTACATATTCAGGAAAAATCAACAGAGAGACTTTTTCTGAGGACTCTGACTTCGATTCTGAGACAACTTTCCAAGCTACATTTGGTAACAGGTGCTACACATGGTCCTTTAGAAACTGGCAGGGGTCGCCCAGTGAGCATTCAACCTCTGGCTTTGAATGGAGGGAACATTCAAATTGGACAAATAGTAAAACTAAAAAATGGGAAAGCGCTAGTGATGCTGAGTCTGATGACAACTGCGAGTATTCATGTTATGTAGGATCACAATCAGAGAGAACTGTTCTTGGTCTACCTTCAACTGGTCCTCTAAAGCTTGAGGATGTTAAAAATGCGTAAGTTGTCTAATGTTTTGGCCCACTTGAATTAAACTAGAGGCAAAATCAAGCAACACATACACGTGCTACACACATCTGATATCATTTTTGGCCATGTAGTTTCCGGTTATCGGCATTAAAATGGCATCCTGATAAGCATCAAGGCCCTTCTCAGGTGAGTTTGAAGTATCTCAGTTTGATATATCTGACTCTTCAATACAATCAGCTGAGTTACAACGCTAACATACAGTAGTTGTTAATATAGTTAGAGTGTCAAATCAAATTGTATAGAGTAGTAGGTCTCATGCTCCCATGTTTGAAATTAATACAGTAGATTTCATGTATTTGTATGGAGTCTAATGAGACTTAACTTGTTATGTCACGTGTATTTTAATGTTTGATTGGCAATGGTAAGATATGGACTATAAGCCATCATAATCTTCACCATGATTGTAGAATTGTTGCTCATCCATATTATAATTTCATGTTTATCGTGTATTATGTTAATTTGTTTCTTGGTTGTGAAACCTGTGGCATCTGATCACGTTTTGGCGCATTAACTTTTTATGATTGCAGGGAGTGGCGGAAGAAAAATTCAAAATGTGTCTTGATGCATACAAGTCATTATGCAAGGCTCTTTCCCCGGCTTAGGTGGCAGTTGGGCACGTTCTGGTTCTAAAACTGACAGCTTCCAATTCAATAATGATGTCCGTCAGAAGTGGCCAGAGGTGGACCAACGTACATAATTATTCACAAATTGTCTCAAGATTTTAAATTCGCATCCTTGAAGGAAGAGTTCGGTGTGTTTAAGATGTACACTATTACGAGAAACATAAACGGAGACATGGTTATTTACTTTCTTTTTTTAACAGGAATTTACTTGTTTTAATTAATTAACAGAGTTAATAAAGATTATAGTAACTGAAGATTACGTGTAATGCTTCATTTGTCCAGGACTTTACTTTTGGTTCTTTCAAAGCTATGGTGCTTACAATTGCATGTCTTGAAAATGCTTGTTAGCTGCAATACCATGAACCTAATTATTTCCTGTAATTTATAGTGCTTTTTCCCTTGCATGGGAAAAGCGTTTAATTTGAAGTCAAGGCAACAACGGATTAACGTACGCTTAAGAAAATAATGGGGGAACTTACGGGTCTTGCTTATACTTTTTAGCTGTAAGAAAAATCAGTGACAAGTATGATTTTTCCCATGAGAGAGAATGGCCAGAACTACTTTTTTTTTAATCAGGAAAATCTGTCACCACAAATTCGAAGGGGAATTGTTGAGCAATAATGGCAAGTTATAGTTTTTGAAAGCCACCCCAGAATTGATGTTGGCTAGAAAATTCAGTTGAGGAATCTTAACAGTATACTACTTTTTACATCTAACAAGAGAATTAGATGCTTGATACCCAATGAAATGAAACATGAGCAGAGAGAACTCAAAAACAGAGGAGAACAACAGAAGAGGAGACCATGAAGGCGTATGTGAAGATTAAGAAGCCAAAATGAAGAGCCCAGTTCCTCTTGAACTTACCAAAATAACTTTCAGGGGGTTCCTGGTACTGAATCTCAAGCTCATCCTCGTACTCATCAGCATCCACATTAGCACTCATCTTGGTCTTGATCTCTCTAAGCTTGTCAGTGGCAAGTCCAAGAGTGAGCTTGTGGCATCTCCTCTGGTACTTGAAGCCATTGATGCATCTCAGGGTTTGAGCCACTGAGACATAGAAGATGAGGTGGGAGAGGGAGAGAAGGGTGATGGGGATCCAACAGTGGCGGCATTGGAGACGAGGCGATTGAGTATGGGCCAAGAGAACAAGTGTCAAGAAGATGAAGAGAATCTGAAACAGTTTGTGAAGTTGCTTCTTTTGAACGTCTATGGCTCTCTTCTTCTCCATAGTCTTCTCAAAATGGAGCTGGATTATGGTGTTCAGTGCTTGCAGGGCTGTTTCTTTAGAGACTCCTGCTCCTGATTGGTGTTGATGCTGAGTTCCATAATCCGCCATGGATGCACACTGTTACTTTGCTCCTCCGAAATCACAAGAAAGAACCTTACTTTGTTGTTGTACCAAATTCTACTGGGGGCATTGAAATGCAAAGTAGTAAAAAGTAATATATATACTGCACCAATTTTTGAAGTTGTGTGACAGTACAGTGGTGATTAGTAAGGAAATGCCCAAGGAATAAAAACAGATAATTAGTCATCAATTCAAAATTTAATATTGGCATGTCATACTAAGATTTGGGAAAACCACACCTAAAAAGCTAGCAAAATTTGGGAAAATCAATACTTTATAAAACATATTTTTTTTAAGGATATTCTCCCAATATAAAACGGCCGTTTAAAAGAGCCTTTTAGATAGTAAGTGTGGGTGCTTCTGATTACTAAGATTTGAATATTGGTTCTCCATATATTGCGAGGGACTAATCCAATCCCTGTTGGTAACTGAATCAAGAGTTGAAGCAAGATATAAGATATTAAGAAAGAATTGGTGATAAAAACTGCAGCATCTAATGCACACAATGATATTGACAGCATAGCTGGCCCCGCATGCTTTAGTTGATGTTGTTGGATGATAGCGTGTGGGGGCTCTTGATGATGAGCCCAACCTACAATTGGACTCTCTTCTTTTCTGGGCATTTCAATTAAGGCTTAAAAGAGCCTGGACAACCAAGTTAACCCATATCCCATCACAATCATTCAACATACAGCTTTAAATGGCTATAAACTAAATAAAGGTTGCTTCCATTTTTGGATTCTAATTAAATAAGAGTGAGCAAGGCAATTACAAAAGCAACTCAGCTTATGGTATGCCTTTTAAAGTTCATTGAATTCAACGTATTATAGTCAGTATGTAACTCATCTCAACTCTCAATAAGCATTGTTGCTATTTTTTAATAAAATGTGGAAATTTTCTTTTCCTTTACAAAATATTGACAACATTTAAGCCCTAATATTTTCTCCCCTCTCAACCACACGCATTTAATGTAATTTCATATTAAGCCAGAAGATATCACAAGTGAGATTTGAAGAAAAGAAAGATAGCATTTTTTTCATATTTTAATAAACTATATTATTAATAAACAATTCGACTTATTTTTAAACTCAAAGTGGATATGAGTATCACAACCAAATTAAATATTGAATTGATTATAAATTGTACTTACTTTTCTAAATATGGAAGATTTAATTGACTTTTTTTTTGTAGAGATTGAGGGAGTGGAACAAGCCATTTAATCATACCATATTTTATTTATTATTAGATTATATATTAGCTTATAAATCATATAAACTAGTTTACAAGAAAAAAATCAGAAAAATCAATTTATGAGTAACTTATTTAACTTTTTTAGGATTTTCTAAAAAAAAGTCAACTATATTATATATTTAAGAATGGAGGAAGTGATATTTAAAAGTCATAAATAATGTGATTATTGGAAATAATCCCTAGCAAACGAGAAAAAATATCTAGTTTTGACATATATGAAAAAAAAAAGTTTATATGTTGAATAAAATGACGTCCCAACTAACTGAAAATAGAGACATGAGGAGTAAATAAAAGTAAGTACGGGTCTAAAATCATTAAGGAAGAAAACTTATAAAAAAACAAAACAGAACAAGGATGAGCGAGTTTAATATTATTTTGAGGCAAGTGACTGGACCTTGCTCTGTCCTCATCAACTCACATGATTTGATTATTGACTAATCTGCGCAACTATGAATGGAGGGGCCCTAATAAACAATTCTAGATCGTTAATAATTGGCCACCAACCCAACTTATTGTCCCTGGTTAATCCATCCAGATGTTAAACTAGTATACAATCATTGAATACACGCCTTATTGCTTTTGCTTTTACTTTTTCTTTCTTTCTTTTCCATTTTCAAATTACAGAGTCACATCATTTGTAACATAGCAAGATAAATCTAGAGATTACAATACAATTCGAATAGCTATAAGATTAAGTTAATTTTTTAGAGAAATTAAAAATACAAAATAAACAACTTTAAAATATTTATATTTAACTTTTTTCTTTAAAACTAATTTATTATACTCATAAACTAATCTATAATCTAATTACATGTAACATATGTTATAACTTAGTGGTCTAATTTAATTCCTTAACCTACACAAAAAAGCCAACTTAATTTTATAATTAGGATCGGATTGAGTATTTAATTAATATGGCGTGCCAATTCAAGTCAACATTATTATTTAGCACAACAAAATTTTGAGAAAGCTCCACTTACTAACTATTATGCCAGAACTTTTTGATTATTTAATGTCTAAGATTTTAATGAGTTAAGAATTGAAGACAGTCTTCCATCAACTAGATACTGATCCAAAAGCAAGGGTTTGTGAAATTAAAGTCCAAAGAATTTTTGATACAATGAATTTATACTGGATAACATGGCTAATATCAAATGTAATAGAAGTTATATATAATACATATCATATGTGTGTGCTTCAGGAGAGACTACCAGATTAATTTATTATAAACCAATTCAAATTGATAAAAGCAGTAAAAGCTCTCATATTATTCACACTTGATATATCATATTCTACGATCCGGCTTAACAATGAAGACACTATACGCGTGTGTAAAACATATTACGAGTATGCTGGCAAAAAAAAAAAAAAACATATTACGAGTAAAAGCATTACTGTACATTAAACAGATCAACGACAAAACAAAAGGTTTTGATCAGAGCACCAGCAAGCTTCTGAAACTAATCAAATTGTTCTAATTTGATAGCTTTAGGAGGCTTTACTGAAGACATTATTGAGGTAAGAAATTCAGATAGGCTTACTATTGACTCAAAATCAGTTGACCACTACCTGACCTTTGACTTTTCTTAATTTTTTATTGGGTTTCGAATGATTAGTTCTGCAGTCGGCACATCATCCACGGCATATTTTTGAACTGGTTGAGATTGTATTTCTACTCCAAGACGTAATAATGCCTTAGCTACTGGTTACATGTATTAAATGATAGAAGAACGCGTGATTTGATAATCAATTTCGATAGTTTTCCAAAAAGAAAATGCACTATCATCATTATCATTACAGTTCACTATATCTTTGTTTATTGTCAACAACAGGTCCGACCATTTTCCCACTCTACCACACAATGGGTTTACAAACTTCAAAGTTCAAAGGACAAAAACTATCAAACTATACTAAATTAACAAGACCAATGACTTTATTTCGCACATAGACAAAACTCTCTTTTCTGTGTGCATGTGTTATGTGCATCGTATTTATGGAACAAAACTGACGAAGAAAATGTGTCATGCCCTTGGCAGAGCCTATGAGATTGACTCGTATATATTCCACCAAAAAGATATATATATATATATATCTGACTGTGAAACCAGAATTATAACCAAACTTCTGTTCAGGGCCAAATAGCCTTCTTCATGATCATGATTACCCACGTTTGATAATCATCTTTTGAAAACTGTAAGAACCCACTATGTCCCTGCCAATAGAATTCATTAAGAAATGCAGGGCCTTTTCAACCCATGATTGCTGTTGAAGCACTATTGTCTACCATCTGATCCACCACATCTTCCTTATCTCCTTCAATCTGGTTCCTCTTCTCTCTGTCAGCATCTTCAGATGATTGTCGCTCTTGATCTTGACCGTTCATAATATGCATCAATAGCTCCTCCGCCTTCAACTCATTCCCAGAAGAAGCACCTGATTCTTGAACCTTCCTAGGTTTCTTGCTGTATATTTCATCTAGCTGGTGAAAATATGGACATGTCTTTGAGTCCTCTGGCTTCCTCTTGTTTTTCTGCTTCATCCTCTTGAAGTACTTGTTTATGTTCTCCCATTTCTCTTTACATCTCTTTGCACTTCTATCATACCCAATCTTCTTCATCGCCAAAGATATTTCCTCCCACAAAGGTCCCTTTGTCCCATTATTTCCTTCATAATCCACATCTAGATTTGTCCTTAATCTAATCAAAGCTTCCACTTCTTCTTTAGGCCAACGGGAGGAACTCATCTGTATAAAATTCCCAACACTGTTTCCACATTCTTCCTTATCCGCAACACTAACAGCACAAACTCCATTGACCTTTTCTGCCTTGTTCTTATCTATATCGACGGGAGTCAGGTTCCGGTCAACCGGAATATTCTCCGGCAGCTGCACGGGGCATGCTGATGATGATTGTTTTGTTAACTTGTTCAGAAAGGCAATCAAAGCAGCATCTTTGGCTGCAGTAGCGGATCTTTCTTGAGCAAAAAGTTCACGCTCCCTACTAAGCCTAGCTAATTCCTGAGTCCTCCACGCTTCCTCCCTTGCTATTCGATCTTGCTCACATTTTTCTAACACCTCTATAAAATTCTTCTGTAATGCCTCTTGCTTCTCTATCACTTTCTCCATCAATCCCTGGAAAAACTTGGTCATCTTACCCTTCTTTTTGGGTGATCCTTCATTGGAAGAAGTAGTGTTGGAATTATTATTTGCGCTAGGAAATCGAGCAGAGCAGGGCATGGCATGATGAACAACATCCAATGAGGCTGTTGTTGTATCTGGTGAGTGATGTTCCCTCTCTGTTGAAGTGTCAAGAGCTTCCAGTTGCTCAAAGAAACGATAATTCTTGCGATTGGGTCGACCATAACGTCCTTCCTTTGTCCTTCTATGGTACTTGTAAATGTTCTCAAACTTCTCCTTACATTTCTGTGCACTCCTATGGTATCCTAGCTCGCCCATTCTCCTGCACAATTTTCAAATTCAATCATCTCACCCCTCAATTGTTCAACAATAGAAAAGGGCTATACACACATATATGATCATGTTAATTTTGATAAGACTAGCAAGTACTGACCAAATAGGCAAATATACCCACCCTCCCACTTTTACCAAAGTTGGACCACCCTTTATTAACAAGACCAAGAGAAAAAGGGGAAGTTCCACTTTGGAATCATGAAAACAAAGAAGCAATCTTTTTTAAACATGTTTGAACAAAGAGAGAAAAAAAGAAGGCAGGAATTGATTTGGGTTATCAATGAGAGAATGAAACTGATCTAACCTCGAAACCTGTTGCCAAAGAGGACCTTTGGGGCTTATATCCCTAAAAGAAATGTCCATCTCAGACCTTATGTGAAGCAAAGCCAATGTCTCTTCTCGAGGCCATCGGTGGCCGGAGGAATTTCGCAGTTGATCTTGGAGGCCATCGGAGTCGGGCCCACTTGCTCCTCCGTCCTTGACCGGAGCTGGGGTATTTTCCGATGAGGTTGAGTTTTCCAGCATGGGGGGTGAAATATGTAAAAAGAATGGTAAAATCGATGTTGAGAGTTGAGAGTTGATAGTAGTAGAGACGAGTTTTTGTAATGGTGAATTATTATTAGTGGGAAGTATATATGAAGGTAAGGGAGAGAGTTAGAATGTGAAAAGAGAGGTGAATTGGGGTTGAAAAAAAATTAAAACTTTCATAAAGAATGATAATACCGTCCCCATCTCTGTGCAGATGGAGGCATGTGATTGAATTCTTGGGGATTAACATAAGCTCGTTAATTTTTTTTGACCTTACTAAAGTGAGAATGGAACTAAAGCAATAAAATATCAAATTTGACTTTGCGTCAATCTTAGTTGGCTTTCATGGCGTTTCTTAAATAATTGTACAGATTTTAAAAATAATTAGGATACCTGTAATAGGCAAGTTGGGTAACGACACTAAAGTAAAAGTAGGCTTTCACGCTTAATAAATGAATGTTACACACAATTTTATAGTTATGAGTTAACCCATTTACCAATTGAATTGGTCTTTAATATTGGCATATCTAATACTTTTTTAATCAATCATGAAACTTAATATCTCAATGTTATTGTCAGTGAAAAATATGATGATGGGGAAAATTGTATTTTATTGTTGTAAGATTATTTACATGAATAAATAAATAAAAGAGTGGCGTGAAAGATAAGGAGATGAAGATTTTGGAGGGGGATGAAAAAGATAAGTGGCAGCCCCACAGAGCCCACATTGTTCACCGCCTTTGCCCTTTTGTGACACCAAGTTGTGCCACCATAGCTCCGTCCACACACGTGTCTCCAACAGCATATATATATATATATATTGAATATTATACTGGGGGTAATTTTATTGCGCAAATTATGGCAATGAGGACGTCACCGTAATTAACAAAATAAAAACAATGGTGAAGTTGGGCAGCCAGCCACAGCCACAGCCACAGCCACAGCCACAAATACGGTCATTTATGACAATTTGACTTTTTTATTTCAGGGAAAAAATATCTCAGAATTTGAAGTCAAATTTTATTTTATTTTTTTGCGACAAGTTGCTTCTTCCAGGGGGCGGAAAAGGGGGAAAACAAAGATAAAATCGGGTAAAGAAAAAGAAGAAATGAAAGGGGGAGTGCTGTGAGGAAAAGGACGAGAGTGAATAATGTAAGAGGTGTTAAAAGAATGGTTTACGCAACTGTGATAGATCCATTATCATGGAAGTCATTTTCCACAGTGAAAAATGAAGATAGATGTTTTAATTAGTAAATATACTTTTTTTATTCTAAGCCCAAGATTAGATTGGATACATACAAGTTAATTTTAAAGAGGACGCCACACACGTGCGCCGATTTATTGGACCTGTTTGATGGTGACACTCTCTTTCGGTCTTCAAACCTCCAAGCATGCTAAGCTTCACTTCAAAGAAATATCTACCCCTTCTAATTTTATTTCACTTTCACGTTCAATAATATCATATTTTATCAACGGAACCATGGCTAAATATAATATCTATTTGAAAATATAATCTTATTCCTAAATATGTATAAGATATCTTAATCCTTTTTTAAATTATTTCTATTAGTGTTCCTCAATAATAAACGAACAAGAAAGAGGGTATGAAAATAAGGTAGGTGGCTATAGTGTTTTAATAATTTTATGTGATTTTAACTAATTTAATTAACATCCTTAATCTAATCAAATTAAGTGAATATATTTTATACTTAGTAACGGAAGAGTATTTACAAGTCATATATTATGAAAGACTTTAAAATAATTTGCACAATGCAGAAAATCCCATGCTATAATTGAAATTAGTTTTGAGATATTCAACATTCTAGTTCCCACTATGTTGGGATATACTCCAGTTTCCTTTGACTTCGTTGCTCGATGGGTGGCTTGTTAATTTGATATACAATTAGGAATGGCCTCGCCTATTTATTGGTTTGGGACAATTATACATATGTCCCAAACAAGAGAATTAATTTCAAAGAGGTTTCAAGAAGTTATTAATGACAACTATTAACAATTGCAATAGCCTTAGTTAACAAGTGAAGGAATTGTCAATAGACCTGTCTAAATTAATTCTCTTGTTTGGTACTCATTTACAATTCTCCCTATTGGTTTTGAGGTTAAATTCTCTATTCAAAGATTTGTTCCACGGGCTCTAGAAATGGGCCATTGGTCGCGAATGGATCTTATGCGTAATATTAAGTGGCGGCAAGATGATTTTAATTTGATCACTGTTAATTTATGAAGAGTTAATATTTAAACTTTTTTTTGGTCAAAAAGAGTTAATATTTAAACTTAAAAAAATAGTAAATTCTGATTTTGATTTGATTTTGGATGACTCAAAATACATGTGCACGCTGTGTGTGTGTGTGTGTGTGTGTGGGGCATGCACTAAAACAGTGGAACTGAATACGGGCTTCGCGAGCTTTGGATCAGACCATACACGAGTAACTCATTAGTTCACCAAATTGATGATGGGTCGTAAGCCCAACTTCAGAAAGCGAGATCTGTTAATACTTTGATAATTTAGCCGTATTGCATTTTGGGCTTCACAACCAGGCATATCATATAATTAGGCGTCTGGCATTTTGGGCTTTTATATTAATTGTGATGTCACCTACACGGTGAGCATCAATAACAAATTTAATACTCTTCCACCAACAATGCCTCCATCTTCATATAAACAAGACTCAGATCACTATTCTTAAGGCAAGTCCTTCCCATTTTTCCTTAGCCCTACCTTCTTCACGGAATAGGTCTTCTCCTGTTCATGACTCTGATGACCATATGTTGAACACAGTCTTGTCTTCCCCTTCTTCTGTTGCCAGCCACCCAAACTTTGTCACACTTCCCGCTCTTTTTCAATTTTGAATTTCCCTCTAATGCAACCCTTTCCCTCTCATATAGTGATTGGTTTATTTAAACCCCCTTCCCCCAACAATCAGCAACGTTTCGTAGCTATCATCAAGCTTCTCCTTACATACAACACTTCCTTTGCAGATGGAAGGGGGTAGTCAGTATCTCCCTCTTACCAAGCTTGCGCGTGGTTATTGCGAAGACCAGATTATCATCAAAGTGGACCGAATCGTGTTCAAGGAGGTGCTGCGCTTCCCAGACGGTCCTTCGCGTCCCATGAAGGAGATGGTAGCAATCCAATTGCTTGTGTTTGACGAAACTGTAAGTCCCAAATCATAAATGATTGCTTCATTATTCTGTACCCATATATGCCATTTTTGACTTTATAGTGTCGTGTTTCTGTTTTGTTGTGTATGAATTTGTAAGCTTGCTCGCAAGTTGATTGTTATGGAAGATCAAACTATTTTTGCGAGATTTGCCCACATGTTTGCCGAGGGAAGGACATATAAGATAAGTAGATTCTTGGTTTGCGTTAACCTGGACCCTAACCATGTTAAGTTCCATATGAAGTTGCTCCATACAAGCTTGGTGGAAAACGTGGTTAAGCCTCTTCCAGAACATGCATTCGAACTGATAACGGTACCTCATGTTACCTCAGGAGTATTTGTTGGGTGCGGCTTAATATGTGACCTCTCTACTGTATTTAGTATGATGCATTTGTACTTAAGTTTTTCAGATTTCTCAGGTTATATACATGTTACTATCTGAAATCCTAATCTAATTTGTACACAGATGTCTGCGGTTTTTTGGTGTCTATTTACGAGCCTGGGCTGGGACAGAAAATGGGTTGCTACTCGAGGGAAGTTGTTGTTCTTTTGGAAGATTGTGGAGTGTTGTCTGTTGGGTTAGTTATTCAGTCCATTTCCGTCCTTAGGTTCTTCCTAATTATCTTTTATCTTGAACCGGTCTTTTGTTTCACGCTAGGGGGACGAATATATTAGCCTGTACCATGCGGGATTCATGTGCTGATAATACAATGGATATGTACGCAGCTCTCCGTCTGACTCATCCTGTGTTTATTGTCATTCAGTATGCAATGGTTTCGCCAACTGCTGAAGGTATTTTGTGAAACAAGTAGTCTTTTACTTGTATTAAACAATCTTATATTGATATTATCCTCATTGCCCCTAAGGTGAACTGGCAGTAACTTCATACTATAATGCAACAAGAGTTTTTTTCAACCCAAGTTTCCTAGAGTTGGAGCAGCAGAGGATCGCTATGCTTGGACGAATGACTCCACTGGACTCTCCCTCATACCTGCCTATCGTTTAGAATATTGCTGTCACTTATAAGTTTCCTGTTGTATCAAAGCTTGCTTCAGCTAATATTGCTGTCACTTATAAGGTTCCTGTTGTATCAAAGCTTGCTTCAGCTATCTTTATTCACATGTTTTAAATGTACTTAAACTTAATTCAGGCATCAGTACTTTTATTTACCTTTACATATTTAAGCTGCAAGCAAATTTATCGTGGATAATGAATGAAATAACTGTCCTCTACTGATCAGGCCCATTAAAACGTGCATATATTCATATATGACTTATCCAAGTAATAACGATCTGCCCGATTTACACGAAGCATTTGGGTCACAACAAAATATAGAAGAAATAGGTATGCTGTTTTTTTTTTTGGGACCCCATGCTACTTTGTATTCCACGAAGTCCTTTATTGTCGGATGCCCATTTGGGCTATCATATTGCATTGTATTTCAAGGAAAGGCAATAATGCAGATATTAATATTTGATATTAACTATCATATTGGATAAATACTTGACAGTGTGGATATCCTAATATTTATTATTAAAATTAAAATTGTAAAGTGCGCACTAATTCATAGTTCACCGTCAGAAGGAACAAACCCTAAGTCACTTCCCAGGTTTGATGAGCGAGGTAGTAGTACTGGGTAGTCTTCCATTAAAATCTGTGTTGTTTGCTCCGTCATCTGAGTCTGTGTTGAGGCAGACGGCAAGAGAAGGTGCCGCTCTGAAATACCTTCGTCGATGACATTTGGTGCCCTCGATTGATAATCAGTTCTAGCACCATTTCCCCCTCTGCTTTGAATGTATGTTCTTCTTCGACAAGGTATGTTTGGTGATACCCACATATAGGCATGGTCATATAGGTTCCAAATGTAAAGATCTTCATCTCCACCTGAGAACATAATGTAGTCTTGGATGGCCACAAAATCTTCCTCCAAGTCTTCATTGTCCATTGCACGGGCCATTTCATTTTCCTCCGATATTTCCCACCCTCGATTTGTGAGTCCTTTTTCCATGAAAAAGGTGTACAAGAAACGGAATATGTAGTACTGTTGGGAAAAAAATCTGGGCGTGTTCGCCCACACCCTTCCTCTTGCCTCCACGTCGCACAAAAAAATTCTTCCATTGGAGTCCGATTCAAAGAAAACATCTACTGGCCCAATGGTTATGCGAATGGTTCTTGCCCCGGTCCTCCTCCAACGCTGAATGCAGTCTTCCATTTCAGTTAACCTAAATGGTCGTAACTCTTGTGCCATGCTGTGTATTGCAGCTAAATGTATTTTCAGTTTGCACCTCACCTTTCCAGTTTGTGAAACACCCTTTGCTTTATAACAAGTCAGTTCTAAAACTTTGGTCCTGTTGATTGATAGTGGTGTAAACTTTATGCGCCTATTGGATTGAATAGTTTCCATGGTTATAGGTGTAGCTTACACTGATCTTCAATGTATTGTGTCAAACCTACACTTTTCATACAGGTTTATATCATTTCATACTCTCGGCTGTTTTGCCGCCCAACTTCCTTTACACGATACAATAGAGTATGTATAAATTGTACCACATTAGGTAGATTTAAATAGTGCTTTGTACCGACTCCACCACTGTTTTGCTGTGTTCTACTAAAGATGTGAACTCTGTTGAATGTAGTTTTAGCTACATGCTTCAAACCTAATGCGTACAATATATCTTTTATTGTGTACATTTAGATATCATACTTTTTTACTAAGGTGTACGTTACATCACTATTTTTGATCAATCCATTGCCCTCTGCTTTCATCACCACTATCATCTCCTTCTATGAATATCAAAGTTTTGCCTTATTCAAGGGATTTGTTCATTGTTGGAGGGTTGGTTTAGGATGACAATAATGTCGACCGTACCCATATAAGAAACTGACAATCCTTTCACAGAGCAAGATATGGACTGTCCACCTTACCAGCTTCAAAGGTACAAAATCTTTCCTAGATTCAGCTTTGTGGTTACATTGAATGTTTTTTCTTTCACTTTTTTTCTATACACTATCTAATGGTACAAAATCTTTCCTAGATTCAACTTTGTGGTCAGATTGTATGTTTTTTCTTTCACTTTTTTTCTATACACTCTCTAATGGTACAAAATCTTTTGTAGGTTAAATCTTTTTTTTTCATACATGGTATAGACCCTTGATTTATTTGTATCAGTCTATCATCTCATATGACCGCAGGGTCAAGTTTGGAGTTAATGTCGTTGGCGCCAAAATTTTATAGCACTTCTTCCCGCCTTCTTTTATTTCCTCTTACCTAAATCTTATATAAATTCCTAAGTTTCCTCAGCATTCAACCAACATATTTGCATCCAAACCTGCATATATCACTATAATATTTGAGCTATACCATGTCTCATTCTACAAGTCTGAAACACGTTAATGATTCTACAGATAGATGGGCAATTAATGTTGGTGTTTTTCGCAGGTGGAATGTGTATCAGAAGGCTTCCCCTTCTGCTCTATTTTGTGCCACAATGATATTAGTAGATGATGAGGTTAATGATTATATTTGTTACTTACAACGTTTCTTCAAACTCTTACATTTCATAATGTCATCATTATTGACAATCTGTAGGGAACTAAGATCCAAGCAACCATAATGGCCAAAGACCTTGAGGAAAGATTCCGTGAAACTTTAATAGAGGAAAAATGTTATTTCATTGCTAACTTCATGGTGTCAAAGAATTCCACCCAGTACAAGGCGACCGATCATCCATTCAAGCTGCTTTTCAGTCAAAATACATTTGTCAGGGAACAAACACTTGATCTGCCAACTCACCCTTACAGTTTTGTGCCAATTGTCGAAGTGCTTAAGTCCCAGTCAAGCAATTTTGCTAAGCATTTAATCGGTTACATGCTTCTGTGCACCTTTTATTTAATCACTGTGTCATCTTGTGATTTCTTTTGGTCCACTAACTTCTTCATATTTATTGTCTAGATGTTCTTGCATTCGTCAAAAGCATTGGCTCTCTTGAGGAATACCGGCGTGATGATCAAACAAATAAGAAGCTTAGGATGATATTATCTGATATTGAGTACATTTATCACTTCGTTTAACTGTTCCATATTGCAATGTTTCATCTGGATTACGTTTACTAAATTTGATCTGTGTTACTATATTGTGTTAATTTACAACAAAGCTTACATGTTTAAACGTCAACAGTGACAATGACATTGAATGTGTGCTATTCGATGAGTGTTCGGGAAGAGCTTACTTGGATCAATTGAAGAATATGGCAACTCCTGTTGTTATTTTGGTCAATCTTGCAAGGATTGCGTTTGATGATGATGGTATATCTTCTAAGTTTTGACCAGTAGTTTTATCGTATTGGTACTTGGTAGATGGTAGATTCTCAACTTACCTTCACTATGTGTTTAAGCTTCATCTGGTCTTCGCAGGGAAGCCACAAATCTGTAGCTCTTTTAATGCAACCAAAGTGCTTTTTAATCCGGACATGCCAGCTGTACAAAACCTTATTCAATGGTACATTTTAAAGGACCAAATAAATAACTTTATGCATTTGTGATCATATATAACTTTGTGTTTTCATATGTCCAGTGCAAAAGAAATGGACACACCGCTTGCATCTGGCCTAACCCAGCTTCAGCCTTCGGACTCCACCCAAAACTCTTCAGCTAACATTTTGCGGACCAATCATAGGATACCTTTGTCGGATGTCCCTTTGCAGACCATTGTACTGCTCATTCCTCTTTACTATTATTTTAAGATTCTGATTATATTTCACATACATTCTTGCTATTTCTTGTATGTTTATCGTTGTTGAAGTAAGATCATTGTATAACTACAAGCTGATTTGTTTAGGGAACCAGTTTTGTGGTCAATGCCTTAATCCATAAGCTTGAAACTAAGCATGGTTGGACCTATGAAGGATGTGGAAAATGTTCGTCCAAGCCTAGAAATGACGGTAATAGATTGTTCTGCCCTGGATGCAAAAAGAAGCCTAACTCTATTGAGCCAAAGTATGATATAATTTAATATTAAATTCTGATTAATTGAATTTTTTCTCCATATATGCATGTTGTGATAATTTGTCGTCACTAAAATTTTGACACAGGCTAAAGATCCACTACAGTGTAACTGACACCACAGGGAGTGTTTCTGTAGTTTTTTGGGACAAGCTTGCAACACAATTGCTTGGGAAAACAGCAACAGAGATGAAACTTGTCCTTACAAGTGTATAACTTTATGACTGTCATTATTAGATATAAGATTTTATTACTTTAGATAGTTTTGCATTATCATTTGTTGTCATTTTTAGGAGCAACGTGAATATGATTTTCCTGATGAGTGCGATGATGTTGTTGGTAAGCGGATGTTACTAAAGCTGAAACGTAATGAATTCAATTCAAACCACGCTAGCTCTAGCATTAGCGTGCTGCAGTACACCATTTGTGATGATCTGAACGAGCAATTTAATGCCGTCGCAGATGAGTTGGTAATACCCTCTCTAATCTTCGTTCAAACTTGTCATATTTCTTGATAATCCATTAATCAAATTTCAGTCCTATTATACTTTATATTTTTCCAACACCTAAATGACTAACTCTTTTAAAGTTTTGCAAAGAATATCCAACGTAATTGTGTTATAATTATATGAAATTTTGTTTCACCCTGCGGTTGTGCAGGAACATCCTCCTGTTATGCATGAACATTCTGCTGTTGTTCATGAACATCCTGCTGTTTTGGATAAACAACCTGGTTCAGTTGATGGACTTGAGGATGGATCTCTTTCTGCCAATCCCCCAATTCGTCTATCACTTGAATCAGATGAAGAGACACTTGTCAATCTTTCGCATAATGCATGTCGTACTAATGGGAAGAGCAAAAGAAAGGCTTTAACCAAGCGGTCTGCAAATGGTTCTGAGAAACCTGTTAACTCAGAAACGCCATCGACTTCACAGAATGCAACCAACAAGGTCCTTAAAGTTGTGAAGCAGGAGAAGAATTAGAAGGCAATCTAAACTGTTTGCAATAACGATGTTCCTTTGCAAACTTTAGACAGAACAATATATGTATTCGTGTTTGCTTGTATTTCCTTTATTTCCAGTCTAGGCTTAGATATCGTTACTGTTGTTGTTCCCAGATAAACTATGTTCCTATTTCCGTTGCTTTATTTTCAAGTCGCAAGTATCAGTGCTACTCTACTATATAATATTATGATGTTCCAGTTTCGTAATCCTATTTGCACTGGCCATGTTAACTTAAATGTTCCTCTTTTTTCTAAATTGTAACTAAAAGTACTTCATTGAATATATCAGTAGTCCGTAGTACAGCAATCATCCGATAACGATAATGAACCAATCTGGCAAGTATAAAATAATAGAAGCAACATTTTAATAACAATTGTACTTATGTTGATTATATCGATCTCTTTATCACACCCTGCTTTTCAATTTATTTGCACTTGACTATACAATTGACCTTCGCATACTTAATCATAAATATTGGTAAATCATATAAACAAAAATCAATATATATAAATTATACTAAGGAAACAACTTTTAATTGCTAATTCAATACCAAAAATTCCCCAAGCATACTGCCGTAGGTAAACAAAATGATATTGAGATGTCATAACATTTTTCAATAAATATCTAAACCTATATTCTATTTTATTGTGCTGTACATCTATCTATGTTATGGCCCATTCCCCTTGATTTAGATGTTTGCTACATTTATTGTACTGTAGTAGGTATACGACACTGCCTCTAAGTGCAGTTACTGTGCCAATACTACACCATCTGTCCTATACATGACATCCCCCACAAACCATTTCTATTGTTCAGCAAACAGTTTTATCCATATGTCTTGTAGCAACTTATCTTTCCCATCCCTGAATGACTCTGTAACCTCTGCCTTTTCGGCAATACTTACAACATCAATATTTTTATTTACTTCCTTGCTAATCAACTTCTTTCGTCCTTACATTCACAAAAAACAATAACAGACAACAACTCTATTTCCAGTAACATGTGTGACAAAGAGAATGCTGAACAACATCACGTTACGTTGGTTGGTTCCATTTCCAACGATCTTCATACACAGCATGCTGATCTGTTGCCTGAACCATATACCAAGAAATCAACAAAAAAGGTGACAAAAAAAAGGGTGCTCGAAAATATTACTAATGTTTCATTACAACTGTCAAGTAGATTTGATGATAATTCCTCCTCAGGTTAGTACATTTATATTATGTCTGTTTTATCAGGATTTGTGCTATGTACCTGGGTTAAAAACACACACATATTTTATATGCTTACACAACTAACCAAGTACTTACACTTATAGGCACACATCTGCGTCGATACCAACCAATTAATCAAATCTTCAAAAGAAAAAGTGCAAGGTTGAAGGGCGTTTTAGGCCCTGCGGCATCTTCATCATTTTCTAACAAGAACAAAGCCCAGCATTCAGATGAAAGTTATAGACAACAAGAAAAAAGACAGCCTCCGCTCATACATCAAAACCCTTGTAAACATAAACTTACAATTTATATCTTAAATTTTCACTTTTAATTCCTATAGTCTTTATACGTTTATTGGTTAAATCATTTTGTTGTAGCATCCCCCTCATGTGATTCAATCACTAATAAAAGAGGCTCACATAAACCACTTTCAAAGTTCACAAAAGGCAAGGACATAGCTGCTGCACATTGCAATACTTATGGAGCTTCATCTAAGATAGGTAAACATATTCAGTCATATCCTTCTTCACCTTATCAAGTTGATTTTAATGTTCATTATGTTTCATGTTATTGAATTTCATGTGCTAATTTTATTATAATAATTTACCTAGGTTAAGGCACCAACGTTCCTAGCACACACTGCAATGATAATGGAACTTCAATCAATATAGGTAAAATATTTTTGTCCTGTCCAATTTTCCTGGAAAATGTTGATACAAATTTCATATATTCCATGTGATTGAGTTTCATGTTATATTTGGAATGAACTGATGCAATAAAAGTTCATTTTGTGACAGTTCAACAGATTAACTATAAGGACCTTCGATTTAATTTGGACTTCAATGAAGCAAACTACAATGAAACAACTGGTTTTTGTTCGGATGATGAACAAGGTTATGATTTAAGTTTTGCCGGCATTCAATTCAGTAACCTGTACTTGATTTAGTTGCTGTTTGCACTATTATTTGTGTACCATTATTCACGTAAATAATGATATAGGCATCGACAAAGACTATTGTGCAGATCATGATGATATATCCCATACGTTTCAACAGACAAACTGTTTGTATTCAGGTACTTCATATTGCATTGCATCACCAATTACATATCACAAGGTTTATGCAATAAAAAGTTTGATCACAATTTTAATACTTTTGACAGAATATCTTGATGAAGGTGATGCTATTCACATTTGCAAATATTGTGGGGCATTATTTTGGTACAATGAAAGAGCTAAAAAAGATTCGAAGAAGCGAACAGCCAATACATTCTCAATGTGTTGCCTTCAAGGCAAGGTGAAGTTACCAAAATTGACCGCACCTCCTACTGCACTACATAAGTTGTTCTTTGACAAGAAATCAAGTCGTTCACGAAATTTCCATCAAAATATAAGGCAATACAACAACATGTTCTCTTTCACATCTATGGGTGGCAAGATTGAGCACTCAAAGAACTCTGGGGGAGGACCATATTGCTTCACCTTATCCGGAATGAATTACCACAGCATAGGAAGTTTGTTGCCCCCTGAAGGTGGTAGGTGTAACATCCTAAAAATTAATTGAGGATTTGTGAGGGTAAATAGGAATTTATTAATGATAAATAATGGATTATGAGAATATTTGAAGGATTTTGAGGTATTTTTGAGGATTTTAAAGGCCTAGTTTCTCCCTTATTTGGACAATAATAATTTTGGGAGAGATTATTTTTAGGCTCAAAAGAGGTTAATATGGGAGGAAATAAATAAAGGATATTATGGGAAAAATTTGAGAGTGAAAAGAAAATTTTTTATTCAAAAGAAATATCTTATTTAAGAATTTTAGGGCCCAGTAGTATAGTGTCCACTCTGCCGACACTCCTTTCCTCGCCAGAAACTTTTACTGTGCATCAATTATTATTTCCTCAACCAATCACATTCAACTACTATTTATATATATTATATTATATTATTAATATAATATATTATTATTATATTATATTATATTATATTATTATTTTACTATTCATCAATTATTATATATACACACACCTTCACCGTTCCTTCTTCCCTTCGTCTCTCACTCTCACGTTCTCTCTCTCTCTCGTCTATCTCTCTCTCTCTCTCTTTTGCTCTCTCTTTCCACCACCAATATTCCTATTATTAGACTTATCAGAGCTCGTTGATATAGGAATAGTAAGCTTTTCGGCCAACTAAGTACATTTTTGGAACCCCGTAAGTCTCCTCTACATTTCTATGTAATTAGTTTTTCGATTTGTTATACTTGAAAAATTAGACCTTGTCTAAGTTGGTATTTTTGGGAGTCCTAAAATTAATAAATTGAAGCTTAGGCCTTGATTATGAGTTTTTCTGAGTAGATTTTTCATTGTTGGAAGTTTTCCTAATTATTAGGAATTTTTGGATTTATGGAAGTTTTAGAAATTGGGGCTTTTAAATTATTCGAGGTGCTTATGGGTAAATTGATGATTTTTAGATGTTTATTAAGGTCATATGAGGGGATTTAATTAATTGATTTGATTTGGGGTTGCACCTAAAGAATTATTGAGGGATTATTGGATGCTAAGGAATTTTATAAATAGTTATTGGAAAGATTAATAATTTTGATATATGTATAAATGGAGTAGAGATAAATTTTAGAGATAGAAAGGGAGAATAAAGGTTAAATAGAAATTTAAAATAAGTAAGGGCAAAGAAAGGGTAGTAAGTAATTTATTTTCCAACATGTGTAATTGTTAGATAAATAATTAATTTTGGTTGTATGTATGGTTATGTAGTGCTTGAATTGCACTAAGTTAGCACGGGGGAGCTGCACTATTGTGAGATTGGTGCCAGCTATCAGGTAACCGCTTTCTGCTTGTTTATGTGTGTGTGTAGTGTTAGTAAGTAATTTGAAATATTATTATTTGACTATTATGATGTTATATGGAGATGAGATTTTGAATCACAGTTGAGATATGATTATCAATTGATGATTGATGAGATATGAAAATGAGATCTTGAAATATTATTATTTTTCATAATATAATGTCCTGTGGAATACTATTTTGGAATGGCATAAATTTGTGATTTGAAATATTTTAAACTGAAATATATATGATTTTGGAAACTATTTCATATATATGTAAATTCTGAAAATACTGGAAGGCCTGGTGCCTGATTGTGGTGTTGCATATCGATGTGTTGTTTGTGAGAAATTATTTGTGTATGTGACACCGGTGAATTGGAAATTGTGCCATCACGTGATGAGGTACCCTGTTGCGCCACAGGGACTAATTGATATATTATGGGAAATAAAGGAGAAAAAGACGTAAGAGGGGAGATCGCCCCTCACGGATTCAGAAAGGACGGAGATCCTTCTAATCTGTGGTACGGTTCAGGGAGGGTAGAACGTCCCTCGTGAATTGTACCGTGGTGATCAGGGGCGGGTGGAAGGTCCCGACTGGTCCCACATGTTTTCCCAACACTTCTATTAAGATTTCGTTTGGGTTGTTTGTGATTATCAATGATATATATTATTCTTGGAGATGATTTGGGATGGATTATTTTGTACTTATAAACTGTGAAAGATATTTGGGACCAAGATATGCATTATATGTGAATACCTGAGCATATTGTTTGAACTGGTATATATACGTATATGTATTCCACTGGACACCTTGCTAGCACCCACCGCACTTAGATGAGTAGTCAGTGGTTGCGTTTGGGGCTACCCCCGTTGATCTCACTTTTGCAGGTCCTAGGAGCGAAGTAGGAGGTCAAGGGAAGGATCCGGGAACTTCTCACTGATATCGTGGGATACTCTGGACTAGAAGGACAGGAGGTATTGCCACATTTAGGATCATATTTGTATGATGCTTCCGCTGAACCTTGTTATTATTCTGGAGAAAATTATTGTATAATACCTATTATGGTATGGTATTTTGAGAATGATGTGTGGAGTTTAATCATGTATAATGTAATTTTCTGTTATTATAATGGGAAGAAAATTATATTGTAATGACTGAGATTGGAGTTGAGGTTTGAATTAAAAAGGTAATATCTAAATATTATGGAAAGATCTTTTTCTAACTATGTTAGTTATTTTATTAAGTTAATTCCTTTTTTCTAACATAGTTAGCTATATAAACGTTTTAATGTTTAATTGTGAGTGTTTAATAGTGGGATTAGGGAGTTAGTGTTACAGTAGGCCGGTATATTCACAACTGTATGTCTACGATACAGAAAATGAAGTACAAAACCGCATCGATGCAGTTAGGTAATTACTCAAATTCTTACTCTTCTACAGTGTAAATATAAATCCATTTTTAATAGTTCTTACTTAATAGTAATCCCTTCATTTCAGCAAGCATCAAACTGTCACCAAGATTGATTCAACTATTGTTTCAGAAATCAAGAATGTTTTAGACAGTGTCAATCCATTTGTGAAGCAATATCGTTGTGCTTCAAGTAATATGGGCAATGAAGGAATGAGTGATATGAAGTTATGCTTGATCAATGCAAGGCTGAATGATGGCCGAAATTACAATATTCCGACTGCTTCAGAAGTTGCTGCACTGGTTGTTGGTGACATTGATGTGAACTTTAATGTAAGAGATATTATAGTTGAACAAAAGCATGGCCCTCCTCAAAGAATCAATGAATTGCATGCTTCTTATTTACCACTACAATATCCCATTTTGTTCCCATTTGGTGAAGATGGTTATAGGGATGATATTGAACATAGTGAGCATACCCTTTCTGTTACTAAAAAGAGAAAAAGGTTGAGCATTAGAGAGTTCTTTGCATGTCGTTTGATGACAAGGAAAGATGAAGTGTCAATACTACTACATGCTAATAAGTTGCAACAACAATTTATAGTCGATGGTTTTGCTATGATGGAAGCACAGCGTCTTCTTTGGGTAAGAACACACCAGAAAGAACTGCGCGCAGATCTTTACCAAGGTCTTTCTGATGCTGTGTTCAGTGGTGAACATAACGCTGCTGCTACTGGCAAGCGCATAATTCTACCGTCTATATTTACTGGAGGTGCTAGGTACATGCTACAAAATTACCAAGATGCCATGGCTATATGCCGTTGGGCGGGTTATCCAAATATCTTTCTCACTTTTACTTGCAATCCTGCGTGGCCTGAGATCACTCGCTTCTGTCAGCAGTATAATGTTAAACCTGCTGATAGGCCTGAAGTTCTTGTACGGATGTTCCGCCTAAAGTTGATGGCGCTTATGCAAACATTAAGGGAGGGGAAAATTTTCGGGCATATTCGTGCTGGTATACTGATTCTCTTTACTTATATAGTCTACATACATTCTAACTTACTTCATATACTATTGTTATTATCTAACTTTATGTTTTTGCCGTTATTTCTAGAAGTATATACAATTGAATTCCAAAAGCGTGGCCTTCCTCATGCTCATATATTGTTGTTCCCTGAGCCATCTGACAAAATCAAGACATCTGAGGACATAGACAAAGTTATCACATCAGAAATACCTGATAAAGAAACTTCACCTCATCTATATGAACTTGTAAAGAAGTTCATGGTTCATGGTCCTTGTGGCCCTTCAAACCCGAAATCATGTTGCATGAAGAACAACGAGTGTTCCAAACATTTTCCAAAGAAGTTTAATGATCATACACAGATTGATGATGATGGTTATCCAACATATAGAAGGAGGAATGATGGTGCCAATGTTGACATTAAAGGTATCTCTTTGGACAATAGATATGTTGTTCCTTATAATCCGACTTTGCTACAAATGTTTCAAGCTCATATCAATGTTGAAAAATGTAATCAATCAACTGCTATTAAATACTTATTCAAGTATATTAGCAAAGGTCATGATAGAGTGGTAGCTGGTATATTCGACACAACTGCAAAGAGAAATGGTCAGGTTTTGCTGGATGAAATTCAACAATATTATAACTGTAGATACATTTCCGCATGCGAGGGCACATGGCGTATATTTGGGTTTGACATTCATCATAGATTGCCAGCAGTTGTCCATTTGAGCTTCCACCTGCCCAATCAGCAATATATAATTTACTCAAACAATGATGATATGGCTGAACTAATGGACAAGCCTAGGATTTGTGAGTCCCAGTTTTTGTCTTGGATGCAAATGAATATGGTCGATGAAGATGCTGCTAAACTTACTTATGGCGAGTTCCCAAATCACTATGTTTATGAAAAAAGTAAGCGTTGTTGGAAACTAAGGGAGAAAGGGCTTGCAATTGGTCGCATAGCAAATGCTTCTCCAAGTTCTGGTGAGTTATATTACCTACGTATCTTGCTAACAAAAGTTCGAGGTCCAAAATGTTATCAAGACATTCGCACAGTTAACGATGTTGTTCATGAGACCTTCAGAGCGGCATGTGATGCTTTGGGTTTGTTGGAAGACGATCAAGAGTATATAAATGCCATAAAAGAAGCCAATGTTTGGGCAACCGGCACTTCTTTACGTAAGCTATTTGTTAGCATGTTGTTGTCTAATTGTTTACAAAGACCTGAGCAAGTTTGGGCTAAATGTTGTACACTATTATCCGATGACCTTTTCTACATTCCACATAGTCAATTCCAACACTCAGGTTATTCCTTACTCTATTTTTTTGTTTCCGTACCGTGCACCTTTCCTTTATTAATCAGCAAGTTTCGTTATTCATTTAGCTATTTTGCAGCCATTGTCATCCGTGATGAAGCAAAGGAAGATGCAGCATTACAAGAGATTGATAAAATGCTTTCTTTAAATGGTAAGACTCTCAAAGATTTTCCTGGTCTCCCTATGCCAACAAACACAGAATACATGAATTTTACAAACAAGCTAATTCTTCAAGAACTTACGCATGATCGTGCAACTTTGCAACAATCATCCATCTCCCTAATCAATTCGTTGACTGATGAGCAAAAACAAATATTCGATGCGGTAGTCACCTCTGTCAACTCTTCATCATCAGGATTTTTCTTTGTTCATGGTTTTGGTGGAACAGGTAAGACATTTCTTTGGAATGCTTTGGCATCTTCATTGCGTGGGAATGGTCACATTGTATTGACTGTTGCTTCTAGTGGCATTGCTGCGACCTTGCTACCTTCAGGTCGCACAGCACACTCACGCTTTGCCATCCCAATTCAAATTAATGAATACTCTATGTGTTCTATTAAACAAAAAACACCTCTTGCTGAGCTTCTAATTTCTACAAAGTTAATTATATGGGATGAAGCTCCGATGATACAACGCTTCTGTCTTGAGGCGTTTGATCGAACTTTACGTGACATCATGCATTCAGATAGGATCTTTGGGGGGAAATGCGTAGTTTTGGGCGGTGACTTCCGTCAAATACTTCCTGTTATACCAAAAGGTTGTAGAGCGACTATTGTCAATGCATCCATTAGTTCATCATTCTTGTGGCACCATTGTAAGATTTTCCATCTAACAAAGAACATGCGTCTAACATCTGGTCGTTGTCCTCATGAAGTTAAAGAGTTACAATGGTTCACACAATGGCTTCTTGATGTTGGTGACGGTAAATTGGGTCACTATGAAGATGGTATTGCTGACATTGATATTCCAAGTGCGCTACTTGTACCCCATTCAGAAACTCCAATGGAGTCTATTATTGCGGCAACTTACACAGATTTGGTTGAAAATTTGTCCAACAATGCTTACTTTAATGATCGAGCAATACTCGCACCTACAATTGAAATGGTTTGTAAGGTAAATGAAAATATGTGCTCCTTGCTTCCTGGAGAGGAAAAAGTCTTCTACAGTTGTGATTCAGTTTGTAAATCAACTGAAGATGGTGAATCTGTTGATGAATTGTACACTCCTGAATTCCTTAACACCATAAACAGCTCTGGTTTACCTCCTCATAAGCTCATTCTTAAGGTTGGTGCACCAATTATGTTGTTACGAAACATAGATCAATGTTCTGGACTTTGTAACGGCACTCGACTTCGTGTCTCACGAATTGGCAAGAATGTAATCGAGGCCATCACATTGAATGGCTCTCATGCAAATCAAAATGTGTTGCTTCATAGGATGGATATGAATCCCTCTGAGAGTAGATTGCCTTTCACCATGCGGCGCAGACAATTCCCAATCATCCTTAGTTTTGCTATGACAATAAACAAAAGTCAGGGTCAGTCACTTCAACATGTTGGTTTGTTTTTGTCTAAACCGGTTTTCACACATGGTCAGTTGTATGTTGCTCTTTCTCAAGTCAGAAGTATGGGAGGGTTGAAGATTTATGTTCCTCCAACTGAAGATGGTTCACCTTGTACCACAAAAAATGTAGTGTACAAGGAGATCTTTACAAATTTAAATATGCCATCTATGCCTTAACAATTTATCACTAATGTCTATGTACTTTAATACTCAAACATGTATCAAGTTAATAAGAGATATAGCTCCCCACGCATCGCGCGGGGAAACAGTGCTAGTTTGAAACAATAAGAGGCCATGCGAGCTGCTTTATCAGCAATGAAATTGGAGGCCTTTCTTTTGTTCCTATAACATTGAAATCCCATCATCAATTCATCATCCACATAACATTCATTCCCTCCTATCCTAAACATAAAATCTATTTAAGATGTCAATTTATTCCTAAAATATAAATATAAGATATATTTTTATTTTTTCTTAACTTTTATATAAATTATCCTTATTAATGTTCATTTAATACTAAACAAACAAAAGACAAAGTTTGAAAAAACAGGCAAATACTAAATATTTTGATAATAACATATTATTTTAACAAATTTAACTAACTTTCTTAATCTAATTAAATTAGATCCTCAATTATATATTTAGGAACAAGAGAACTATAATTTTGTTTTTTTTTTCAAAAGGAGAACTATAATTTATAAAAGTTTTCTCAAATAAGTTTGAGTTATACTCCCAAAAAAAAATGGCGTTTTAGTAAACATCATCAACGATCGGATATGAGCAGAGGAAGGAAAGCCTTCATCCCTCCAAATTATCATCACAACTCATGCTAGTAATTGAACCAGTCTTTCGAAATCAACATTTCACATAGGACTAAAATCAAGAAATTAATCGCATATCGCAGCATCAAATTTCCAATAACTTTTTTGGGATTCAGCACACAATCGTAACACATCTAGGGGGTAAATACCCATTAACTTTGAAACATTGATATCAAACTAGAACGCTGACCTAATTGATTCCGAAACTACTACAAAAGATAACAACACCAAAATACAGAAAATATACAAATAAAACAAACACAGATAGATCCTACGACATCATCTAATTAAGCACGCTCGCCTCTAATCCTCCTGGCAAGTTGAATATCCTTAGGCATAATGGTGACCCTCTTGGCATGAATAGCACACAAGTTAGTATCCTCAAACAACCCAACAAGGTAAGCCTCAGCAGCCTCCTGAAGAGCAGCAACAGCACTACTCTGAAACCTAAGATCAGTCTTAAAATCCTGAGCTATCTCTCTAACCAAACGCTGAAACGGAAGCTTACGGATCAAAAGTTCGGTACTTTTCTGGTATTTCCGAATTTCCCTCAAAGCCACAGTCCCAGGCCTGAATCTGTGTGGCTTCTTGACGCCACCAGTGGCTGGAGCAGATTTTCGGGCGGCTTTTGTGGCTAGTTGTTTGCGAGGGGCTTTGCCACCTGTGGATTTGCGAGCGGTTTGTTTGGTACGAGCCATTGTTGGAAAGAAGGGAGATTTTTGGAGATACAGAAATGGTAGTGTTGATTGATGGTGAAGAATTTTGTGGGGTGAGTGTGGGGTTTTTATGGGTGAGATTTGAGATTCGAATTTTTTGGCGGTAGGGACTATTTGGGTTTTGGGGATTTGAAGGGGAGCCACGGATTGTGAGTGAATAGACGGTCGAGATTTGATTATGAGAGGTGCGCACGGATCGACAAGTTTTTGAAGCGCCATCATGAAATATTAGATGGAGGGAATTCCACCGCTTTGTTAAATTAGGCCTTTTTTTTTTGGACTTTTATTTTTGGCACCGGATAGAGGTGGGAATTCGGGCGGGCCGGGTTTAAACTGGCCGGCCCGCAGCGAACAAAAAAACCCCCTATTTGTGGAGCTCAGTTCTTGAGTCGTCGGGCCTCGGGCCGGCCCGCGGGCTTCGCCTTTTTAAATATTTTTTTTCTTAATTTTGAATATGTATTGCTAACGAAAATAATGGACCTATAATAAAAAATATAAATATATATGATCCAAATTATATTTAAATACAAACTTATCAAGCATTAGTGTATTGCTATATACCAACTCAACAACTCATAAATTATGTACTAAGTCTAGAACTAGAGGTCACATCACAATTACATAGAATATTCTTAGTAATAAGGAATTAAAGTATAAAAGTGGACATACGGGACTTGAATCTAACATAATAAGTATTTAAATTATTATCGCCTATATGCATATATACAAAAATAGCATACCCATTTAACTCTTTAAGCAAATAAAAATAAAAAAAATGTTTAAAAAAAGGGAGGGGCAATAAACGAGCTTAAACGGACCGGCCCGCGGGCTAGCCCGTCTAAGCCCGCGGCCCGACGGGCCGGCCCGTTTAAGCCCGGTCCCCTTTTTTTGGTCTAAAATCAAAGCCCGGCCCTCCTCGGGCTAGGGCCTAAACGGGCCGGCCCGAATTCCCGGCTCTAGCACCGGAGCCCTTGCCCCTTGGTGGCTATCTCTATCTCTATTTTTTTAAAAAAAATTTAACCACTCCAGGTGCGTGCGTGCATGCATGTATATGTATTTTTAACCGAATTCCACAGCTTTTTAAAATAAGTTAAAGTTAGTTAAAAATAATTAATGTGTAAAAAATGTACTCTTCTTTTCTAAAATTATCCTTATTTATTAATGAGTAAGAGTGAGTAATTATAAAAAAAAAAAGATGAAATAGGATGTATGAGAGAATTTAATGCATGAACAAAAATCACGAAATGGAAAATATGGAAATAAAGTTAAATAAGATCTTATAAAAAAGATAAACCATTTCCCAAAAAACTGAAGAAGGACCTTCTAAGGGGGATGGGGGGGGGGAGTTTTTTTTTTTCCCTAGCTATATTACTCCATATATAGTCTACCCATTTCAAGACAACTGTAATTTAGGGGGTTTGATTTTATTTTAAGGTAATGGCCACTTAAGAATTTTAAGAAAGCATCAATTATGCAATAAATAACCACAAAACATTTGAATCAATTGGTTGTAGGTTGTTCCAACTTAATAAATGGTTTCATATTTAAATCTTGAATAGACAACTGCGATAATTATTCGGAGGTAACGAGGTTCAGCTCACCGTAGACCTACATTCCCATGAAAGGGTTTACTGGTACTTAAGTGAAAATAACATTTTTAGAATATGATTAGTTGGTAGTTTTCGGAATCTAGGAGCAATTACTTTTGGAATTTCTCTGGGCTAACATTGCAGCGTTGTAGAGTTCTCCCACTGCAAATAAGAGCGGCCCAAACTTTTTACACTCCTTCAGTCCTACCGCCTGTTTGGTTCTGAATTCCTGACTTCCCTGCTCAAAGCCTCCCATTGCTCACTATAAAAGTACAAATCCAGTGTTATTTGGGCCAACAAAAACATGGACCAGTGTCGATAATTAGTTTTGGGATGGAATCAGTTTTTATATCCATAAAAAATATTAGTAGGGAGAGCTATAGATATATAGGGATAGTCTAAATCTCATCTCATGTGGATGGCCTATTTTAATTTTAGATTGTATATCCATTAAAATATTTTTAATAAAATCAAATATAGACCACCCAAATGATATCTAGACGGTTTAGATACGGATAACTCTCCTTACTAATCTACTATCTTTTAGGTGAGTAGGGAAACTGGTTTCTTTTGGGACTCGACGGATGATTATCAAAATGTGAACTATAGACATTTTAAATATCTTCTCTCAATATAGCCTACTATATTAAAATGATGTGTGCCTTGAAAAATACTGTGCTGATTAGGTTTTTGAGAGTCTAAATGCATCTATATTCTTGACTTTATTTATGATATTTTGCTCCAACTACCCTCTTCTTGTCCCTCAATTTTTTTTATCGCTTGATACTCCATGAATCCTTAAATGAGGCTTAATAAAGTAATTTGATTTGTTCATATCTCAATAAATATAATGTACTTTGTCTCACATTTATAATTATTTTTTCAAATTATCTCTATTGATTATACATGTTAATGGAACTTTTATCAAATTGTTGTTTTTAATGTAAATGACCTACAGAAGTTAAGATAATATTTTAGAAAAAAACTGACACGTAATCGTTACCGTGACTAACTACATTAATCAATATGTACCTGCGTCGGTACACCCTGACATTCCCAATGATCTCCCGTTCCATGCATGTCACTGCTAAAAATAAAATTAGTAAAAAGATTAAAGATCATGGCGTGCACTTTTTTTTGGCATGGTGGCTTCGCAAATAATTGAATTTTATTATTAGCATCAGTGTTATTATACAAAGACATTTCACGCCGACCAGGTTCAATCGAAGATGGTTCTTTTTCGCCCCCCATAAGCTTGCACCAATCAGAGAGGATTAAAAACCTCAAGTCCAAATAGCTCCGAATTTATTCAATATGGTGGGCTTGGATTAAACAATTTGTGATTCGGAATTCACTACTGAAAGTGGGAAGATGAAAAGGAATGCAAATCCAGGATAGCTCATAACTTAATATTTATCCTCGTTCCCTGTGTGGTTGTAACGAGTAGTATGAACCATAAGTTAGTTGGAGCCGCCATTACTACACGCTGCATATTTTAGTGTAGGATAAGTTCGAATCGGATATATTCATATTTTAATTTACCCCCGCAGACAAAACAAAAATCATTTGAGCCTTGAATTTAATAACTAATCGTTTTTTCCTCCCACTGTCCCACATCTCTCTATACATCTCTCTCTTCTATTATGGGCATGCTTTAACAGTTCATCCCTCTAATTCGCTTTCGCGGTTGTTACAATAACATCCTCACAATTTGCTTTTTAACATTAATGCTATGCTACACTGTCCCACGCATACATAGTAACCAATTGTCCTGTTTATAATATAAGAGGTAATATGAGATTTTTTTTATCCCACATCATAAAACTAACATATAAGAGTTAAGGTATTAAATGTTCGATTTCTATTTTTGTCCTTACATGTTTGATGTAAAAAGGAGAGAATGTGTGAATGTGTAATAAATGATATAAGGGTAGAATTAGAAAATCACATTAATTTACCAATAATAAATGACTACATTATGTTTCCTCGGTCTGTATGAAATGGTTTATTACCTCTTGTAATACAGACCGTAAGGAGCACATACATACATAAATGTGTATGTGTAGTCCACCCGATCCAAATTATAAAATGTAACATGAGAATTTTTCTGATCAACATTATGAGAGCTAACATATAAAAGTAAGGATAGTAAAATGTGGATTCTATTTTGCCTTTGTATATTAAATGTAAATAAGGATAGCGTGTGTGTATTGTAAATGATATATAAAGGTAAAATTGAAAATCCATATTATTAATTTTTCAAGCATGCTTGCTATGGTATATTTTAGTACAATGTAAATTGTTAATTAGTTTATCCCTTTTTAAGCATGTTTGTTGCTAAATATTTTGTTATATGTTATGAAATTGATACGTTGTTTGTTTCTTTTCAAGCATGCTTGCTTAGGTAAATCATATATTATGTTGGAGGTTGTTTATGGTATTTTAAATCAAAATTATATTGTAATTGCTAGTGATTGCATGTATATGTCATGGCATGTGCATTTGTGATGGGATAGGGATTGGAGGAGGAATATATATGATGAATTCTTTTACCACGTGATATGCCATCACTGGGTGCACAGTAGATGGCACTTGTCATGACCCCTTCTTCCATGTTTTTCTTTGACCAGGATTGCATGGAAGTTGTGAAATATGTGACACCTCCTTAGATTTGTTCTTAAAGGAGGGGAGCCGTAATCCATATTTGAGCTCTATACCTTTGTCAGGGTGTATCTCAAGTACTAATGGGCTTGGAATAATCTAGTTGTATAGACTTATTTCTGTTGGACTTTATGTTAGCATATGGCTCCTATCAGCGGAATAAGGATGGAGGTAATGTAAGGGAAGTTGCATACTGCATTTTATTCATGAGCAGAGCATCTATTAAATTTAAAGGAAATATTTATGTATATTGAATTAAGAGTATGATTTATATGCATGCCAAAAACCAAGAGTTATTTTGTATACACACAAATATATAGATGATTTTGTAACATAACTGTACATGATTTGCTTGTCTATGTTAGGATATTTCAGTAGTCACTGAGATGTCAATCCATCCTATTATTAACATTTTACAGGTGAAGGATCTAATAGGAAGCAAGGGAAGGCACTCGATGAGTGAGCCTTGAAGGCTCTTCTATGCTAATTAAGCTCATGTCATGTTATATTTATTTTTCCATGGACCCAATATATCTATGTTATATTTTATTGTTTAAACTACCGTTAAGTTTTAAAATTGTCACTATGACATGAAACTTATTTGAATAAAATATTTATCTTGTTAGTTTGGATATTAGATAACTTTATTTGCTACATTATAGGGCATTTTAGTTAAGTATATGACTGTTATTTTTGGGGGGTGTTACAACTTGGTATCAGAGCCAGGTCCATGTCGATATGCCAGGAGGACGCTGGGCCAAAAAGGGGGGTGGATTGTAAAGTCCCACATCGGTTGGGAATGGGATGTTCCAACAAGATATAAGGCGTTGGACTCCCCTTCCCCTCAAGACGCATTTTTAAACCGTGAGGGGTGAGCTCACCACCAAATCTGACAATTTCTTGCCCAAGGCCTTGGGCTGTTACGGAGTGTACATACCTATTAAGGACGGTGACGATTAGAAAAATCGTCAAAGTAAACAAAATAAGAGGGTTCTATTTAACGTCAAGGGTTGTCCTGCCTATCGTATGCTTCGACCATCTCACGCCACTTCTCCTAGTAGGAATTAATGGCCCCCAGAAGTCTGAAATCTTAGAAAGTTTCCCCTAACACCATCACTACCAACTTGACTCTCAGCTCCTGCCCCGCCCCTGCCCCTGTCCTGGCCCCGACACCTGGTAGGAATTGCGCTAGCATTATGCTGGATCACCTTGTTCCTCAGTTGCATTGTGTGAGAATTAGATAGGGATGAGGCCACCGTCAAAGCACATCCTCTTATCGTCGGTGTTCGTTGCCGGATCCTGAGCAAAACTTTGCGCCGTTCTACCACAACTCGGAGGTTGGTTTCCAAGTGATTGAAAAGAGTTTATAATCTGCGAACGGTCTGTTCTTGCTCCGTTACGAACTCCCTAAATAAAAAATAAGAAGATTTGGTTTGAGGGAGGAATTGAAGTATAATAAAGTGAAAGTGAAGGCTTACTGAAATTCTTCCTCCATGACTGATTGCAATGAAACAGTCCTTCCTCCTCGAAAACCTAACCCAGCCCGGAGCCCCGAAAATGGAAAACCTAAAACGCTTTGTGTTTCGTGCTTTTCCTTATTCAAGTGTTCAGGAAGAGAAGGATAGGGCAAACACATGTAATTGGATTACAAATTAAAACCATGTACTTCCTGTTTTTCGAGTGTTTTAATTTCGATTGTTTGGACAGTTAAGTTAATGTGTTTGGACTTAGTTGATGTAGGTGTAGGAAAATCAACCTTAAAAAACAAGAAGTACATGGATTTAGTTAAGGTACTAAATGTTTGATTTCTATTTTTGTCCTTGCATATTTGATGTAAAGAAGAGAGAATGTACAATAAATGATATAAGAGTAAAATTGAAAAATGACATTAATTCATCCATAATAAGCGACTCTATTATGTTTTATTGATATGTGTGAAATGGTTTACTACATCTTATAATATAAACTGGAGGGAGCACATACATACTCCATAGTGCATTCATACATAAATGTGTATGTGTAGCCCACTCGATCCAAATTATAAAATATAACATGAGAATTTTTCTGATAAATACTATGAGAGGTAACATATAAAAGTCAAGATAATAAAATGTGTATTCTATTTTACATTTGCATATTAAATGTAAAGAGGGATAGAGTATGTGTATAGTAAATGATATATGAGGGTAAAATTGAAAATACACATTATTAATTTTACCAATAATACATGACTTTATTATGTTTCACTGGTTTATATAAAATGGTTGACTATTTTTTATAATTTGAACTGGCCGAATGTATTTGTGCTCTGAATCTCCGATCTCTTCAGCCGCCATTATAGGAATCATTAATACCTTGCTCGATGCTTACAATGAGACAATTTGTGTGTGAGCTACGTTGCTACCTTTCTCTTCTCTGATTTGAACCTTGAACGTGATTAGTGGGTTTCAGTCTCAGCTTCCATCTATATTTCCCCATTTATATGCTCCATTCACAAGATAAAGATCGCCACTTTATTATTCTTCTTTTCATCCTGTTTCTCTCACGTTGTTACCAATCTAGGGGTGGATCATGATATTATTGACATGAGCACCAACCTCAAGCCTCCCAATCAAATCTTGTTTTCCTCACTTTTTTTTTTATTTTATTTTCTTCATTATATGGTAATTATTTTTTGTGTCTCGAATGGCTCTGTCCTACAACTTTTGTGACCGCGCATTGCCTCTCATTCCCAACTCCTTATGACTTTTTTAACCTTCAATATTATAATGTCATTGACAGAGGCATGACCAATCAACTTCGTTGGTCCATATGGAAATTATACTATATTTACTAAATTGAGTGTCAGCTCTTGGACTATATATATATAAATATATATATATGTATGTATTGCTCCGTTGACCTATATTACTTATTAATTAAAAAATAAACAATAATGGAGTTTTGCTCCAGGTAATTGACTAATGGAAAAGAATGCAGCTACATTTATAACTAGCTTTTTACAATTAGGGGTAAAACGAAAAAAGAAAAGGGAGATTACAGACTCAGGGTAATTAACATTACTACTATGCACACATTGACCATTCTACCACTAAATTAATTAAGAGTTTTGTTCCCTGTAATTACGGACCAAACCTTCTGGTTCAAGAGGAGCAATCCTTATAATAGTTTCAGCTGGCTGCAGGGAAGAGCTAGTTCCAACAATCTTCTGACAAGTTTGAATTAGGCACTGCCTACACTTAGGACAAGACGAATGTGAACTCAACCACTTGTCAATACATTTCACATGGAATCCATGGTTACATTTTGGCAAAATCCTGACACGTTCGCCATTATTGAAGTCTGATAAGCATATCACACACTCTGTGTCCAAACCTGGAAGTTTCAGCTCAGCAGAGTAATTTACTGTGGGGAAAGTCTTAAGAGCTTTTTTCTTCACTCCGGTGTTGGCTAATCTCGCCGGAGGGTTGTTTCCGGCGGCCGGCTCGACTGTGACCACAAGATTGGAACACCTTAAGGCACACCTTATGATGGAGTTCAAGCCCAGAGAGCAAATAAGAGCACACAACAAAACAGACAGCACCATGACAACGTTGGCATCAAAATTTCCATTTCCTAGGTAACTGTCTGTGGGATTATGGGTGCTGTTTAAGGAAGATGGAGGGTTGGCTTGTGAGTTAAGTGGGTTGTGTAAAATGAGCAATCTTCTTGAGTGGAAATCCCCGAGAAGATCCTGGAGAAGCAGAGAGGTAGAGGAAGAAGAAGAAGCATACATGGTGTGCTGAAGAGGGTTGATGAATTATGAGCGAGTTAGTTCCCTGGGGATTTCTTTGTGGGTGGTTGGTTCAGGGGATTATATAGAGAGGGGTTGGTTAACTATTAATGAAATGGTATTAATAACAGGGAGAATGACAACAGGATCCATGGAAATGGAAGAGAATTAATCACAGACGTCCCCTGGAATAATTAAATTATAAAAAAGTTTCTAGGGATTTATATGATTTTAAATTAAATATGTGGAAAGTTGTCAATAATAACTAAATCATCAAACAGTTATCAATAACAATTCATTCAGTTGTATTGCAAAATTCTTGACACATTCAATTTAATATCAGTCAAATCTTTAGAGATTTCAATGTAATTTAATAATTTCAAGAAATTTGTGGTGATTAATTCTCTTTCATCTTTTCTTAGATTCATTTGTAATTCTCCCTTATTAATAATTATAATAATAATAATTATTATTATTATTGTGTTTGTCGTTGTTGTTGGGAAGAGATAGATTTGCAAGCACATGGAGATGATCCACTGAACTGTGGCTTTTGTAATAATTGCCTTTCTGATCAAAGAGGGATGATGAGGAGGGGTCCATTCTTAATCCCACTTTACACGCAGAAGGATGTGTCGTGGGCTCGTGGCTTCTTGGTGGGACCCACCAGCCCCCAAGAAGCCTCTGGGAAGCTTCCTCATAATCGTGATGAAGATTGAAGATTACTAGATTACTCCCAATACTAGCAAAATATATGCTTTTCCAGGTTGATTCATCTTTTCATTTCCCAATGAAACGCTAGGGCCAACTTGGATTGTCTGTCCTTTGCCCACCGCTAGAGTCCATTTTCAAAAACCAACAACACCCATAACAAAAGATATGCTTTTTCTTCTTCAGTTAATCTCCTTTCCTGCATTTACGACCAGTGGTGGTCCTTCACACATGAACATCCTTCCTCCATGTCCCAGTCCCAAATAAGGGGTGCTTTACATTAATTTATTAGTTTGATTTGATTATAATATATATAATTCTGAAACACCATGCTTCCTTTCATGTGTCCTTGCTTTGATTCTGGATCTTAACAGGAAGCAAGTAGCTAGATCACGATCTCATGTGTGATATGTTCTTTAATTTGAGAATTGTTGTGGCCACCCATTAAAGCGTGATTGCTAAACATATAAGACAAGGACTGATCATTTCATATATCCAACTGGCTAAATGTTTGGGCTAAATTTGATCCGCAATCTGATTCTGTCGAAGTATACAAAAAGCACTTTTTGGCTTTTAATAACAGAGTAGGCAGATATTATAATGTTAGGGAGAAAGGAAGGGGGAGGCAAGAGGGTGTTTCCAAATCGTTGAATATTTGACGGAGGAGGTGGATGGCAGTGACTAGTAACTATCCAAGAGATCCATGATAGTGGATAGAGCCGTCTTCTCTTCTTGATCTTCTTCCTTTTTTTTTCTTGCTTTACAAACAGTGAAGAATCAAATCCTTTGGATCCAGATCTTGATGGGTTGGATGTCACTGTGGTTTTGTTTTTTTGGGAGCCACTTTAATTTGAGGGTTGCACACTGGAAAGGGACAAGTTGTGAGGTATTTTAATGTTGCAGCTTGATCCTCTGATGTCTCAAAAATAAAAGAAGATGTGTTGTCGCGCTTGGTTTTTGGATAATGTTAAACTAATATCATGCCATCTTTGTCTTCGATTTGGTTGATGATCGCAAGAAGCTCCTAGACCTAGACTCTAAAGATTAATTAACGCTCTTGGACATTGTTTGCATCAACCAACACATAGAAACAACTAAAATTTCTTTTTCTTTTTAAATACTCAACAACTAAAGATTATTCCATCATCAAATATACACAATTTTACCCTTGGTTATAGTGTCCTCTTAGTTTGATTTGAAACATCAAATTGATTAGGAGATTCCCACTTCAATACAGGATAGCTGTCATTTCAAGAAATATACATATTTTTATATACTCAAGTCTTTTTTATTTATCATGACACGAGTGCTTATCCCCTGCAACTAAAATTTCTGCTCACATCAAACATCAGCATTTTTATATATGCCTTGCAAAAACAATTACCTTATATGAATGAAAAACGATGTCGCATACTTGCAGTCACACTATTATTTAATAAATTAATAAGAAAAAGATTGAGCAGTGCACTTGCTATATATTTATAATTTATAATGGGTGTGTTTGGATTAACAATTGGAAATGTGGCCTATATATAAATCAGATTAAAAATAAGTCAGATTGTGTAATGAGATCTATGTTGGATTAGTTGTGAAAAAAATGACTTATAAGTGACTTATTTTTCATAAGTCAGATTGTGTAATGAGATTTATATTTAGATTAGTTGTGAAAAAAAATGACTTATAAGCTCTTTTTTCTCCTTCTACTTATTTTGACTTATAAGCTATAAGCCCTTTTTAAAATAAGTTAAAACAAATGGGTAATTAATTACAGGTCCTGTGTAAGGGACTTAATTAAGATGAGGTCCCACGAAATCACCTAATTAATATGAGGTCCCATGAATTTGTTATTGCAGGTCAAAAAGTTGTTATCGTAAGGTCACAAGTTGTTACAGACCAAGAGTGATTATCAGGCCACAAGTTGTTATGGTAGGCCAAAAAGTTGTTATTGCAGGCCGAAAAGTTGTTATTACAGGCCAAAATCAGTCTGAATATTGGTTCATTAACTTGTAAGGAACTAGCCCTTCTTGTCAAATCAAATTCTCGCTATCAAATGAAGAAATCCAATTAATTGACGTTAGTCAATCAATATTTGAAGTTTTTTCTTTGTTTCATCACTGCACTTTTTTTCTGCGAAGCACAAATATCCTCATATTGAAAACAATCCTGGTCAATGAATTGTTAAGCATTAAATACTATACATATTTATATATATAGACGAGTTGGCTCTCGAAATCTCATCAAGGTAAGAGCACTCACCCTATGTATAAAACAATCAAAGAATAACTTAATCAACCAAAAAGTCTCTCATGTGGGTTTCTTTCCACTATTGCTGTGATTCTGGACTGTAGAGCGAGGGCCTATGCTCTTTGTATTGTGAGAACTTAAGGCTTCGAGCCCACAAGCCATAACTGCATGATTTCTTGGGATGGGCTATAAGCCCCAATACTGTGCGATGAGATGTACAAACCCATTATAAGCTTGAATTAGGCTTGGAAGCCCATCTATATATGTTTTGGCTGGCCCATGATTAACAAGTTAATCATAAGGCACCTGAGGCTTAGGGGTGAGCAATGGGCGGGTTGTGTAACCCGAACCCTAACCCATCGCCTGCCCATTTAGCATTAGATAGCCTATACCCGAGCCTCAACACATTTAAGCTCGAACTAAATGGGTTTTGGTTAAATGGCCGAGTTAAATGGGTTATGGGGAAACTCATTAATCCCTTAACTTATTTTTTTCTTATTACAAATTTCTACATTTTTTTATCAAAGTTAAAAATTTAAGCATCACATTCATATATTAAAAGTGATAGCAGGAGCCACAACTCCACGTTCATGTTTACCTCATAGTTTGTTGCACAAGAGAACTTAAATTTAGAGAAATACCATAATAACATCTTTTTAATGTTTAAACTTTCAAACTAAAACATTACAACCACAAGTTCAAAAAGATTAATATCATGCTTCCAAATCTTCATCAATTTTACAATTTTACATTTGTACTCATTGAAAATTATAAGAATGCCATGGTCACTGACTCACTCTCATCTCACTGGACAAAATTAAAACAAATTAAAATGTATATATATATATAAATGGGCGGGTATGGGCAGCCCGAAGGTGTGCCCATCGCACGCCCATTTAATTTTTAGATGGGCTGTGTTTGCACCCGCCCATCACAGGCTTTATTTGGGCGGGCATTAAATGGGTAAAAATTGTGGGTAGCGGGCTGGCCCATCGAGTTTCAGGTATTTTACTCGGCCCTACCGCGGCTTATTTTGGTCACTTGTCCCCGTTTATTGTGTGATGCTACTGGGTCGGTAGGTTATTTTAATTGCAGTAGTGAGGGAGAATATGTTGATGTCATGTTCAGTTGTTCTCCTACTCATGCTTATTTTCTCCTTTTAACGATTTCATATATCTCTTCCTTAACGTCATCACATTATCTTTTACATATATTGACTTGATTCCTCAAGTCCATCTGCTTTTACCGATGTAGTAGTATCTACTATTTTCTCTTCTCAATGCTCGTTTAGTTAAAAATCCTTTACTAATTTTCCACTTGTTGTCTATTGTTATATTTACTGGTATATTATACTTGCAATGAACGTGGTTTTACCTTTCTCAATATACAAGCAGCGGTATCTAGTATCAGTACATCTTTCTTTACAATGTGCTTATAGTACGATTTTTAAAAGAAGATGCATCTGAATAGGAACGTAATATGAAAAAATACGTATATAAATATCACTCTTCTTTTGAGCAAGTGAAAGGAGTGCAGATATATATAAGAAATCTAATTCACACAACATAACTGTTTCAGCCCATCTCTTTCTTGTTAAACTACATAACATAATATACTTGATCATTGGAAAATATTATATACGGTAAAGCCAAATAAGCTTAGAAAACATATAAATCCAGCACTAAAATTTGTTCCTATCACGCCAAAATTTATAATCATAATAAAATCACGATAAAAGCATGGATGAGGATCATCCTCAGGGTTTTTCAAATCCCAAAAACAATTAAACAAACTATTTTGCCTTTTAACTGAATAGGTCTGGAGAGCCAGGGCTTACAAGGGGTAACAAACAAAGAAGGGTCCTAAGCTCCTAGCTGATCAAATGTGAAATCTCTCCTGGTCAAACCAAAATTTAAATGATGCAGTCAGCCTATCACAAATATATAGAAGTATTTTCATTTAATTTCAATAATTTTAATATGATGTGACATTGATATGAGAAAAAAAATAAGGGAAAATTAATTACAAGTCATGTGTAAGGAACTTAATTAAGACGATGTTCCACGAAATCACATAATTAATCTTAGATCTCACAAAGTTGTTATCGCCTGCTCATTAAGTTATTATTGATAGCTCAAAAGTTGTTACTGAACAAGAGTAAAAATGTTGTAACCGTCAGGCCCCAATTTGTTATCGTTTTTCGGCCAAAAGTTGTTACTGAACAAGAGTAAAAATGCTGTAACCGTCAAGCCTCAATTTGTTATCGTCCGACCAAAAGTTGTTTACTTGTTTTCACCTAGTCAAAAGTTGTTATTGACCTAGAATTGACGATAACAACTGTCTGGCTTGCCGATAACAATTTAATGAGCATGCGATAACAGTCTCTTGACAGCAACGTGAGATTAATTACGTGATTTTGTGAGACCTTATCTTAACTAATTTTCTTACATGAGATATGTAATTAATTACCAAAAAATTAAGGCCCATTGACCTTTTCGTTTTTCTGGGCAGCGGGAAATGCTTACCAAATCAAATAAAGATGTTTCTGTTATGAAAACTTAGGGGAAAAAAGAAAGATGAAAGATGGAGGGATGAAGACAGGATAACAAGACGAGAAATTGGAGAGGAAGCAAGGGAGTATTCTTATTCACTTAGCTTTTATAGGTGCATACAATCCTTATGGTAAGCCTCTATTTATTGGCCTCTAGTCTCATACAAGAGTTACAATGTCATAAACATGAGTTAATCTACATTATGGTACAAGATGTAACCATTGGAAATTATAGCTATTAATCACTAAAAGGAATCCTAGAAGGCTAGGGGGTTATGAACATCCACATGCCACAAATTTTATAACACTCCCCCTTGGATGTTTATAAACAAATATTACTGTGCCTCATTAAAACCTTACCAGGAAAAAACCCAATGGGACAAAAACCCAGTGAAGGAAAAAGAGTACACAATAATTGTCAAAGCTGTCTCGTTAAAAACCTTATCAGGAAAACCCAGTGGGACAAAACCTTGATTAAGGAAAAAAAGATTATAGCATGATATTATCTCCCCTGAAGATATGATCACTTTTACTTTTCTACATAACGACAATGTCACTGACACTTTTACTTCCCCTATTGACAATATCATTTTTGTTCTTTTATCTCAATTGCATATAATAATTTTCCAAGTATATTACTTTTGATGCTATTTGAGTGTAGCTTCATGTTGATCATATTATACTTGAAGCATTATCGTCAAATGTTCTGCAAAAATGTATTCGTCTAATACTTGCAAAACTTTAATTCTTCCCCAAAATTTTAACATGTAATATCAATAAAACTAGAAAATATTTATATGGGACCTCTATATATGATTTTAAAATCATTGAGGAATTTAATTACTTGATCTATTAGTCAAATAATATGCAAACTTATATATTTGATAAGTGACAATATATTTTCAATGTTTTTCTTATATATGATTCTGGCATTTAAGATCCTTCAAGGATCTTCATTTAAATTTCACAATGGCGTAAACATTTTTTTTTCATATACTGTCAGACTTATATGCAAAATAATTGCATCTACCACAAAAATAATACGCCTTATCATAATCTTCATTGCCTTTGTGAAATCGATATTTCACATAAATATTTATAATTTTCTATTTCAGCTATTTGGACTGGTCCATAATGATCACATATTGAAAACATAATAAAATTTTCATTGTATATTTCCCTTTGGTCTATCTTTATGTATATTTTTCATGGCATACCTCCACATAAGATCCTTATTTGATCACGTGATATCATTTTCATAATTGTTGTCGACAGCTTTATTCTTTTCAATTCCATTTTTCTTGTTCCAACATAACTTATTGAGATCTCTTTATTATTTTTCAGGTACCTGTACCTCCTTTGAGGTTTTTAATTAGTTATGTCTTGGCACTCTTTTGGAGTACATGCCTCCTCATTATGACCATCTTCATTATAAGCTCCGATTTACAGTTGGAATTGATTGATTTCTAATGCTTTAGGCATGTTAGATTTGTTGGAGCATTTTCAGCTGAATATGAAATTTGATAATTCTCAATTAGGTCAGTAGTTATTTCTGGCATATATTTTGTAATATTTCATGAATTCAAAGTATGATAAACTTCTTGTTCATATTATATTTGAGGATCTACATTTAATAAATATAGTGCATTCAATGTGCTTTCTTTTCCATCTAATCGATTTCTCCCCCTCATATTTAGATAACTTTGTTAAATGACTATCAAATAATCATGCAGTATAAGTCTCCTAAATCCATTTATAAACTAGAAGAAGGAGTTCCTTACCCACAATTTATCTCAACTTTGTATAAATATCCATTTATACACGTTGGGGTGGATCCATAGGCAATGTATTGCACATTCAAAATTTGAGATAGAAATTCTCTGGCTCCTGACTAATAAGTGATGCAATATGTGATATAAGATATATCAACATTGAAAAAGAAACTTTGTTCTCATAAATATTTCATGGAGGCTTTAATGAATGATTTGTGGATCATATAATCTGGAAATTGTACACTCAACATAATGTTATGTTCAAACAATCTTGCAAACTCCAGGTTGCAAGTTAAATAATCGCACATGTAACCATTTTATAGATGCATCTATCAAATTCATTGAATACTTATATGGTTTACATGCTATTTGAATATATTGTCCTGAAGACAAATAATTTATAGAGAATTGTGATAATCAAAAGCAATAGTCCTGAAGACTAATTAACACATTTTGCTACAATCATATATGATCAACGTCCAAATTAATAATTGAGGCAACAATGTTTGGAAATAGAAAATAATTATGTTTTGATATAAATTATGAGCAATTAGATGTTGATAATAAACAGGTAAGTTATGAAAAATTAGGGGAAAGAAGAAAGATGAAAGATGGAGAGATGAAGATAGAATAATAAGACAAGAAATTGGAGAGGAAGCAAGGGAGTATTCTTATTCACTTAGCTTTTCTAGGTGCATACAATTCTTATGATAAGTCTCTATTTATAGGCCTCTAATCTCATACAAGAGTTACAATGTCATAAACATGAGTTAATCTATATTATGGTACAAGATGTAATCATTAAAAATTATAGCTATTAATCACTAAAAAAAATCCTAGAAGGCTAGGGGGTTATGAACATCCACGTGCCACAATTTTTATAACAGTTTCTCTGAGATGTTTGCTTGTAATTAGCATGTAAGATGACACAGGTTAACCTAAGAATCTCTAAAAATCATAGGTTGGGGGGTGCATGGTTAGTTTATATAGGTCCGGTTTCAGGGGACAACGACCTCTGCCACATGGCCCCACAGTTTCTTTGTTGCTTCGATTTTCTTCAGATTTCGTGTGATTTATAAATATAATCGGAGAGATAAGACTTTCATTTATGCAACTCAGCGACCGTGTTTTCGACTTCATCCTTACTCTGCACGCTATTTAATTCCCACGCTAATCACTTTAATGGCTCCTCTCTTCTCCTCGCTCTTCAATCGGGTAACTTCCTCCTCCTTTATTTTTATACTCAATGGATAACCCCTTAATTATGTTCCTGGCCTAGATTCATCTAAAGCTTAAAACTTTGATTGCATAGAGTATTTAAGGTGTATGGGTTAATCCTTTTCGCCTGACTTCGAGGAACCCCAATTCAGTTTTTTTTTCCTTGCTTGTGGCTGAGTAAACTCTAGGAGTTCTCTGCTAAGCTGTATTACACTGCCGATTGCTTGATATTCTTGTCCAGAATCAAATACGCTCATGGACTGTGTATAGTGTGTACTGTGCTCCTGGTTTTTTTTTTTTTTTTTGTCTGTGTTGTTGGGTTTTGAAAATCATCGGGTGTGTGCCATTATTTTGCATCGAAGGTTCAATTATACGTGTTTTTGAGTCTAATACTTAAAAAAGAAAGGATCTTTTTTCTGTAATTGCAGTAGATATAAAAATATGGCATCATCTCAAAGTAATGCTCACTCGGAGGCGGCAAAGATGGAACAAATAATCACTGAGTTCTTCGCCAAAAGTCTTCACATAATTCTCGAATCAAGGGCACTTTATGTGTCATCACGCAACTTTAGTAATGATCCAACCGTGACATCTCCGTCCTCATCATCGTCTTCTTCATCCCCTAGTGTTCGGCCAAGGGATAAATGGTTCAATTTGGCTCTCAGGGAATGCCCGGCGGCGTTGGAGAACATTGATCTCTGGCGTCAAAGCAATCTAGACCCTATAGTGGTGGATGTGATTTTAGCGCAGAAGCCCCTAGATTGGGGCCCTGTGAGTGTTTCCCCAAAAAGTGATCTTCAATGGAGTTCTTCCCTGAAAGAAAGATGGAATGCTGATCAGGAAGAATTAGGAGTTGAGGGGAAGAGTGAAAAGATTGTGGAGAGATGGGTGCTTCATTATGAGAGTAGAAAAGCTAAGGAGTCGAATTCTAGCAGTAGGAGGTCAAGCAGCAATTCATTGCATAGCTTGTATAAGAAGTTGACATTACTTTTGAGGTCATTGTATGCTAGTATTAGACTTCTTCCTGCTCATAAAATTTTCAGAGACCTTAATTCATCTGGACAAGTTCGCAGTTTTACCCTTTTTCATCGAGTATCTTCTTTTGCTGAGCCTTTCAACCGTAAAGAAGAGGCAGAAATGTTGAAATTTGGATTCACTCCTGTTGATACTTCTTGTGGTCGGCTTTGCCTATCAGTTAAGTATCGCCCATCTGTCTCAGATGTGAGCTCTGAACCATCAACACCTATATCTCCACAAGTTATAACTGATTATATTGGGAGTCCATTGGCGGATCCTTTGAGGAGGTTTCCATCACTTCCTGTGACAGGATTGCCTTCACATGGCTCTCCATCTTCATTGCCATTTTCAAGGCGCCATAGCTGGAGTTTTGATCGTTGTAGAGCCTCACCGCCTTCTTTAGCTTCTTCACCTTCACCAACACATACTCGCCGTTTTCCACCCTCAAGTCTGCCTCCTCATCCGTCGGAGGTGTCGCTTGTTCAGAAAAATAAAACTTTTGATGAGTATTATCCCTCGCCATTCATGTCACCATCTCCTTCTCCATCACCTCCAATCTATAGTCATGGATCACTACTTTCGAGCTCACAATCACGTTCTGAAAGTGCTCCAGTCAATATTCCCGCTTCTAATGTTGCCAATTACCCTGAAAATGCCCGTAGGCATGACTTGCTTCCATCTCCGTCTAAGTCAGATAGAGGTTTGAACATGATACAATACGGTGCAACAGCTGAGAAGGTATCTATTGCGCTGACTGTAATGATTTTTTTTTTTTTTTTGTTTAAACATAATTGACTTGTTCATGGTGTGTTTTGATTTTTCTAGCTGTTTTCTCTCGGAAGAGATGAATCTAAAAGGTCTTCTGGATCAACAGCATCCCACGCCTTGCCACAGATTTCATTTTCCAGGAGCTCCAGTAGGTCTTATCAGGATGATAATGAGGACCCTGATTTCACTTGTCCATTTGATGTGGATGATGTTGATATGATAGATCCAAGTACCAGGTATGTCGTGACAACAAGTTGTTTGGGATGAATTCTTTTCACTATCTTCTTTGGATATGCTGATGTTATGAATTACGTTTCTGCTTTGTTCATCAGTTCCTTTGGCAGTTTTCAGATCTAAAGAAAAGTAAAGTAACTGTTTGAGAATGAAAATTTACTATAAATACTACCTTTCCTCTGTTTCATATGTTTTTCATAAAGTAACTATTTGACTAATAGTACTTCTGTCCTGCTGGAAGGTCACGGCTTGCTTCTGGTTAGGTTGAGTTTACAACATTAGGTTTGGGTGGAATTAGGGGCATATTATATGTGAGCAATGAATTTCTATGTTATAAGAGATATGCTTATAGTTGTGTTCTAGCTGGAAGGTCACGGTTTCTTTCTGCTCAAGTCTAGTCTGGTGTATTGAGATGAGGGGAGTCGGGTGGCACATTATAGTCCATCACTTTCTCTGTGCCACATAAGATATGATAATGATCAAGCTCAACTACTGGTTGCTTAAAAAAATCGGTTTTTAATAGAGGATAATCGATATGAGGGAAGGGGGACTGTTGTTCTGTGATTATACTCATTGTTGTTTAGTGTATTAGATTAGAGGAAATAGATTAAAGGATTTCCCACATTGGGTTTGAGAAAATAATTTGTATATCTCTCAAATGAACTTGTATATATCACGTAGACCATGTGGAGTAGGAGCCTCGGGATCTCATCAGGAAGGGTCCTAAGCTCCTAGCTGATCAAATGTGAAATCTCACCTGGTCCCTTTTAGTAGATGACGTCCTTGGAGACTTCCTCTCCAGTAGTGTCTGAAAAATGAGGAGGCTGGTGAAAGGTGACACCTACTAGTAGAACATGATGTTTTATGATTTAATTAGAAGGAGCGGTTTTGTTACTTTTCAGAGGAGCCCCTGTCTTCTTGATCTATCATATGTGCTGAGGAGTGCTAATTTTTGATTTTTTTTTTCTGTGGCATGTGGCTTGCTTGGTCATTACGTTGAGGATAATGAGAATTTTGTTAGTCAGATATAAAATAGTTGAAATTTGGTTTCAGAGATGATTGAAAACTACAGATATCAGTTTGGATTATAGCATGAGTAAAGGGAGTATCCTGACTGTGTGTCATCATTTTTACAGTTGAAACTTCAAATTATTTTTTTGACCTGATACAGCATGTAAAGGGCAATAAAAGCATTCAATTTTTGATAAAAAGTGCTAGGATGTAAATCATGGGGTGGGGCCATCAGTGAACATATTTTCCCTAGACATTTCACATAGTTGTTCTTAGTGACTTGTCAACTTTGAGAGATTGTTCCTGTTGATACGTTAACATAAAATCTCGGTATGGTTGCTAGATTTTCTTCAGTTGATTGTGACAATAATCCTCCTTTTCTATTTGTCATGCATCAATATTTATTCGGCTTCCTGATCATATGTTAGGCCGAAATCTTTGGATCATGGTCATATGGGTGAGATGCTTGAAACTAGAGGAATATATCCTATAAGAAAGTCTCAAGATGCTGCTGTTGGTGCCCTTGTTCATATGCTGAAAAAAGCACCACCTCTACGTCAAGATTCATGCGCTTCAGAAGAGTTCTCTGAAGGTGCTAGGCCTCAAACATATAGCATAAACACTAGGGAGGACAATCAGATCATAGAGTCACCAATTTCATCGAGCATGATTTCGTCTGTGACGAAAACAACAGCCGACGCATTGGAAGAGTTCCAAGGTTACCAAGTGATGAAAAACTCACTGCTTCTGCGAGATAGCAAGCCCTTTAGTTAAATTATACTTCTGCAGAGTGAGGTTCTGGCAGAAACACAGTACTTTTCAAAGTTTTTGTTGATATTAAATCTGTAAAATACGCACAGTTTTTTTTTAATGGCAGAGAGCAGTGAACACTGGGTGAAGGATCGATCTGTCATTCCGTTTGTAAATAAATGTGACTAGGTCCATGACTCCAAAGTTTTGATGGAATGACCAGGTTTAGCTTGTCTGGTATTGTCTTGCCTTGTGTAAATAACTCCATTATGTGAATGTCCACTCACTGTATATAATGAAGCAGAATAGTTTAATGTAAGGACGTCTTAGTCCCCTACGTTTTTAATATAAATGCTCTTGCTTGTGCTTTAAGGTCTTGTTTTCCTGTCATAAATCACTATACATTTGTATTATCCGAAGACTTTGATATTCAGATGTCTTGAGATGGACGTTCATTGGCCTGAAATGTGGAAATGAGTTGGTATGCTCCTAAAATGAAACTGGATTCGTTATTGAGTAGTAACTGAGAGAAATCTAATTTAGTAAGACCAGCAGTAACAAGTTAACAAAACCAGAGTAATCTAATTCCGTAAGAGCTGTAAGTAGCCATTTGGACTCCATATGTGAAATCATGCAAACCCTAGCTTCATTAGTAGGGTGGTGATTTGCAACACTGAAAGCTCCCTTTACAATCCATATTGGTCAATAAGGAATTGCTTTTCTATGCTTGAATTTGGTAATGTCATATGCCAACGCCAGGGTCGAGAACTATTTTGGAAGATTCACCATTCATGACTCATGAGTGGGTTCATTCAAGGAGGTAGACATGTTTACTTCCATCAATAATGTCGTTTTAATGTCTCAGATTCATACCGTGGCCCGTGTTGTGCAAATATTTGTTTTTTTTATACAGAAAAGTTTAGGTGAGTTGGGTCTTTAGGGCTCACCAGGGTTAGGGCAAGCCTCTAGACTCAAAGAACGCTTACAGAGGCATTTATAGATTGTCCACTAACAAAATCCTTGTATCGGTAGGATTCGAACATACAACTTTTTTAATTATGAGCCAACTCCTTTACTAACTGGACCAACCTTAGATTTATAAAAATAAGCCCTATTTATAATATGTTAATTATATTTGTTATATGCCTTATAGTTATAATATATTAATAATATTTTTTAAAAATGATTATATGTAATCTTTGAAAATATTTTAAAGTATATTGCGCAAAAATAAATTCTAAGAACTGAAAACAAAAACTGATAGGGGAAAGGGGCGAGTAAAAGTTCGCTTAATCCCCAGGGTTAGGTGTAAAGCAACAGCACCAAGAATACTAAAGGACTGGAAAAGGGAACAAAAGATTTGGATATAAACTTGATGAAAAATTGAAAATGGTGTCTTGAAGAAAAGTTTACAGAATTCACTATCATTGTTTAACCGTATAAATTAAAAAGTTTAAGTGAGCAAACTAGTTAAAATAGTAAGAAAATAATTGAAGAAAAGAATGATTATTTTATTCCAGACTTGATAACAACACAATATAAGGATTTGTGAACGATGAAAATTGAAGATAAGTTCGTACATTCTTCTAGAGGAAGAAAAACAAGGTACATGACAAGACATGGGATAATTTGTTGGTTAGTTGCTGAAGAGAATCTAAAAAAAATTTAATGAAAATAAAATTGGAGAATTTGCACAAAGCCAGAATGTTAGGAAGGTACAAGATGATGATGATTAATATTTTAGAATGCAAAATTATTGGTAATAGAGGTAATAGGCTAGCTACTAGGTAGTAACCAAGTAATTTTGGATGCTTCTAAAGCAAGTTTAATTAAAAAGAAAGATGAAGAGAGAAAGATACATATGATGGGGGACCAGTAAAGCGGCCAACAACCAGAGTTGATTTGCGCTAATTTGTTTTGGTAGGCAATAAAATTTGTTATTCTACAGTTGTTGCCATCATTACACAGTTCACAAAAGTAGCCCATTAACTGCTGGTTCTTGGATGCATTCTATTTAATGATAAATTATGGTGGAACTGTATGTTTTATAGCATTTGAAGGTCTCTATCTTATATACGAACATAGATTATCATATAGGTTTTTATTCTCAAATATCATCTAATTTAATTGTCAAAATGGGGCCCTAGTTGCAGAATATAGACAAAGCTATGTCAGGAGGACGCAGAACTTGAAGCCAATAACAGCAATGAGTGCATGGAATTGGTATATTGTACAAAGTAAATGATTGGGACACAAATGTTAAAATCGTCAGCAAACTCTGCCTCATATTCCATTGGTCAGATGTATCATATCAATATCGGTATTATATTCGGCCCTCAATACAAGATCCAAAAGACTAATTTGCAAAAATCAAGGAAGCTAAATAAATGAACCTAAATATTTAAAGATTTTTCCCAAACTAATTTGCTTAACTCATCAAATTGATATATAATAGGGAAAATTTCAATTTACCCCCATAATAAGCAATTAATGTCAGATTCCCCCCAAAACATTCTGAAATTTCACTGCATCCCCAAGGGACTAAAGTGAAATTAAATGTTTCAGTTAAAAGACTAAAATGTCCTTATGAATTTTGTACTGGATTTCCAAGACACATATGAAGAATTTCCAAGACACATATGAAGAATTTCTAAGACATCTATTGGAAATTTCCAAGACGCATATGAGGGAACTTTTCAAAACATTTGTGCTTATTTTCAACATCAATGTGAGTATTTTCAAGTCTCAAAAATCATGGAATTCAACACTAAAACATCCAAAATTTTACAACTATATTTCCAAGACACATGAAAAATTTCCAAAACACATATGAAGAATTTCCAAGACACATATGAGAAATTTCCAAAACGTTTGTACTTCTTTCAATAAAGACATTTTGGTCTTTTAGCTAAAACATTTAATTTCACTTTAGTCCCTTGGGGGTGCAGTGAAATTTCAGAATGTTTTGGGGGGAATCTGACATTAATTGCTTATTATGGGGGTAAAATGAAATTTTCCCCATATAATATGATATACATAAGTATTATGGAGGCATTATGCAACATATATTATAAATAAGTAATTTATTTAACTTCTTTAATTTTCCTAAATTAATAAATCGAGCCATATATATTGAGGACAGGAAGCAGTACTCTGTGAGAACTGAGAAGCCAGTTTCCAACCCCCAACTGTGACATACTGACATTCAAGGGAAAATTTCAGTTTACCCCCCTAATAAGGAATTAATCTCAGATTCCCCCCTAAACATTCTGAAATTTCACTGCACCCCAAGGGACTAAAGTGAAATTAAATGTTTTAGCTAAAAGACCAAAATGTCCTTATTGAATTTTGTACTGGATTTCCAAGACACATGTGAAGAATTTCCAAGACACATATGAAGAATTTCCAAGACATTTATGGGAAATTTCCAAGACGTATATGAGGGAACTTTTCAAAACATTTGTGCTTATTTTCAACATCAATGTGAGTATTTTCAAGTCTCAAAAATCATGGAATCCAAAACTAAAACATCCAAAATTTCACAACTATATTTCCAAGACACATATGAAAAATTTCCAAGACACATATGGAGAATTTCCAAGACACATATGAGAAATTTCCAAAACGTTTGTACTTCTTTCAATAAGGACATTTTGGTCTTTTAGCTGAAACATTTAATTTCACTTTAGTCCCTTGGGGGTGCAGTGAAATTTCAGAATGTTTTGGGGGGAATTTGAAATTAATTCCTTATTATGGGGGTAAAATGAAATTTTCCCATGACATTCAACCCTTTTAAATATGAAAGCCTCAATTATCTAATACCTAATTCCTAAATTCATATAACACTCCCACTTCTGAATTGACTGAAATTTAAATCTCCATCCCTTAAGACTTAAGTCACTATTTATATTACTCTCGAGCATCAAGGCAAAGAATATTCCCTTCCCTCCTTATTACCTTTTCAAGCTGGTAATAACGATATACTCCCTCCGGTCCTAAATATAAGACCACATTGACTTTTTTTGTGGAAGTTAAGAAAGCAAATTAGACAACTAAATTATAACATATGTCACATTAAATTAGATTATAGGTTAGTTTATAAGTAGAATAAATTAGTTTTGAGGAAAAAATTTTTTTTTGGACTGAAACTACTTTTTTTTTAATTGAAAAAAAAAGTCAAAAAAGTCAAAGTGGTCTTATAATTAGAACCGGAGGGAGTATTAATAACAGTAGCTATATTATATTCACTCTATTATTTGATCTGACAAGTGAGGAAAGATTTATTTTGAATGTCCCCACCTTAACAATGCACTAGGGCTGTGGTTACTTTTGTCCTTCTACCAGAATTTGGGACGTTTCCTTCCCCTCAGCAGAAGAATTAAGAAAAGGGTTACAACTTTACAACTCACAGCCAACGAATTGTTTTTTGTACTTTAGGCTTAATGATTATCCTTATATTAGTTCCATCAATCATATACCATACCTTCTGGACACTTTTCTTTTAGCTATTGTTCTTAAGGTTAAGGCAGTTTGGGGTGCATTCATTGGTGCATTTTATTTCACTTATCTTATTGTGATTTTTTTTTGAAAAAAAAAACCATGATTACTGCATTGTTAATTAATTATCTATTAGGATCAATCCTCAGCAAAAAGTTTATACAAGACACTAATATAAGAACATTAGTCTACTTCTTCTGGAGTTAATACCTCGCATAACGTTTTTCTTCTTATTATTGCAAGATATAGGAGATCCATGACCTGATGAGGAGTCACAAGGTAGAGATCAACTGAAATCATCAAATGTTTCCCCATCTCAAGCAGATTTTTGCATAAACTTGATTCTATAGTAACATTATCTTCACATCAATGCATGGGGTGCACATAAACAATGTCTAATTTTTAAGCAGGGTCTAAAGTTTTACCTGTCTATTTCCACTTAATGGGAAACTCCCCAACGTTGCTTTCTGCATTCTACAACTTCCGTCCTTAATTATGGACTTGCTTCTGTCTGCTTATGTCACTTTTTCCTCTCGGAGAAAACAACTTATTGCAAGTTGCAAGAGACAACACTGCAAGATTAAATTATTCCTTTAACAATCAATGATAATAGTAATAGCCAAAGAATATACTCGACATCTTCATTTTTCCCAGTTTAACAAATTTCTGAAAAGTCCACGTATAGAGTTGTTCAATGCTTCTAATCTTATCGATCACTTCATCAACTTTTGTTTCCTTTCGGCTTCCCAAACTATTAATATAAAGCTCCTTGTTACAGTTCTGCAGAATTTTGATTGAATATGCTCCAACCTTACCTCACACTCCACGTGTCCAACACTCATCATGTCCCCTCACCAAACTCTAATCATATTTAAATCTACACCCAGATCTGAACAGTTTCATTTTCTTCAGGCCTACTATATTGCTCTAAGTGACACCAACACTCCCTGCAAATCATATCTGCATGATACAAGTACAGAACCTGTAATAAAATAGTAAAAGCTAATACTTTAGTCATTTGACAGCTGTGGCTTCCTAAATCTTGTTTAATGTATTAAAGCAGTTGGGAAGTGACACATTTTCCAATGTACTTCAGCTTCATGCATTGGATTTATTAGTGATTACTGTTCCATTTTTATAAAATTTTCCCAATGCTATGCATACATCATGCGCGAACGCGCGCATATATATACAAAGCAATGTGTCCAGTACACTTATCCATCGATCTGCTTTCAAGTCAGTAGAATAACGATCTTATATATACTTGGCTTAAACCTGTTTACGAAATTCCCATTTCATCATCAGCCATGAGTGAGATGGATTATGAGCTAGGTGATCACTCATTCTGCCACTCCCACATGTATCAACCCCATGAATATAGCTCAGAAAATGAATTTCCATTCCAAACAGAATATGACCTCTTATCTCCAGATGCCTCACTAGATGCAATGCTCGACCAAGAGCTCATTGAAGGATTGCTCCAGCAGCCACATACAGAGCTTCTGGACTTGGATTTCATGGATCCTAACGTCTCCATGGGGATGGACATAGAATTGAGCCAAGAAGTTACTACTCCAAGTTGCCAGGAAAATGGAGATCCTTGTTTAATGGGAATTCAAGCTGCTCTAATGGAAGATTTCAGTTTAGCTGATCTCTTGCTGACAGGAGCTGAAGCTGTTGAAGCACAGAACTGGGCTCTAGCCTCAGACATCATTAAGAAGATTACCAATGACTTGTGTGTAGAAAATGGAGATAGTTTATTAAACAGGTTGGCTCCTTTCTTTACTCAAGGCCTGCATTATAAAACCATACAGTGTCCTGCAGTGAACTATGAGCCTGCTCCTACCCATACAAACACTTTCTTCACTTTTCAAATCCTCCAGGAAATCTCTCCCTATGTAAAATTTGCTCATTTCACTGCCAACCAAGCAATCTTTGAAGCCACTGAAGGTGATGGAGAGATCCATGTCATTGATTTTGACATCATGGAGGGAATCCAGTGGCCACCTTTGATGGTTGACCTGTCAATGAGGAAGAACACTACCCTTAGAGTAACAGCCATCACATTAGATCATCAAAGTGCCGCCAGTGTCCAACAAACTGGAAGAAGATTACAAGAGTTTGCTTCCTCTATCAATTTCTCATTCACATTCGATCAATTAATGATTACTGGGGAAGAAGATTTTGGAAAAATCACATTGGCTGATACACTTATAGTCAATTGTATGATACACCAGTGGATGCCCAACAGGAGTTTCTCACTGATCAAAACTTTCCTGGATGGAGTAAGCAAATTATCACCTAAGCTTGTTGTTTTAGTAGAAGATGAACTATTCAATTTTTCCAGGCTCAAATCTATGTCCTTTGTGGAGTTCTTTTATGAGGCATTGCACCATTATATAGCAATTTCAGATTCACTAGCAAGTAGCTTATGGGATGAGTACAAGATGAAGTTGATAGAAAAAGAAGTTCTGGGGCTTAAGATTATAGACAGTGTGAGGCAGTTTCCTTGTGAAAGGGAGGAGAGAACTTTTTGGGAAGAAGGATTGAATTTATTGAAAGGGTTTAAACGAGTTCCTGTGAGTAACTGTAATATTTCTCAGGCCAAGTTCTTGGTGAGCCTCTTTGGTGGGGGGTATTGGGTGCAACATGTCAAGGGTAGATTGTCTCTGTGCTGGAGGTCTAGGCCTTTAACAGTGGCTTCTATTTGGGTATCCTCAAGAAGTTAAAGGTATCCAAGGGATAAGGTCAAAATGTTTAGGCCTTGTTGTGTAAATATAATTAATGTTTTATGCTTTTACTGCCCTATTCTATTTCTGTCTATAAATATATCCTGTATTTGCTTAATGCCAATTACAATGTTTTTTGACGCCATGAAAATGAAAAGAGCCTCATGCGTTGTTATATTTAAGGTCATTTTCACAGATTCGTGGTTTTCTAAAGAGTAATTAAACGTTAGTTAAAAACAATAAATATGTATGACATATATTCTTTTTCTAAAAGTATTCTTATTTATGAATGTATAAGAGAGAGGGTAATTATAAAAGAAAATATGAAAGAAAATGTGTGGAAGAAATTAATATAAAGGTAAAATGTGAAAAATACATTTATTACTCAAACAAAGTCAAATAGAACCTTATAAAAAGGGACAAACTATTTAAATAAAATGACCTTATATATAGAAAACGAGGGAGTAATAACTTTGCTACATAGTGTATATTACCTCTCGTTCTAAACAGGAATTTGTTTGAAGGAAATACTTGTTCTAATTATAGCACATTTTTTCATTTTATTTCTCATACTTATAATTTCTGTAAATTAATTTATTCGACTTATAAGTTAATATATAATTTAATGATACAAATAAGTATTTTTAGAAAAAGCATGTAACATATATTATGATTAAACAATTTTTTAATTTCCCCAAATAAAACAACTAACTCTTATATTAATAATCAAAGTTAATATTAATTTGTCTTCATCATATAACAACCAAGAGTATATTACACTAGATAAGCTTAAAAGGCTGAAGGTATAAAGCAAAATGAATCAAATTTTCACCTTTTTTTAAATCAAAAAATTTATGTGAGTAGGGTCTTAACACTCATTAGGGTCAAGATAGATTTGCGGACTAAAAAAGCGCTTACAAAGATATTTATAGATCACACATCAATAAGATCATTCATTATCGACGAGATTTTAACCTACAATTTTGTAACGGATGAATTTATTATAAATAGGACTTGGATATGTGTGGTAGTAACTAATAGACCGAATGATGTGATTAGTGGGCTTTGGGCAAATGGGCTGACATGGAAAGAATTATTAGGCTATATAGATGTGGAATAGAGTAGGAAATGGTAGTGAAGAATTTTAGTGAAGTCCTCCTCCTCTGGCTCTTCTTCTTCCTGGTGACCTTCCGTTCTAATTGTGCTTTCTCCCTCCTCTCTGATTTATACTTTTCTCTCTCCTTTTTGTGATTCTGAGAACTCTCCTTCTATATTCATTTTGTTATCTTCATGTAATTGAATTTCTAGAATTCATAGCTTCTTGTAATTCAGTTGAACATTGTACGCTGTAGACGCTCTGGTTTGATTGCAGAACTGAGAGTATTATCTCTCTATTTTCTTAAATTCATGGATTGCATTCTCTGGATTTATTGTGTTTGTTTCATTGGTGCTTACATTGGCCTTCTGCTACCATGACGGATTCTGTTCCAAATTTTGTGAAATCCATGGAGCATTGATGTTTTGAAGATGGAGCTCGCTTTGACCGTATGGATGCTATGCTTGGTTCCATTCAACGCAAATTGGACTTAATGCACAGTGAACTCCATTATATGTTTTTCCCTACCTTCATGGATGTGAACTCTAATTCCACTTTTGCGATTGAGCGTTCACCAGCCGCTACAAATCCACCCATACTCCTACCATCAGTTCTCACCCACTTGAACGCACAAATTCGTCAGTCGTAACCGCCGCTTTTACCACCGTTGGATCTGTTTTTTCCAATGCTGTCCAAAACACTAAAGTTAATTCCGCGTTAGTGGATACACATTCCAAATCTACCGTCGATCATTCGCCAGCTATGTTGTCTACATACTCTGCTTCTTCGATCAATTCTTACCTTCTTCGGTCAATGGTTTTTTGAGCCAACCCGTTTAGCAGATCCCACCCAAATTTTCACTTTCAAACCATGTACGTTAAACAATGGCTCAAACAGAGATAACTCTTGTTTTGTACTTTTACACTTGGGCCCAAAATATGTTTGGGCCGCCAACATGACATACAAACAAAGAGCTGATAAAGAAATTGATGCGGATCCCATGCCGCCCTTTCTTCCAACTTCTGCATTTTATTGGGCGAAAGACAAAAGTGTGTTTGGATTGCTTTAAATCCAAGAAATAAGCAGTTATTTTGGGTAGAAAAGACACTTAAAATTGTTGATAGCTTTTTTTTTTGGGAAAATTAATTAGAGGTCCCTGGGATGACACATAATAAGAGAGAGGTCTCACTAAATGCTCAAATTAAAGTAGGGTCCCATGGGACCTTATTTCTATTATGTTTTAAACCCAATTTACCCTTTTATCCCTTTCATTAAAAACCAAAAACCAAAAACCCAATTCATTCTTCACTCCCTTTCAACTTTCATCACCGATGAAGCTTCCCAAGAACCCTAGATTTCGCCTCCATCCTTGCACCGTGGATTTTCGCCGGCCGTCTTCGTCTCAGCCAGGCTGTGGTTCGCTCAAAGATTCAGAGCCATCTTAGGTGCTGATCTCCATTTTGAACATTTGGGTGAGCGATCAAATAGTTGTAATTGTTTCACTAGTTCTTTGTCAAGCTTGCTGTGCTTGTTTCTGGCTGAAGTTTTCTCTTGAGTAAGTCCATTGTTTCTGCTAATATCTGCTGCAAAATCATGTGTTTTGGAGGTTAAAATTACTGCCAATTTATTTCTATTTTTGAACGGTTTTGTACTTCATTGCTGAAGCTTTTGTTTGGTCCTGTAATTATTCTTTTTTTTTGTGGCCCAAGTTGCAGCAAAAATCTGATTGTACAATCTATTGTGATTATGTTCTGTACCTAGTCACATGCATTGAATTTCATTTAAAGTAGCTGTGATTCTGTTCTTGCAATTTTGTTGGTGGATTCATGCATATAAATCCGATCATGTGCCTAGAATTTGCTGCAACATATTGGTGTATTGTGACTTGATTTTAATTTGAACAATTTGTGTAGTTTGAATTTTAGGAAAATCTGAGATTCAATTGAACAAGGTTGCTGACTTTGAGGGGTGTATAAGCTCTGTTTTTTCGTCCAAAAACAGGGGAAATCCGAAAAAACTGTAGCTTTTTCGGTTTCCACATGAGCTAAAATTTTCATTGTCGTCAGAGCTCAAATAGTTGTTATTGCAGGTCATTCAGTTGTAAATAACAACTTTCTGGAAGACAATTGAAGTTTTGAATGAATTTTATTGGGGATGGGTTTTGTGCTTTGTTATTTTGTTCTAAGACAGGGGTGAAGTAAAAGGTTGAAGCTTTGTTGGGTTAACACCAATGTGTTGGTATTTTAATAAGGTGTTTTCATTACTTTAATATAAAGTTGTCACAGATGCTCATTAAGTCGTTATATCTGGTCATTTACTTGTGAATAACAATGTTCTTGTGCACGATGAATGAGAAGATGGAGGGGACATCAGGGAAGCATGTAATATGTTTGTTGCATACGGGTGGACGATTTATAAATGGTGAAGAAGGTGAGATGCAATATGTGGGGGGCAGTACCATATCAAGATATAAAGGAAGGCACTACTTATGGAGAATTGAGACAAGTTGTATAAATTATGTGAATTTTATCAGCATTTTGACTTTGTGTAGCAACTTTTAGTGATTTTGTAAGTTGTTACGGCCGTTACTAGGTGTCAAGATTTTGGGTTGTAACAACTTTTGGGCGGGTTGTTTGTAAGAATGTTGTGACCATGTATAACAAGATATTGGGCATTAGTAACAACCTTTTGACTATGTGTAACAACTTATTGGGCACCAGTCATAAGTAATTTAATTTCTTTAAAGTTACATTTTAGCACAGGGAAAACTGAAAGTGGGTTTTCATCGTCACAACTTTTGGGCAACGCGTAACAACTTATTGGGCATTAATAACAAGTTATTGGGCACAACTGACAATGTGTAAAAAAATTTAGTACTAACAACTTCTGGACTGTCTTTAACAACCTTCTGACCATGCATAACATAACGACTTATTGGGCACCAGTCATAAGTCACTTAATTTATTGAAAATTGCATTTTAGCACGGAAAACTGAAACTGGGTTTCCATCGTCACAACTTTTGGGCAACGCGTAACAATTTATTGGGCATTAATAACAAGTTATTGGGTACAACTGACAATGTGTAAATGTTTTTAGTACTAACTTTTGGGTTGTCTTTAACAACCTTATGACCATGCGTAACAACTTATTGGGCAACAGTCACAAGTCATTTAATTTCTTGAAAATTGCATTTTAGCACGGAAAACTGAAACTGGGTTTCTATCGTCACAACTTTTGGGCAACGCGTAACAACTTATTGGGCACAACTGACAATGTGTAAATGTTTTTAGTACTAACTTCTGGGTTGTCTTTAACAACCTTATGACCATGCGTAACAACTTATTGGGCAACATTCACAAGTCATTTAATTTCTTGAAAATTGCATTTTAGTACAGGGAAAACTGAAACTGGGTTTCCATCGTCACAACTTTTGGGCAACGCGTAACAACTTCTTGGCCTTTAGTAACAAGTTATTGGCCACCTGACACAAGTCATTTAATTTATTTAATGTCGCACTTTTAGCACAAGGATAACAGAAAATGGTATTGCCTTTGTCATCTGTAATAAGATTATGACTAACACACATATACAACACGACCTTATCATTATAACAACGTTTTGCCTGTCCATAACAACATTCTGGGCATGTATAACAATGTTTTGGGCAATCATAACAAGTTTCATAACAGAATCAGTTATAACAGCATCATTTCACATTTGTTATTAAAGACAACTTGCCATTCAGCACCAGTTACAATTCATAGACAAGTAGTCCACATAAGTTGTTGTATCATCAAAGCACACTCTAAATTTCATGGTTATTCCCCTAACTTCGTATCTAACAATTAATGCTACAATTGTTCTCAATTCTCCATAAGTAGTGCCTTCCTTTATAGTTCTTGATATGATACTGCCCCCCACATATTGCATCTCACCTTCTTCACCATTTATAAATCGTCCACCCGTATGCAACAAACATATTACATGCTTCCCTGATGTCTCCTCCATCTTCTCATTCATCCTGCACAAGAACATTGTTATTCACAAGTAAATGACCAGATATAACGACTTAATGAGCATCTGTGACAACTTTATATTAAAGTAATGAAAACACCTTATTAAAATACCAACACATTGGTGTTAACCCAACAAAGCTTCAACCTTTTACTTCACCCCTGTCTTAGAACAAAATAACAAAGCACAAAACCCATCCCCAATAAAATTCATTCAAAACTTCAACTATCTTCCAGAAAGTTGTTATTTACAACTGAATGACCTGCAATAACAACTATTTGAGCTCTAACGACAATGAAAATTTTAGCTCGTGTGGAAACCGAATTTGGACGAAAAAACAGAGCTTATACACCCCTCAAAGTCAGCAACCTTGTTCAATTGAATATCATATTTTCCTAAAATTCAAACTACACAAATTGTTTAAATTAAAATCAAGTCACAATACACCAATATGTTGCAGCAAATTCTAGGCGCATGATCGGATTTATATGCATGAGCCCACCAACAAAATTGCAAGAACAGAATCACAGCTACTTTAAATGAAATTCAATGCATGTGACTAGGTACCGAACATAATCACAATAGATTGTACAATCAGATTTTTGCTGCAACTTGGGCCACAAAAAAAAAACAGAATAATTACAGGACTAAACAAAAGCTTCAGCAATGAAGTACAAAACCTAGCAAAAATAGAAATAAATTGGCAGCAATTTTAACCTCCAAAACACATGATTTTGCGGCAGATATTAGCAGAAACAATGGACTTACTCAAGAGAAAACTTTAGCCAGAAACAAGCACAGCAAGCTTGACAAAGTACTAGTGAAACAATTACAACTATTTGATCGCTCAGCCAAAGGTTCAAAATGGAGATCGGCACCTAAGATGGCTCTGAATCTTTGAGCGAACCACAGCCTGGCTGAGACAAAGACGGCCGGCGAAAATCCACGGTGCAAGGATGGAGGCGAAATCTAGGGTTCTTGGGAAGCTTCATCGGTGATGAAAGTTGAAAGGGAGTGAATAATGAATTGGGTTTTTTGTTTTTGGTTTTTAATGAAAGGGGTAAAAGGGTAAATTGGGTTTAAAACATAATAGAAATAAGGTCCCATGGGACCCTACTTTAATTTGAGCATTTAGTGGGACCTCTATCTTATAATTAATTTTCCCTTTTTTTTTTAAGTTGGTTGATTGACTTATACTCAATTTAACTTATCCCTTATAAGTATCTAATAAGTAGAAACTAAAAAAAGAGCTTATGAAAAAAAAAGTACTTATAAGTAAGTGCTTATAGAGGTGGACCCCACAAATTCTGACTTATTTTTCACAGCTAATCACAATTAAGCCAAACATAAATCATATTACACAATCTGACTTATGAAAAATAAGTCACTTATAAATTATTTTTTTCACAATTAATCCAAACATAAATCCCATTATACAATCTGACTTATTTTCAATAAAACTTATATATAAGTCCCTTCCCTTTTATGAATTCAGAGAAGTGGGAGTGCCACGTGTATGAATGATATCAGGGGCGAAGAGACTCCACCTGAAACATTCCACACAATTCTTACAAACTCGTAGAACGGTGCCATAGATGAGTGGGTTGCACCAAACATGGAATCCAAAGCCAAAAACTTTATTAGGGTAGGAGACTATATTCTGAAGATGAAGATCAAAGAAGGTTCTTTCTCCACCGTGTGGAAAGCTGAACACATATTCAACGGCGATGAAGTGGTTGTGAAACAAGTTTGCCTCTCCAGACTCAATCGCCGCCTCAAGTCCAGCTTTGACTGCGAAATCAATTTTCTATCCTCCGTCAACCACCCTCATATAATTCGCCTTCTTGACATCTTCCAGGTTCATCTCCCTCCCCTTTTTATCAATTCCCAAATTTTCAATGCCAACTTTAAGATTTGCCATGGTTTTTCAAGTAGTAAGAACTGACATGTGTCAAGAACTAGTTTTTTTTTTGTTTGTTAAAACTTAAATTTAAGTATTTGTATATGTCAAGGCTCTAAGTGGATGGGTTCATCTCTTTTATGTATCGATCCTTAAGGATGCAGTATTGGTAGGAGTTAAGGCATTTATGATGGAAATGTGGTAAAATGATGATAGGTCTAATCATTATATGGTTTGCTTTATTCCCAGCTTAATTCAAGCTTTATTGTCTTTTGAGAATAGGAAGATGGATGTGTATACCTGGTCCTGGAGTTTTGTGCTGGAGGAAATTTGGCTGCTTACATTCAGCTCCATGGGAGAGTTCAGCAACAAATTGCTAGAAAATTCATGCAGCATCTTGGTAACTTATCTGCAGTTTTATATTGTTGAACTGTTCTTTTGTGATGGCTCGAAAGAGCTTTGGAATATTATGGTTTACTGTTGTGATGCAGGATCTGCTTTGGAAATATTGCACTCTCGTGGCTTCATTCACAGGGACCTGAAGCCTGAGGTAAAATTTATATTTATTGAAAAAACTTTAATGTTGTTTATGTCAGCTTAGTTACAAGTGGTTTTTGCATCAGCATGCCTACATTTGTTATCATGCTTAGTTGTAAGTTAATGTACTACTGAGACTAGAAACATATTTGCTTGCTTTGGGCCATTGCTGGACCAGAACATTTTGTTATCAAGCCAAGGGGATGATTCAGTGCTTAAGATTGCTGATTTTGGTCTATCAAGGTAGTTATCGGTTTAGGGGAGTGAATTTGATTTGGATTAGAAGTCAGTTTTATATTTGCTTTTTTCCCCCTTTCTGTTACTTTGGCTTACTTGATAATTCATTTCCTTCCCTATACGAACAGAACATTGCGTCCAGGTGAATATGCCGATACTGTTTGTGGGTCTCCATTATACATGGCTCCTGAAGTTCTTCAATTCCAGAAATATGATGATAAGGTATGAGCTGTATGCGTATGTGCTTGTGCCTGTGTGTGTGATTCATAATAAATAAGCATGCTGAAGAGTTTAATTAATAACTAAAGGCAGATATGTGGAGTGTTGGTGCCATTCTTTTTGAGCTTTTAAATGGCTTTCCACCCTTCAATGGAAGAAATAATGTACAGGTAACACTCTAACTTTAGACGGTGTATATCGAAATTTGTTCTCTTTTGTTACAGTCGACTTATATTGCTGAGTTATGGTAAAAAAAAAAAAAACTTATATTGCTGAGTTCAGCTGTTGAAGAATATCAGATCCTGCACATGCCTTCCATTTTCCCAGCGAATCCTTTCAGCAGTAGATCCTGACTGTCTTGATATGTGTTCTAGACTACTGTGCTTAAATCCAGGTCACAGGTCACGCACATTCTTTTAGTACATAAAATTATCATCATCATCAATATCGATTAGCTGAAATTCTCATGGAGATCTATTTTGCACTGAAATATTTCCAAAATGTTGCAGAGGAGCGTCTATCTTTTGATGAATTTTATGGGCATAGGTTTCTAAGACAACTAGATAAGTCATGGGGTCTTAGCAGCAATCCAAGAATTGAAGGGATTTATGCGCAGAAGAGTAAGTAGAGATTCAAAGCAGCATGATGCTTAGTTATGCTACAAACATTCTATCCAGTCAATTTGTTTTTGACCGTTGACCAAAACTTACAGAAATAAAAGAGGCAGGAGCTGGAAATTGGTAGGCCTCAAATGATTTTAAACAGCTTTGAGTTTGTTTTGTTATGTATTGTTTGAAAATTGAAATGAAATAGCTGTATAATGATTCGTGTGATGAAGAAAGAAGAGAGAGAGAAAAAAATACTTACCCTTGTAAAATTGTGATACAATCCTAGTGGCATGGTAAAGTGTGATCATTATTCTTATGGGATCTTCATAAATAAGTATTTTCCTCATTATGAGTAAAATATACCACAATATTCGTAAATAATTTTTTCCTGATTTGAAATTTATGTTCTAGAATTAACTATGGTCCCCCTTTTTATTAAAAAAAATATTTGTAAGAACATAATACAATTCATGAATTGAACTGTGAGCATTGTACATTTGATCATCATTATTAGATTTTTTTTTTCGAGATCCGTTACTATTAGATCATTAGATGTTGTAACTTAAAAAGGATATGAAGTTGCAAACTTGCAATGTTTATTAAAAAGTGTGACGTGTTTCTGTTCACGCTAAGAAACGAAGTTAATTGTAAATTTTCAAATCTTAGTATGATAGCCGTTCAAAAAAAAAAATCTTAATATGATAGAATATATTTATACCGCAAAGCTTCTTCAATTCTCGCATGACTTAAAATTTTGTTTTGTTTTTTTTATTTATCTATCGATAATTATGAGAATGTAGGCCAATAATAGAAATATCTTCGTTAACTCAAAGTAATTATAGCAGTTGCCCATAGTGGTTAAATTGGAACAATCCATAGTCAATTGATCCAAACGTTTAGTGGTGAATTTTGTTTCTATAAAATAGCCGTGCTTCAATGATTTATTTTTAAAAGTATACAAACGTTGTATTTAAATTTTCATAATATCTTATATCTAGTTTATAAATATTTTGTGGGAAAATATTTACTAAAATTTATATGATTAGATTTTTTAATTAAATCAAAATATATGTAGTTTTTTATATTTATGACTTACCTTGTAATTAATTATTATTTTAAAATAAACTATATACTAAAACTTAAGTACATGATTTTAATGTCCAGAGAAATGAATTAGTAAAGGATAAAATTAAAGTCATTTATATGTTTTTTTAGGTGTGTTTGATATGAGGAAATTAGGGGAAGGGAAGAAAAGAAAAAATCAAAATGAATTCCATTTGAGTATTTGACCATGATAATGGGTTCAATTTTTCTAAAAAAAAATTAAAAAAGTGGGATTAAAATTTCTATAATTAACCAACGAGCAGTTGGTTAATTTGGTAAGTGGGCTCGCTCCCCGCAAGGATGAGAATGTATATTCGAATCCAGGGAGCGCTCTCGTTGGGAGAAGGGACAACCCTGTCTATTAGGCATTACTCCTACACCCCGAGTCCGAATTATTCGGTTGCCAATAGGCGATGGATTACCGGGAATTGTTTAAAAAAAATTCTATGATCAATTTTTAAGTATTAAACCTTACATACATAGCCTTTCCATTTCTTTTAAATTGAACTTATTTTTAAAAAAAAAAATTCTCTACATTTCCCTCATACCAAACAAATGCTAAAACTTTATGTATTAAAAAAAATGGTCAAACTTTATGCAAGTAAAGTAGTATAAATTGGAAAAATTCTCTTCATACATTTAGGCTATTTCTGATCCTATTTATAAGACACTTTAAGTATATTTCACATAGATCAAGAAAAACTTTAAACATAATTAATTACACTTTAAAATTTGACAATTTTTCAACTTTACCCCTATTTAATATACACTACTTCACATAAAAATAAAATCCATACATAATAAATGAAAGGTCAAATTGTATACTCTCAATAGAAAATTTAATGAGTTGCCTTATAAATAGGACCGAATGAAATAGTTTATCTCTACCCTATAAATAGACCAAAAAAGTATTTGTATTATCCCAAATGTTGGCCCAAAAAAAAAAAAGTGTAATCCCTGAAAAAGAAATATAAGAAGGGAAAAAGAACATGTTTTTGGCGGGAATTCATTTTCCAATCCAAAATTGAAGGCGAAGGAGTAACGAGTTGGACTGTGACGATCTGCTATTTGGAATCAGAACCATAGAAAGATTCAATTTTTAGCACCGACCCAATTGTTCACTGTCATTTCAGCAATCACGAAGCCCCAAATATGGCGGGAGACGATGGCCACCTGAAGGCGGCGAAAATAGCTTACCGGAATGCCAAGGCTGAGGGCAATCGGCGGGAAGAGGCACGGTGGGCGAACGTGATCGGAGATTTGTTGAAGAAAAGAGGAGAATACGTTGAAGCCCTTAAATGGCTTCGAATAGATTATGACATTTCCCTCAAGTATTTGCCTGAGAAGCATTTGCTCCCAACTTGTCAGTCTCTTGGAGAGATTTACCTTCGACTTGAGCATTTCACCGATGCTCTTACTTATCAGGTATTATCGAGCTAGGGCTGATTTCGATGGGTTGCTCGCATTTCACAATTTAACTTAGTGTAGGGTTTTGTTTTTTTAAATCTAGATGATGAAACTTCTTCTCTCTGAAATTTTAGGTTCAGTGTATCTAGATGACAAATGGGATATGTAATTATTATGCGGAAGTGAAATTTATTGAACACCCATAATTTATATAGCGGCATAAAGTCTTACCCTTAAATTATTATGCTGTAAGATATCTAATTTTGCTCTCTTATGGAATCAAGTATCCATATTGGTGTTGTTCTAATAAAAAAAACTTAAATTTCACTGGTAACATTGACAATCAAACACAGTTATTTCTTTAGATGATCAATTCCATTTTTCCCGCTTTCTTTCTCTTGCAGAAAAAGCATTTGGAGCTTGCCAGGGATGCTAATGACCTTGTTGAGCAGCAAAGAGCCAGCACCCAACTTGGTCGTACTTATTATGAACTATTTTCAAGATCAGAGCATGACCATGACTCGATACGAAATGCCAAAAAGTATTTTAACTCTGCTATGGAACTGGCACAGATTATTAAGGACAACCCGCCAACTAATTACTCTTCCCATGTGAAGGAATATATTGATGCTCTCAACAATAGGGGTATGCTTGAAATGGAACTTGATAACCTGGAAGAGGCTAAGAAAATCCTTAGCCGAGGACTTAAGATTTGCGATGAAGAAGAGGTCAGCAGAGATGATGATGGGCGCAGTAGGCTGCATCATAACCTTGGAAATGTGTATATGGAACTGAGAATTTGGAATAAAGCTAGAAATAATATTGAAATGGACATTCAAATTTGTAACCGAATAGGACATTGTCAAGGGGAAGCAAAGGGCTATATTAACCTTGGTGAAGTGAATTACAGGACTCAGAAGTATGAGGAAGCCCTTTCATGTTACAAAAAGGCTCTGCTTCGGGCAAAGTCCCTGGGAGATGAAGATGCTTTGGTCAGGCAAATTCATCAAAATATCAAAATCATAAATGAAGCTATGAGGGTAATGGATGAATTAAAGAAAGAAGAGCAGAACCTCAAAAAGCTTGAAAGAGATGTCGCCACTGCAAGAGGCACACCACAAGAGCGAAAACATCTGCTGCTGCTAAATAAATCCATTGATTGCCTCCTCGAGAAATCGGGCACAGTTTTTGCGTGGGAGAAGGTAGCGATCATAAATATATCTGTGTATGTGCCATCATTTTATTAGATCAATATTTCAATTATGTTTGTCTTGAAATGATTGCCACTCTTAAGTTTTTTTAACATCGAAGTTTTGATGAGGCCATTCATGTTTAAAACTTCTCATTGAACACTTATCTTCACTACACCAATTAACGTTTCAATTTAAATAAAAATGTGTTATCTATGTAATACGTCCAGTCATCATTTTTTAAAGACAGATGAATATGCTGTATGGTTCTGTCCTTTGTTAGCAGGTTTACCGTTGAACCTCTTAGTACTCCCTTTCGTCATGCCTAAGAATAACGTTCCACTTGTTTTCTTTCCTTATGTTCTCTCTGGAGGTGGTGCTTCCTGCATTTACTCGTAAAAAGCTAGGGCTGCCTTCGGTTCTTTCCCTTCTCAACTAGCTAAAGCATCATCAAGCTAAATTTGGAATGCATATGCTTCAATTTACTGTCAAGAATAAGTGCAAGATTATATGGTAGTGCACTAATATTTGTGATTAGTGAAGCAATAGTCCTAGCCTCATCAGTTATCATACATATTTATATCATGAATCTGTGTTGCTCTCCAACTCCTAGATATGTTATTTCCTCTCCATTTAAATAACTTGGCTGCAAATTAGTACTATTTGGTTAATGCAGAGGCCTTTTGAAGCTACGATTAGCTGGCACTAAATTTGCATTTTTAATGTGAAATGCTTAGCATTGCAAATTTGCAAAGAAGAAGAAGAAAATATCGCGTGAACTATGTGACAAGGAAAAGCTGGCCGATTCATATATGGCTGTGGGAGAATCATACCAGAAGCTCAGGGAATTCAATAAAGCAATTAAATGGTACACAAAAAGTTTAGAAACGTACGGAATTATCGGTAACTTAGAGGTAAGCTTGATATTTTTTCCGCTTTAAGCTTAGTATTATTGCGATTTTTATTCTATGCATTTACTATTTTTTAATCGCATTCTTTGTAATTACTATTGAGATAAAAGTGGTATGACATAAGATACATAATGCCATTGTTTATTGTGCGCATGCTGATTTGTTGATTGTTGATTCTTATGCTCTGCTGCTAACGATGATAGGGGCAAGCACTAGTGAAGATTAATATGGGTAATGTTTTTGATTCTGCTCGCAATTGGAGAGGAGCATTAGATGCATTTCAAGAGAGCTTCAGGTGATGATATTCAAACTTCAAAATAAATTAACGGAATATAGTGTATTGAGCGAGAACTTGATCTATAAAAATAATAAATACTCTAAGGTGTCAATTTTAAGTACGCTGATTTGCCCCTCGAATTTCGATACATTTAAGAATGTGTAAATCATGTAATCCATGACCTACATATTTTCAGTTTATTATGTGAGAGATATCTTTCTGTTTTCCTGTTTTCTTGCGAGGTGCTAAAGAATGCTCTCATCATTTAGTTTTTTCTCCTTGTTTAAATGGCTTAGCATAGTAGCACAGATTTTTTTCAATAAATGTTCGTTTCATGACTGTGACCTGGTCTCCTTCGTCTACCTCTAAGGTTTATTCAAAATCCCAACAGTTACTGCTTTGATAAACTCTGCTATCAGATGTAGTGATTTCATGAAAATTTCAAGTTCACAAGACTAAAGGACCTTTCCGTTTCTCACCCTTCGATGCATGTTGAGACTTTGACTATATCTTCCTAATTTATAATCAAATCGATGAACTACTAAAGTGAGAATCTTGACATACACATTATTTAGTGGCTCATGCAATCTTGTTTTGCTACGATAAAATGGATGCTGTAGAGTTGTTCACAAATGTGTGTCCTTGTTGGCGAGCTTTTCTGACATGTGTTCCTTTGCTTACATGATATTGCAGGATTGCTGTTGAAGCTAACCTTCATTCCGTGCAGCTTTCTGCTCTGGAGAATATGCACTATAGCAACATGATAAGATTTGACGATGAGAACGAGACCAGGTATCTAATTCACAGATGTTCATGATCCTTATATAGACAATTGGACATGCACATAAATTTATTCATGGAGACATGGACTCATTTTAACATTGCAAAATTTGCAGGCCTATATCTACAATCTGGTAGCGTAGTTCATTTAATATTTTTTCTACTGTCAAGGGAATTTTCGCTGCATCTCTACAATTATCATTGATCAACTCTGTTCCTTTATAGGCGGTTGAAAAACCTAATTGATAAGCTGAAGAAGTCGATAGAAAAAGAGCCGGAAACAAGAAATGTGCTAGAGGACTACTGCTCTGAGACTGACACAGAAGCAAATGTTTATTTGTCAGATAGTGGGTCTGATGCCTTCTGCTCACCTAAGACATCATATAGATCAAAAAATACATGTGCCGAAGAAGAGTTGAATGAAGGTGTGCCTCTGATGGCTCTCTTTCAGTCCATTAGAGGTTCATCTAAAAAAGGAACATATAATACAGAAAGTTCAAGTAATTCTCTCAAACAAGCTGAGCAGTCACCTGAAAGCTATCGAAATCCTACCAGTAATCATCATACAGTTGCTGGTCGTAAACGCATCCGCATAATCCTTGATGATGATGATGATGAGATGGAGTGTTTAAAGAGAAAGGATCATCATGGCCTATTAGATGATGCAGCCATTTGTGGTGCGGGTGAGTATGATCATTAGGTGTGTTGAACCTTAAACTAACTTATATCATACTGAGTATAGATTGACTTGTCTGATTGCAGTAAAGAGTGCGAAAAGTGCCAGTCCTGCTGATAAGCTTCAGGTAAATATAATTTTTTTTTTACTTCCGTTTTGAATTAGTGCTACTTGAATAAAATTTTTACTCCGTATGTGGATGCTCTGTCTTTTTGAGTTGGCAGGTTGACTTGCTGTGTGGATCCAAACGTGCAATTAATGTTGAGGACAGCATTAGTTCTTTCAAATGCACGAGTCCTCCTAGAGGTAGCATAGCTGACAGACGTTTCAGATCTCTGAGCAATGATAAGATTGCTGAGCCTGATTTTGGTTGTGGTTCTAAATGTGATACAAGCATTTCTGGGAAACTATTGCAACATGATGTTGCCCGTCCTGTTTTGCTTGATTCTGAAAATTACGTGAGTTCTACGGAGATATGGCTTGAATTAGAATATATTAGAGATTCGTGCTTTCATCAAATTGTTGTGCTCATTTTGTCGCTAATGTTGTTTTCTAAACTCTGCTCCGTTTTTTTCTACTTGCAGCAATATATTACATTTAAGATTGAAAATGACTTTATTCACGTGGAAGCAACTTCATGTATTGTTGATTCTCAATTGAATATTGAGTCTTTGAAGGCCGAAGTTGCATGCTTATACTATCTGCAACTTCCCATCGAGAAAAAATCAGAAGGTAGGGTTTTCCAAATCTAAAGGCTTTTTGTCTCAGTCAAAGTTGTCAAACTCAGATAATAACGTCCCAATCCAGCTTAGAAATTATGAATCGAAAAAGAAACTGAATTTGGAAATCATATTTGTCCATCTGAAGGCGAGACATACATTATTCTGCAGTAAGATGCAACAAAAATTCATGAATATTGGAAAATTCCTAAATAAGTCCACGAGTTTTCAAACCGTTACCAACCTTTTGAACTGCTAAAGAGTTTTGCCCCTTGATAATTTTTTCTTTTCCTGAGCAGCAGCCGTAGGATGTAGTCATGTGTACATGTTGATGATTAAAATGTGATGCATTATCTCGGGCCTGAATCTATAAATCAATATTTTCCTAAAAGAAGTCTTGGCTGTACCGATATCCAAATTTCTCACCATCTGTTTCTGTACATTTACCTCATCAACCTTTTCTTTTATGTAATCTTTCTTATTCTTTTTCTTTTCAGTTTTTGTCGTTATTGTTTCCAACTTTTCTTTCAGTTTGATTGATCGTCTTGTACTAACATAAAATTGATATGAGTAGGTTTGTTGCCTGTTGTTGAACACTTAAAATGTGCTGGAGGATACATAGAATCCCCGAAAACTGTTAAAAATTTCGGGGAACATCTGGGAAATGACGTTGTTGAAGCTTCAGTTGTTGGTATGTGATACAAATGCTTAATGTTTTGTCGATGATGTCACTACAAAATCATTCTACCATGTCCTCTACTTGACACGCACAAAGGGGGAAATTAGAAAGAAAAAAATCCTTGTAAAGAACTGCCATAGGTTGTTCTCCCCTATAGTTTACCACAAATGTGATGCAATACTTGAATCATGAAGCCGATTGAAATGCTATAGCTATTGGTGGATTAAATTTTATCTAGCTTATTTTCATTTAGGATGCATTGACCTTGCACTTTATGTATGTACTTGTATATGAGAGAAGTGCATATGAACAAATCCTGAGATAAATCAGGTTTTTATTATTTTGTAGATTCTGTATTAACATTCAATGCCACCTTCTCACTGTAATAACCGTATATCTTCAAGTGAGGGAAACAGTTGATTTTTATAATTCACAGGATGGGTTCAAAAGCGTCTTATAAAAATGTACATGGATAGCTGCATGGAGTTGTCTGAGGTAGCAAACATGAAGGTACTCAAAAAGCTCTACAATTTAGAGGTAAAGAAGATTTCAACTGTATCAACGTTCTCATTCGCAGGAACAGATCTTCATTTTCTATTTCAGAGGTTAGATTGGATCTTTTTCCCTTTAATTAAGCGTGGCTTCTTATTGTTTTGTCAATCAGGTGTCAGATGATGAGATCATTGTGTCTGACTGTGATTTGCAAGATTTGTCAGTGATACCGTTGTTAAATGCGCTGGATTCGCACAAAACATTTGCAATGCTTGATCTCTCTCATAATTTCTTAGGTATATCTTGCTAGATCGCAGCCTTTTTTCGTTCGTTACTGCTCTATAGTTCCCATCTGCATTTTGTGCAGAAATGTAATACTTCATGTCGACAAAAGGGAAAAACCATTATAATGAGTGCAACTGGGTGAATTATGTTTTGCTTTTAATTAAATTGCTACATCTTAGGAAATGGGACGATGGAGAAACTACAGAAGGTGTTCACTGAATCAGGACAAACTTATGGGGGCTTCACTCTAGATTTGCATTGCAACAAGTTCGGACCTACTGCCTTATTTCAGGTAACACAAGAATATTCCAATGAACAAAACTATTGATTTATTTCTAATGTCTGGTCAAAGAAGGGTTGCCTACAATTCTAATTCCTTTGAAGCTTGACTCCTAAATTCAATCCAGTTTGCTTATACGTTAATTATATTATTGATTTGTTCTATCAGATTTGTGAATGCCCAGCACTATTTGCTCGGCTGGAAGTGTTGAACATTTCTGGGAACCGTCTTACTGATGCATGTGGGTCTTACCTTTCAACAATCTTAATAAAATGTACAGGTTAGCTGCATGACCTTTTCCATTCATTTGAATGTGGTTTCTTGTAGCCTCTCAAAACCCTCGAAAACATTTCATTCTGTCGGACACTTTCTTTTCTTTTCTTTTTTATGGCCAACCCATTATGAACTACGAATACCGTAAGCATATGCTTCAGACATATACTCTTACATTCTCGTCTGTGCATGATGTAAATAAAAATACTTTCACTCTATTTAATTGTGTTCTACTTTGTTGCTTTTGTAGCTCTCTGTAGCTTGAATGTGGAGAGTTGTCATATCACAACCAGAACTGTCCAAAAGATCGCTGATACATTGGACTCTAACTCTGCACTTGCTCAGCTTTGTATAGGTACCATGAATCTAACATTTATCCTCAAATCCCCTATAAGAGTTATTTTATTTTATGGTAAGTCTATCTTTGACAGGATACAACAGTCCTGTAGCTGGAAATGCTATTGTTAATCTCCTTGGCAAGCTGTCTACAATGAAAAGGTAGTGTAATTAGTTTTAGATGTATAGTGTAGTTAGGTAGAATTTTATTTAGATTGCATTATTTCGATATACAAAAATTAATTTAAATGAAATTGCATTTGTTTATTTAAGGTTTTCTGAGCTGAACTTAAGCGGTCTGAAACTAGGGAAACCTGTTGTTGATTCCCTGTGCAAGCTTGCTGAGAATTCAAATTTGTCAGGACTAATGCTCGGAAGCACGGGCATTGGAACTGTGAGTGGAGTTGATTTCTATATGTTCTTATGATCTTCCATTGTTGATTTGGTTGATACCTAAAATTCTAGCAGGCATATCTCAATGGCTTCTCTGATTGGAGAGGATCTTTTTTTCTTTTCTTTTCTTTTTTTTTTTTTTGCAGGAAGGGGCAACGAAATTAGCAGAATCATTGTCCAGAGGAACTCAAGAGCTTGTGAAACTTGATCTATCATATTGTCAGCTCATATCCAATTCTGTTTTAAACACCAGTTTTAATTTACTCCGTTCCGTGGTTGAGCTTAATCTGGAAGGAAATCCTATTACGCCCGAGGTTTGTTGCCCATTACTGTGAACTCATATTGCTAGTATTCATAGAATGCACATATATCTCTTTGGCATTCCGTTTATTAGAATCTAGCTTCTCTTGCAATTTCTTCACCAGTTAAATTTTATTGCCATGCAAGCGTAGTAAGTTCTTACGATAACAAACACAGGGAAGAAATTGTCTATCTTCTCTTCTCATGAGTCCACAGTGCTGCCTAAAAGTTTTGGTCCTTAAAAAGTGTCAGCTTGGGCTTGCTGGAATTCTCCACATAGCTGAGGCACTAGCAGGTAGACAAAACGCAACAAAATATATCTGGGTGTTGGTTCATTCTTGTTAATCTAGTTTTGTTTGATGCTTATGTTTGTGTCAGGGAACAAATGCCTGGAGGAGCTTAATTTTGCTGGTAATGCCACTCCAAATGAATTTCACACTCTAAAACTCGACTTCTCAGCTGAAGGACGATCACAAGTTGCAGAGACTCATAAGGAGAATTTACCCATGATAGTGGAAGATAGTGAAGAGCCCCTTTGTGTTCTTAACAGAGACTGTTACCAACTTGAAGTTGCGGACAGTGAAGATGGTCCGGTTAGAGTCGAAGGCGCAGCTTCTGTAACTGATGACAGTTGTGCTGATTCGCATCAAAGAAATTCTTCATCCCATGAGTGCAAATTCATTCAACAACTTTCAACTGCTATTGCTATGGCAAAGCACTTGCAATTGCTTGACATTAGTGATAATGGTTTCTCCAATGAAGCTGCAGAAACATTATATAATTCATGGTCATCAACTTTACGAGCCGTTTCAAGCCAGAAACACATCACAGAGCACATTATTCATTTCTCAACGAAGGAAAATAGGTGCTGCAGAGTAAAACCATGCTGCAAGAAGTATTGATTTCGTTGCTTATTATTTGGTTTGCAGAATGGAGACGTGGTTCTATGACATTATTGGAGCCACTCATACGGATCCTTTCGATTTCTGCGTGGCAAATGTAAAGAAATGCCAAGCCTTCATGTATAATATTACCTCCATTTTTTAATATCAAATCGAATTTGTAATACAATTTCGCGCTATAAATTAGACCTTACTGGAGGTACTAATTAATAACATGTCTATAAATAAAGCCTATGTCTCTTAGCAGTCAATTATTATTGATTTTTAATGAAAGCAAGTCGGTTAATCCTGGTTATATATGGTTAAAGTATTTTGAAGGCAGCATATATATATATATATATATTAATGGAGTCAAAAGAGCATATTTTGAAACACCTTATCATGAGACAAAATAGCAAGATATTTTTCATGAACACAATTTAGAAATGTGATAATTTATAAAACACTAGTTGTATTGAAAAAAAAAAAAGAATTTCCTCTCTAATTATGCACACACGCATTCTCTCTAATGACTGTGTGCCACCAAAAACACATTCACCCCAATCAAATCAAATTGACTTTACACTTTTGTACGTAAGGAGATAGATGAGCGATGATTTGCCCTGATCTTTTTAAGGGTGGGTAAAAATGGTTAAAAGGGCCACAGTTACAAATCGTACAAAGAATATAACCCAATTTGGTTTTTGAAATCATAGGATTAGTGTCAAATACATTATGATTTTCTCAACAAATGCTTCTTTACGTGGGGAGTCACCGATTCACCTGATTGAAAGTGTAATCATTTTCATTATTGAAACCATTTTACCACATCGATGTATGTGAATTCCCCCAAATGTCCTATCCATCCATTGGTGAGCCTACAACAGTCAACTTCTCATATTATCCCCAAAAGATGACTTGAAGTATGGGTATGATAAACAAAGTAATCAATTCTTATCTCACAAAATTTTTTACTTGAATAAATCTCAGACTGAGGTTCATAAATCCCTCAAAAAATTCAATGACAGTCTTTTATCTAATCCTTATAGCAAAAATATATTCTCCTTCCAGTAACTGATATAAGAACTAAATAAAGGGTTTGCTTTAGTATAAAATATAAAAACTCAATTCATTCTATCTTTGAGGGGAAAATAAAAACAATTCATTTTCTCTTTACATCTGAACAGTAATCTAACTCTTATCCAGTAGTTACATTCATTTCTCACCGGACAATCTTGGGTGTGTGACTGTGAGATAAGAATATAACATCATCCCCCTTTTTAAGAAAAAGATCAAAGATACTCAATTCAAGTAATAATATAACAGCAAACGAATGCACAGTTATTCACCTTCTTTAAACGACAAACGTGGGGAAAGCATGCGTCTTAGGATTGGGAAGCCATGATTGCCATCATTTTAAATAAAGTAGAGTTAGAGTTATACATTAGTTCTTCTCCTCCAAAACCGAAACACCAACTCCATTTATTAATTCCCATAATAAAGTCTCTATAAAACTTTTCAGCCCTCCATTTAAGTCACATTGCTACTTTTTGGCCTTGAAATAGGGAACTTGGTGGAATCTTCTACCTGGTCCTCTCTCGTTAACAAAGCTTTCTTTTCAAATAACTTCAAGAGAATTCTGAACGACAATGATTCATACAGTATTAAAAAATTAGATCACAAATCAGAACAATTTAAGAGTATTTTCATTTTCCAGAACTGGATTTCAAAGATTCCCTGGACATTATTTCTGCATCATATACAAAGTAATTAGGCCGAAACTTTCATTTGGAATTTAAATCAAGAAAAGGTACCATCCAGCCCTATTGCTGATATTAATCTTTGATTATGAATTCTGTGTGGGGCAGTATTGGAAGCTGCTTATTGTAATTGTAATGTATCTTCTATTACATATCATGGTTTTGACTAAGGAACCATTTAATATTCATCTTGTCCTTAAAATGTTGTGCACAGAGACGCCATGTTTGGGGGAACGAAAATGGTGGACAACTGGGAGAATGATATTTTTTTCAGACTGTCTCTCTTTTCTTGTCACACCCAAAACAGTGACTGAAATATATATTTCTTTTTTCTTTTAAACTTGGACTGTTAGGAGACCACTGCAACATGTCAGTATACAAAATCAAATATAAACTCTTGATTATACTAGAAGTAGCCATATGTGAGTGTGTGTGTCCAAACCTACCTTTTAGTAAAATCCCATTGGGACTGAAGGTAAAAGTAAGACTTGACTTACTGTTTATTGAAATCATTGTCTTCATAAATTTGAATGGGAGAAGAAGTCAGATTCAGAAAGATAAACGCAAAGTTGTATATTATTTTATATTCGCTCTGGTCCTAATAATTAGAAGATTATTTTAACTTCTTTTTTTAGAAATTAAGGATGTAAAATTAATCATTTTAAAATGTCTATAATTTTTTTGCCTCAAATCTGATTTACCTTATTTATAAGCTATTGATAATACAATTAATAAGTTAAATTAGATGGTCTATTTAACTTCTTTAATCTCTAAAAAAAAAAAGTCAAAATAATCTTATATTTAAGACACAACTCACTGGTTATTTGTTAAAACTTGACACGAAGAAAGTAGTATAACACGCAACCTCTGAAGAAGAGAATGAGATCAGCTTACGAATTAAACGGCGCATGACTCTTTTTTCTATGCAATCAATTTCAAAGGAGGTAGGTTGCCTGATTTAGTGCAAGTGTTTACTCATATATCCCCATCTTCTCTGCTCTCTCCACTTTTCCAGGCACCTTCTAAGTTGACCACTCACTAATCTCATGGTTAACTAATCCTTAAAATATTCCATCTTGCTAACTAAATTAGTTTCTTTAGAAAGAATTTCAATGTGAGAGGAGATTCAAGACATGCTGATTTTGCAATGGATGTGTCCTATGATCTTTTGTTTACTTGGCTGTTTTCTTATAAAAGAGAGATTGAGACCGGGATTACAAATAAAGAACATCAGATATACAGATACTGAACGTGCATTTATACTAATTTATGCATAACTGGAATTTCTTGTCATCTCATATACATCAGAAGCATGTTTAAAACCTGATAACTTGAGATTCTGTCAGGCTATTAACATTGTCTATATTCAAGGATTCACACTCCCCAAAAAGAAAAAAAAATTACAGATTTAACATTTCCATTTCATCCTTTCAGTAAAAAAAGAGAAAGAAAAGCTAGCAGATCATATCCATTGCTACACCCTCAGCAACTAAAGAGGATCAATTACAAACACACTACCAACACTGAATTAACCTTTTATTGCTAGCTAGCTCCATATACCTCGGTTAATTCCCATGTTTCTTGAGGAAACAAAAGTAAAATCACTGAAGTCGCCATTTGCCAAAAACGTTTCTTCTTCTTGGCAAGTTTAGGGTGATCTCCAGCTTCTTAAGCCAATGTCATTGTGCTTCCTTGAAGGAGAAGAGTAAGGTACAGGCAGCCTTCTCGGCAAGAACCCAAGAAAGTGACCAGAGTGCTCAGGCTTTGGCTTTACCTTGAAAACGTCTGTGTTTCTTGAGCCATGGCAATGACCAGATATGCTGATGAACAAGACCAGACACAGAACTATCACTAGGTGTCTCCTGCATAAACCCATTATGTGAAAGTCTCTGATGTGTGTACAGAGACTAGCAGAGAGTGAAAAGGTTGAACTTGAGATGTATGGCTAGCTTCTGAGGGAATTGAAGTGGGAACACCAAGAAACATGGGAAATTCAATGCAGAGTTGGTATCATCAGATTAGGGAGAAGAAGAGAGAAAGGAGATTGAGAGTCAAAACTCAAGAAGAATTGGGATGCTTCTGAAAGTAGAGATGATGTTGGGAGCAGAAAGTTGAAAAGCCTGAGGAAAGCTTTTTTGGGGATGGGTTTATATGGGATGGAGTGATAATTGTAAGAGGACAAAGGAATGAAAAGATGAAATTGTATTTGGAAGAAAAAATGAAAAAGGAAGGGGTGATTCGTTATATAGTACAGGTGCTAGGTGGAAATAAGAGCAAAGGGAAGGAAGAGAAAGAGGGTAGAGCAAAGAGGGTTTGTGTTATGTCATTTTTTTTGTGGTTAGGTGAATGTTTGGACCCACTCTGCATTGATGGCCCAGTAAACAAGGAAGTCTAGTAGAGAATGAGACCCTTCCATTAAGGCAAACCTTGTTCCTTTGCCACACAACCTTTTTGTAGCCTCCATCAAAATCTCTCTCTCACACCAAAATTCACAATGTGTTAATCCAAGTGGAAAGCACTTGAGTTCTTTAAACATTTAGTCCTGAATTCGATTTTAAGGTGATGTGTATGAAAAATACAAATTTGGCTCTCGCTTCCTAAGAAATTAGTCTCTCATCAAATAAATAAACACTCTCCTTCTTCACCCATTCCCCTACTTCAGGATTTGATGCAGCAGCCACTTCTTAGTTCTTACTGCTGCACCACCCACAGTTAGTAAACCACTACCATCTCCAATTCGCCATACCCTACACTCTAGTCTAGCCTCTATCTCTTTCCCTGTGTACTTCTGACAATATCACAATAATATAAGTTGATGTTTTAATCGTTTATTGTAATACCAAATGCCCCTCTTTCAACCATTCACAGTTATGCTTAAAAATAACTCAAGTTACGTTTTTTTTCCTTTTATGATGATTTTTCATAGGTGCATAACTTTTTAGGAAGACTCTAATACTCTAACCAAATAAATAAAAGAAGAGGAGAGGTTAAAAAGAAAAACAGAAAAGCGCACGCTCCAAGTTGAAGCAGAGGGGAATTAAATGAAATGTCAGAGTATTGACGTGGACCCATGAATGGCTTCTCTTGGTTCACTGATTAGCAATTAGATATATAGATGGGTCCCCTGGCCTTTGGGCTCAGTCTCTGCATGGGCATGGTGCTTAGAATTCCTGTCTCAGTAATACAAATGCCTTTCAGTTTCTTTCTTTGGTGAAGCTTTCCATAGCAGATGATGCTTCAGTTTCCCCATTTAAGACTCATCTTCCTATGACGTCAAAAGAGTGTCCACTTTGAATTTGATAGCCATGGCCTTGCATGTTACGCATTCACATAACACAATACATCCCCCAAAAATAATACAATTTGAAAAAAAAAAAAAGCTAAAGCTTTATAATAATTCACACATGCAGTGTAGATGAAATGGAGTTTTTAATGAATAGACTAATAGATATATCCAATCCAACAATCATAGTACCAAAGTGATCAAACACGTACAGAACTCTAGTGGTCCTACTTGAAAGTTGGGAAAGCTGTAAGTGAACATCCAAAGCGAATGTGGACGAACGATCGGTGAATCAATGAATTTGAAAAGAAAACAGAAGAAGAAGATCTGTTACGTTGTTTAAAGATGGGTTCAATAGATTTGATAGTAGGCTGAGAAAGGGACCCCACTAAATACGTCAAGAAGCCACCTAACAAAATATCACAACCTGGTTTTGCCTACTTGCCTTCACATGTTTTATCTTCTTTTTGCTGTTTTAGGTCTAATGATTTTTCATGGAATTGGTACAATAAATCTTGTTTCTGAGAATCATCCACCCACCATGACAATGGAGCCGTGCCAAAGATGGTGAGATTATCAATAAAGTGAAGTGTGAAGAAACGTGTGGTGGGAAGCCAATGAAGTGATGGGAAAACCTTTTTTTTTTTTTTTGGCTCTCTGATTTACCAAGGATTCAGCTTTTGGTTGGGTTTATGAGCTACGAAAGTCTAAGAGTGTCAAAAGCTCTCCCAGACCATATATTTGAGACTCAGAAGGAACATTGTCTCTGGATTTTTGTGGAGACAAGGTCCTTGTGTTTGGGTGCGTATGTGCGAATATGATTCTAGTTCGTAGAGAGGTCCAATGTCTATGGTTCTTTACTCTCTTTGTACGTAATTTCCCCATACTTTTGAGAAAGCCTACAAATACAATCATTGACTCTTTTACATTTTATCCAATAACATTGTTAGTTTTCCTCACGGAAAATTTGAAAATAATAGTATCCCCTGTACCTAATATAACTGGTTTATAATCTAACTTTACATAGAAAATTTTAAATTTAGAAAGATCATATCACATTTATTATAATTCAACGATTTATTTAATTTCATCAATCTTTTAAATTAGCCAACTAGTTGTTATACTTATGATAGAGATTGATAAATACTCGAAAGTCAAAACAATATACCGGCTTCAGTGTGATATAAGTTGGTTTCTCTCATTTTTCCTTTTCTTATTTTCTTTTAGAATCTATTATTATTCACCATTTGAATAAAATAATGGATGTCTAGATTTGCTATTTTGTAAAAAATATTATCATAAATATAAATAAATAGATTTAAAGTCTTAAAATCACGTCTATGTGGTTCATAATTACATTAAAGAAATAAATAAATTTTAATTCATAAATTGTTATAATATATTAAATACGAATAATCAATTATTCGATATAAGGGAGGAGATGATATTATGAAAATAAAAAGGAGAGAAAGGAAAATAATATACTATCTTCTCTCGTGTGATACACAGAAATGTGAGTCGGTAGGATTTTCTATTCCTTTCCGAATCGGTGACTCAAACAAAATTATGGGAGCGTGCGGTTATGCCTTAAATCATAACATAATGGTGTTGCACAAAATGGACATTTAATATCATGTAAAAACAGTGACACGTGCACACGATAATCACAAATGATATGAGCTGGCTGGTGTTCTTGTAATATTATTGAGTTCATTCGATCCAACTGGAATACCCCTGAAGTGAAAAATATTTACGTGAAATTCCTTATATTTATCATGTTAATCTCTAAATCACAAATGGTCATGTATTAAGTTTTTATATGTGACATAATACATTTACAGAAATTGACATAAGTATAGTCCATCTGAGAAACACTGGACACACATGCTTAAACATAAGGCCTCACTTGGTTATGGGATATCGTAAGTGTGTAATCCAAATCACGATTGATGCACTGTTTCGGAATAATGGTGGCGGTGGTTTGTTTCTTGCCATTTACTGTGGATGGAGAAACAATCAACAGTGAAGAAGGGGAAATCGGGTTTGGATGGTATGGTGATGATAGAGCATGTCACAAAGACAAAATAGTGTGGGTTACATCAATTGGTCAAAGATTGTTTTTTTCTCCCCTTGTTAGCTACTCTTAGTCAAATTAGTTGAGACACATTAAGAAGTGTGTTCTTTTCTTTTCTTTGTTTTTTTTAAAGCACAGTTTGATTAGAAGGATTTTAGTGTGCTAAAATCCATATAAATCTCACTCCAGTTTCCCCGTCAGCTTGTCTTGTTATCCAGATTGAGTAATAATAATAATAAGGGAAAATTTCACTTTGCCCCACAATAAGGAATTAATTTCAGATTCCCCCCGGCCAAAACATTATGAAATTTCACTGCATCCTTAAGGGATTAAACTTAATGATATGTCTTATAAATAGGATCACATAAAATCTTTTCTCTCAACCTTATAAATAAGATCAGAGGAGTACATCATAAAAATGAATACCCTTGCAGTGATTTGCAGTGGAAATTACTTCTTGATGAATAACCCATTAATATAGGAGGATAATTTGGAAAAAAAAATTCTGAAAGACAAAGTAGATTGATGTTTTGTATTAAGATCACATAAAACTCTTTTATAAACTCTTATATTTAAGATTCGATGAAGTTAGAAAACAAAAATAGTGAGTAAAGGGAAAAGATGGAGTAAGATAGAAAAGAAGTGCTACAGTTATGTTGACTTGGTGGGTCTAATACCACAACGACTCCCATCGGCTTCAACGTTAAATTGTGTGTTCTTACATTGTTTATTTTATATATGTGGTTGGATGACCTGTTGCGTTGTTTTTAAAAAGGCCTATTGACTCAAGTATGCTTTTTTTTGTATTTTTAAAATAGTTGGGGAGTTGACTAAGATATGAATAAAAAATATGGAAATGAAAGACCAAAAATTCAGAAGTATGGAGCAAACAATATGGATTAGAATATTGGGATGCACTATGGAGAACAATATATATAGATTAGAATTGAAGAGTGGAGACTGGAGAGAATAGATCATAGAATATAGAAGTAGCACTGTCTTTTCCAAGTTGCCCTGTTATTTAATCTTCAGAGTCAAAAGTCTTTGTTTCCCCGCCACAACTTGTCCCACTTTTCTATATTTCTATCTACCACTTGTTTGAAATTGATTTTATTGATTATGGTCAAAAAAAAAAAAAATTGATTTTATTGATCTTCACCCAACACCTGCTTTAAACCTCAACGAGATGGTTTGGTTCAGGGGTTTATTAGAGTGTATAAATCAAAAGAGGCATAAATCTGGATATGTTGAAAACACACTTAAATGGGGTTGGGTGTGGTTGAGAGAAGCACCAAATTGAAAAAGGGAGTTATGGGGTTTTAATATGATGTGAGATTTTTAGGATGCGGTTTGATGAAGCAAAAAAAGTGGTCATATGGTGGGAGAGGATTTTCTCTCCCTCTTCTTCTGTCTCATTTTCCCTTTAACAACCATTGGATCTTTGAACCAATGGTTCAAATTTAATGTTTTTATAAAAATAAATATAATTTTAATAATACTTAAAAATCTTATAAATAAATTTGATCTGTCAAAATTTTGTGTGAACTGTTCAGAATTGTAGACTACTATTATAAATTTAGATTTTATTTTTTCATTTTTTTATTACAGTTGTAAACTGTTTAAAATTTTGACAAATCAAATTTATTTATGAGATTTTTAAGTATTATTATAATTATATTTATTTTTATAAAAACATTAAATCTGGACCATTGGATCTTGATCCAATGATGTTAAAAGAAAAAGGAGGGAATATGAGAGAACCTGGATCCGTCATATGGTTTGGTTCAAACCTCAATGAGATATGGTTTGGTCCATTAGTTTATTAGAGTGTATAAATCAAAAGAGGCTGAGGCAAAAATCTGAATATGCTGAAATCATACTTAAATTGAAAAAAAAAAATATAGGTTGGATAATTTATTTGAAAGAAGTAGTCGATATGAAAGGCCAAAATGGGGTTGGGTGTGGTTGAGAGAGAGTAGGAAGAGGAAGGTAGTGGTAGAGAAGAACCAAATTGAAAAGGGGAGTTATGGGGTTTTGATGTGATGAGATTTCTGGGATGCTGTTTCATGAAGCAAAAAGAAAAAAGGTGGTCAAAATTTCGGCCTTCCCGTCGCTTTTGCCATATATCTCCCCCACTTTGTGTCTTTTTCCTTCCATCTTTTGCTACTTTGCCTTTCTTTTGCTTTCTGCCTTCTCCTCTTTCAATTTCCATATTATATATTCTCCCCTTACTTCCTCTTTTGTTGTTTACTCTTAAATGAACTCCTAATTTCAAGGATCATATGGATGTAATATAGAGGGATAGGTAATGGTGCACTGCGTTTTATATATAAATGGAAAAAGGAGACCATCCTAACATGGTTTCTCCCCATTTTGATGCGTGAAACTTGGGTTAGTGATTGATTACATTATTAATTAAGGCAGGCACACGGTGCAAGGGTAAATTGAGTTTTCACTTTTCATCATGCCATCCCCTTTCCATCGTTCTCTTTATTTCTTTCTTTTGCTTTCGGTGCTTTTATATATACTCCCTCCATTTCTATGTATAAGAGTCCAATTAGTAAGATCTTACAGATTAAGAAAGTAATTAAAAATTATAAATGTGTCTAAAATAATTTTTGTTTTATCAAGTTTGCACTTATTTATGATGGGGCATATAAGAGAGAGAAATGTGATAATAATGATAGAAATGAGTATGAAAAAAAATTTAAACAGATAGAATAATGATAGGATAATGCGGGAAAATTGTATTAAATGCTTTTACAAATCTAACTAAACTCTTATAAAAAAGAACAAACCCATTCAAATTTTAAGCTTTTATATATATATATATAGAGAGAGGGTATTAATCACGCCTTTAATTAATTAGTAATCACCCCCTCTTGCCTTGGTTCTTGGGATCCACTCCCCTCCCGTTGTTCTTTTTCTCTATTTTTATTTTAGTGAGCTCTCGAATTATATATTGGCTTGGGTATAAGATGCCCTTACTTGCTCATAACATTTATTAGCCACACCTTATGAAATTAAACTCCCATTTCAAAGACAATTTATTTATTTCCTTTAAGGACATTAAAAAGAGATAAAGTAATACCACTAATTCATTAAATATGCAGTTTTAATGATATGGTATCCAAATATGAATGTATTTTTAGTTGTTTAATATGTTTAATTTGATAAAAAATGAATATAAGGTTAGGAGAAAAGGAGAGGATGATATAGGTTGGGAAATAAATACGGGGGAAATGATCGGATACAACAGAGCAGAAGGAAAAAGTGAGGAAAGATGAAATAAGGAGCGGTGGGGACACATGTAAGAGGTTTGTTGCTTTTGTGGGGCCTACCACCCCCACGTTTTCATCCTCTCCCATCATACCTTCTCATTTCCCATCCATTCTACCACGTGTGCCCCCACTCCATTCTTACTCTTCCTCTGTTCAGTTTTAACTTTTAACCCCTCCTCTTAAAAAGCCAAATTAAAAAAACCCATGCCCCACCATCCTAATCCAATTCTTTTTTCAAGTCAAACAACAATTAGTTTCCAACTCATTTACCTAAATTAGTAATTAATATATCAAATCAAATTATATTACCATTTTTTTACGCATACTCATATATCTCATCCAATCCCAATGTCATTAACAACCAACTAATTCATTTTAAGGGAATAGCAACCCACAATGAGAGATATTTCTATCTTAAAGAGTGACTGCATATCCAAGATTATATCATTATAATATAAGACCATTAGTTACCTAGTAACAATTCAAATTCAATTGATTCAAGCATTTATATTACTATTCCTATTAAATAATTTTAGGAAGAGATTAGACTTACCTATAATTCAAAGAGAGAGAAACTTTTCTTACTTATGATACAATGAAGTCTACTCCTGCGGGCACACGAGCTCATGATAAGCATACCCATTTTTCTTAAGTAGTCCTTTAATTATATTTATAGGGTAAAGAGAGAAGGTTTTATTTAGTCCTATATATAAGTCACATTATTAAATATTTGGTGTTAATATACAAGTTTACCCTTTATTTTTTATGTGGTGCAGTGAATATTAAATATGGGTATAGTTGACAATTTGTTGTATTTTAATGGAAAGTTAATGATTTTTAAGATTTTTTTTTTTGTCTGTGTGAAATATGCTTAAAATAACTTATAAATAGGACCAAATAAATAATACGTACGAGGCTTCAATTCTCAAAATATGTACATGAAAATGGAATGGAAATACGGGGAATGTACTCCACACAAATTTATCAACCATATTGAAAGCAAAGAAATTCGACCCCATCCAAATGCATGAACCTCAGCCCCAAATCAGATCTATTAGCAATTAATTAACAATCAAACCAAATCGAAATAAAAAAAAGAAAAAAGAACCCAAGCATCGATCTGACATCACACAGTACCTTTGACCAACTTTCCTCTCTCTTCCCCCTCCAATCTCTCCCTCTCTCTTCTTTTAAACTCTAATAAAACTCACCTTCTTCATCCTTCACCCTGCAACTCATTTCCTTTTGTCTCCTTCCCTTCATCCAAAAAAACCTTCCCCTATTTCCCACATTTCCTCATTCCAAACATCCTTCACTCACTATGGTGAGAGATGATGATCTCTGCGTCACAATCCCTAGCTTCTTCCGATGCCCAATTTCCCTCGACCTCATGAAATCCCCTGTCATCCTCTCCACCGGCGTCACCTACGACCGTTCCAGCATCCAACGCTGGCTCGACGACGGCAACAACACCTGCCCAGCCACCATGCAGGTTCTTCAATCCAAAGAATTCGTCCCTAACCGCACTCTCCAAAGGCTCATCCACATCTGGACCCATTCCGTACGACGCCGTTTCGATTCTTCTTCCAATTCCGTCCCCTCGCGAGACCACGTTGTTGATGCCATCCGAGATTTGGAGGGAAATTGTGTGAATCGTTTGAACTCGCTCGCTGGAATTTTGTCCTTTGCTGGAGAATCGGAGGAAAATCGGGAGTTCTTGGTGAATTTTCAGGGTTTCGTGGATTTGCTCGTTGGTTTTCTTGACAATGTCGATCGTGGAATTGAATTCCTTGAGAATGTTGTCAAGGTTTTGGAATTGTTAGTGAGTAAAGTGAAAGACGATGAGAAATTGAAGCGTTCGATTGTGAATAATTGTTTGGCTTCTCTGCTTCTTGTTCTTCAACGAGGAAGCTCAGATTCGAAAATTGCTACGGCTAAGATTTTGAAATTCGCTGCTACTGACGTCGAATCGAAGATCCTGATCGCCGAAAACGAAGGCCTAATTCACGAATTGCTTAAAATGATGACATCAAGCAAAGATGAGATGCAAATCGAGAACGGCTTATCATGTTTGGTGGAAATCTCAACGCCGAAACGAAACAAAGCGAAATTGATCAATCTTGGAGCTGTGAAGAAACTATCAGAGATACTCTCAGAATCGAAATTGAGCGTTTCAATCACGGAGAATTCACTGAAGCTTCTAGAAGCAATGTCGACGATCAAGGAAGGAAGGTTCCAGATCTGTGAGGATACAAATTGTGTGTCGTTGATATTGAATAAGGTCATGAAAGTATCAAAGGTTGCAACGGAATATGCAGTGACTATACTTTGGAGCTTGTGTTATCTATTTCGTGATCAGAAGGCGCAAGAATCGGTGACGAAGGCCAATGGTTTGACCAAGATTTTGCTTCTGATGCAGATGAATTGTTCGCCTGGAGTTCGTAGAATGTGCGTTGATTTGCTCAAGATTTTCAGGGTTAATTCTAAGTCATGCCTATCTTGTTATCATACCAAGACCACACATATCATGCCCTTTTGATCAAATCTTCGACGTTTACATGTTTTCTTAATTATTGGAGAAGAAAGACAGATAAGATTAAGAAAAGATAAGGTTGTATTGTAAATGATACGTAATTTTTGTTAGTGAATAGTCACACTGAAAAGTGAAATTCATGTTTAGTTTGTTGTCCTCTGTCCCCAGAAATTAGAATGTACGTGTTGTTAATATATCATGTCTCAGCGGAAATTGAATAGAAAGATAAAAAAGAAAGGTTATGTTTTTAAAGTCCATGATAAATTCCAGAATTGTAAGTGGTGCGATTCATTCTATGAAATCACAGCTCTGAAGTCCATGAAAACAGAGAAAGTTCTGATTTAATATGCTCTGCAATGGTGGTAGACATTTCACTTGGACTGAAGCTGCAATAAGACATAAATAAATAAATGAAGGATGAGATTAGGAAGTTAGCTAATGAGAGGTGAATTGAGTTTTGCTTTGGGGGTTTGAAATAAAGAAAAGAAAGTGGAGACTTTGAGAGGGAAAGAGAAGACAGGGCACCGCAAAATGCTAGGTGGTGTGGTGACTGTATAGTGAGCTTTTTTGCTGTTTTCAGGGAAAGGTGTGAAAGGGATGGGAATCCCAATGGAAAAAGAAATTGGGTTAAAATAAAATAAAGGTAAGGGTTCAGATCCATTTTCATTTCTATGTTTGACCACTCCAATCCCTATGCCATACACACATGCACTCTGAAAAAGAGTTTAGGCTCTCAACAATGCCCACCCTCCATTTTTTTTTAAATCTTAGAGTAGTTAATTGATTAGATTATTCATAATCTTAAGGGGGAGGAAAAGTGGCCATTCAATGGGCATACTTGTGCAAAAAAGAAATACTAGTACAACACATACTCATTGCGGTGCACCCGTGGAATTTAATTTGGCTTCGTGAAGGAGCAAGAGCAATGAAAAAATTAGGTGTTTGGGGCGCCAATCGTGATCTATTTTGGTATAGGGGCAATAATATAGGTTGATTTAATTGGAGCATTAATTGAAAGAGAAAGTTTGTGTGGTTGGTGGCAATAGGCAATAAGTGATGGAAGAGATTTGCAGAGTTGCGTGTGGGTGAAGGTGCGATATATATATATATATATATATATATATATTTATATTTATATATATAAAAGAAAGTGCCTGCGTGCATAACCGTGACGGAGAGATTTCACGTTAACCAGGAGGAACCCATTTATTACCAGACAAATATTTATATACTCTAGAATATCACATTATCTTTGCTCTACTCTACCCAATTGGTATTAAAATTGAATCAGATGTTACATTTTTATTGGTTAGAACATAAATGACATGATACTCTAAAAATATATAAGTGTTTCTCTAATTACAAAGCTTCATATGAAGCTTAAAGCAGTTTGCTCATAATACATACTCCTACTTCACATTTTTAGAAAACTATAAGAAAATTGAATAAATTATTTATGAATTGATTTGTTATAACTTTTTTGATCTAATTTATTTGACTTGTAAGTTAATATAAAGTCTTATAATATACTACCATATGTTAAGATTAAGTGCCTTATCTGTTTTTTTTTTATCTATAAAAAAAAGTTGATTAGGTCTTATTATAATAAAAAATGGACGGAGAAAACATAAAATCAATATATGAATAATAATGATAATGATAATATAATTGATGTGGATGGAGTTGGAACAAATATATGAATATGAACTTGGGGATGACCGCTATCGGCTTGACCGGATTACTTGAGAACATGACAGCTCATTGGTGTAGAGATTGACGTTTGATACATTCTCTCTGGTTTTCTTGATCCACACGTGTGTGTGCGCCACCTTCCCATTAAGCTGTGTTATGTATGCAGATGTATATGGGTGCCCCCTCCTGTCATTTCAATGTCCATTACCATTTACCATCTTATTTGTCCATTTTTTTCCCGTGTATTGTCTACTATCAACGCACCATTTGACGTTGATGTACACAAAAGTTATCTAATTCTATTCCATGTACCATGATCCAATATTATTGTCCTTTTGATTGAGTAAACATAAAATGATTTTTAAAGGTAACGTTCTCTTTTATTTAGTACGCTCATCATAATTGGGAAAATTTTGTCAAGTTCTAGAGATATTCATTTATGAAACAAAATTTTCAAGTAATCAGTAAAAATCACATGTTTAAAAGTTTTATTGACTTAACTAGCATAATATATTTTTATACATAAAAATACTAATATAATTCGAATCCTATGTACAGAAATGTGAATTTATATCACAATGACTACTAATAAATTTTTAAACAAAGATTTTGTTTACTGATTTTTCCATAAAATAATTCAGTCGATTTCCCCTTATTATCTTTTGAATCAATTGGTATGCTCAATGAAATACTGCAATGAAGTAGCTATTTTTCTGTATATATGTAAACTCAAATTAAACTTAAAACATGATAGTATGTTGAAGTGATATTTCATTTAGACAAACGTTGATTGACTAGTAGTATTATGTAAGAAATATATTATATCATTGATGATATTTTTATTATGGGAGGCTTGAGCTCTTGAAGAATACCAAACACAGACTGTGTACCAAACAGGAAGAAACAAAAAGAAGAAAGGTGATGTGATATATAGTGATTTGTATTTTATGGGGGACATAAGGATCGAAGGAGAGCATGATATGGGCATTATGGGAATGACAGGCTGTCTCGACTCTCGACCATAAGAGACACAGAAACTTATCCCATTGATTTGACTGTGCATCCATTAATCACCTCAACTAATTATATAATTCCAAAAGAGGAGCTACAAAACAAATTAATACAAAGGGAGATCATCACTGAAATAAAGTTTACATAAAGGAAATATACAGACTAAAAAAAAAAAATGTGCGTTTGTGGCATTTAAAACTGTTGTTTTGTAGCGGTTAATCACCCGACGCAGACAAATAAACCGTTACACACACAAAACAACTGTTACAGATGTACAAATTAGGAGTGAATATTCGGTTATTCGGTTCGGTTTTCGGTAAAAACCGAAATAACTGAATAGAAAAAAATTTCAAAACCGAACCGAAACCGAATTAACTGAAATATTTCGATTCGGTTTGGCTGCTAACTGAATTTTTTTTAAATTAAATTAGACTTTTTGAATTTTCAATAAGTAAAACTCAATACAAATTATAAATCTAACAACCTCAATAACATCCCAAATAACATAATACAATATATAAACTAGAAACATAATATAAGATTTCTATGAAAAATGCAAAATACAAATAAAAAATGTATTTAACATTACTTCATCTAAAAAAAAAAGCATAATAAAAATTTTAAAAACTAAATATTGATGAATGATATATGACATATCATTTTTTAAATTTAAATAAGAAAAACAAAAGGTACATTTTTAAGTTTTTAAAATTTAAGTGTATAAAAAGAAAAATATGGGAAAATTTATTTTTTAATTTTTTTTAATATTTCGGTTATTCGGTTTTAACAGAATTAATTTTTAAAGAACCAAACCGAAAACCAAAAAAACCGAATTTAAAAAACCGAACACGCACCGAAAACCGAAAAAACCAAACTTAATTCGGTTCGGTTCGGTTTTCGGTTTCGGTTTGATTTTGCTCACCTCTAGTACAAGCGCTTGTAACGGTTTTCAACAAAAAACTGTTATACAACTAGTTCATTTGTATTCCTCTCCGCTAAAATTGGTCTACTTTTTTTTAGTCTATAACAGTTAAAGCCGTTACAAACTTGCACACATCTGTACATAGGCCCAGATTTTTAAGATTAAACATTTTTTCTGTTTCTTTTTACACTGCAGATGTGTAACAGTTGAGCCGTCACAAACTATACAAACTTCACAAGTTTGTGACGCTTCGTGCAGTTTGTAATGGTTCAACCATTACAAATTTAAATTAAAAAAGATAAAAAATTAATTTGTTAAAATAATGAAATCAAGTACTTTTTATCGTGTTTATAAATTTTAAATTAATTTTTTTGTTTAAATTATACATATTTGTAATTTCATATTCTTTTAAATGGAAGAATCATCATTGTTCCAAATGCACCCTACAAGCATAGTTAAATATGAATTAGGAATTACTTAACACGATATTTAATTATATATGTATAAAATAAAAACCATAAGATATTAAAAGAAATATAAGAACCTAAGCTAGATGAAGAAAATGAGAGCGCAAGATCGGTAGAGAAAGGGACGAGAGGGTGGGGAGGAGGGGTAGATGATTGTGCGAAATAAGAAGGGGAGGGCGTTTGTGTAAGAGTCAGAGTGTGGTTTGTAACAGCTTGGACAAAAAAAACTGTTACAAATATTAATATTTGTAAATAAAAAAATATAGACGCGTTTGAAACCGTTACAAATGCGTCTTATTTTTAAATAAAAATTTTCTCGAGATAAAGGCCTATTGATGACCAAAAACTTAGGCGTTTTTAGCACATTCAGGACTAGAAGTTATGCGAGCAGCAGAGATGGTACCATGCAGTTTATAGGAGTTCTTTATTATGAAAGACTTGTTGATATAATTGAACTTAATTATCATGGTCATTTCATGGTTCCATTGTTCAAGTGTTCATAGGCAAACACAACAACTTCAAGAGGATTGAATACCGATGAATTAGGAATCACATCTGTCAATTTCTTCAATCTAGTTCACACTGGTTAGTCCGAAGATAATGAGCCATACATTCTAATTCTAGCATCACATCAGGTTTACTACGTTGCAGATGAAAAACGTAGGGATTGACATATGGTTATTCACCTGAAATATCGAGATCTCTATGACATGAGCTATGCTGATAACATTACCAACGAGAATGAGCTTTTTGATCCAGCTAATTTTGAGAATTTCCTCCTCGAAGAGGACGGCGACCTACCTTATTTGGTTCAATACATTAATGGCTTAAATTTAACTATAATTTGATGTAATATATAAATAATCGATACGAATGTCTTTCAATCTACATTTCAAAATACAATAATTAAAATGAACATAAAAATGTGACAAATTTAAATATTGACATATTTAAAATAATAAACTTGCAATAATTAAAACACTTAGATAAATAATTAGAATTTACATTCAAATTTAAGATAGGTCCAAATTTAAACAAAAAAGGTCTAAATTTCAATAAACATGCATAAACAATTTTTAAAAAAAACTATTGATATTCGTCTGCATCTGCATCAGCTCCTGGATCATCTCACGGCTTGGAATTGACAACATAATCACCTTTATGAGGCGGAGGGACTCGAAGGTAAATCTAAGGACAGGAGGCATCATAGATGGTGCAGCTCCAGGGCGAAATATCGCCCATGAATCCTACAGCAGTTCCTGTGTTGAATCACGCCACTCACTCATGCTATTCTTGAACTCATTTGCCTACCTAGTGAAGCTGGCAATCTTTGCATCAACTGCTCGAGCCTCATTCATGTATGACCTCCTCCTAAAATGGGAAGTTCTAGCCTCAAAAGCAATAGACTTCCCATAAACCATAAAGGGCCGTGCACCTAGCCCCATTCGTGGACTCGACCCAAATGCTTTACAATCCTAAATGTCGCTTTTAGGTCGGTTGGGGGATCCAGTGACCCTTGTGACTCATTCCTCCTCCACTTGGCTCAACTCCGCCTGTGTATGTTGGATATGCTTCTGTCCAAAATTGAAATATTTTTTAATTAAATATATAACCAATAAATATATATATTTTCATACTAATTATATTATTAAATATAATTACTTACAATTAGTTGCTCAATATGCTGAGAGACAGAACTACCATCCTTATATCTATGGGTTACTACGTATAGATCCCCGTAGATTTTTTTGCCTACCCTCTGCTTCTGCCTTTTCCTCCTGCACAAATTTTAATTAGTAAATCAATAAACTCATATATTGTGTAAATCAATCAATTCAACATTTTTCTCACCAACTCGCTATGTCTAACTTGCATGGTCTTTGTTCCTAGTGTGATGGATGACTAGGTGGGAACGAGACTCTGTATTACACTAAGACAACTCCTAAAAAACAAATACATTTTTTATTAACTACATTGAATTACTAAATTATATAATAATATCTTTAAACATGATTTAATAGATTATTTACCCTTCCTTCTTGGCTGGTCCTATAATGGACAAAACTTGTCCAATCATCAGGATCAACGCCATCTGGCACATCGGCTATCATCTCCTCAACGTTCTTATCCCATCCCCTTCCTTTTTGTGGAATAGGTGATTCCTCTTACTCCTCCATGCTTCCCCGATCTTCAAATATGCATACCGCTTCATCTTCTCTTCTTCTACAACAAACTTTTCCCATAAAATTCAATTAACAAGATAAATTAGATTACGAATATATTAAATTATAAACAAATTATATCCTTAAATTTACTAAATTCATATATTTTTCCAAGCCACAAGCCCCCAATCCTTGTAGTTGATTGAAAATCGACTCCACGAGCTGCCTAGATTGGTCAAAAACCGGGTAAATAAATTACTTCCATTACCTTTAGGTTGGGTTGTTCCATCATTAAAGGGCACCACAACTCTTATGCCCCATTCCAGCTGATTAGTCACGGTTACATCCAATCTCCTCCTAGTGATCCTCCCTTTTTGATTTGCAAAATGTCACAAATTGAATAACAATTAAAATATTCTTAATTTAATAATTTATCAAAATCCAACAAACAACAACGTATTATTTAATTTACCTTCAACTTCAACATCCCATCCCTTTCGCCGTGAAGACAATCATCGAGGTTGATATTGAACCGATTCGGTGTCCATCATATTTTATTCCTCTGATAAGTGAAAGTCTTTGAACAACCCGTCATCTAAATTATAATCTTCTACATTGATGTATCCTAAATTTAACGGGACCTTAGACAAAAATTTATAGAGCATGCACGCAGAAGGCACCCGCTTGTAACGGTTGAACCATTACAAACAGTTGTAATGGTCCACGGTTCCACGGTTGAGACTGTTACAAGCTTATAACCGTTTGAACTGTTACAAATTTGTAACAGATTGCACCCTTTTCTAAAAAAAAATGGCGTTTGTTATGGTTGGCTTAAGAAAACTGTTACAAAGTTCTCCCCGCCAAGTGGCGCCAAGTTTCCTGCGATATTTGTGACGGTTTTTGTCTCAAACCATGACAATTGTTGCACGGTTTTGGATAACCGTGACAATAGAACCGTTACAAAATGAATGTTTTTTTTTTTTTTTGTGATATGCCTTAAAACAGTAAAAAGTATTTCAGTCATTGAACATATAAATGCAAAAAAAATTTGAGACAGGGTTTTTTTAATCAACGAGACAGGGTTTTCATTATTGGAAGGTTGGCATGATATATATAATGGAGATAGTATTGGGGGCCACGGGAATAGGGGATATGATAAAGGAAGAGTAAGGGACTGATTAGAGTAATAAAAAAGCGAAGGGCACATGGTGTATGTCGCATTATATAATAGGCAAAGTTTGTCGTCACTTAGGTTGGCTTTACTTTATCATTCATTCCCCAAAAAGACAAATGCCAAAAATCAAGAAGCCCTCGTGTGCAATCTACGTACGTACGTGTGTGTATCAAAATCAAGACCTGTTGAGTAGTATCAGTAGTATATTTGGTTTTCTCATGATGGATGAAAAGTAGTAGTATAAAGTGTATGTGTGGTGTATTGTAATTAGTGAGTGCATTATTATTACAAGACATAATAATGCAAGCGCGTGTGTGGGGAAGATGTTCATGAAAGGAAGAGTAGGACAGTGAGATTATATATGTATATTCGTGCGAGATTTTTGGATGAGCATGATTAAAGCTGGCACTCGATATTTGTGTGTGTGTGTGTGTGTGTGTGTGGGGTGTGTTGTAGACCTTAAGCTGAAATGAATGAATGAATGAGTGGATTTAGGTAGTGAGTGGGCGTGGCATATGAGTAACCACATCAACTACTACCATTTTAATTTGTTCATTATTTGTATTCCCACCCTTCCAACCTTCCCCCACATTACCCACACTTCATTATATTTCAAGCTCCACTTTTACTTCTTTTTATCTCTCACCCTTCCTTCTAATTATGTTTTAGTTCAATGCATCTTTTCAGCTTTGAAGTCGAAACCAACCACACCCTAAATAGTAAACAAATTCTCAACTTATTATTAGTATTTTTTCCAATATATATTGCCTTTTCATTCATATTAGTTTATTTGCATTCAACATCCATTCGTTTAATTAGTCTACTATAAAACGAAATCAAGTACTTGTATTATAAAAAAAAATTGGTCATTGATAGAATCCAGTGGTGAGCGGTGATCCATGCACTCAGCTCTAATAAGATGCTGAATGCCTAATCAGAAAGACAAAAAAACAACACACTTGCAAAAACATACTTAATATTTCTCCTTACTTTTCTGTCTCAATGTTTTACTGAAACTCTACTATTTTTAATTTAGAAGGGCAAACGCTGATGACTAAGGTTATAAGTTGAACGATAGACGACCTCCTTGCTCACAAAGGATTCTTCATACCACTAAGCCACAAAAAATTCTTAATCTGTTGTATGTTACTACAAAACCATGCATCTAGAATTTACACGGATGATAGAAGGCTAGGCAATGGAATTGAGAAAAACAAACAAGACCTCGTATTATTTTGGGCCGAACCTGATTCTTGACATGAGATTTTTCTTAGCCAACATGACATGAGGTTATTTGGTGTAGGTTTGAAGGGTAAAAACTAAAAACTATTCTAGTCCTCTCATTAATCCAAGGGTCTTGAGTTGGGCCTCAATGTGTTGGCTAGCCATGACTTTTTGTGTTTTCCCCCAACACTTTGGGCCTTTTTGTGAACAGGTAGGCCTTTGTTACTTATTGGGTAAACCAACATATTTGTCTCTAACTCTCTATGTCCTCAGCTTCAATTCTTATTTTTACATGATTCACCATACAAAGCTTCAGGCTTCAGCCATTATATTTAAAAATGATGCTTTTACGCAAGTTAGTATAAAACTCCTCTCTACACCGTAAAATCACTTTCAGAAAAGCTAATTCAAACATACAGGTACACCACAAACGTCCCCGTCCCCCCCCCCCCCGGGTATATCCACACATATTTGTTTATTTGCATTCAGTATACATCCTTTTAGTTTACTCCATAAGGAATTCAAACACCTGTATTATCAAAAGATTTGGTTATTAATAGAGCTTAGTGGTGTCTTGTGATTCATATACTCAACTCTATCTAATAAGATACTGAATGCCAAATCAGCAATACATTAAAAAGCAAGACTTGCAAAAACAGACTTAATATACCTCCCAATTTGTTTGTCTCAATGTTTAACTTAGACTCTAAATACTTTTTTATTTAGAAGGGCAAACACTGAAGACTAAGGTCATAAGTTGAACCATAGTTACGACCTCCCTGCTCGTAAGGGAATCTTCATACCGTTAAGTTACAAAGGCGTTTCTGAAGCTTTTGTATGTTACTACAAAACAATGCATTTATAATATGCACGTGATGATAGAAGGCGAGGTAATGGAATTAGGAAAAACAAACAAGCCTTCCTGTATTATTTTCGGCTGAGCCTGATCCATGACCTGATAGTATTTGGTGCAGGCTTGAAGACTGAAAACTATCTTAGTCCTCTCATTGACCCAAGGTCTTGGGTTGGGTCTCAAATTGGTTGGCTAGCCTAATACTCTGGGCTTATTTTCGATCTTGTTACTCATTGGGTAAACCGACATGTAATCTCTATGTCCTCGACTTCAATTCTTATTTTCACAGGATTCACCGTAAGGCCTCGTTTGGTACCCTTGAATTGGGCCCTTAGAAATGGGATTGGAGATGAATTCCATACTTTAGACTTGTTTGGTATAAATCTAAGGCTATAAATTTGGATTCGATATGTGGAGGCTAATTCCACCAAAATAAAATTAATGGATACGATTTCCATCGAAACATGTCAGTTTTGCAATTCCAACCTTGTGGAGCCCATTTTAGATTTTACCCCTCTTTTATCTCCTTCAACCTAATATCCAACTGACGCACAAGTACCTTCTCCCTACCACCACCACCAGTAACCTTAAAACCACCGTTGGCGACCTTCTTCATCATGGCGGCTGCGGCGAAGGCTTCCACCTTGCCTCGTCTGCGCAAATGATTTGGCGTAGGGTTCTGATATCAGTGATGTGATTCTGTATTATGTTTGATTGGGAAGAGAAATTGTTGAATGATCTATATACCTATAAATACCAAGGTAATTAAACCCGGACCGGCAACTAGCCCGGTCGAGGCAGAGGGTCAGAGGGTCAGTACGTAACTAACCCGTGAGTCAACCCGATGAAGAATAAAAAATTAACCAAAAAATTATCCAACTAACAATAATTTCCAAAAATCCAAACAATAACTTCACTTACCATTTTGAATTATTAACCAACAAATAATCCAAGTATCAACATTATTTACAAAATTCTTTGACAAAATGACATCATCATATCATATTATACTACTATCTAATGACACAAAATGGTTAGCAACCAATTAGTACCTAGTATTAACTATTTATCATATCAAAATAGATATATGATAACAAAATATTTTCACCTTCAACATTTCATCATTATAATAATATTAAACAAAAAAAATATCATTTAAAAAAAGGACCGGGTCGACCCTCCTAAACCGCCAGGTCGACCGGGTTTTGACCCGGTCAGAACTGTTTTCCCGGGTTTTGACCGGGCCGTTTTGCCCCCGGTCTGGCACCCGGGTGGGCGGGTTCCGGTCCGGGTTGGCCGGGCCGGGCCAGGTTTAATTACAATGATAAATACTCTTCCACTAAGTTACTATTCATAAGACGTCCACAACTTCTGATTAGTCAATCCCAAAATATATATCACTAATTTTATCTACTAATTATATTTAAGAAAAATATAATCATAATATATATATCATTATTATACGTTTGTTTTTGAAAATATAATCATTATTTTTTAACTATTATATTTAAGTATAATTATTTTTATTTTTCATTTTAAAAAACATATAATGTTTTCAATATAATCATTATTTTTGAATTATTTATTCTAGATATATCTAAACTTATGTGTATGTTTTTTAAATATATTTTTTCAAAAACATGATATCAACTTTTTTTTAATAACTTAATTTGTTTGATAGTTGAAAATTTGATTTTTTAAATGTAAATATGTATTTTTGAGTAGGAAAATGAAAATTAAATTTTAAGCTGAAAATATTTTCCCACGAATTAAAGTCATTTAAAAGAATATTCACACGATAAATCAGTGATGCCATAAAGCTAAAAAAGGTAGAATATAATAATTTGATTAATTTATCAAATATGCATATTTAAATAATTCAACAATTGAAATTAAAAGATCGATGCCTGATCAGATCAACTATGGGTCTATGACATGCCGAAATTGGAGGTGAGTTAGGTGAAAAAAATTTAATAGAAAAAAATTTGATCCAGAAATAGCAAAACATAATTTGTTTGATACTTGAAAATTTGATTTGCAATCCCAATACAAGTTAATGAGTTCTCTGTATGCTCAATTTGGCAAAATTCTCCATTAGCCAATTAATCAGGAGCACCTCACTGATAATCTGTGATGAAGCTCCAATTGTCCAATGTTACTACATAGAAGCAGTCAATCGAAGCCAACAAGATGTTACGCATTGTAACCTTACATTTGATGGGAAGTGTGTGCTCATGAGAGGTGATTTTAGGCAAATACTTCCAGTTATTCCAAAAAGTTCAAGCGCTACAATTGTAAATGCATATATAAGTTCGTCCCATTTGTGGCATCATTGCAAGATCTTTCGTCTATCACAAAACGTGAGGCTTTCTACATCTAATGATCCCTTTATTAACGAAAAGGTATCAGCATTCTCAAAGAGGTTGTTAGATGTTGGTGATGGAAATTTAGGGGCAAGCACAGATGGTGAAAGTGATATAGAAATACCCAAAGATCTATTAGTCAATTACTTTAACGATTATTAGTGCAATCGTGGAGTCAACTTATGATAACCTATTATCAAGTTTATCGGACCATTCATACTTTAATGATCGTACAATCCGAGCTCCAACAATCAAAATGGTTAATCAAATTATACACCACAGTGATAACATTGATAACCTCTTATCAAGTTTCTAAGTTATGACAGTGTTTGTAAATCTTTAACTGAACACAGACAGCATTGATAACTTATACACCATAGAGTTCCTTAACACAATTGCATCATCTGGCCTCACAACTCACAAGTCAATTGTTAAGATTGGTGCTTCAATCATGTTCTTATCAAATATTGATCAAGAATCAAGCATTTACAACAGAACAAGATTATGAGTCACTAAGGTAGGAAAGATGGTCATTGAGGCAGTAACATTGAATGGTTCTACGCCAAATGAGAAAGTACTGATACATATAATGGACATGAACTCTTCAAAACTAAGATAGCCTTTTAAGATGCAACGGAGACGGTTTCCAGTCACTTTGTCATTCACAATGACAAAAAACAAGAGTCAGATGCAATTTCTAAAGACGGTTGGAATATACATTTCAAAACCGGTTTTCACACATGGACAACTTTATATTGCACTATCGAGAGTAAGGAGTATAGAAGGGTTAAAGATTGTTTTGACCTCTAACAAATTCAAGCAAGGTAACAAGACTAAAAACGTAGTTTACAATGAGGTATTTATGAATGTAGACCATCATTAATTCCTTGAAATTTAGTGCGTTATTCTTAAATGAGCCAATTCCTTTACTTCACTGTTTTAAATGTTAACCTACATTTCCAACATGCATTTGCATGAACTTGTGTTTATATAAGATAATATGCTTTTTATAGTTGTTAACTGGTTGAATGACATTTCCTACATTCCAACACCTAAATAACATAATGGTTTTAATTCTCCAAGGCATTATAGCTTGAGATGTGTTTTTGATGAATAGATGAAATACTTTGGTTAAATGATCTGCATAAGTATCATGCCTTTATCTTTATTTGTATAATGATTTAGGTTACTATTTCACATGACTTCATGCAAACATATTTATAATTTCTTTTTTTGAATTGAAAAACCAGAGTTATGATTTCAAGTAATGAATATTTGTAATTGTCGAATCACAGGAAAAATATCACTCATACAACGCACGAGAGGCTTAGCTCGTTGAAAAAAGAGTAGGAAAAAAAATAGAATTAGATCTTGTTTTTGGTTCACGATTCTTGATTTTTTACTCAATATGATTTTTCATTCTTCAAATATACAATATTATTGATGACACCTTGTTCTGGTTGGCCAGTGGTGTGGAGAATTGTAGGAGGAAGGGAGGTGAAGCTTGGACTGCAGAATCGATGGTCTCAGAAAGTGGGAAGATGATAACTTGGGTTTTTTATTCTTTTTATTTTAGAAGGGCATTTTAGTATTTTACTTTTAAAAATTATGTTAGATTCTATGAGCATACCAAATACACTTTTCAATTTCATATCCATAAATATATCCATATTTATATCCATCAAAATCAATTCCAACGTATCAAACAGGCCCAAAAGCTTTTCCCACTATGACCCGTAAGTTTTAGCTTAAAAAAGTGTTACTCCCTCTAGTCCTAAATATAAGACCCATTTACTTAATTTAATTAAATTAAGGATGTTAGTTAAATTAGTTATAATTACATGATATTACCAATACACCCTAAATATCTACCATTATCCTCACCCTCATTCTTTTACTTTTTTATTATTGAAAAGCATTTATAGGGATAATTCAAGTAAAAGTAGATAACAATTGAAAAGATGTCTTATTTCGGAACCAATTCAATTCCACAAGTAGGTTCAATTTTAGAATCAAAGGGAGCATTGTACAAGTTGAGATAAAACTCCTGTACATCCTAAAATCACTTTCAAAAAAGCTAATTCAAACATACAGGTACACCACAAACGTTGTTTACCCCCTCGTATCTCATTAATTACTTTGTTAAGTGAACTTGTACACACCAATTTCGAACAACAAAACCAACTCAATAGCTTTAAATTCTAATAAAGTAAACGCAATGTTGGAAACGAATGTTTCCTGTCTTCACTCCTTCTCACATAAAAGTAAAACAGTCCTTGATTGGACCCAGAAAGTGGCTTACCAGAAGGCACTAAAAGACTACTGCTTACCAGACAGACTTATTGTGTGTGGAGTTTTCTATAAGAAAGCACGAAGGGACCATCTTTTGCCACGCTCTTTGTTTTACACCCTATTACGTTGTAGTTTGCTCCCCCCCTGACATTATTCCTTTTTATCAGGACATTGCTTCCATTCCTTTTCTCAATCTATTTCCTTACCCCTTCTAAATTCTCTTATGCTCTCTGTACAAACAGTGTCACCTCTTCAATGAAAGCCCCACATCAAAAAAATCAGAAGGCTCAATAATGTCTTAAAATGTCCAATCCTCAAATATAATTGGCTCAATTAAAGGCAAGTTTTGTGACATAAACACTTGAAAAGACGTGGGTTTTCTTTCTCCACCTTGTCTATATTTAACATCACCCTCATCCCCATCCGGCCATCCCCATCTAAAATCCTACTTTTCCTCTTTTTGACCAATATCGATCATTTTTTTAATCAATCTGTATGGATCAGAATCTGCAAAATTGTGTTTTCTTCTATACTATTCTTCAAGCAGCCAAGTGCATCAATATACGACTTCCTTAACTTATATTGTTGTTTCTAATTCCTTTTTCTTTTTTGGGTACAAATACAACAAAACACCTGGCAATGGCATCACATATACATACCAAACCCACCAACCTCAACAATTTACTCTTAATCACAGTAACTAATTCAGTAAGATCCAGGGGAAATGATATGTATAATCATGGCCTTCAGATTTTTTTAAAGAGTTATATGCAGAAGGGACGAAGGATGCTAGTTTTGTGGGCCACATGGCTTTTCTGTGGAATGAGCACCGGAATAGAAATAATATTGCATGTGCAATTTGAATTTGTCTAATGTGTTTGATTGAGATCTTCAACAGCAATTAGGTTGGCTACGTATAAGAATATATGGCCACACAATTATCTCTGTTGGTGAATCCAGCGATTAATTATTTACGATCGGCTGGATTAATGTTGATTTGTGCACTTTTCTGATTATAATATATATGAAAATATCGGATTGAGAGCTCACTGACTTCTCTGTTTAGGATATGATCCATTGATCCATGTGTGTTTGGAAGACAGGTTGAAAATTTTAATTCTTGGATATGTTATTTGTATTCAATTTTTATTAGATCGGTCTTTTTTTTTTACCTGATATTAGATCAGTCTTGATCTACGTGAATTTAAATATTTTTGGTGATGACCAATCATGGAAGTTTTTTAGTACGCAATATTGGTTTTGAATTTTTTGAACAAGAACTCATTCAGTCCTATATAGTATTTTTAGGAAACATTTAAATGAAAATTCTAAAATACTTAGATCAACTCGCTGTGTGTTATTCTAAATTAACCAATGGTTTTAAGTTAGAGCTCTGGGAAAGCAGTTACGATAATTATTTGGAAGTAACGAGGTTCCCTCTACTGTGGGCTTACATCCCTACGAATCGAATTAGACGGTTGTTAGTAGCACCGGATATAGATGGATAAATCTAAAAAAAATTCTAAAAATATTTGACATGCTGGGGAAAAAAGCTCCCCAAATAAGAGAAATTCTTGAATCATCAAAGGGGCCTTCGTCATTTATGATTTACCTCATTATAATGCACAAAATGACATCATTTAATAATTTAATAGAGAAGAGAGAATTAATTATATTAGAGCGATGAGAGAGCAATTTCAGGAAGAGAGAATGGTGAGACTAATTTATTAAATGTCATCAGGTTCCCAATCAGATTAAATGATATAATTCGTGCATTATTCTAATTCGACAGATCATAAATAAACTTCTCCACCATCTATATCGGATAGAATTTTAAAATAAAAGTTGTATGTTAATTACCGATACAAATTTTTTGAGATTATCCCGTGCTTTCGTTTTTCCATGATCAACTATTCAATTGGTTGTAAGTTATTTCTACTTAATTAATGATCCAAGATTCCAATCCCAAGTATGCAATTGTGATATTACTTTTAAGCCGATACTTATCGTTATGGATAAATCTGTCAGACTGTTGACAGTTTAACATGTAAAAAAACAAGCATTAAATTTCTAAAATACCACTCATTCTTATCCTAAATGGAGGAATATTTTGGGAGATGGTCTTAATTCTAAATATATGATATAGTTCTCATTTTTGTCCATTTTCTCTAAAATTACCCTCATTTTCCCTCAATAATAATCAAATAAGAGAGGGGAGGAGGAGTTAAGGAATATGATCGATTGAAGTGTTTTGGGAAAAACATGTCATATTAACTAACTTAATTAACATCTTTAATCTAATCAAATTAGGTAAATAAGTCCAAGAAGTAATTAGTTTTTGGTTTTTGCCAAAATAAAATACTGATTAGTTGAATATACACCAGTATCTGCAAAGGTGATATGGCAATCCCACCACCTCGCCGAGGATTCCATATGTTTAGGCTAAATTTACAAATTATATCCCGCGTAATATTAATTATTATTAGTATTATTATTATTACTCCTCGAATTCCTTATTTCTTGACAGACCAAAAGGTCGTTGTCTTCTCTATATAGCGAACAAGAACACACAAGTCATCATCAGACACACTGTGCTTGCATGAAGCAATAGCTAAAGTTGCCAATAATTTATCTGTTATTTTCATGGATTTGAAGACTGTTCATCTTTAAGGTTAGCTTTCAGGATCTTATATTTTATTCTTGATTACCAATGACGCCTGATCACACGTTGTGATTTCCTTTTTTTTTTCCTTTTGCCCCTTTCTTTAGACTTAATTAGTAAAGGTTATAATGTTAAGGTGTTGGATTCAGTGGAAGTCGTTGTCCTAAAAAAAAATGGTATACAGTTGGGAAGTCGCTGTACATAAATATGTTTGCTGTGTCTGTTATTGATAAGTCTCTCTTGTTCATGTTACTCATCTGATCCTATTTAGAAGTCACTTTCAGTATATTTCACACAGACCAAGGAAAGCCTTAAAACTCATTAACTTTCCACTAAAATCCAGTAAATTTACAACTTTACCCATATTAAATATCCACTATACCACATGAAAATAAAGTCAACACATAATAAATGAAGGGTAAACTTGTACATTCACAATAAATATTTAATGAGGTGACTTATATATAGGACTAAATAAAACATTCTCTCTCTGCCCTATAAATAGGACCAGAGGAGTATTTCAATGAAATGGAATGGTTGTTTTTAGAGCAGAGACGAAAATGAAATCTCCAGAAAGTTAATTAAATTATTTTGGGATGACACTACAATGTTTTCGTTCTCATCTCTTTTCTGTGGATTTGCTTGGATTGTTGAGAAAGCAAAATAATAAGAAAGTGAGTGCGACCAAAAGCAAAGTAGGGAAAAAAAATCAATTGGTTACACCAAACCTGTAATTATTTAGAAATGGTACAGTTGCATATCCTATTATTGATTCCTGCTCTGCCATTCAATTCTCACAACGTAGCCCTATTCAATTCAATCCATGTGTGCTTGTCTGTGTTCTTTTGATTTCTAACTTGTTTGTGCTGTAAATAAAAGGGTGAAGGTTAAAAATGACCTTGTACTTATGTCAAAGATGCATATAATATTTTATACTTTTTTTTGCTCAAAATTGTCCATCAACTTTCAAATTCAGGCCAATAATGATTCTTTCGTCAAACTGGCCCAACGGATGTTTCAAATTTGGGTCAATAATGACTCATCCGTCAAAATAGCCCAACAGATGTTTTAAATTCGGGTCAATAATGACTCATCCGTCAAACTGACCCAGCAAAAATTAGATTCTTGTAAAATTCCAGTGTGAGATTTACCCATAAAAAAGTAACGGAAATTAGGTCAGTTTGACAGAGGAGCCATTATTGGCCCGAATTTGAAAAATAAGTTGGGTAAGTTTGACGGAGGAGTCATTATTGATCCGAATTTGAAATATCCGTTGGACCAGTTTGGTAGAAAAGTCATTATTGACCTGAATTTGAAAGTTGATGGACAATTTTGAGCAAAAAAAGTATAAAGTACCAGATGCACCTTAGGTATAAGTATAAGGTCATTTTTAACCCTTTACCCTAAATAAAATGTTCATGGTTTTGCCTATTTCTTTTCCTAGTTCATTGGAAACAAAACAAAACGTATCATTTCCTTTTCCTGCCAATATTTCATATCCACCCTTGTGTTAAAAAATATATAGTTTATGTGTATCTAATATTTTCTAAAACTATTATTACAATGTTTTATAAATTAAATTTTTTTATTCTGTCTCTATCGCAGCCATGAATTGTAAAGAACATGTTTTAACTGTGGAATTGTATTGTAGTTGTGAGATTTTGAGAATAAAACGAAAAAAGAAAAGGAAAACCAAAAGTGTTCAAAATTTCAAACTATTTTTAAAGTCAAATTCTTTTTTTTTGGGATGAATTTAAAGTCAAATTCTTTACCGGAAAAAAAAAAGTCAAATTAGCATATAAATTTGTAATTTTGAAATTCAGTATTAATTTTTGAAAGCATAATAATAATTTACTTAAAATATTTACTGGCAATCAACATCCTTTCTAAATATTATTCAATGAAATGTTTTTTAAAGTTGATTTTAACATTTTTTGTCAAATATTTATATCTTTTTTTTATACAAAAATACTTATATCTATTAAGATTCATAGTTGTTATTATAATCATAATAATAAATGTATAAACTAAAAGTTGAATTCTCAGATGCAATTCGGTATTTTTTTGTAACGAAGGTTCTTCCTTTTTTTAATAGCAAATGGAGATTCTTACACATCCATTACAGATTGTGCTCGTGTGATTTGCAGTATGTTGAGGATATACTAGTACTATCCATTTAATTAATCACCAATCATCATCATCAATCATCAATCAATTAATATCATTACAAAAGGTAATAACTCAATTGAAGGGACTTGTGGCAATCAAAGAGGAGAATCCTATCATTCATACATACCATTGTGACGTGTTTGAAAGTGGTCTATTTAAGCTGTACTATATGTGTTACCACCTTACAAATATTCCTGTCTCAAAAATTGATTTAATTTTACTTTTATTTATTTATTTTTTTTGCCTTGTACGCTCATAACATATAAAATATAAAGGAGAAAGAATCCAAGTCTCGCCGATTCCAGACATCAAAATCAACGGTTTCTAATTAACGGTGCCACTGTCTGTGTCATTTGGAACCTTCCTTCCTTCCATGGATAATCATTTCCACTCTCTTCCCTTCTGAATTGCAATCTCTCTTTCTTGTTAACATTTGTATTATTATCCCATTTCTTCCAATTATACTTTTTTAACCCCCATCACACCAGAAATAATTACTTTATCATCAAATACAAGATTCATCACTCAAGTTTCAATCTTTTTGTCTCTCTTCCTCAGATAATCTTATCAAGTTTCTCTTTTTCTTCTTCTTACAGTGACAGAGTCTCTCTCTCTCTCTCTCTATATATATATATCTCACTTAGCAATAAGAGTATGGGATCAAATGGCAGAGAAATGAGAGGAGAGGGACTTCTCTCGTAATGGTCCAATCTGAAGTTTCAGTTCTTGCACCACGTGAGTTTCTACTCGTAGCTTATTGCTGAAAAAAATCCACTCAAAAGGACAAACCCCGATTTAAAGAAATTTCCTTTTTTCTGAAACAACTTTTGCAGAAAGGAGGAAACTTGATTCCTGCTTTTTTATGTGAGGGAGAATCTGATAGCTCTGGGTAGTAACAAAGAAAGGCCCTTTCCATGTCATTAAAAATAGGAAGCTGAGGTGTGTGTATATATATATATATGCAATTCAATTCATAAGAGTCCATACTCCACCAACAAGATCTGCTTTTCCTTCCTGTAAAATTTCTCTCTCGGATTAAATTCCAACCACAAAGCCAAACACACCAGAAAAAATGTAACCCCATATAACTTTTTCCCCCCTACATTCTGCAAGGCAAACACAAAACACACACAGAGACACACACAAGCTCGAAACCCAACCAAATTAAATCAGAACTGAATACAGAACAAGAGTTAGTTGGTATGTATTGCTGTAATAAGAAACCCTATGACCTATGTGTTGTTCCCAGTGAGCACCTGCCACTCATAGACCTTCTAGAGTTTCGAGTCATCGCTTTCCCTACAACAAAAACAATTACAGAATTACCTCTCTCTCTCTCTCTCTCTTCCTCCTCACTATCATTACCATCTTTGATAGCTGTAATTGTAGCTATACTTTGTGCTATAATCCCCTGCTTTTTTCTCCATCTCTGTATTTTTTCATCCCATTGTTTCCTTCCGTTTTCACCATTCATGCCAAGTCTATCGCCTCCTCTTAGAAACATGTCACAGACCCGTGTGGCTTTTAAATCATTCCCATTAATGCCGCCTTTAATTCGTCCCATTCGTAATTGATGTCCTGTTTTTAAAACCCCAAGATCTCTTTTTGTATTTACTCTCTCGTCTCTGAATTTGATGTAAAGCAGATTTTTTGATTCGCTGAATCGAAATGATAGTACTACTACTAGCATAGAGTATTAAATAAATAATTAAATAATTAATTATCCAGCCTCACTCTCTGAATCCCCCCTGATTAGTTGTCTCATTACTGTTGTTGTGTGTTGATTATATATAGGTGGCTAGGAGATTACATTTCACACAGAAACATGAAAAGCTAAAAACTTTAGAGTGGTTCTGGAGGCAGAAACAGCAGCAAGCAGCGTCTTGTTTCCTGGGCCGCGCCGTTCGTGTTTGTCGCTCGTGCACTTCACAATCTTCAATCCCAATATTCAGATCTCGAGACACCCCAAAAAAAAAAAAAAGGAGAGAGAGAGAGACTCTCATCAAAGTTGTCATCTTTGCCGACATATATGTTACCTGAATGCTGGTTTTTGATTTCTGAGTTGACACATCCTCTGCTTCACCTTCTTCACCTTTCCTTCCTCCGCCAATTTCTCAACTGATCAATTCGTGGCACCCATTGAAACTGTTTTGGGTTCGGTTCAGAGTATTTGAAGACTTATGGATTTTGAATTTTTTTAAATATCTGTGTGCCCAATTTGACCCATGACTTATTGCATTAGCCGCTAAAACTGGGAGGGTCGGTGATGATGTTTCATTTTGTTATTGCTGTGAGTTGAAGCCCTCTCTATTCACCAAAAGGTTAGCCAGTGTTCATTTTACTATACTATTTTCATTATTCAATTCAATTCATTAGTCCATCGAGGTTCGGGAAATAGTTAATTAATAGAGTAAATATTTTTTTTCTCTTGCTATACTATTGGGATGATGGGATCCTTCTTGTGGTTTAGAACATGCGAAAAACGATTGTCATTGGTTGTCTTGTTGAGCTTCTAGTTGGTTCCTCGTACTTAGCCTTCTCTGCTTTTGTAACATTTTTATATTAAGTTAGCTTCGCATAATCAGCGAGAAACTTTCGGACACGAATTCGGGGTTTGGGCTGGTTGTTGTTTTGGTATTTAAAGTGATTATAAGCTGTTTGATTGATATATAGTTGGGGGGTGAAAAAGTTTTGGAATTGATTAATTTTATGTGGGACAGGAGGCTTTGTCTCTCTGAGGACAAGATATGCTTAACTCCGATGAAGCAGATATTGAAATATTCTTCGACTCATCAGATTTTCTGCCACCTCAAAACCCTGTTCCATACCAAGAGTTTGGGTATGAAGTTTGGGTGAATAAGCCTGAAAGTGTGAAGGAAAGAAGGCAACGTTTTTTCAAGGAAATGGGTTTTGCTGATACTGCTTCAAAAGTTTGCTCTGAAGAAATTAACGACTTGGAAATTGAAAGGACAATGGAGAGTGAAGGCGCAGAATCAAATGCCTTCAGTTCCTCTTCTGAAGCAAACGTCTTGTTTGATGAATGTAATGGAGGCGTGAACTTTGAAAGAAAGGCGTGTGAGTCATCATCATCTTCTTCTTCAGGTGAAGCTGAGACATCAGAAGAATGTCAATATGGTCCATTTGATGTGAGTAAAAAGAAAATGAAGGGATGGTGGAAGCTCTTTATGAAGAGCAGGAAAACAATTGGAGGGAAAGTGAGATCAAAATTGAATAGAGAGATGAGTAAAAGTCGCAGAATTAATGTAAAGCAGAACAAAAAGAGGTGGATGGAATTGAGTGCCTTGTATTTAGGGCAAGAGATTAGAGCTCATGAAGGCCTAATCTGGACTATGAAGTTTAGTCCTAATGGCCAATATCTAGCAAGTGGAGGTGAAGATGGGGTAGTACGTGTATGGCGTGTTATATCAATGGACACATCAAGCATTTCCTTCAATGCAGAAGAGACAAATTCTACTAGCAAAGTGAAGCAAGAAATCTCTTGTACTTGGAGGAAAAAGTCAAATATATCCTTCGTGGCTCTTCCAAACAAGGTTCTCCAAATTGAGGAATCACCACTGCAAGAATTCTTTGGTCATACCAGTGATGTCTTGGATTTGGCTTGGTCTGATTCAAATGTGAGTTCAACATAAAAATTCCTTACTTTTCCTCTTCTGTACTAGCAATGTGTCCTATATATTATGTATGCAATTTTTAATAGAGCTGATTTTAAATGCTTGGTTGCAGATTCTTTTGTCATCTTCAATGGACAAAACAGTTCGTTTGTGGCAAATTGGTTGTGATCAATGTATGGGCGTCTTCCATCACAATGATTATGGTAAGTATTATTTGTAAGAGCAAGACCTCTCCTTCCTTACCTTTGGCATTCCCCTTTTGAGCTAGTCTATATTTTTGTTATGAATTATGATCAAAAGGTAATTATGTGTTTGACCTCTCCTATAAATGGAATTATAACATTTTGTCTCTTCAATAATTGGAACAGTGACTTGCATCCAAGTAAACCCAGCTGATAATAACTACTTCATCAGTGGGTCTATAGATGGCAAAGTCCGAATATGGGGGTTACGTGAAGAGCGCGTTGTCGATTGGGCAGATGTACGAGATGTGATTACGGCTGTTAGTTACCAGCCAGATGGGAAGGTATATCACTCAATCTTTTCTGATTACTTTAAGGCTTTTCACTTATCATTCCATTGATAATTCAGAACTGTATGCATGAGACTGATCAACCTTTTTCTCTCGACTGTACTCAGGGGTTTGTTGTTGGCTCCATCACAGGCGCTTGTCGTTTTTATATCGCTTCAGGTGTGTACTTGTTGGCTAATTTAGACGTTAATGAATCCCCTTGAGAAGGTAAAAAATTTGAGTGACTAAACTGAATTTCAAATGGTTTAGGCAAACATTTCCAACTTGAGGCAGAGATATGGGTTCATGGGAAAAAGAGATCAGCTGGCAACAAGATTACTGGCATTCAGGTTTTTAATCTTGAAACTGTTTACCTGCTTTATGCTGCGATCTTTACTTCATTAACTAACATTTTAATACCCTTTTCCTATTGCAGTTTTCACAGAAAAATCACCAGAGGGTTATGATCACATCAGAAGATTCTAAAATTCGTGTGCTTAATGTCGATGGCTGTGAACTTGTGCAGAAATTTAAAGGTAGGGCGCTTTAGTGACAAGAGCATACTAGGATGATTTTGACTGGTCAAAATGCTTCTTCTAAGATAAGCTCACTTTTTATTTTTTTTCCCCCGGGCAGGTGTTACGAAATCAGGAAGCCAGAGGTGTGGCTCATTTACATCAACAGAAAATCATATCATTTCTGTTGGAGAGGACTCCCATGTGTACATTTGGAATTGCAATGACTTGGAAAATTCATCATCTAAACCCATAAAATCTGAGCGTTGCTGTGAGTACTTTTCCATTGAAGGTGTTACTGTGGCAATACCCTGGCTGGTAAATAGCACAGAACAAACAAGCTTATGTGGTAACTCAGAAATGCAACATCTTCAAGAGGCACGTCCTAGTGTTAGAGATTCAGAGCGTTTTTCTCTTGGTAATTGGTTCACCTTGGAAGGGGCGTGCCGGGGTTCGGTGACATGGCCGGAAGAGAAACTTCCAAGTTGGAATATACCATTTGCAGAAGATGAATATGATGCCATAGAGCTGTGCAATGAAAGAGGTGGATCAGAAACATGGGGACTATCCTTTGTGGTAGCTGGTTTGGATGGAACTATCAAGACATTCCATAACTTTGGATTGCCCGTTAGGATTTAGGACCTTTTGTCATTTCTGTTGCAAATTCCAAAGATTTAAAGCCCCGTTCTTTGATTATGCCAGTTGTCCTGAAATAGGCTTTAGGTTCCTGGTGAATTAACTTAGGCTTTAGATGAATTTTGTACATTTACAATTCATGGTTCCAATTGATTCAATGTGGCTCTGTAGAGTAATCAATCAGGCCACAAGATTCTTGAGCCTTTTTTGTGGATATTATTACTTTACCTTACACATGAATACATATTCAAGGAACTCAATTTTGAGTTATGAGTTTTTCTATGAAGTCTTAAAATCCCGAGAACTTGGCAAGTCCTCTTTGAACGTGATGACTTACTTTAATCCTGATGACTTACTTTAACCCTATTCAGTTGAACTTTTTTGTACTAGAAACAAATCTCTTATAATCAACAATCCCCGCAATTACTTGAAAATGTATAAATAGAACTGAGGGGATAAAAGTAAAAATCTTGTCAATCTTTTTTTTTAAAAAAGCACATTTCTTTTTAGACGAGTATTATATTGATAATTATTATCAATTCAATTAAAAGACAATTTATTACTCCCTTTTTTCCTAAATATAAAATCTATTTCTAATTTTTTATCCATTTTTCTAAAATTACCCTCATTGATGAGGTCTCAACAATAATGATTTTGGGGGGAGGGGGAAAGTTAAGTTACATAATTGAGGTGTTTTGATAAAAGTATGTCATATCAACTAAATTAACTAACATTTTTAATCTAATCAAATTATGTATATATAACATATATTTAGTACCATAATACAGTATTATTGTTCCATCTACTGGAATCACCATTCATAACAGTTTTACAATTTTCAGGCCCTTAAATATTTATAGACTATTTTGTTTTGGGTAGAAGATTATTTGCATTAGAAATAAAACTAAGAGTACTGAACAAAGATAAATTTATAAGTGACTTCGGTTGTCTACATTATTTGTGGTCTGACCAATTATAAGAAAACACATTAGGTATATTGTGAATATTTTAATTTGATTAGGCACCTTAAAAAGATCAGCTTGTAGATGGTTTATTTTTTAAATTTCAAAATAAAAAACTCATAAAATAGGATATTACATTTTTCTCTGCAAACTATTTTTTAGAGTGGCCAAATCAGATTAAAATGCCCACTTCAGACCTAAAGTATTTGCTTATGATTCGACTATTAAACTAGATTAACCTAAGAATTTCCCTTAAATCAAACATGCAGAGATTTTTTTATTTTACCACCACACAGACTATTTTTTTTATCTGAAACCACACAGACTATTAAATATACTCTTAACCACTTCGTCTGATCCTAAATATAAGGTTTATATTTGATTAAATTAAGGATATTTGTTAAGTTAGTTAAAATCACAAGATATTACTAAACACCATAACCATCTATCTTCATCCTCACCCACCGTCCCTCTCTTACTTATTTGTTATTGAGTGGCATCTATAGAGATAATTTAAAAAAAAAAGATGAGAAAAATTGAAAAAAAATCTTATATTTAGGATCAAACTCACTTCCCTAAATTTGATCTTACATACACGAAAGGGTAACAAAAATTGAATTCATTGGGTGGGGTCTTGGGTTTCGGCTGATAGTTGTTGGGCTGACAAGAGAGAAGGCCCACAAAAAGAGTGGGGGCCGCTTAATGTTGCCGTTACTGTAGAGAGCGAAAAATCCAAACTTTTCGTTGTTACTGACTGGTCTGGGGATTTGCCGTGTAATTTGGAAAAATTCCATTTTCTCGCTCACTGTGAATCTCCGAGATATATACATGGAAGCCACTGCCAGTAGTAAAGAAAGACGTAATAGGGTTTTTTGTATTTTACCCCAAGAATCATGCTTTTCATCACTCTCATGATGATTCCCTCCTCCGCTGACCATTCTTCATCTCCAAGTCAACCCTTCTTCCTTCAACATTCAAACAACAAGGTACAGGTACATACAATACACTCTCCTTTTCCTTTGTCTTTATTACCCACTTTGTTTTTTCTCTTCCTGAATCCTCTGTTTTCTGTTTTCTTCTTTTTTTTTTCACTCTTCCAATCGACGGAACCCTATTCCATTTTGTCCTCTACATTCTACGCGATTCTCTCAATTGAACAATGAACAATTTAGTTTGTTTTGTTTTGAGTGCGACCCCTTTGAATGTATGTACTATGCAGTATCTATACGGCAAAGGGAATATCAGAATTCTCAACCATCAATTTAGGTCCTTTTATTTTCATATGGGCTATGCGTAGTACGAGAAAGATTCTGATTTTCCCTAATGGAAAGCGCTTGAAGGCGAAAACTCATCCCCAAGCTATTTGCTTTCTACTTTTCTTACGCTTTATTGCCTTTGTTGGATTCACATTACAATATTCCATTCTATTTACTCTGTATCTGTACATCATGGGAACAGTGTGGTTGCTTACATCTGTTATCTAATTATTTAGGGTCTAATCATATTAGGGTTAAGGCTTTTAAATACTCCCTCTGGTCCTAAATATAAGAGGTAACATTGCAAATTTTGAAATGCATGTTTTTTATTTCAGCCCTTGTATATTAATAAATGCAATGAGGGAAGAGAAAGTGTTTACAATAAATGAGTAAAGGTAAAAATGTAAAACTTTATTTAATCTACCCATAATAAATGATTCAAACATATTTTTATTGGTATGTGTAAAAATGTTGACTACCTTTATAATAAGGACCAGAGGGATACCGAGAAAGTTTTACCCAAGGAGCTCCTATCATCGGGAAGTTTTTTTTCCTTTTTTATCTTAAATGCTTTGGAAATATTATTTTGTAGCATTGATGCTCAAAGTTAATGGAAAGGCAAACGAACGTTTGCCACGTCAGTCTGAACGCCACGTCAGAGTCAATTCTTATTGAATAGGTGATGATGTGGGTTGGGTTAAGGTTCTTAAATATCCAAGAAGTTTTCTCGAAAGAGCACCCAGCATCCTGAAGTTTTATTTTTGATCTTAATTATCCTTGAAGTATTATTTTTTAGCATTTAAACCCCAAGTTAATAGAGTGACACACGAACATATTTAAACAAGTTTAGGTTAAGGTTCCTAAATGCTTGTTGAATACGTGCTAACTTGCATCAAGCTTTATCTTATGAAGATTTTCGTCTACCCACAATCTCATATCCTTTTCACAATTTTCTATTCCTTGCTATTGTGGTCAAATTATAATTGCTTCATGTGTTTAGTCGGACAACCATTTAACGAGGGAGATAAAGCTTGTTCTAAGCCAACCCCTATTTAACAGTCTGGCTCTTAAATGGTGTTTTGTCTTAGGCAGTAATCGTATATTTGTGTCTTTATTAAATTGATGCATAAATGCTATGAAATAATACTTTTAGGGCATTTAAGATTGAAAGCAAAACTTTCGGGTACTGGGTGTTCCTTTGAGAAAACCTCCTAGGTATTTATGAACCTTAACCTAAGTCATGTCATCACCCATTCAATAAGGGTTGACTATGACGTGGCATTCAGTTTGATGTGGCAACCGTTCGTTTGCTTCTCCGTTAACTTTGGGCATTAATGTTACGAAATAATACTTCCACGGCATTTATTCTCGGTGATGGGAGCTCCTTGGATAAAACTTCCTGGGTGTTTAAGAGCCTTAACCCAATCATCTTATCAAGAATTTAATTTTAAACATTATTTATGGGAAAAAAAGATATTTTTAAAGACTAAATTATGGTATTTATCTTTAGAAAAAATCCGTAGACATTTGAATTAGAAGAAAATTAAGTTATCTTTTTGTTCATAGTTCTTTGATCTGCTGTTCAGAAATATCCAGTTGGGGCTTTCAGTTGGTAGAAAAATAAAAGCAGTAGTCTCCACAATTCCGATCATAGGAAAGGGGTAGAAAAAAGGAATATCCATTAGAATTAGATATATAAATATCCAATACGCGCCGTTTTTTTGAAGTATGCACAGTATTCTTTCTTCTACTTGTTCAATTTCTTGTTCCTGAAGATGTTTTGGTGTTTCATCAATTAATTTTCTCCTCCTTGAGCATTTAATGGACAATATTTCATGCGGCAATGGCTTTTATATTTCGTTTTGGCCCTTTGATTTTTTTCCTGGTTGGGGTGTAATTTACCCTGCCACTTTTACTGACTTAGTAGTTAGTAGTATGATGGATCTATATTTTTACGCTAATACTATTTTTTTCCTTTGAAGTACTCATCTTTTTCTTTTTTTTTTGTCTAATCAAGCACCAATTTGATGTTGTGCCGTTTCACTTGTTCATTTTTGTCTTTTAACTAACTGATCTATCATTAGCTCTCTATGAGAGATATTTAAATGTAGTCTCGGCCGTTTTTTAACCTCAAATCTTATCAGTAAGAATGAAAAATTATTTTGAAATAATGCTACTATTAATTTAGTCCTTATCAGTAAGACTAGAAACTAGTATTTCTGAGAGACAGTTTGGGTTCATGCCAGGGAGATCCACAACGGAGGCGATATATCTATTAAGAGGGATAATGGAAAAGTATCGAAGTAGAAAAAGAGACTTACATATGGTTTTTATTGACTTAGAAAAGGCGTATGATCGCGTGCCGAGAGATTTACTGTGGAAAGCCTTGGAAAAGAAAGGAGTATGTGTTGCTTATATTAAAGTTATACAGGATATGTATGATGGGGTGTTGACTAAGGTTAGAACGCCGGGAGGTGAGACAAAAGACTTCCCTATAAGAATTGGCTTACATCAGGGATCAGCTTTGAGCCCATATTTGTTTAATTTAGTAGTAGATGCTCTAACTGAGCCTATAGAAGAAGCGGTCCCTAAGTGCATGCTTTTTGCTGATGATATAGTCCTTCTGGCCGAATCAAGAGAGGAGATTAATGATAAATTAGAAATATGGAGAAACACGCTGGAGTCGAAGGGTTTCCGTTTAAGTAGGAGTAAGACAGAATATATGCATTGCAATTTTGCAAATAGACAACTTAGAGGTGATTTGGAGGTTAAACTAGGAGAGCAAACAATCCCTCAAGTAACGAAGTTTAGGTATTTAGGATCAATTATAAGACAAGATGGTGAGATTGATGACGATGTCAATCATAGAATTCAAGCTGGGTGGTGTAAATGGAGGAAAGCTACTGGAGTTCTTTGCGATAGAAAAGTACCCCATAAGGTAAAAGGGAAGTTTTATCGCACTGCTATAAGACCAGCAGTATTATATGGTAGTGAATGTTGGGCTTTGAAGGGTCAACATGAACATAAGATGGGGGTAGCTGAAATGAGGATGTTGAGATGGATGTGTGGTCACACAAGAAAGGATAAGATTCGGAATGATCATATACGCGAACGAGTTGGAGTGGCACCTATCAGTGAGAAAATGGTAGAAAATCGTTTGAGGTGGTTTGGACATGTACAAAGGAGGCCATTAAATGCGCCAGTGAGGAGGGTAGATCAAATAGTCTCGAGTCCGATTAAGAGAGGAAGAGGGAGACCGAGGCTTACACTTAATGAAGTTGTAGAGCGCGATCTTTTAATAAATAATATATCTAAAGATTTGGTTACCGATAGAGCACAATGGCGTCGTGCGATCCATGTAGCCGACCCCACTTAGTGGGATAAGGCTTTGTTGTTGTTGTTGTTGTTGTTGTTGTAATGCTACTATTAATATCTATAGTTTTGATCAAAAAAAATATCTATAGTGGGATCTCTTGTGGGGTCGGTTAAGAGAGCGTTTCTTTTAAATGCCAAAATTCATTTAATTTTATCATTTGTAAATACTACTTAACGTTGTCAAAAACAGTCCGAATTATATCTTCATTGCATGCCATGGTGTTACCAAGTGTTTGTATAATTCTCTTAAATGATCCTTCCAGGCAAACATTTGTCAAACATGTGGTGATAAAGGAGATTTGAAACGGCTCATATATTGTGTACAGTGTCAAGTTTCAGCTGAGCATAGGTACTTTGCCAATCCTCTTTTAAATTCTATGGGTTTTATCAAAAGTGAATACTTGATAAGATTAGTGCAACAATTTATGCTGGATTAGACCGTGACATATATCGTTATTGCCTTGCGCCTCCTACCCGAGAAAAACTGGGGCTTCAGATGGTGATAGCACTCTTTTTTCTCTTGGGTCTGTTATCTTGTAATTCGTTTTAACATATAAAGTTTTTTTTTTCATATATATATATCTACTTGCATATTTGTGTAGTTATTGTATAGGGGAGTTGCATAAAGAAGATGATGGATCAATCGGTTGGAAATGTGCGGAATGTACTCTAAATGATGCCAAATGTAGATCGGAACCATTGAGGAGAAGTGCCCGCATAAGTGAAGCCATTGAAGCTAAATATAGCAGGTTAAAAATTGAAAGGGAGAACCATGAAGAAGCATGTTTGGGCGAGTCATGCAAGGCAGAATCTTCTGATGAAAATCAAGATTTGCCGATTAAGAAGAGAAGGCGCTTGGATTTAAAAGACGAGATCTTGATCCATGAGGAGTGTGACAAATATGTTGACACTAAAATTGTGGACACTGAAACTATTGGTGAGCCTTATCCAGAAAGTTGCAACTATAGCCAGGCCGAACCAGCTGCTTCCGCATCTTGGAGGTATAATTTTTTCTCTATTTGCTCATGCGGTGGTTGTAATTAGTTAATGTTGTTTTGATAGAATTTCATGGAATTTAATTGCTCTTACTTTTTTCCATCATTAGAAATCCCCTGTTTTGAAAATTAATCATGGTGGGGGCTTGTTTGAATCTAATCTGCAAGCTGCATCTTTGTTGAGATAGTGTTGCTTTTTTGGTTCACACTGCTCTTGCTGAGTCATGTTTGACTTTAAGGCCACATTTTGTGTGAGGTTGGGAAGAAGTCTTGTCAGTAATTGTGGTCTAAATGGAAGCCAAACTTTGGATTTGTTCTTAAGGCTAGGGTTAAATAGTGGGACTCGGATTTAATGTTGCGTCCTAATCCAATATCTTGATTGGGCTTCATTGGACCTGTGGCCTTGCTTACTTGAACCCTGGTCCACTATCATGTCCGATCTGGAGTGTGGGTCTGCTTTGAAGTCCAAACTGAAAGTGATCGCATTTAAAAATAAAGAATCTTTTATTGTTTTACTCATTAGCCTGATGTTCATCATTTGGAATTTCTTCTTTCTTTTGACAGTCGTCAGCTGGAATTTCTTCAAGGAGGTTTTTCGTCTTAAAAAATAAAGTAATTTCGTTTTCAATTGTCTGAGATAAAGTAGTTGGTTCTGACCCCACACACGCGCGTACACTAGTTTAGTCTCTTGAATATTTAGAAGCTTGCATAATGGCTTTGTTCCTTGTTAACTCCGTCCAAAATTTAATGCAGAACCAAGCATATTGCTTACTGGAGATCATCTCCACTTGGAAGTCACAAGTGCCAAGTGAGCATATAGTATTCTTCGATTTAATGGTGACAGTTTTGGTGTTAAATTTTGGACGGAGATTAAATGGAACGATAATTTTGTGAGTATTTAAATGATAAATCAGATGGATAAAAAATATATATATTAAATGGACAAGGATAAGAACATTTGAAGAAATCATGTGTTTGTCAAGGGCCACCGTTGAGTTTTCCTCTGTGGAGGTTTTCTTAATTAAATTGTTTTGAAATGGTAAATAAAAGGCTCGGTTGTTTTTTTGTGTTTCACTATGAGCAGTGGGCAATTGAGAATCAACAAGGCGATTCAGCTTGGCGTTGGTGCACATGTATCACACTTAGCCAGCCCTAAAGTGCATTCTACTTTGAGTGGTCTACCATCAGTGGTTGACGTAAAGTTATTTTCAAGGCTTGAGGTATGGCCGCCGAGTTTTGAGAGGTTACCACCTACTAATGATAGCATTGGTCTTTACATTTTCCCACAAAGTGAAAGGTGCGTTTTCTCATCATTAATTCCCACGCACCAGTGCTGTTTCCTCCACCATGTGTGTTTAAGATTAACTGATAACTGATATGAGCAGTCTCTGGTTTGATCAGTGATGAGAGGGTGTTTGATGGGATGACAAGTGATGTGATTGAGAGAGATCTGGCTCTCAGGGCAATCATCGTACCCAACGTGGAGCTTCTCATATTTCCTTCCCGAGTATTACCCTCACAAGATTGGCGTAAGCTTTACTAATTGCAGTTCATAGATAAAGACAACACACTCGCATGTATATACAATATTGATATGAACATTGGTTTTGTTTCATTTTTGCATTGCTTTGCAGGAATGTGCGGCAAGTATTACTTATGGGGCGTTTTCAGGAAGAAGGGAACAGGTGATAGTGATCGTTGACTCAGCGGTTGTTTGGAACAATTATGGCATGATATGTAAACACACGCACACACTGACGGAATAAGTGGTACAGAGTGAACAATAGGATTAGGATCTGTCACATGAAGAGTTTGTTTCTCCCTCATTTATATATCCCATTGTAGATATTCATAGTCAGCAAAAGAACCACCCACAAAAGCTATGTTACATTGTTTACTTTTTAATGTTAATTTCAACTTTCCTTGGGCGGGGTCCGAGAAATTGTCTCTGAAAAGACTTTTCTCACATAGCTGGCGCATGGTCTTTTAATTTGACCCCACGAATTCTATTATCCCTGCTCCCTTCTTCCATCCCCCCCTTCTTGGTTCTTAACTTGATGTGAAATTTCAAGATTATTATCTCATACATTATACTAATAATGATAATAGTTTTATTATATGCTCCATTAAATTTCAATCATTGATGTTGACATTCAAGATAGGAAGAGGGAAGGCAACTGCACTTCTATGATTATTATTGTCATCAAAGATCAAATGCCTCCCCTCCCCCTTTGTGTTGACTTTTATCATATGCCAACTTCCCCCCGTTCATATATTTAATGACTTCCTATTTTTTCAGGAGAACGTTAGTACCAATAACCCTTTAGATTCCTTCTGTATATTTAGATAACGGGGCAATGCTCATCATTAGGGGTTCCTTTTGACTCATTAGGGGTTCCTTTTGACTTATGGTGTGTTTAGATTGACTTATGAGAAGTAACTTTTTTTTAATATGACTTTTTCAAAAGTAAGATTGGATAAAAATCAGATTGTGTGAAGTGAGTTATATTTAGATTTGTGATGATAGAAGTGACTTTTTTTAATCTGACTTTTATAAAAAAATTTGGATGATTATTTTGAAAAGCAAATTTAAGTGAAAAATTATTAAACAGGACATTATTGTTATTAAATAATACATATATAATATGCATATATTCTTATTAAAGGTTTAGTTTCTCCCATATTTTAAGGAAAATAATTTGAAAAAAATAATATTTTTAGCTCAAAAGAGGATATTGTAGGAGAAAATAGTTCAAGATTATTATGGTAAATTTTTGGAGATAAAAAGGAAATTTTAGGTTAAAAGAAAATATCATATTTGAGAATTTTAGGGGTTTAGTAGTTTAATTTTCCTACCCACTTTATTAAATAATACATAGCAAAAGGCGTGGGACCAATTAGAAGTCAGAAGCCAAAAGCCAAAATTTTCAGCTTCTTCTCCAATCTTACTTCTGGCCCATAAATCGGATTGAAAAGAAGTTGAAACAAACATGATCAAAAGCAAATTTTTGTTTCTAATTGTCCCACCGTGCTTTTGGTGGCTGAGAAGCTAATCTAAACATGTTGTAAATATGGTTCCTGCTTTAAACCTTTGAAACGAAAATTCTCCTCCTCATGCCTAATAAATATTTAAAGAGTCTGGTGAGAGGCCTCCTCACTTCTCACTGTGTAGCATTTCTACATCTTCTCCAGTTACTATCTCTTTTATACGATTTATATCCAATGGTGGAGAGGTTATGTAATAGAAAGAACGGGAGGCTAGTAGAAAGGCCTAAACATGGAGAAATGAAAACCAAATTGGATTTTAGATTTCTTAATTATGAATCACAAATTACAAAATTACAGAAAACAAATAAAATTACACGGGAAGAGATATGGATAGAATCCATCGAATCCACGAACTCAAAAGTCAGTAACAACTACTCATTAAAAACAGTAATAACTGTACCTGGCATTAGCTCTGACAAAAAAGTCAGTGAATTGTTAAACCCTCTACCTCTAGCAGCTTCTTTGCTGCAAATCCCCAAATTACCAAATGACCAACTTTATTTACCCCAAAAATTTAATTCAAAATTAAAAGAAAAAGAAAAAAAGAAAAAAGAAAAACTACAAGTCAAAGATACTGAAAACGTCCGGTGACGGAAGCGGAGAAGGTATGGCAGTCGGAAACAAACCCGAGGGGCTCCCACCGAAGCTCGCCGGCCAAAACGAGCTCATATCGTGAAGCCACGTCAGCGTCTCCGGATCAGTCGCCGGCGAGAAAATCTCCGACGAAATCCCCGGCAAAGTTCCCGGCGCCGGCGATAAAATCCCGTGAAACTGGCTAACCTCAACTCCTTCCAACAGATCCATCATCATCATATCGTCAACATTCTGAAGCCTCTCCTTCTCCGACGACGAAGGGCTCGTCTTCTCAATCGAAGCGAGCCTCGCCGCCGGCGAAACATCTCCACCAGATCTGGACGCAGGAGACGACGGACCAGTTAACCGCTGTACGACCTTCATGAAATCGTCGACAGGAACGTGGATTACCTTGGGAGATACCGAGTAGATGATCACCGGCTGCTGCGGCGGCGGCGGACGTTGCCGGAAAGGCGGCTGCGGCGGCGGGTGGTGGTGGTGGACGTAAGGGTGAAGCGGCGGTTTTCGGATCTTGTGAGAATCTTTGCTGACGCTGAGGGGGGAGGGACGAGGGCCTTGGAGTTGAAGCTCTCTTCTGGACGACGGAGGAGGATTATCGCCGGAGGGAAACTCCGGCGGCGGATTCATAATGATGATGAATGGCGGAGATGAGAGAGGAATTTGAGAGGGTAGGTATCATGTTTTTATTTATTTTTGGTTCCCATGGAAATTTATAGTTATTAAATCTCATTTATTGACTTTTCATCTGTTCTTTGTTGACTCAAACACAACATCACACGCCCTTCCCAAGACTTTTCCAACCTTCCATTTTTTTTCTCTCTCCCTTTTTGTATACTCTTTTCTTTGCTATTCCCTTCTTCTCTCGTTCTTGATTCTCCTTCCTTCCCATCTTAAAATATAAAATATCTTGGAGTTACTTCACTTTTTTAAAAAATCTTTAGAAAGTTAAATAAGTTACTTAAAAATTGATTTATTTAAAATTTTTCTTTTGAATTAGTTTACGGAAGAAGTATAAGAATATGGAGGATTAAGGAAGTTAAATAAATTACTTGATTATAACATAATTTGTCTATTACTTCCTCCGTTGTTTAATGTAGGGCTTAATTGACTTTTATTTTTAGAGATTAAGTTAGTTAAACAAGTCATTTAATCATAACATATGTTGTGCGTTATGTTATTATATGTTAGCTTATAAGTCGAATAAATTAGCTTGAACAAAAAACTTATGCAAATCAATTTATAAATAACGTATTTAATTTTCTCAGGATTTTCTAAAAATAGAAGTAGATTGGGTCCTATATTGAGGAACGATGAGAGTATTATATTGGGTGTGTTTGGATGGACTTCTCGAAAAGTGACTTATATATAAGTCAAACTGAAAATAAGTCAGATTGTGGAATGAGATTTATGTTTGGATGAGCTGTTAAAAATATGACTTATTAGTGACTTATCAGTCATAAGTCATATCGTGTAATGAGATGTATGTTTGGATGGACTTTTGGAAAAGTGATTTATGTTTGGGTTAGTTGTGATTGGATGTGTAAAATAAGTCAGAATTGTAGGGTCCACCTCCATAAGTGACTCATAAGTCATAAGTTGAAATAAAAACTTATACTTATTTTGACTTATAAGTTATAAGTTACTTATTTTTATAAGTCCAGCTAAACATGCTCAAAACAACTTTTCTGAAAATAAGTTCTTTTTTATAAAAATAAGGACTTATTTGGCTGGAACAAGTCCAGCCAAACAAGCCCATTATATGTTACTCCTTCCAGTTCTAAATGTAAGACCTAATTGAGGAAGTGAGTTTGATCATAAATATAAATATAAGGGATCTTTTTAATTCCTCTCATATTTTCTCCAAATTATCTCTATTGATACGATCCCCTTACTAGTAAACAAGCAAGAGAGGAGGGGGTGGGCGTAATGGTAGATGTTTAGAGTGCTTTGGTAATATCATGTGACTTTAACTTCAACTTAACTAGCATATTTAATCAAATCAAATTAGGTAAATAGGTCTTATATTTAGGATCGGAGGGGGTATTTTATAAGTCAAACAAATTAGCTTAAAAGAAAAAATAATTCATATTAACGCGCTTCTTATGTTAAAGAACATGGTAGCATCTAAAAAGCACTTATAATAAAAAACTTAGTTTGAACCTATTAGTGTATTCCTCGTTCATCAATGTATGGCAAATCGTCTAGTGAACATGGGATTTGACTTTTTTTTTCTTCAAAATTCTTTGTTTTCTCCTGTCATTGAAAAAACATTTTCTCAGTCCTAAAAAAAGATTTTCAAACCCTTGGGTGTCCTAGTTTTCAAATTAAGACTAGATAGATACGCTATACCCTTATAAATATAATTCCGGTTATGTTCCCCTTCTGATCTTTTTTGTTTCTATGTTGGTCTTCGATCTTGATTCGCCGTTTTAGTCAGAGTCTAAATTCTAGAACATATGGACAAGGACAATATCGTGTACTAAGAAAGTAAGGATAATAGAGCCAAAGCACCAATCTCTTCTCTCAAGGTAGAAGCTATTTTACACCTAAGTAAAGCGATTATAAGGCTACTAGAAGTTGCACCTCTTGGGGTTGAGCTCTAAATGAAGTGAATGCTAATGGACTAGATATTGGAGTGATTTGTATAAAATTCCAACATCACATTCTGAAATCTGAATCTCCCAATCTCCAATGCGCAAAAAAAAAAAAAAAAAAATGAGAATCTGGCAAACAAAACAACTATTAGTGTACCCAACAATGGGCTGCTATCTCTCTTGGACTTTCATTTAGAAGTCTGTCAGCCCAGCAGACACAATTAAATATATAGATGATTTAATTGACATGGGCTTTGTATTTTATAGGATTTGGGACGGAGAGTTAAATGGATGGTTGGCCCAAAAACATTATCAATGGATGGTGTGAAAAAAGTGTGAAGATTTACCAATAGGTTAGATCTAACCAAAGGGTTAATCCATCACAATTTAAAGCAAATTAAGGTTCATATCATCACTATGAGAGGTGCCCACACTTCTAATGCTTCTAGTAGGAGAATATATAGTTAGTGAAATATTTGAATCTCATTAATAGACATGTCCGCATTTAATACTCAACAGTGTCTAAAACAAGATTACTTTCAAAATTTATAAGAAGATGCATGTACTCAAGGGAAAAAGTGTGGAGATTTGTGGTATGAGCATGATTGTGAGCATTGTACCTACCTATCAAGTATCAAATCTTGAGCAGCAAGTGGAGGGAGTTGAGTTGCCCCTTGAAATATTTATGTTTTATTATGTTTCTCTCCAACCATGTCATTAACATATAATTAATGCATAATTTGGGATAACAATTCATAATTTAAACTAAACCAGAATTTGATGAGGCCTTCTTTTCAGAGGGAAGCAAAGGACTGAAACAGATGGCTGCCCTCAATTGTTAATGTTATACTATACATTCATTTTTGTGACAGGAGACAGCAGGTGTCACTAAACACAAGGTCCTAAAGCTAATTTGCATGATTTAATTTTGATGCCAAAGCATAAAAGTTTATTCTTCCATCAACAGATTTATTAATTCCTTGATGCTCTGGTTTCGATGTATGGGTCGCTTTAGTAGTTTAGTTTCACCTCATGAATTGCATGTTCTGACAGTTCTGTTCCTTAGTGAACCAAGCGTGTTTAGCTGTTTGCAATAATGATAACTTAATAACTAAGATTTACTGTGAGTTCAGGCAAATCAAATGTTATACCCTTATTATAAGCTTCAAATGACTACTTTATGTTCATTAAGGAAATTAATAAAATTAGTTGGAAGCAATGATTATGTCAGAAATGTAACTTGTTTTTCTATTATACTCTAATTATTAAAGATAAAGAAGAATGTGTTGAGAGGAGATAATGATTGCCTATGGCAAATAAGAGATAATAATTTTGAAAGAAAAAGTATAGAAAAAAAATAAACAATGGGTAAAATTAAAAAAAATACAATAAATGTCTAAACAAACGTAAAATGAAACTTATATTTTGAAACGACCACATTCACTAATTTAATTTGAAGCATATAAATTAGGGATTGAGAGAATATTAATGAGCCTTGACATTTTGTTTGAATCCACTTTAAATTTTAAGGTCCCTGGAAATTTCCAGATTCTTGACTGAAATTTTGAGATGTCGCAGCTCGTTGGTGCTAACACATCATGATAGGACTGCTTTTTAGTTTAAGAATGCATGTGTGGCAATTTTTAAGTGTTTGTTATTGTCAACTTTTTTTTAACTTAGATTAATTATTTAAGGGTTTAATACGAATTGTTACTCTGGAAGTATTTGATGGGTGGTGATTCTGCCTCGGAAGTTTTTTAGACATCAATGTCACATAAGAGGTATGAAAAGTATAACAATGTCGTCTTGAACTAACAGAATTGTTTACAGAGGCCACGTCATGGTCCACATCAGGATGAAGATGAATCATTCTTGTCGTGGAAGTCTTTCTTGAGGAGTGATTTTGTCTTATAAATTTTTTTAGATGTGGATCATGACGTGGCGTTTGTTAACAATTCCGTTAGTTTAGGGTGACACTGCTATACTTTTCATATTTCTGTAGTAACATTGGTTTCAAAAAAACTTTGAGGGCAAAATCACTACCCCCGTGAAGACTTTTGGGCAAAATAAATATTATCCCATTATTTAAACTATAATAAAAATGTCTGCGTTATATCAAGATTGTTTTTTTAGCAAAGCGTTATATCAAGATTAAAAGCATAAGAATGGCTTGAAATACACTAATACAGAGCAAGATCAAGGTGCTTAAATATATGTATATATATTTAATATGCCTTTTTATCTAATTAAAATATGTGAAAAAGATTTATAAAAATATACTTTTCCTCATTTAATTGAAAAAACACTTTGCATATATTACCTAATTTTTTACTTATATGTGTGCGTGTATATTGGTATACTTTATCAATGAGTAACGTCTTATTATTATATCACAATAAACTCAATATTTTAACACACTATATATAATATAAAAATTTAAGCACATCACACTGCTTATTTAATTATGCGATACAAGGCATAAAATTTTAAAAACATGGGCTTCTAGATAATTTGGTTATTTGGTTATCCTTTTTGTGTCCTTGTCATGACCATCGCAACTTAAAAAGATAAGAATATTCGACACAATATACTATATATATACCTTAAACAAAATCTGCTGCTTTAAAGTTTAACCTTATTAAGTCCTTTAACACTTTTACCGTGTACACATCAGAAATCAGAATTGCTTAACCTTATCATGTATGACTCACGTTATAGCTGTGATTTTCCACCGCCACTCCCACAATTTCCTTCCTTTTTCATATATATATGAAGGCTCCTCTCTTCCAAAACTCTCTGTATTCTCAATCTCATTTGTTCCTTTCTAAGACCCTTTATATCATTCTCTTCCTCTCTGCTTTCTCTGTTTGACCATATATGTCAGCGATATGGCTTGCTTAGAAGATGATCAGCTGGTTCAAATGGTCCGAGACTTCATAGAATCTGAGTCACCATCCCCCACAGATTCTGCTTCATCAAAGTGTCATTCTTTAACTCATCGAACCCAATGTTATATTTTACAGGTACTTCACAAATCATGAGGAAAGTTCAAAACTTTTTCTGGTGATTCTTTCTGAGTTTAATTTCCTCCATGTTATTTTGTGTATACAATATATACTTGTCTCTGATTTGCTAAATTTTGTGCAATGGAATATAGGATGTCTTAAGGAGTGAGACAAGATCCGAGGCTAAAGTTCGAAATTATGTGTTGAACTTGAAGCGTTTGAGAGGCAAAAGGGATGCCAAGAACACTTCAAGTCTTAGGAAGTGGCTGGTCCTGAAGCTAAAAATGGATGGCCTTGATGCTTCTCTTTGCCACACATGTTGGTCCACATCTTTAGGATGTCCTGCTGGTGGGTTTCTCTCAACCTATTTATTTGGATTCTCTAATTCTCTTAACACAACTGAAAGATCAAAACTTTATTAACTGTTTGTCAGGGGAATATGAATATGTTGAGGTGAATATTCCAGAAGGGGAGAATGGAAGTCCTGTGAGGCTAACAGTGGACATAGACTTCAGGTCCCAATTTGAACTTGCAAGGCCAACACAATATTATAGGGAAATGACAGAGTCACTGCCATTGATCTTTGTGGGGACAGATAACAAATTGAGAAGGATAATATCTCTGCTTTGTTCTGCTGCTAAACAGTCCTTAAGGGAGATGGGTCTGCATGTGCCTCCATGGAGAACCATTTCTTATATGCAATCTAAATGGTTTTCTGGGTGTCATCATAAAGAAGAACAAGGTTTTGTTGATATGGGAGTGAGAGAAGCTGAAGGTGGTGAAGATGAAATTGGCGAGTGGGTACCTCCAGTGGTTAAACCAAGGAAAAGAGACTTGGGTGGGGCGTCTGGCTTATCTAGACAATTCTCTGACTTGACCATAAATTGTTGCTAAGCTCAAGAGGCTCTCAGATTTGTGATGATCCAATTTTGATAGAGTTTGCAGTTTTCCATACTGGTATATTGACATTTAGCTATGATCATTACAAGGAATAATCTTGATTTGTCATACGTTTATCAGAACCTAGCTTTGATTTGTCATACGTTTATCAGAACCTAGCTTTGATTTTACCCTTTTCAAGTTTTTATTTCAACACAAGATCATGTAAGGATCCTGCATCTAGTGGGGTTTTTTCCCTATATCAAACAAAACGTTGCAACCTTACTCTTTACTGTTAAAATATTAACACTGACCGATAAAAAATTGACATTGGCTATTAATATTTTAACGATAAAGAACACAATTGCTAAGTTTAGAAAATTAGGAGTAATTTTAAACCCAAAAAAGAAAATTGAGGTAAAATAGCTTTTAAACGAAAACTTCTGGGTAAATTTGCATCTTACCCCTCCTTTGAGTTGAGTTGGAGAGAACTACAAGGGGAAAGAGCTTTTTCTTAGAAGTTTCTGATGCAGTTGTATATTAGAATGCATTTTTAAAGTTCAAACATGATAATGTTAACTCTGATACGAATGCATTTTAAGTTCGAACATGATAATGTTAACTAAGTCAACCAATAACTATGAAAGAATAAGTTTTATTATTCATAACTTAATTATAAAATGATGATTTTTGTAAGTTATTCTGATTATAAATTTAAAATTTAGTTAACTAGTTAATGAAAATTAGGAAAATTGGTTGAGTTAATTTTTTATTATCATTGTGCGAACTAAAAAATTGTGTTACTTTACCTGAAGTACTTTTGAAGAACCAAAGAGCATTTGACATGGGAGATGGAGAGGGAAAAATTGTGAAATTAATGAGGTTAAAAGAAAATAAAAAATGAGATATAATAAAAAAGGACTGATATTTAACTTTCTGTCCAATATGTTGCTTCCTTAATTAAGAGGTAAGTGTGATGTTTAACTTCCTCAGAAGTCAAGGCTTTTGTAAATCAAACCAGTTGAATTTGGGCGTGTTTGGATGGACTTCTGGAAAAGTGACTTATATATAAGTCAAACTGAAAATAAGTCAGATTGTGTAATGAGATTTATGTTTGGATGAGCTGTTAAAAATATGACTTATAAGTCATAAGTCATATTGTGTAATGAGATGTATGTTTGGATGGACTTTTGGAAAAGTGATTTATGTTTGGTTTAGTTGTGATTTGATGTGTAAAATAAGTCAGAATTGTGGGGTCCACCTCCGTAAGTGACTTATAAATCATAAGTCATAAGTTGAAAAAAAGAATTTATACTTATTTTGACTTATAAGCTATAAGTTACTTATTTTTATAAGTCCAGGCAAACACCCCCAATTTAACTTTTCATAAAATAAGTCATTTTTCCAAAAAATAATAACTTATTTTACCATTGGTAGCCCAGCCAAACACCTCATTTAACTACTTAAGAAGTTTAACTTTTCTTCTCTATTCACTTCAACCAACCCGCCTCTAATACATGTCTTCATATTTATTCTTATCTTCTATGTTTTGGTGAGTAATTGTCGAGAATCTTTCCCATTTACACCACGTTTTAAGAGTGACACTAGATAGATGAATTTGGTTGAGGTGATGATACTGACACACATTTTGCCCTTTTCACATAATAATAGATTAGACACACAAATTTCAGAGGAATCATTCTCTCAAGCATCTAGATTATTGAACTATGAAACCAAAAACACGAATACATGAACTGGTTCTAGAATCATCCTCTGTGCAGTTTTGTGTTTAATGGCGGTGGGCCTCACTCTCAGCATTTAGCTGCTTCTGGCAAAGCCACCTTCTGTGTGGTGACAAAGCCTCACTGGTCCCTTCTTTTTTTCCTTTCTGTTTCATATATCCCAGTTTACTGTTTTAAGATTTAATGAGCCACAATAACAAACCAAAGAAAGGAACAAATAAGCCACTGTCATAATCACTCTTTACAAATTCCATAGTGCTAGTTCCCATCAAAATATAATATGTAAGATTTTTGTTAATCACCTCAATAATTGAAGGTTTGGAGTTACAAGTTATAACAATCTAAATGTTATCCAAAAGTGACGCCAAGGGGTATAGATAAAGACAGGAGTGAAGTGGATATATATGGGAAATAACAAGAAATAAATATAGGAGTGGGAAAGAGGTGGTGTGAAAGAAAACTGGTGGCAATGAGGAGAAACAAGTGGCATAAGAAACCATGGGTGAGATGAGACTAAGACCATCATGTCACTTTCCATCTCCTCCTCCTCCAATTATAAAAATGGTCCATTCCCTACATAACTTTAATTTTCATCTCTGCCTTTATCATTTGTATGGCCACCTTGTTGTCCTGTTTTACGTCTCTGCAATGTCTTAATTCAGACAGATAAGATTACAACCTCGTCACCCCTTGTCTTCTGTCTATCCACTAGTGTGCTCTTTCATTATTTTCCCCAAGAAAATATACTACCACCCCATTTGCTCCATTCGTAATTTCGTATTGTACATTGGACCCTGCTCTCCTTAAAAGTCATATTTCCTTTCGTTTATGTGGCCCAACAATGAGATACAAACAATGAAGCTGGATCATTTTGAGCCCAACCTAACAACATAATGAATCTGAAATAAGGCCCAACACAATTGCCAACATGATTTCCCAGTGTCTGGCCCATTCATCGTCTCTCATGATGAACTACTCTCTCTTATTCCTAATATATGACACATTTTTTGAGTTGATATATGCTTTAAGTGTATGAAGCACTTTTAATTTTTGTCACTTTTTTTTTTGTCAAACTACTACTATTGATACTCCTTTAATAATGATCAGGGGAGAGAATTAAATAAGATTATTAGAGTAAAAAAAGTTGTATTAACTAAATTAACTAGTAATTTTAATTTAATCAAAGGGTAAAAGGTAAAAAATGATCATCTACTTATATTCAAGTTGCATCTGGTAACTTATACTTTTTTGGTTCAAAATTGCCCATCAACTTTCAAATTAGGGTCAATAATGACTTTTCCACCAAACTGGTTCAACGGACGTTTCAAATTCAGGCCAATAATAACTCCTCCGTCAAACTGGCCTAACAGACATTTCAAATTCGGACCAATAATTGCTCCTCTGTCAAACTGGCCCAATTTCCGTTACTTTTTTATGGATATGTCCCACACTGGAATTTCACATAAATCTACCTTTTATTGTGCCAATTTGACAGAATGAGTCATTATTGACCCCAAATTTGAAACATCCGTTGGACCAGTTTGACGGATGAGTCATTATTAGCCTAAATTTGAAATGTCCATTGGACCAGTTTGACGGAAAAGTCATTATTGACCCGAATTTAAAAGTTGATGGACATTTTGAGCCAAAAAAAAAAGTATAAAATGTCAGATATACCTTGGACATAACCTTGATGGTCATTTTTTACCCAAAATCCAAAATCAAATCCTACATTTAGCGCATATAATGAATCTACTAGCCGTACTTCTTACTTCAAGCACAATAGAATGAAAACAGCTGTTCCCAACTTTTTTCTTTTCATTCTTTTGGAACCGGTGTTCATGCATGTATCCGTCTGATTTGATATTACGCCGCTGCCATAAAAAGTGTCTGTCTTTGGTTATCTTTTTCCCCATATATGATCGTAACATGTTTCGCCGAATCCGAAGCAATTGAAAATTGAAAGTGGCTTGATATCCTATCCAAGTCGATGGCTTTATCAGAGATTTATAAGAAAAGGACCATGATTCAAAACAATTCTGAATTCTGATGGCTGAAGGGTGGATTTCTTGTTCATATGTTATTTATTTCTTTATCCTTTAAGCTATGCAGCAAGTGAATCATTTCACTTCTTATGACCAGATCCTCTCCGCGTAAATATTTGTATTTTTAGTATAGTTATTGTAGATGAAAGAAATCCAAACACTTGTATGGTATGATACTGACAGCCTGGATTGGGGGACCTAGTTCATTATTCATGCAAAATATAAAGAGATCATGGGAAGTTGAGTTTTTAAGCTAGACAAAAAATGACTGGACGACAATCAACTAAAGTGCGCGTGTGTGTGTGTGTCATATATTTGTCAGTTCAGATATGCAGGTGATCCAGAGTTTCATTCCATGATTTTTCTTCCTGCCTACCTTCTTTCCCTATCATGTTAGAGTGATAATAAATCATTTTCACCATCGTTGCTTACGGATTGCTTAGAACGAGGACATGAAAATATCTTTTTTATGACTGGTAAATGGAGCTTAGGAAATCCATCAACAAGCTCACCTCCCAAATAGATCCTATATCTAGAGACCGAGAAGTAATTCTTATTTTGAAGTCGTGGCTTTATCATCCTTTTGGTTTGCATATATATATAAAGTTATTGTCAGCTTCTTTTTTCTTTCCAGAGGAAAGTGTTCTCACTCAGCTATGTGAATTAAATGAAATCGTGAACGACAAGGGAAAAAGAAAAAGATGGGACTATTTTCTTATATTTCCAAGTGAAATTCCAACAAACACTTGAACAATGTTACCTTCGCACATTGCTCAGCATTATAGCTGTCTGATGTTAAAACATGAAAATCTCAGAGCTCATGTACTGTCATGATTCAACAGAGAATGGCCAACCAAGTGAACCGACCCCGTGTCGGCCGGAAGTCCACTTTTCTTGGTTCAGTCATGCTTGCTTGCGCATGCTTACATTGTGGGACAACATATTGTAGGACCATATCATTTTTTTTTCCCTTTAATTCCATTAGTTTGGGTAGATTGATAATCGCTTATCCGTGATGGATTTGTTTTTATATTTGAGGTGGACCAAGCGCTTCTTCTACTTACTTACCCAAAAAAGAATTTACCCAGACCTTAACAAGTAATCTACCTCATCTCATTTTCAAGTTATAAGCCCATAACTATTACAATTTGTACAGGTTGGCTCATTCAGTCTCAGAATTGAATGAGATCTTTATGGTTGAGCTTACTTTGCTTGCAGCACAATGCACGCACAGTCTTACGTCTCAACGTTCCCAACCTTATCCTTCTCTTTGATTTCATGAGGTGCCTTGTACTAGAAATAATTTCCTGATTTGTATCTATGTCGTCCAAGAATCTATATATTGTTATTATGGAATGGTATTGATCTCATATATGCATTGTATGGAGTACTAACAAGGTGATACGTAGCGATGGGGACAAGTCTGTTCGGTTATAATACAGCCCACCTCTTCTACCTTTGATTAAGTGTCTAACATGATAATGTTAGAGGCTATTGCAAATATTATGTACCGATTGATAAGCAATCTGGTTTTTTAATGTCCATTTATTGACCTTGTTGTAGTACTGACGGGTATATGATAGGGATAAAACAATGGAGTTTGGTGAAAGTTGATAAAATGACACTTAAACTAATATCTTCAATTTTTGAAAGACGTTAAATGAATACTTATGCTATAACGATGAAAGCATATAGTATTATAAAATAGTGAACTTTATGAATAGAACAATATTTGTTGGCTAATTTTTCAAATCAAGATGAACAAAATCCTTAACGACGCTTAAAAAAGAGAGCATATTATAATGGTGAGAGTCTGCCCACCATGGAAATGAAAAATTAAGAAAAGAGAATGTGAGATATGTTCCAAACTAAAACCATGGAATTTATATATATAAAAAAAACCATGGAATTTAGCAAAGCATGTAAAAAATTTGATGATAATTTTAATTGTTAAAGGCTTCTATCAGATGTGAAAAAAGAATGACTACGAGATTTCCCATCGATTCTGACATTTGAAAGAGAAAATTGCTCAACTTCAATGTTTATTCTAAATTAGCTTTTCATTAACCAAATATCCAGACACTAATAGTCTCTATGAATTTAATATCAACTCAAACTACTTTATTCAAAGTTCACCTTTTCCCCATTTTTGTTACAAAATTTCCCCTCTTAATAAATGGCGAGTCCATTGAATTAGAGTTTTGTGTGATACATATAAAATATGCTGGGACCAAATTTTATGAGATTAGCATAATTAAGGCATTTCATTTGCTTACTTTGAATACCTTGTAAAATCCATCTTAATTTACTCATACCCATTATCTAGTCCGGAAGAAAAGGAAAAGGACAAATAAATCAATAGAGATAAACAGATCTCTGGTGAAATTTTCTGATTATCTCAACTTAATGCACAGCCATTCATAGGACAATAAAGTGGATGCATTGCATGTTTTCCTTATGACTTGAGTGGTCAAATGAAAACCATTACTTGGTTTAAGTGGTACATAATCCTTTATCACTTAGGAATATAAAGTAAGAAGATTTTCACCTTATTTCACTCCCCTTTTGGGGTCCTCAAATTGATGAGGCGTCAAAAAAAAATGAGTATAGAGAAAGGAAAAATTAGGAATGAGAATGAAATTAAGAGATGAGGCAGAGTTGGTGAGCCAATGCAAGCATGAAAGTGAATGAACAAAGGGATATTCTGAAAGACGTTACTTAGATAATGTGTCTATATTGACTCAAATTCCTCAAATATGCCATCAACAGTCCCTTCCCCATCTCTCTCTTCTTCACACATTAAAGCTCCAAAATTTCACCATTGCAATTCTGGCTTTTACTTGATTCCTGGATTTCAGAATTCCACCAGCTTCTGGCCATTTGAATCCCAGTAGTCCTGTACTATATTCGTTTTTCCTACTACATGTACTTTCGGTTTTGATTGTTTTTTAACTGTGGCTTTGAACAATATTCCTTGTTGTTTTTAATGCTTTAATTTACAACAGTTGGTTCTTCTTGGTGTAGATCAGATTTTGATATAAGAGTTGCAGTAATGGGTGCTTCTCCACATGCCATTGAAGCTAGACACCGCTTGACTACTTCCATGTCAGTTCGTTAATATTAATCCCCCAACATTTTGCTTAACCCTTTTTCTTCTATTAGTATCATGAAAATAACTTGAAAGTAACTGATTCCATGTCAGTACCATAATCTCTCTACATTATTCCCTTTCTCTTCTCATCTCCACATTCATAAATGTCTTGCTTGATTTACTGCAGATACTTCACCCAAGTTTATTAGCAGCCAATGTAATAGTATGTTATATAGGTTCTACTTTCTATTAATTCTTAGCCATTTACTTTTATTTTACATTAATTGCAGTACGGGTTATTATGAAAACTTTCCTTGGAAGAAGTACTGTCCCAAATCTGATTTTAAGTTAGTTCCGTGCACCTTCCGTGATATACCAAGTATTTTTTTTAGTACTGTCGTGTTCTTCTCAGCACAAAGAAGTAGGTTCAGAGAGTTAACTCTTAGTGAGATCCTTACCTTTCTCCAGAGCTTCATTACTACACAAAGACGTTTTATCATAAAAATATGTGTTATTTAAACTCAAAGGAAGCCATTCAGCAAGAAGTTTTTATATTAATCTCAACTCTCAATCACATTCTTTAACATGGCAAAAACATATGATCATAAGCTTTCTCCCCATCACCGATAATATAATTTCGTTATAAGTATATAAATCAATTCATCGTTGAATTTATACTTGGCAGTGAAGACTTGTACAAACGAAAATTGCCAAGAAGTAAACTCAAAGATGAACTGGAGAAGCCATTCCACTTGCACATCCAAGATAGGAGCTCAAGATGCAAGTTCTCTTTCTTGAAACTCATCCTATTATCAATCATCTGTGGCACTTTTGCAACACTCATCTACTCTCCTGAGGTTTATAATGCCAACAACTTATCCAGCTCTACCTCTCGGTATGATTATACCTGATAAAACACTGTGTTATATCAACACTAAATGAATTGGCATCGTTCTGTATATATAATTTGGGTTTTGTAAGAGATATGATCATAGAAAAAGCCAAATTTTGTGACAGGTGGATATGGGGTGGTTCAGATTCTCGGTACATTTCAAATCTGGACATCAACTGGGATGACATATTGAAAATCACTGAGAAGTTGATTAAGAAAGATGAATCTCAAGGGATTGGCCTTGTAAATTTCAACAAGACTGAAGTAGACCACTGGGAGAAGCAATTTCCTGATGCCACCCACCATGTTTTGCACCTGGACTACGCTGCAAGAAATGTGACATGGGAGTCCCTTTACCCAGAATGGATTGATGAGGAAGAGGAGGAGGAAGTCCCAGTTTGCCCTTCTCTACCGTGCCTTCGATCTCTCGGAACAAGGCTCAGTCTTATAGCTGTGAAGCTTCCTTGTAGAAAAGGAGAGAATTGGTCTAGAGATGTTGCTAGGCTACATCTACAGCTGGCAGCTGCTGGCCTTGCAGCCTCTTTCAAAGGCAATTACTCTGTATATGTCCTTTTCATTACCAATTGCTTCCCAATTCCAAATCTTTTCACCTGCAAAGAACTTGTTGGACATGAAGGAAATGCTTGGTTATACAGACCAAACTTAAGTGTTCTGAGACAAAAAGTCCAGCTCCCTGTAGGATCCTGTGAACTTGCACTTCCTATGAGAGGCAAAGGTAATTTCTAGCCACACAGTTACTTGAGACAATGATTGCATCGGTGGATATAATAGCTTCTCATTAATATCTTTGATTCATAATCATTGACTTCTTTAACATGGTTTCACATTCCACATGATGATACCACTAAAATTCCATTTCATTCTTGCTCAAGAGCCAAAAGACCAATTTAGAAAACTAGCTTCCTATTTGCAGTGTGACTGTTCTACATTGTATTTAACGATTTTCTAGTAACCAAATTGAAAATGAAAAGACATATCCGACTCTTTTATTTTCTTAGAAAATCTTGGAAAAGCAGATAACTAAATTGAACTAACTGGAAAAGCAGAGCTGGTTTACACGGGGAATGTGCACAGAGAAGCATATGCAACAATTCTTCACTCAGCCCATGTTTACGTGTGTGGAGCTATTGCTGCTGCACAAAGCATCCGCATGTCAGGATCAGCTCGAGATCTCATTATCCTCGTCGACAAGACAATTAGTGGCTACCATAGAAGTGGTTTGGAAGCAGCAGGGTGGAAAGTAAGAACAATCCAGCGGATCAGAAACCCAAAAGCTGAAAAAGATGCATACAATGAATGGAACTACAGCAAGTTCAGATTATGGCAGCTCACAGACTATGACAAGATCATATTCATAGATGCAGATTTGCTCATTCTTAGAAACCTAGACTTCTTATTCGGTATGCCAGAAATCACAGCAACAGGAAACAATGCCACACTTTTTAACTCAGGTGTCATGGTGATTGAGCCATCAAACTGCACATTCCAACTTCTAATGGATCATATCAACGAGATTGAGTCCTACAATGGTGGTGACCAAGGATATTTGAATGAAATATTCACGCGGTGGCATAGAATTCCTAGACACATGAACTTCTTGAAGCATTTCTGGGTTGGTGATGAGGAAGAAAAGAAGCAAATGAAAACCAGACTATTTGGAGCAGAGCCACCAATCCTCTATGTGCTTCACTATTTAGGTGTGAAGCCATGGTTGTGTTTTCGTGACTATGATTGTAACTGGAACGTTGATATATTTCACGAGTTTGCTAGTGATGTTGCACACAAGAGATGGTGGAAGGTGCATGATGCAATGCCTGAGTTATTGCAGGAGTTTTGCATGCTGAAGTCAAAGCAGAAGGCACAGTTGGAATGGGATCGGAGGCAAGCTGAGATAGCAAATTACACAGATGGACATTGGAGAATTAAGGTGAAAGATGGACGCTTGAAGAAATGTATAGATAATTTGTGCTCTTGGAAAAACATGTTAAGACATTGGGGTGAGACTAATTGGACAGACGATGAATCTTATACTCCAACCCCACCTGCCATCACCAGTCTGCCTCTTACTGCTGTATGATTTGAGTTTCAAGTTTTTTGTTTGTCCAATCTATGAGTGTTGGGAATATGGGATGAAGGATGCCATTTCCTCCTTCCTTGTTTTGGCATTAAAACGATCTATCCTTGTTAGAGGGCTTTCTCATAGTTCAGGAAAAATAATCAACCTGCTCAGTTTTGCTTGCAATGATATATCCATTACAGATTAAGTAAATACTACCCCGGCTCATTACCATAAGGCCTGATAGACTAATTCGTCCGGACTAAGGCATATATGCGATATTTCTGGTAAATTTATGTCTACCATGAGATTATATATTAGCATATAAGTCAATACCAATTGGTTTAAAGAAAAATGAGAGGTATGGAAGGTAAAATGAAAAAGGACTTTGTATGACCAAAACTCAACCAAAAGCTTTTTTTTTTATCCAACAAGTCAACCAAATTAACTCTTAATGAAAATTGTTTATTTGGAATCCTCATTGACATGGAAATGCCACCATAAAAGCTCTCAAGAGTATTGAGGTTTGGTATTCAATTTCTAACATCCTACCGACTATGCCGATTATACGATGGGATCCAATCACTTCCTTGAATGAAGTTATCCACCGAATACACCGAAAGATGTCGTCGTGGAATTTCTTCACTCCATTCCACTCTCCTGCTCCTATCAGAAGCTGGACCTGTATTATTACTCTCCCCATAATATATTGTATCCAAACCCACATCACCATCCCAAGGCAACCAACCTTCAGGCGATATCAAAGCATCCAAAACAGAACGAACAAACACAGTTCTTGAATACAACTTCCATGGCCTCCCCAAGAAGTTCCTATGCACTTTTGGATTCTTCTTGTACTGTTCCATGTATTCCTTCGTCCCAGTCACCACACAGTTATAAAACACAAAGCCTGTGGATTCTGCTGGGTCTGATCTCCCATGTGCTGTTACTGTATTGGTCTCTCCTGTTTCTGTGTTGCTTTGTCTTTCACTTATTATAATCGCACATTGCTGGAAAAATGAAGCTGAGTTTCCAAATATCATGTCCACGTTCCCAATGATTCTACATGATTTGTAGAATTGTCTAAGGGAATGTGCGTAAAGGGTGTCTTGATTCCCTATGAATTCGACGTTTTCTAGAATAGAGAGGTCGCTGTCTGATCTGAATGCCACTGCTTGATGAGCATCGGATCCTGCTGTGTTTTGGATTGTCAGATTCGCCGCCATGAATCCATCCCCAAGAACTCCTGTCACCATGTAATTGATTATGTTGTTAGAAAGATCGTGAAAAATAATAATGTAACTCAAAATAAAGGAGATGGTAAAGTCACATGACTCGACACGTTCATTATTGCATTAATTGTTCACACTCGGATCGCACATTCTGTGATCTCACATGGAAAGAAACTCGCGATCCTATGTCAAGAGAAAGACAGAGACTTACTTCTATGTCCCCTCTGTTTCCCTTCTATTGCTTGTATTAGTTCATCTCTTACCAGACCTGTTCAAGCGTGCGTAACGCAGCTACTAGATCCAATCGTCTAATGTCCTACATGAAAGTAAAGTAAAACACTTCAAAAAAACGACTTTTTCTTTTATTATACTAGCTTTTGATTAGTACAAAATTAAAAGTGTTTCTTTTTTGTGTTACGGATAAATAATTGTTTCTTATTAAATTTGTCAAGGATGAAATGATACAATTCCTAACCGCATGTCCTGGAAAAGTGATCATGGTAATAAAAGTAGGCAGATAAAGCAAGTTGTCGTGTAGTTAAATTTCGACCAAACACACAACCAAACAATTAACAGGCCTACTGAACCACACTGAAAGGAAGAATCTCGACCAAAAGAAAACAACTTAACTGGTTGATGTACATGCTACCTAATTCACGCGAGTCAGATTTTCTACTGGTTACTCCCACCATCCTAAATAATCCATCACATATAAGCTATAATACGTGCCACTTTGTTTCTTCTCGTAAGGTTAACTATTACAAATTTTTTGTTTCTAAATATAAATCCAGTCTGAGATCAATTAATGTTAGTGTTATTATTTTACCCACTATATTAGAAATAAGGAAGATGTGAGAGAATGTTTATGATGAATAAAATATTATTTTAACACATTTTCTTAAATAAGGGTAAAGTTGGAAATTTCTTTTAAAATACGACATATTTAATACTATAACTTCTTTTTTTTTAATTGATTTAATGCTATAACTCCCACTCCTTGATATATGAGAAGTAATTAGGATGAACTTATAATAAGGAACATGGTGGTATTTGTCTAATTTGATTATATTAAGAATATTGGTTAAGTTACTTTTGCGTGATAACTAAAACACACTATTCACCTACATTTATTCATACCCCCTCTTGTGTGTTTAATATTGAGGAATATCAATAAGGATAATTTAGAGAACAAGTAAGAAAAAAATAGAAAGAGATCTTATATTTATCAACAAGCCCGCCTAACTAAATAGAGCCCATATCTAAGAGTATAAAATAAGTTTGGATTTTTTGAGCCTAAATAAACCACTTATAAAGTCTTTTTTTTTTAACTAAAAACTAATGTTCCTAACTTATTAATTATGATATAATCTAATTACATGTAACATATGCTTACATATAATTAGTATCCCACCTGATTTCCTTAATCTTGAAAAGAAAATTCAACTTGATATTGGACGTGTTTTGGTGGACTTCTGGAAAAGTGACTTATATATAAGTCAAACTGAAAATAAGTCAGATTGTGTAATGAGATTTATGTTTGGATGAGCTGTTAAAAATATGACTTATAAGTCATAAGTCATATTGTGTAATGAGATGTATGTTTGGATGGACTTTTGGAAAAGTGATTTATGTTTGGGTTAGTTGTGATTGGATGTGTAAAATAAGTTAGAATTGTGGGGTCCACCTCCGTAAGTGACTTATAAGTCATAAGTCATAAGTTGAAAAAAAGAACTTATACTTATTTTAACTTATAAATCATAAGTCCTTATTATCTACAAGCCGAGCCAAACATAACAGATTTCTTTTTTCTCACTTTAAGTCATTTTTCAATAAAATAAGGACTTATTTAACAAGCCCATTGTATCCTTATGTCTAAGTGTGATATATAGAAAGAGGGGATAATTTTTTCCCCTCTTATAGAGAAGGGAGATAAAGACACACACAAAGATATATAGAAGAGAAACTCACCGACGGTGGCTGAATTGTAGGTGGTCATTCCAGGCTGACCTACGTGAGCAGATCCAGAGATAATGGTCCTGGTCATTCCATCACCCAAAAAGATCACATTTTTCTTCTCCAACGGAATCCTAACAGTCTCATTATAAACCCCTTCTCTTATATGAATCACAAACCTCCCTTCACTATTATTTTTAGCCGCATCAACAGCCCCCTGCACAGTCTGGTAATCACACTCTGCCCCCTTACAAACCGTAACATTCACCGTCAAATCCAACGGAAACCCACCCGTATAGCCAAACCCCCTCACTTTCCCCGACGGAACCTCCCAAAATCCATCCCTCTCCGTCACCGGCACCTTCCACGACGCCGTATCACCACCAAAAACATCGTACGACACCATCATACTCAGAGCATTACTGGTATACCTCGTAAGGGTGTCCAGAAAGTTTAACGTGTCATTGATCGAAACGGCGTCGTTGCCATAAACATAATTCAATCCCGACCAGCAATCAAACTGGTAGGCCAATGCAGCACTCATCCAAGCACGTGCATCCTTAATTTTTCCGACAGGTAAGGCATTGTTGACCTGTGAGATTCGATATTCAGAGTTGTGGAGGATGGAAATGCAGCTCTCGGCGGCTGTGGTTTTGTTAAGATTGTCGGGGGAGTTGGGTAGGGAGGAGAGGAGGGATTTGATTTTGGATTGAGCTGTTTTGAGGTTGTCGGTGGAGATGTTGATGGCGGATTGGATGATTTGAAGGGAGGAGGTGGGATTTGGAGGGAGGCCGTTGATGGGTTTGGTTAAGGAAGAGAGACATTGTTGGGGGAAGCGTGTGGCTTCGCACGAGTGTTGGATGGAGACGGTGGTGGCGGCGGAGGAGGCGGCGGAGATGAGGAGGAAGATGATGATGGTGGTGGGAAGAACAGAGTAGGCCATGAGGGTGTGAGAGAGGAAGAAGAAGAAGATGATGGTGATGAGGGGGGTGGTGTGTTATTTTTGGAGGGTGATGATGAAGAGTGAGGTTGGGAGAGAATGGTGGGGGGGTTTCCAAAAAATGAATGGTGGAGACAGGGTGTGATGATTGGAAGAAGGAGGTGTCGCATGACCCGTGAAGTTTGGGGGAGTAATGTGAAAGTCATCAATCATCATGTTCATGTGTAGATAACAGAAAGCCAAAACGGGACTCCCTTCATGTTCATTTAGTGATTGAGTTTGAGTGTCGGTCATCCTTGTTTCTTGTCTGTTTCCCATTCCAAAAAGAAAAAAGTGATGAAAAGTGTACACACACTCCATGATCGGAAAAATACTCCCTCCGCGGCTAAATATAACATTAACTCAAGTTCACCTTTTTTTATTTGAAAAAAAAAATTCACCTTTTTTTTATTTAAGGTTAAGAATCAATTTTGTCCAGAAAGCTTTCACTGAGGACCAATTTCGCCCCCAAAAGTTTTTTTTTGTTTAAAATTTTCTTGGGAAGTTTTAAAACATATCAATTTCGCCTTATTCCGTTAAGAAACTCATGTTGATTGTTGAATAGTTGACGTTGACCGTTAATATTTTAAGGGTAAAAAGGCAAAATTGCTCAATTTTAATACTTTCAAGATAAAAATTGGACCAAAAAATGCTTTCGGGGCAAATTGGTCTTGAGCTAAAACTTTCACAGCAAAGTCGACACTTAACCCTTTCTTAATATATCAACTAGCAGTCAACGCTCTAATTTCAAGGTTTGTGGCTTCCTCTCCCGAATCCTGACACAAGTGTCTCATCTACAAGAGGAACTCAAGACCCCAAGGGATCTAATGGGACCTTACAAGTTACACCGCTAGACTAACTATGTGTTGGTACAAGTTCACTTTTTTAATTCAATAAGTCAGATATATAACTTAATTTTAAAAAACGTATTACATGTTATTAGATTATATCATAGTTTATAAGTAAATTTACAAGTAAATTGAATTAGTTTTTGAGGGAGAAATGATAGATATAGATATTTTAAATTGATTCTTAATTTCTCAAAAAAGTTAACTTGATCTTATAATTATGACCGAAAGGATATGCTCTTGAGTTTTGACAGAATTACATAATGTTCTAAGGAAGCGAAAAAATAACAAAAACCAATTTAAAATCTGATTATATAGGTAGTTATTAGTGTCACTTATTGTATTTTGGAAGTTGGGAATCGATTATATTCATGTCGGTAATCCCTTGGCAAAAGTTGGTAATACCTTATGAGAATTTGGGATTCCCTTGAATGATTCTGGTAGCAGGCACATATATTTGGTATTTGTATTTTGGAAGTTGGGAATTGGTTATATTCATGTTGGTAATCCCTTGACAAAATTTGGTAATACCTTATGAAGATATAAAGGTTATTGTTATTACCCTTAGGAAGATATAAGAAGTGAGATATGGATATTGAAAGTAAATTATGTTGATATTATATTGAGGTTTGGATCAAATTTGCGACTTGATTCTAGATGTTGATAGTTTAGGTTTGAAATTGAGAAACTATTTGGCAAGAGGAAAGGTTAAAGGATATTTATAGGTTCTTTGTGGGCGAGATATAAGAAGTTTTATGGATGAATTATGAAAGGATATTATGGAAATTTAGAATATTTTGAGATTATTACCGGAATTCCTATAATAATGATAGTGAGTTAATAGAAAAGATCGACAAGTCAATGACTCGAAGCCAGATTGGAAGAAAATTTTCATTGAATTTTAATGATAATTAGGATGATTTGAAATATTGAGAGAAGTTTTACATTAGAATATAAAGGTGTGTTTTAAAGTTGAGGGATTATTGAGCAAAAAGGAAGAATCAAGAATACTTATAGGATCTTTAATAAGAGATTTTATTAGAATTTATTATGAAAAATTTGGGAGATATTTTTAAATTGGAGGAAGATTGAAGCAATATTGTTATTCTTAGCAAGACGAAAAATATGAAGCCAATAAAGGATTTGCAAATTTTGAGGATTTATAATGTAGAAATCTAAGTTAAGTTCAATTTCGTGATGGTAAAGACGATAATATTAATAGCTTTTGAATAGGATTTTCTAGAATAGACAAATTAGAAAGCTTTGATTATTATGAAAGGGATTAGAAGTTTGTTAAGTTTGATGCATTGAGGATGAATTATATGTTTATTAAAGGAACTGAGTTGAAATTTTCAATATTACTGTTGAGATTAAGATTAGCGATTATATTATTTAAGATTCATTTTATTAATAACATGATATTTAAGAGTAATTGAAAGTGTGAATTTCAAGTTATGGAAAAATGTTGAGAAAGATCACTAAGAATCATGATTTAAAGTTGATCAAGAGTGATGCAAGAGAATTCTCACAGAATAGTTATTAGGCAAAGCCTAAACCAGAAATGAATTATGGTCAAAGAATATCCCTAACTACATTGATATTCGGTTTTCCTTCTATTGAAAAAGAAGCCCTGGCCAGGCAAAAAGGGGAAACTTTATATCAATATAGCGGGACAGATTGGCCAAGAGCAACAGAAGTAAATTTAAGAAAAGAAAGAAAAGGGGATCGCGGTAGATCCAGGAGAAAGACATGTTTACATGGGTGAGTGGGGGGGGCTGCGTGCCATCATCCCTACCATGAGAAACAAGACCGTAAAGGGTGAGTGTGGGACCCATAGCCATGGGAGCATCCCTACCTAGAGCGGATATTATCGAGGATGAACAATATATGATAATTTTCAGGATAGATTATGACCTAGATGAGTTAAAATATAAAAGCCCATAGTTTAGTTAAAGAAAAAGTTTATTTCCACCCTAGTTTACTCATCTTTGATTCGCAATAGACCTATATGACCTATAGTTATGTTAGCAGGAATGGACTGGAAAGTCCATAGAAGTTCGTTTATCAGTTGAGGAGATAACCAGAATTTGTTTAGATAGGAGAAAATTCCTAAAACTAATGAAGTAATATAAATAAAAAAAAAGAAAAAGAAAATGATAAATAGGTAAAAGATGTGGGCCCATAACCCACAAGTCATGAGAATTATTAAGAGAAGAACAGTGTTAGAATGGTCAGTGTTGCAATTAAAATGTTGTGTGCTTGTTTAATGTATGATTTGAATGTGAAATTTGATTTTCTTCTTGCCTTGTTTTAATTCCAATGGAAATCCTATTTGGTTTTTTTAAATTGGTGAAAGAGTGAAGTTGAGATTAGGATAAAAATAATCTATGATTTTGCATATTTAACTTTTGTTGAGTATAGGGTTTTTATGAAATTCCTGAATAATCCTCTGTTTGTTCGATACTTTAGTGATAAGGAAATCTTAATAGTTTTAGAATTAAGTTAGAATCATGTTTTGCATGCTGGAACTCGGTGAATTCATAGTTGAATGTGATGATTTTAGGATCTATGATAGATATGAAATACTATTAAGAGTTTTAATAGCAAGGTAATTTTTTTGAATTTCGAGGACGAAATTATTTTTAGGGGGAGGGAATTGTAACACCCCAAATTTTAGAAAATAAGAAATAAGGATTAATTTAAGGTTTTGGGGAATGTTACCAAAATATTAAAAAGCATTGAAAATAAATTTATGATATTTAGGCATTTTTAATTATTTTAAGGTTTATTTTCTTTAAGGAACAAAAAGAAATAATTAGAAGATAACACTTAATTTGGAGAAAAAAGATAATAAGGATTTATTTAATGTCTTGGGATAGTATTTAGAAATTAAAAAGCATTATAAATAAATTTATGAGGCCAGGTGGATTTTTATTAATTTTTAAAATTTATTTTATTTATTAATTAAGGAAAAATAGCTGGAAAATGGATTTAAATAAGAAAATATTTAGAACACTGGGATATTGTTTGACATTTAAAAAGTCTTATAAATAAATTTGGAAATTAAAGTATATCTAGAGAAGTTATTTTGGGACAAATTCAGGCTTATTTGTAAATATGAACGGTAAATAAAACTATCATTTAAGGGAGAAATAGGAAAAGAGAAATAAAAATGACAATATCTGCCCCTAGTTCAAAATATCTTCAGTTGTAAAAGGAAGGGTAAGATGGTACATTATCTACCTAAAATATCTAATTTTTCCTTTCTCTCCTATGAACTCTCCCACGTGTCCCTCACTTTCACTTACTCTTTTCTCTCTCTGCCTTCCCGATATTTCCCTTGTTCTTCACTCCCTCTCCGTTTCTCTACTCTCTCTCAACCTCCCTCGGTTCCCTGCGTCCGCCAGCGACACTCAACGGCGACGAAGGCGAATATCGGCGGCGAAAAGTTTCGAGATTATAGGCAAAGTTTGATACAATCATAGGTGAGCCTTTTCTTCTTCGTTTCATCCTCTGTTCCTTCGATTCATGTGAGATTAGAGAGGAAATCGATTTGGGTTTTGGGAAGTTTTGGATCTTCTAAATCAGTTAAAACAAGTCTGGTCTTCGATTTAGAGGTTTCATGAAAGATTTTGAGGAATAGAGCACAGCTTGATTGGTTCTCTTCAGAAGCCCGAATCGGGCACTGTTCATCCGAGCTCCTAATTGTGATTTTCAGTTTTAAATCGCTCAAAAAGCCTGATTAAGATGGTTAGAAGTAAAATAGAGTTAGTAAGTTTATGGGTATGCTGAATCTCGTTGAAATTCTGTGGGGGCTTTGAAATTTTTATTCTTGCCTCTGTTCGGTTCGATTTCTTGACTGGGGTGCTTCTGGTTGATGTAATAATATTGATACAAGTAGGATAAAATTGGTATATGGTTGTGTAGGTTGAGTTTGGTAATTTTTGGAATTTCCTATCCCTTCCTCTGTTCTGTACGATTTCTTTCCCTGTTCATATCTGATTTTCTGATTTGGTTGGCTATATGCGATAATTGCATGAAGATAGAATATGATAAAATGAATTTATGGTCATTCATGTGGAACTTTTGATTGATTCTTTCATTGCTCTGTTTCTACGTAAGTTTGAAGTGTTGTGAGTTTTGATTTCTATGGTTGGAAGTTGTCAAATTTGTGGAACTTGTTATTGGTGAATCTTGAAGGCAATAGAGTAATTTTGTTGTTTATGATGTGATAAGAATTGTTTTTCTTTAGCTGAAATAGGGAACAATGGATTGAGGTCTGAACTGTGAGTGTGTAAGTGTATAACTCTGATTTTAAATTAGTATTCAAACTTAAGAGTGATTATGCTTTACAACTTAAAGGAGTCTTTGAGGATTAGTTTTAAGAGTCTTCGGGGTTCAGTTTTGAATTGAAGAACGAGAAAGAAATGGTTTTGAGTGAGGGTAATTCAAGTGTGAATGTACACTTTAGTATAATTAAGGTATGCTTAGAATGACGATAAGATGTTGGAAAAATTTTAGATCAATAAAGGAGAGTTGATCAGATTATTTGAAGAGCTTAGAGTCATCTAAGAATTTGTGTATGTATGAGGTAATTTTGGAAGAATTGGTTCCATATTCGTTGTAGGGGTTAATTGATGTTGAATTGTAAGATAAAAAGGAGAACAAAGGTTGTAATTGATGAAGAGGTTTTGAATATATGCAATATGAATCCCAGAACTAATGAAAGGGGAATGATCTATAATGTTGCAATCTAATATAGGGAAGTTGTTTAAAGACCTTTGGATGATATGGTAAGATGGTTGATGGAGCTTAATGTGGCATAAAATTTTAGAAAGATTTAGCATTGGTGATTTTATTATGGTTGGTGATTTTAAAGCTTAGCTATTCATTATTTCAATTGGGAATTTGGGGTAAACTAAAGTATAAGAGATCCTTAGAAAATTAGAGGAAAGAGGTCATTATTGAGAATTTATTAGAGACATTTGAAGTTGGGACTTTAGAAAGAAAACCATTGATTTAAAATAATTGTTAGTAAATGAGGATTTAGAATATAAAGAAGGGTTAAAGAGGAATTTTACCAACAGACTGTTGTCCAAGTTGCAGATGGCACAATTGACAATTGAAAGGGTCGAAAATACCAATAGACCTTTTAACCGGGGGCAGATTGGCCAACACCGTTAAAAATACCAAACGGCCGTTATGTTTATTATAAAAAATTGTGGCCCACAATTTTTTATGAGGTTAAAGAGCAATTTTACTAATAGACTATTGTCCGGGTTGCAGATGGCACAATTGACAATAAAAAAGGTCATTATCACCAACGGACCTTTTAACTAAGGGCGGATTGGCCAATACGGTTTTACTTATGGATGTTGACTGTTAATTTTAATTTGGCGATGTGATGGACAATAAGTTGCCATATGGCACATTTTAGACTGTGACAGATTAATAATAGGAAAAATACCAAAATAACCACAAGCAATTAAAAAATCCCTCACATTGTGACAAGTTGCTGTGTGGCACATTTTAGACTGTTGAGGGTGAGTGAGGATGAGGGTGTCCATCTTTCGTTACCGTTCGCCATCCTCAAGTGTTCTTTCGTCCATGGTTATGGCGAGGGCTCTGTCATCAAGGGTGAAGGTATGTGACGGCAGGTGAGGGTGAGGGTGAGGGTGAGGGTGAGGGTGAGGGAGGGTGAGATGAAATTATGTCTGCCATGTGGAATTCACCAAGCTGCCAGGGGGGTACCATTGCGCTAATTGTCCCACAACTAATGGCAGGTTGCATAAATAAAACAGTATTGGCCTATCCGCCCTTAGTTAAAAGGTCCATTGGTGATATTGACCCCTTTTTATTGTTAATTGTGCTATCTGCAACCTGGACAATAATCTGTTGATAAAATTGCTCTTTAACCCCACAAAAAATTATGGGCCACACTTTTTTATATTAAACAATTGTGGGCCCCACTAAATTTTGTAACGGACGTTTGATATTTTTAACGGCATTGGCAAATCTGCCCCCGGTTAAAAGGTCCATTAGTATTTTCGACCATTTCAATTTTCAATTGTGCCATCTGCAACTTGGACAACAGTCTGTTGGTAAAATTGATCTTTAACCCTATAAAGAATTAAAATGGGTCAAGTTGATTAATGATCTTTGGAGTGAGAAATGCAAAGCAATTATTGAGGTATTTTTGGATGAAAGATAAGAGAGAATTATGTTAATAACGATTTTTGAGAATGGGAATAAATAAATTAGATTCTGATGATTTGTATTGGTGATGGGAATTAGTAGCTTGGAAGGCGAATTATTAACTTGAGACTATGAGTTTTGTTAATGTTTATGCTCTGCTGTAAGGGATGACTACTTCCTTGACTTGGTTCAATTTAGATATGAGAATGATTTTGGAAATGATTCAAGAAAGTAGGAGATGGGTTGGATAAGGGTAAAGATTATTTTAAATCCTTGTGGGAATAAGAATTAATTTATTAGGCGATTGATGAAAGGGGGTCCACAAGAAGTATATGGATTAGTTTAATGCATTAAGTGTGAATTGATTGATGAAGATGGCTTAAGAATTCGGACATGCGAAGTATTAACTCTAAGCTTAAAGGAAGGGAGTTGATTCTTGAAGTGGTGATTTTAAAAAATTATTAAAGATGACAACTAAGGATTTAGTATTAATGATTATGCTTTGGTTGAGGATCTCAAAGTTTAGACATAGACTGTTAAATTGGAAGTTACAAATTTCTAAGAGTCTAGATTTATTTCTGTGTTTGGTTCCATATCCGATTGTCTTATATTTTGATAATAGGAAGTAATGATAGGAATAGAATTTAAATCTAGCTACGGTCTGTTTGTTGGACTAAATGTAATAAGTTGAAATCTCTGTTTTAGTTCTGCTCTCTTAAACAACATTTTCAGTAACAACAGTGAATCAATTGTAAGCTGTGATTTTAATAAGATTAAAGTTATACAGTACAAGAATAAAGAATTAACATATATAGTAGAAAATGGTAATGTTTAATAGATTAATTATGATTAAGTCATTGGGATTTTTCTTTATATTTAATTTCGGAAAAGATGATAATAAGAATCAGAATTATTAGTTAAAATAAATTATTTATAATTGATCTTGTAATTTTAAAAAAAGGGTTAAGATAATTATAGTTATAGTAAACTGTAACATTTAACTAATGTGAAGAAAGGGGTAGTATTAATTATATTAGGATCGTGAGAGACGCTGAATAATTATATAGAAGTTTAGATATTAATTTATTGTTAAATGTTAATAGGTCTTAATAATAATATAAGTTGAGAAAGTCAATAGAAAGAAAAGGAGCAGATAAGGACTAAGCCTGGAGTTCAGGTAGCAGTTTATCTCATTACAATTAAATTGCATATATTATTTTATAATATCTGTTTCAAATTTACATTATGCATGAAGGTGGAATACTTTGTTAATTCCTGCATAGTAATTTATGGAGTACTCCAGGCTTAGGTGGTTCGCTACCCCTTTGCCAGATCAGTTATGTTATAGCTTTAAATGTTATAATGAGAAATCCTGCAGGTAAGGCCCCCACTAGTTAACAAACATATTGTTAATAGTGGCTGGTAGATTAGACAGCGCAGGAAGTATGTATAAGCGTACTATTTGTACAGGTTTATGAAATATATAGATGACAATGCATGCATAAAAGTTTACAGTTAATGACATAAACTGCGTTGAACTGCTGTTTTTCAGAGAAGCTAAGACATAGTGAGATGACTGAGATAAGGCAGGAGTGCTGGAAGATGACTAGAAGAAATTTAGTCTATATTTAGAGAAAGTAAGGTTATCTGTATATGATGTAAATTTAAATTATTAAATTAATAGTAGAAAGCATAGAAAATAGAACTATATAATTTTAAAAAGGGATTTAAATGTCCCAAGCCCTATGAAGTAAGAAAAGATACTCTAAGAGGGTTAGAGTACCTTTAATTGTTTTATTAACCACTTTATTTAATAAAGAGTTTTATATTGTTCCAATTTGTCCGAAAAGCCTATTCCAACTGACAGAAGGTTGGTTGAATGTTTTAAAAGAAAAATTTTTAAATTTTCCGTATTTTTGGGCTTCTGACATTAAAAAGTGGTTATAATTCAATTAAAGTGTTATAGTATAGTAGTAAAATTCCAGACGTTACATGGCGGCCCCACAGCCCGCCATGTGGCATGTTTTGGGGCTGCCACGTGGCGGGTGGGGGCACCCGCCACGTCGGCAGGAGCTCCAGCGGCGGCGGGCCATTATTTAAAAAATAATAATTGAATTAGGGGCATTTTCGACTTTTCCTTTAAATTTGTTAAAGGACAATTGAGACATTGTACTAAATTGTCTTTTCCGAAATTTGTTGTAGCAAACTGTCCTTTTAGTAATTTGAGAGTCTTTTTTTGAAATTTTCCCTTGGAAAAATACTCCCTCCGCGGCTAAATATAACATTAAATCAAGTTCACTTTTTTTTATTTGAAACAAAAAAACAACTTCACCTTTTTTAGGGTTAAAGATCAATTTTGTTTAGAAAGTTTTCACTCAAGACCAATTTCGCTCCAAAAGTTTTTTTTGGTTTAGAATTTTTCTGGGAAGTTTCAAAACGTATCAATATCGCCTTCTTTCGTTAAAAAACTTATGTTGACTGTTGAATAGTTGACGTTGACCGTTAATATTTTAACAGTAAAAGGGCAAAATTTCTCAATTTTAATACTTCTAAGATAAAATTAGACCAAAAATACTTTCAGGGCAAATTAGTCTTGAGCTAAAACTTCCACGACAAAGTTGACACTTAACCCTTTTTTAATATATCAACTAGCAGTCAGTGCTCTAATTTCAAGGTTTGTGGCTTCCTCTCCTGAATCCCGACACAAACGTCTCCTCTAGAAGAGGAACTCGAGACCTCAAGGGATCTAGCGGGGCCTTACACCGCTAAAGTAACTATGTGTTGGTACAAGTTCACTTTTTTAATTCAATAAGTCAGATATATAACTTAATTTTAAAAAAAAATTATTACATGTTATTAGATTATATCATAGTTTATAAGTAAATTTATAAGTAAATCGAATTAGTTTTTGAGGGAGAAAAGATGAATATAGATATTTTAAATTGATTCTTAATTTCTCAAAAAAGTTAACTTGATCTTATAATTATGACTGAAAGGGTATACTGTAACGCCTGGAATTTTACTACTATACTATAACATTTTAATTGAATTATAACCACTTTTTAATGTCAAAAGCCCAAAAATACGTAAAAATTTAAAACTTTTTCTTTCCAAGCAATGTTCCAATTTTATTGCAGTTGGAATGGGCTTTTCAAACAAATTGAATAATTTAAAAACTCTTTATAAAATAAAGTGGTTATTAAAACAATTAAAAGTACACTTGTAACAATTACTCCCTAATCCCACTATTAAACACTCACAATTAAAAATTAAATCGTTTATAGTGCTAACTATGTTAGGAAAAAGAATTAACTTACTAAAATAACTAACATAGTTAGAAAAAAAAATCTTTCCATAATATTTATATATATATATATTTCAACCTCAATTCCAATCTCTGTCATCACAATATAACTTCCTTCCCAGTACAATAACAGAGAATTTCATTATGCATGATTAAACTCCACACATCATTCTTAAAATACCATACCATAATAGGTATTATACAATAATTTTCTCCCAGAATAGGAACAAGGTTCAGCGGAAGCATCATACAAAATATGATCCTAAATGTGGCAATACCTCCTGTCCTTCTGGTCCAGAGTATCTCACGATATCAGTGAGAAGTTCCCGGATCCTTCCCTTGACCTCCTACTTCGCTCCTAGGACCTGCAAAAGTGAGATCAACGGGGGTAGCCCCAAAACGCAACCACTAACTACTCATCTAAGTGCGGTGTGTGCTAGCAAGGTGTCCAGTGGAATACATATATATATACATTATTTCAAACAGCATGCTCAGGTATTCACATATAATGCATATCTTGATCCCAAATATCTTTTCTCATCGTTTATAATTATGGAATAACCCATCACAATTCATCCTCAATAATAGTATATATATATCATGGATAATTACAGACAACCCAAACAAATCTTACTAGAAATGTTGGGAAAACATGTGGGACCAGTCGGGACCTTCCACCCACCCCTGATCACCACGGTACAGTTCACGAGGGACTCTCTACCCTCCCTGAATAGTACCACGGATTAGAAGGATCTCTGTCCTTTCTGAATCCGTAAGGGGCGATATCCCCTCTTTCGTCTTTCTCTCCTTTATTTCTCATAATATATCAATTAGTCCCTGTGGCGCAACAGGGTACCTCATCACGTGATGGCACAATTTCCAATTCACCGGTGTCACATACCCAAATAATTTCTCACATACAACACATAGATATGCAACACCACAATCAGGCACCAGGCCTTCCAGTATTTTCATGATATACATATATTAAATAATTTCCAAAACCACATATATTTCTATTTCAAATATTTCACATCACAAATTTATGTCATTTCAAAATAATACTCCACAGGACATTTATTATAAAAATATTAATATTCCAAGATCTCATTTCCATATCTCATCAATCATCAATTGATAACCAAATCTCAATTTGTGATTCAAAATCTCATCTCCATATAACATCATAATTTTCAAATAATAATATTTCAAATTTCTTACTAACACTACACACACACATAAACAAGCAGAAAGCGGTTACCTGATAGCTGGCACCAATCTCACAATAGTGCAGCTCCCCCGTGCTAATTTAGTGCAATTCAAGCACTACACAACCATATATACAACCATAATTAATTATTTATCCAACAATTTCACATGTTGGAAAATAAATTATTTACTACCCTTTCTTTGCCCTTATTTATTTTAAATTTCCAATTTAACATTTATTCTCCCTTTCTATCTCTAAAATTTATCTCTACTCCATTTATGCATATATCCAAAATTATTTATCCTTCCAATAACGATTTATAAAAATTCAAGCCTAAATAAAATTAAACCTTACATCCCTAAATTATTTCTCAACCTCAAAAATCCATTCTTTAATCCATAATTTATTTTCCAAACCTTAATAAACATCTAGAAATTATTAATTTAACTATAGACACCTCAGATCATCAAAAGTCCTAATTTTCAATATATCTAACAATCCAATAAATTCCAATAATTAAGAAAAACCTCCCACAATGAAAAATATACTTAGAAAAACTCATAATCGAAGTCTAAGCTTCAATTTATTAATTTTAGGACTCCCAAAAATTACCAATTTAGACAAGGTCTAATTTTTCAAGTATAACAAATCGAAAAACTAATGACATAAAAAGGTAGAGGAGACTTACAGGATTCCAAAAATGTGCTTAGTTGGCCGAAAAGCTTACTATTCCTATACTAACAGACTCTAATAAGTCTAGTGATAGGAATATATATATGGTGGAAAGAGAGAGCAAGAGAGAGAAACGAAGAGAGAGAGAGTGAGATGTGAGGGCAAGGAAATGAAGACGGTGAGTGTGTGTATATATATATTTGATGAATAGTAAAATAATAATATAATATAATAATAATATAATAATAATATATTATATTAATAATATAATATATATAAATAGTAGTTGAATGTGATTGGTTGAGGAATAATAATTGATGCACAGTGACAAGTTATTGACGAGGAACTGAGTGTCGGCAGAGTGGAAAGAGAAAACTACACTACTAGACCCTAAAATTCTCAAATAAGATATTTCTTTTGAACAAAAAATTTTCTTTTTACTTTCAAAATTTTCCCTATAATATCTTTTATTTATTTACTCCCACAATAACCTCTTTTGAGTCTAAAAATAATTTCCCCAAAAATTATTATCTTCCAAATAAGGGAAAAACTAGGCCTTTAAAATCCTCAAAAACACCTCAAAATTCTTCAAATATTCTCATAATCCATCATTTCTCATTAATCAATTCCTATTTACCCCCATAAATCCTTAATTAATTTTTAGGATGTTACAACACTATCCCTATTAGGATGTCTATTCATACTTCATAATACTTAGGAAATTTAAATTCTTTAATCAATTTATACAACTCTATTTTCTATGCTTTCTGCTATCAACTTAATAATTTAATTTTACAACATATACAAATAATATTATTAAAATATCTAATCACTTCTTACTTTTCAAATTATAATCCTAATTTCTTCTTCTACTCTTCCTTCCCAGCTAGCTTCTCACATCCTGCGTACTGAAAATGTTTGGGGAAAGAGTGAGATTGGAAATCCCAATAGCAGTTTCTTTCATTAACATATATGATCATACTAGCATTGTCATGTATATATTTCATAAAACTGCCCAAATGATGATAGTCTTACTCCTATTAATCTGTGTGTGATCCACCAACCACTGATAACGATACTTTCGCTAACTAGTGGAGGCTCTACCTGCAGGACTTCTCGTTATAACAATCCCGTTATAACTAAACTGATTTGGCAAAGAGGTAGCGAACCACCTAAGCCTGGAGTACTCCAACTTAGGAATAACAACTTACCAACTATATGCAACAGTTATTACAAAATAATACATGCAATTTAATTGTTACTGAAATAAACTGCTACCTGGAATACCGGAACTTAATCATAAACTTGTTCCTTTCTTTTCCACTGATCTCCTTAACTTACGTCATCATCAAGACCTATTTACATATGAATAATAAATTAATACCTATGCTTATATATAATTATTTAACGTCTCTCAGGATCCTAAAGTGTTAAACACTACCCCTTTCTTTGCATTCAGACAATTTATGATCTCATCAATCTGCCTTAGTTTTTCAAGATTAAAGGATGATTTGTTTGGAAATTTTAAAATACTCACACAATAGCTTTTAAAAATATATAAAATATAAAGTTACATTTCAAGTTCCTAAAAATTATTTGCCACACGCACAATCGAATTCCAATCAAATTAATCATATTATTCATTTGTTGAATCACCATTCGACAAGGATTCAATTTAAATCTTATACTAACTATGTTTCTTATATATACTAAACACTCAAGTACACTTTAGACTTTTCGTTAATTGTCAAACATCTATTAATTTATTTCTAATACAACTACTTAGTATTTCAAGATATAAAGCAGAACTTCAATCCTAAATTCTCAACACTTTTGATTAGCCTATAAACTCAATTTCATTTACACCTCAGACAAGCTCCCACAAAATCAAGAATAACTTAGATAACTCTATACGATATCATTGAATTGTATATCAGATTCTTTTCTCTTTTTTTTCGTAATTAGCACTATATATCATTAGGAATCTATTTTCTGATTTCCATTTAACCTCAAGCGAATCCAAGAACTCAACTAAATGACCAAGCAAGAATAAGGGAACCATCGAATAACATATATCTGATCAAAACCCTTAAAACAACTACCATAAATTAAATCTTTAATCCATAACTAATAGTACAGCTTCCCAAACCACTCTTCACATCTTTATTCAATTGGTTATGACTAAAGTCTGACCAACCAACCAACTTCAAATTCTTTCCCAATACCACTATTCGGAACAGAGAGATTTACAGAGAATCATTACCATTACAAATCTAGGACCTGTAGAAATTACAAACTTCCAATATTAAATTATATAGCATTCAATCACCTTAACCTACCACCCAAAAGTTTTCAAATGATTACTCTATATATCAATTACAATTTTATGAATTAACTTCTAGAATTAACACTGCATATGTTCAAATCCTCAAACCATCTTAATCGATTAATTCACACTTAATCCTTAAACAAACTCCTTCTTTTCATTTCTCAATCATTTCTAAAATCCTCCCCATCCTTAAGTCAAGCTAAACTAGGGAAGTAGTTACATACCTAACACCCAATTATTCATATCATTATCTTCAAATTACTAAACTAACCCAATCTCAAATCCCGAACACCTGCACATTAAGCTACTCACCTTCAAAGATCTTCCAACAAGCCTCTCCATCAACTTTAGATTCAATTAATAGTTATAGAATCTCCCAATAATTTTACATAATTAAATACTAAACCCACCTAAAACATTTCTCTTATAAGTTTCCAACTCTAAACTTTTCAAACTCTTCACCATTAAACTTTATCAAACCATTCCTACAAATATTTCGTCAATTTATTCTATCACTAAGAATTTCTAAAATAACCATCCTACTTTAGATTCTAAATTCTTGTCGATTTCATATACCTTATCTTATCCAAGTTTCATAAGTTAAATTTGTATTAGCTTAACCTTAACAATACCTTCTTCATTCATTACTTATCCTTCTAACTTTTCAATTTAAAATCTATTACCTTATCTTCCCTTTCAAACTCACTGAACTTCTATAGCCCTTATGGAAACAATCCTAATTCAAAAGAATCATCTTCCTATCTCATCATGTTTCCAACTTAAATCCTCATAACATAAACCATAGAGAGAGCATAAATTTTGAAGCTATAAACCTCTAACAATTAGTAGAAAACCAGGTTCTAAACTTTACAAGTTTGATTCCTAACAACTGAAATTTGATTAACTCAAAACCAATTAAAGCCTAAAGTTATAAACTAAACCTCAATAAACACACCAACCTACATTTAATCACCTTATCCATTCTTATCAATCCTTAAAACAGTCACCAAAGATTTAATCACAGTCTTAAGAATTAACTTCCTTTCTTTAAGCCTAAAACTAATGCTCTACACACCCAAATTATTAACCAATTCCCATCACTTAGAATTATAACTATTCTTGCATTCCTTTACAGCCAAAGTCACACATGAATATCCCTAATTATTCCATTTCAACTTAATGTCAACTAGAATAAAATCCAATCAAACCTTAATGCTAACCGACTTCCCTTCTCTTTCCCCCTGCCCACAGCCTAAAACAGAGCCATATTACAACAATTTCATGCATTCATTTAACAACAGCCCTACTAGAATTAAGCATCTCAATCCCCCTTACAAGTAAAATCAAACATCACAAATTTCCTTTTCTCTTCCAATGAACCTGTCGGCCAGTAAGCAAGAGAAGGAAGAAAACAAATAATAAACCTCAACAACATCCTCCCTTTAACAAATTAAGAATCGAAATCACATAAGACCAACACACTTGCACAGCAAAACATACATCCAGAACAATATATTTTTTTCCCTTCCCCTGCTATGAACCCGTCAGCCAACAAATCAGAAAAGACAAAGAGAATTAAACAATTTCTTATTCAACCACCCTCCAATTAAACATTAATTTTATTTTATCAGAGCAACAATCAAAATCCTTGTTCATTTCCCACCCCAATAATTTTGGCAGACAAAACGAACAGGGAGCAGAGAAGAACAACGAAAGAACAAAAATCAAACAACAACAAGGCAACATGCAAAACACTCTCTAAGCTTAAACTTACACTTAATCATGTTTAGTTTGAGTTTTCATTCGAATTTTACACAGAAAACCCCAAGAACAGCTCGAATGAACATTAACCGATTTGGGGTTCTTGAGACAACTCAGTCAAATTCGGTTTATTACTCAAAATCACTCCCCAAATCGACAATAACGAAGCCCAAGCATCATTTTTATGAGTTTAAGAACTTCAAGGAACCCCTAACTTGAATTAATCCCTTCCCCAACTCACTAAAATCGGACAGAAGAAGGAGGGAAAACGGAGGAATAAAACTCACCCAGGTTCAGGCGAGTGTTGGTCGTGTTTCAACGCCGCTAGCCGCCGTGATTTGCCTCTATCGCCGTCGCTCATCGCTGGAGTGATGAAGAAACCAGAGCACGAGAGAGAGAACAAGGAACATGAGGAACAGAGGAAATTGGCTGAGAGAGAGAGGACGGGGAATGGAAAAGAAATAGGGAGAGAGGGAGTGCATAGTAGAGGACACGTGGAGAGTATATAAATTAAAAGGAAGGAATAGATATTTTTAATGGGTATTTTACCATTTTGTCCTTCCGACTATTAGTCAAGATATTTTCCAACCAAGGACAGATATGGTCATTTTAATTTCCTCTTTTTCATTTTGTCTTTATTTAAAAATTTTAACTGCCATTTCCTTTACAAACTAATATGAATTTGTCCCTAGAATAATTTCTCTAGATGTACTTTAAATTCCAAATTTATTTATAAGACTTTTTAAATACCAAACAATACATCAAGATTCTAAATATTCCCTTATTTAAATTTATCTCTTAACCATTTTTCCTTAACTAATAAAGAAAATAAACCTTAAAAATTATTAAAGATACACCTGGCCTCATAGATTTATTTATAAGGCTGTTTAATTTCTATATACCATCCAAGGACTTTAAATAAGCCCTTATTATCTTTTTTTCTCCAAATTAAGTTTTATTTCCTAATTATTTCTATTTATTTCTTTAAGAAAATAGACCTTGAGATTATCAAAAATGCCCAAATATCATAAATTTATTTTTGAATACTTTTTAATGTTTTAGTAATATTTGAAAACCTTAAATAATTCCTTATTTTCTATTTTCTAAAATTTGGGGTGTTACATATACTCTTGAGTTTTGACACAATTACATAATGTTCTAAGGAAGAGAAAAAATAACAAAAACCAATTTGAAACCAAAATGAAAAAATCCGATTATATAGGTAGTTATTAATGTCACTTGTTGAGTTATCAGTAACAATTAGATTCCTGAAGAGTTGGTAACAATTCAATTAGCAACATTGATAATTATGAAAGCGGTTTGTTTTAATCCCACCATAAGCCTTGAGAATTTCAATGTAATCTAATGATTTCGATCAATTTTTTTGTTATTTTATATCTTCCTTATAACTATAACTATGTGTCATGGGAATATGCCCCAATAAATCGTAAGTTATGAGACATGCTTTTGAATGGTGTGTGACTAGACAAGCTCAACCTTCTCCTAAAGTGTTAACTATATAATTGTGCTCCATTTCCCTTAAAATTAACATTTAAGAATCCTTTTCCCATTTTATTTATAATAGAAAGAGGAGAGAGAGAGAGAGGTTTGAGCCCCTTGGGATGAATATCTTGGTTTGATATCCCAAATAGATGGCCTTTTACATCTCTTTGATCAATAATCTATCCAAAAATTTGGTTTTTATTGAACATAATGACAACATGTGATCCTAATCCATAATTGATAGTATTACTATTACCTAGTAATATAAGGTTTTGGTGTATTTATTTGCCTTAAACATTATTGGGACAATTGCAGTAAGGTCCCAAGTAAGAGATTTAATTTCAGGGAGGTCCCAAGGGGTTGTTAATGGCAACTATTAGCAACTGAAATAGCTTTGGTTAACAAGTGAAGAAGTTGTTAATGGACCTGTTTGATATTAAATCTCTTACTTGGGACCTTACTGCAATTGTCCCAACATTATTTTCTCAATAAAAGAACTCTTTTTATCAAACGCGATCGGTAGGAGGAAACATGAAAAAATTTATAAATTTGATAAAATGAGTTTGGATCTTATATTTAGGGAAAAAAAACTTTTCCACTCTTCATGTTTTTAAATATAACTTATAGACATTTTTAAAAACTCATAAGAAAGTTAAATAAGTTACTTTTAATTTTTGTTTGACTTTTTCTCTAAATTAGTTTATTTGACTTACAAACTAATATATGATCTAACAATACAGGAAATATATTATGATAAGTGGTTCATTCAGCTTATTTGATCCCCAAAAAAATCAACTAAAGTTTCCATTTATAAATGAGTATTAACATAACAAAAATAAAATTATATACAAAATCTAATTTTATGTATTATCCTATTAGAAACAATTTATGTCCGTGCATTGTTGAGCGTTCAATATGTGCACAATTTTCAACGCGAATTGATTCATTGTATTGCAAGGAACTATTCTCTCCGTCCCACAATATAAGGTCTTTTTAACCTAATTGTGGGTTCCTAAAAAATTAGTTAGAGTTAGTTAAAAACAATAAATGTGTAAGAAATATACCATATTGACCTTATTTATGAATGAGTAAAAGATGGGATAATTATGAAAAGAAGATGAAAGAGAATGTGTGGGAAAATTAATGCATGGGTAAAATGGAAAAAAATCATTTATTACTCAAATAAAATCAAATAGGACCTTATATTGTGGGATAAGATCGTTCAAAAAAATGAACCTTATATTATGGATTATGGAACGGAGGGAGTAATCCTTCAGCCTTCGTTTGTCTCGTGTGCATATGTGTGTGTATATATATACTAGCACATCCTCCCCCGCGCGTTGCGCGGGGAGCATTATTCCAAAGAAAAACGTATATTCTTTGTACTACATTTCATATATCGCATACTCCCTTTCAAATTAAAATGATACATTCATTTTGATCACCCAACATCTGTAACATCCCAACAATTTAATTAAGGATTAGTGGTAATTTAAGAATTAATTTGGGATTAATTATGGAGTTTTGAGTGTTATAAATAAAATTACTGAAAATGAAGTATTTTGGGAATTTTTAAAGGCCTAGTTTGTCCCTTAATTTGGGAACATTAGAGCTAGGGGAATTATTTTTGGACCCAAAAGAGAACTTAGTGGGAGAAAATATTAGTGGAAATTTGAAGAAAATTTTTAGAATGAAAGAGGAAAGTTTTATCTTAAAGAAGAGTATCTTATGTTGATTATTGGAGGACCTATTAGTAGTTTCCTTCTTTCCATTTAAATTATTTCTTTCTTTTATTTAATTTTTCCCTCTCCCTCCCTCATAAAAACACGATAAACACACACATAAGAAACACAACACACCCACACCTCCTCTGATTCCTTTCCCTTCTGCGTCTTCGGCTCGGCAAGAGAGAGAGAGAGGGCGGCGACGGCCGCCGTCGCCGTCGCCGCTGCAGCTACTGAACCCCCAACCCTCGGTCCTCTCCTTTCCTCCTTCCAGTCACGAGCGTGTGTGTGCGTGTGCGCGCGCGTGAGTATTCGTCGGGCAGAGAAGAAAAGGAAAGGGGGGCGACTGGCGGCGGCGCTTGGGGCTGATCTGGGCGATCTCCGGCGAGAATTCCGGCGGCCTAGGGAGCTTGGTAACATGGGGTAATCCCCTTTGATTCCTTTCTCTCTTTGTTCTTGAATTTCAGTAGAAAATCCTAGGGTTTGTTTGATTCCTCGAATTTCTGGCTTGATTGGGGCAATTGCCTTGTGCTACATGTTTATTTAGACTAATTGATTATTGTGATGTGGTTAATTTGGTTTAATTTAGCCCTAGGTCAGATTTTGCTTGCTTAAAGTTGAATTAAGCTAAGTTTACGACAAGAAATCCTTTGAATTTGGGCTTTTGAACTTGATTTATGGATTCTAGAGGGTTATTGGAGTTAAACGATAATGTTGGTTGGGGTTATTGAGTTGATTTAGAATTTTGTTGAAAATTGGGATTTTTAGGTGTTTTAGGGGAAATAGAGTGTTGCTTTTGGGAATGTTAAACATGGAAGATGAGTGGGATGAATTAAATGTGAATATTTGACTATGTTTGAAGTAGATTTAATGAAGAATTTTGTTGTAGAAAGAATTATGGAAGAAATTAAGTAATTGTAGGAAGTTATGAGGCAAGAAGGAAAGATTAGTGTTTATGGGGAAATAATGATGTTTTGGAGTAAATTGATTGCCCTAATATGTTTATTGAAGTTATGGTGATGGTAATTGGTTTAATATATTATGTTGTTTATGAAAGAAGATGATTTAAAGGAATTATGTGGGGAAGTGGGCATATGTTTGAAGGTTATTTAGAGAGAATTTGGATTATAAGGAGTATGGGGTGAATTGGATATTCTAAAATGTTTATTGTTGTTAGTAAGAGATTATAGATTGATGAAATTGAAATAGATTTGGTAATTTCAATGAGAAATTGGTTTAGGGGTGATTTTGGAAATTGTATGTATTGAATGATGAAGGAAAGGTGGTTGGGAAATTTTAATAGAGTATTATGGACTCAAAATAATTGTAATTAATTATTGTTATAAATTGATATTAATGGGTGAACTGTTAAAATTGAGTGAAATTTGGATGATGAGCTATTTTGGGCTTAAAGGCAAAATAATGGTTCTAATAGGTCTAATGAAGAATTGATGGAAGTTTAATAGAGTCTATGGATTTAAAAGAATTGTAATAAATTAATTGGATAATGGTAACAAACTTTGCTATCCCTGAAATTATGAGTTGTACTTGTGTGCACATGCTGGAATGATTGGAACCACGAGGTTTCCACATTACCATGTTCTATTAGATGAGATTGGTTGCTCTGCGGATGAGCTACATGAATTGATATATTCTCTGTCATACGTGTATCAGCGGAACACAACTGCCATATCGTTGGGCGTAGGTTGGCTGAACTGAACTGGAAGATCACATGTTACGGTATAATTATTGTTTTTGGGCCAGTTCAGGTAACCACTCTCATCTCACTACCTGATTGTGTGTGATGTTAGTTGGGATTTTCTCAAAATCCCTTTTTACGTATGTTTATGCCCACTGGTACACAAGTTGAAATTTTAAATGCTATGTTTATATTAAAAAGCCTATTGGGTACCTTTGAAATCCCTTTTACTTTCATATGAAAAAAAATAATGTCTTGTGGAATATTACTAGTAAACTGGCAAATTTGTGATTGGACATAATTGAAACTGGAATATTTGTATACATTGGATTTGAAACTGTAGCATGATGCATATTGGTGAAAATACTGGATAGGCCAAGTGCCTGATTGTTAGTATTGCATACATGTGTATTGTTGTGGTAGTTTAGCATCGATGCACTGGATACTATTGCCATCACGTGATGAGGTACCCTGTTGGCCCACAGTGACTAATTATATTATTGGTGTACTGGGTATGGGTAGCCCCCATCGAGTACTACCTTTCGGTGTGCTGGGTATGGGTAGCACCCATCGAGCATTACCCCCGTTGTGGTGCTGGGTATGGGTAGCCCCCATCGAGTTCCACTTCTCCGTGGTTCTGGGTACGGGTTGAGATCCTCGTCGAGTTCCACTCTGGTCCACCTAATTGTAGGGGACAACCTAACGTTTCACAGGGCGAACGTTATGGATGATTGTGTAAAATATATTTTGAACTGCTTTTATAAAATGATATACCGTGAGGTTGTAAAAGATTTTTAGTTACGAAGTTCTGTATGATTGTCTGGATATACTTTTGATGATATGGTGGTGTATATATATTACTTGTGGTTTAAATATTTTTATGTGGTACTCTTTAGGCGCTCTGCTAACCCACTCACACTCTTGTATTGAGTTGAGTTGTGGTTACTGAGACATGTTTGTCTCACCCCGTGGTTATTTACATTTTTTTGCAGGTGATCATGTACAGATCAGGGCGAAGGAAAAGGGAATGGGGCCCACCGGTTCACTTGGAACCTGTGAGTTGGCCGGTAAAGTTATTTTGGAACTGTATATTGCCATATTTATAGGCTTGCATACGCTTCCGTGCATTTATTTTTCCGAATACCTGTGTACGCTGGATGACTGTATTTAGTTTTTAATTATATTAATGCTTGATTTATGCGAAGTAGGATTATAGGTGATTTCTAATAACCGTGTTAGAAGGCTCCTTATCTAACATGGTTAAACCATTTATTAACTGTTAATTAGATAAATTTTTACTAACTATGTTAGGAGATTTCTTTTCTAACATAGTTAGGGTAAATTATCCATAATAGTATAATTGTTAGAATATGTGCTTGCTTTTTCTATCATGGATGATCATTCGAATTGCTAGGCAAATCTTTTTCTAACTATGATAGGGGTATTGTTGTAATCGCACGAAAATCTTTTTCCTATCATAGTTAGTGTTGTTAATTATGATTACGATTGATAGAGATCGTTTATTAGAGGTTAATTATCGATTAGTAGGAAGGATTTTACAACATCAACCACAAATGACATGGCTGGCACAAGATAGCATAACATCATGTTGCACTAAGTATTTCTACAGTTGCCTTACCACTGAAAGTTATCGAAATTATCATTATTTTAGATTTTGTATCTTTGAAAATATTTTTTAAAAAGAAATCATTACTCTTTAAAAATTCAAATATAAAGCATGTAAATGAGATTCTAATAATCTAAATATGTTTACATTTTTTTATTCATCTTTTTTATTGGTAGAGAAATCAATTCCCTTTGAAATAACTTACTTGTTCAATAAAAGATCTTTCTTAAAAAAAACAAAGATGGTTAAAAGAGATTTTTATATTAGATTTCGTGTTTAAGAAAATTTTTTCTTAACAAAATATCACTCTTTAAAAATTTAAATATAAATTGTTTAAATGGGATTTCTATAATCTTGATATGTTTATCTTTCATTACTTTTTTTTATGAGTAGAGAAACCAAAATTCTTTGAAATAACTTACTTTTTAAATAAAGATTTATTTTTAAAACAATGATGGTTAAAAGATTGTTTTTATTTTAGACTTCGTATCTATTAAAATAATTTTTTAAAAAATATCATTTTTCTTTAAGAAATTAAATTTAAACCATATATATGAGATCAAGATATCCTAAACACACTTATAATACACTTATTCTCCTCAAATGAGCAAAGAAAAGAATTCATTTGCCTTTCCTTGCTTACTCAACCCATGTCAATCACACAGTTAAGGCAACAGGTTTACTTAGATCTATTGTTCCCTGAGCCAAAGCCGATGTGCTGTGTGATTATCTTGTAGATATTTTGATTAATATATTCCTTTTAATCCTAAAAAAGGAGACCCATTAAGAAAATAAAATATGTAAAAAAAAATTATATGCGTATACTCTATACTTTGCATTTATCTCTATCATCTACTAAACTCTACCGGTACTTTTTAGCTTGCATTCTTTTTTATGATGTATATTTTTATAACCCGAAGACAGTCTTTTCTCCGGTGGATATTAAATCTTAGGCAAAACTTTCACCATTAACACTATTCTTTAACTAAAATCTATTCCATCTCAACCACTGATTTGTTAATCTTACTGTGGTAATAAGATGAAGAGAAAAAAAGAAAGAGAAAAGAAGGATAAGAATAAAATATCTAAGGTATTCTTAGTCATATTTTTTATAAGTACAAAATTCATTCCTTTAATAGCTTACTTTCGATATGAACTTTATTTTATATAAAGAATAGTTAAGAGACCATATTTATTTTATATTTTATATCTACTTAGATATTTTTAAATAAAAAATCATTACTTTTAGTGAAAAGATATAGACGGTCTAAATAAGATCAGGATAATTTAAATGTATTTAACTTTCATTATTTACCTCTTCTAACAGTAAAAAAAACCCTTCATATTTGAAAACATCAAATATTAATTGTGTAAATGAGATATAGATATATTTTCTCAACTTAACATTTTTATTAGTAGAAAAATTGGCCCCCTTTAAAATAGTACACCCTTTTTTGTTCTTTTTTGGCAAATGGTTTCAGCTTTTTCTACTCTAAAAAGAAGTTTAAGCAGACTTTGATAGCATCAATTAATTAGTATTAATAATTTTATTTCAATTTTTTAATAAAATAATTATATTTACATTGTTATTCCTATTCTCCTCCAACCCTGCTTTTTGATTGGCAGTAATTTCTATGGTACTATCACCCTTACCCTCTATTGTATAAAAATCCTTTTTAAAAATAGTGATAATTAAAATATTATTCTTTTTGGATCTTCATTCGGTTAAAATAACTGTTTTTGTAAAATATTACTTTTGGAAAAATCAAATATAGAAAAACTGAGCTACTCCCTCCGGTCCTAATTATAAGAGTCAGTTGAATTTTTTGGAAAAATTCAGGATGCAAAATACACCACTTTAAATTGTTTATATTTGTCTTTTTTCCTCAAAACTAAGTTATTTTACTTATAAACTATCATATAATCTAATTACATGTCACATATATTAAGATTTAGGAGTCTAATTTGATTCTTTAATCTCCCCAAAAAAAGTTAACTGGCTCTTATAATTAGGATCGGATGTAGTATTTCAAGAAATAGTAAGCTAAACTTGAGGTTGGGATCATAATTTGCCAAAAAAAAACATGTTTAGGAGCATTAATTTGCAAAAGTCCTTCTAACCCAAAAGGGCTTCTACACCTGCAAAAGTCAGAAGCTAATAGGAGTGCCTTTTGGCTTCTCAAAAAGTCCTTCTTTCATTTAATGACGGAGAGAGAAAGGGAAAGAATGATGGGTCCCACGTGTTTTTTTGTGTATTATTTAATAAAGTGGGTAGAAAAATTAGACTATTAAACCTATAACATTTTTAAATAAGATATTTTCTTTTTATCTCCAAAAATTTACTATAATAATGTCTAACTATTTTCTCCTACATTATCCTCTTTTAAGCTAAAAATATAATTTTTCCAAATTATTTTCCTTAAAATAAGGGAGAAACTAAACCTTTAAAATCTTAAAAAAAATCCCAAATTTCAATTTTTCTTTCTAAACTTTAAGAATATATGCATATTATATACGTATTATTTAATAACAATAATGTCCTTTTTAGTAACTTTTCATCTAAACTTGCTTTTCAAAATAATCATCCAAACATGTTTCTAAAAGTCAGATTGAAAAAAATCACTTCTATCATCACAAATCCAAGCATAAATCAGTTCACACAATCTGACTTTTATCCAATCTTACTTCTGAAAAAATCCTTCCGAAAAAAATCCAACCCAAACACACCTTATATATGTATATAGAAGAGCCTAAAATTTGAGTAGTTTCGTCTCTTTTTATAAGATTCCAGCTAAATTTATCAAAATATTTAATGAATTTTTCCCACTTTACCCATCAATATTCTCTATTCATATTATCTTTCATATCAATTTATAACACTATTATCATATTTTTCGCTCTTATATAATCAATCATAAATAAGTACAAACTTAAGAAAATAAAATTATTTTAAACATATTAAAAATAACAACATAACATTATGCTCCTGCGATCTTATTTATAAGGCAAATGCAATATATTATACACAAACCAAAGAAAAACCTTAAACCCAAGTAAAACATTCTCTCTACCCTATAAATAAATAGAATCTAAAGAATAAAAAAATACTATTAATTTTGGGGAAAAAATTGGCCCATCCGAAATCCATGGTTTTAAAACTCAATAAATTGAAAACTGCTTGCTACCTAAATGATGATTTATAATGATGCAGACAGTTGGACTTGGAAATGGAATTAGTAAAAAGTAAATACTGATAAAGTAAAGTAAATATGATGGGCAAGGCGATAAGCAAAAAGGTGCTGGTGGATGGTGACGTTGGAAAGTGTGTGATTTAAACATTTATAAATACAAATTTAAACAAATGCAAAATAGTGCTACAGTGCTTTTTTCTTTTTTTCAAGAATGAAGGAATTTATTAACAATAAACTGTGGGGTACAGTAAGCTACCCGTGATAAGTCCACTTTAATTACTTCTCATATATTAAGGAGCAGAAGTTATAGCATTTAATATGACATATTTTTTCAACTTTGCTCTTATTTGAAAATAAGTATTAAAGTAATGTTTATGCATTATAAACATTCTCTCTCATATCCCCTATTTCAAATATAAAGGTAAAATAGTCATTGTAACATTAATTGACCCTAAAGTGGACTTATATTTAGGAACAAAAAATTCATGATAGTTGGACTTATAATAAAGAACTGAGTGGTATATTTAAAGCTTTGTTGTACTATTCCTTGTTTCTGAAAAGATGGAAAAGCTATTGTGCTGTGTGATTACTTTTAGATATTTTGGTTAATATATTCATTTTCATCCGGAAAAAAAAGAGAACCATCAAGGAAATAAATTTTATAAAAAAAATCACATACGTGTACCATATAGCTTGGATGTATCCCTGCTATGTACTGAACTCAAGTGATACTTTTAAGCTTGATGTACTATTTTTTTATCCATAAGACAACCTTTTTTCTATTGGATATTAAATCTCATGCAAAACTTTAATCCATTAACCCTATTCTTTAATTTAAAAAGGGAAAATACATTTGTTGGTATATATAATTTTATTTAATTTAGATTTTAATATGTGTATTTTTATATAATTAAATGCTCTCAATTTTAATTTTTAAATACCATTAGTTTCTATAAAAAAAAACTCTAGCTTCTGTATAAAAATGGGAAAAAGCAATTGATAAGTTAGTTTGTGCCTTATATTTGTGTTAAAAAAATTTTAATTAGTGATTTATATTAAGGACAAGCTGGAGCAACTAATAATCAGTAAAATAAGATGATTACATTTTTTATAACACCTGCAACACGTCAACTGAAACAATATGTATGGTTAAAAAAAGTTCACACATGGCATGACATAGAAGATCAGTACGAAATACATGATTTCTTATTCCAAAAAAATATATGATTTTTTTATTCTTTCCTTCTCTCATCTGCAACACTGTTCTCTCTGCTTTGCCATCAGTCTTATCATCACCAAACCCAAAGGAAGCACTTCAAAAACCAGCGAGCACATGGAATTCAAGGGGGAAATTATTTTTAGTTTATAAACGTTGAGTTAAATGTGTCTACACTAATCACTTTCAGCTTTAAAATTTCCCCCAAAACAATCCGTTCTCCTCTCGGTGACAGGGGCTGCGGCATCACCTTCTACCACGGCGACACTGGATGAAGCCCACCTTTCGCCGCCGCTTTTCTCACCGCAACCGCTTCCCCTCGTCGCCGTAACGGCTAAATCGGAAGCCTCTACTCTAGATCTCCCGCTTTCTCTCTTCCTCTTCCTTCCTCTGATATCTTTGAATCTAAGGTCCTTCATCATCCTCCTTTGTGAAGCACAAGTCACACTATCTCAAGGAGGAAGACAATGAATAGTAGTTGAACCTGTTCAGAGCATTCAAAATGATGATTCCCAAAACGCAACTCTGGTCCGTCCCCTCTGTTTAAAATAGAAGGTCTACCTATCTGATTTTTTATTCTTAATTTTTTTTAATGTAATATGTGATCTTGTTACTTAGGCATTTGATTTTAAAGTTAAGATCTTTAAATTTTTAGATTTGGCTTTTCTCCTTCAATCACTTGTCTTTTGATCTGTTTCCGGTGTCTTAAGCCTCTCTCCTTCCTCAATCACCTTTTTCTTTTTCTGCGTGAAGATCTGTTGCATAAGGAGGGGATGTGGACATGGTAAGGTCTTTGTTTTGTGCTAGTTTTTTCCCATGAATAATGGAGTTTATCATGATATATAATAAAGAAGTGCTTAGTATCCATGGTCGATGGAAAAAGATGAGAGAGGGGGAGTGAGAATGACAAAGGAATAAGGAATGTATTCAGTATGTTTTTATTTTTTTCTCACTTTGTATTTAGTTTACTTCTGCTTCATCTTCCTCCATTGTATTTACTTTTCCAGATTAATAGTTGTTCTTTCTGCTCATCTTCATAATAGAGCAATTGCTCTAAACCTAACTCCCGCCTCAGTTCCTTCATCTACTTGTCATCTGGATGCGGACACTCCTTAAAGAAGCTAGAAAAGTAAAGTAAAATAAAAATATAGTTCATGTTGATAGAGGAAGAAATTCAAGAGGATGTGTTAAAATATTGGGGTTAGGTAGCAATAATAATTCTTACGCTTCCATTTCCTGTATCTGGTGATGAGGATGCAGGTCGCCACAGAGAGCTCCTGTGCTCTTGTGTTTATCCCAACAGCTTCCTTCAGAATTAGGAGGTTAATCTGTTCAAAGATATCCAAACATCACTAAAAAACCAATAAGCTGTAGATCTGAATCCAAAATTCTGCAATCTCAAACCCTGTTAGATTCAAGTAACCAAACCAACATACAGATTTTAAACAACTCAAAAATCTAAACAAAAAACGTTAAATAGTACTAAAGGTAGAGGAATGAATGACCTTGTGGTGGTGGAACTCTTACCCGGCGGTTACTCTGATTGTAGTAGCTCATCATCGCCAGAAACCAATGAACCTTAGGCAATGAAAATAATGGCTTTAAATAGGTGGAGTGAGGGTTGAGTTGAAATGATTCTGGAGGGAGAATGAACTTAAATGGGTCTATTTGAAATTTAAAATCGGATGGCGGGAAGTGCACAAATTTTTGAGGGCATTTTGGGGATATTAATAGGTACTGTTTGAAGATGAATTCTTAGGAATAGTGTTTTGTGAGTGTAGCGCGAATCCCGAGCAGCTGAGTGGTGGCAGAGTTTTATTATTTATATTGATGATTATATACATGTGGCCAAGATTTGTTGTAAGCCAACTGCTCCCGCAGAACAGTGGATTGATCCCGCCTTGGTTCTCAACAATGACGCCAAGCTTCATAGCAGTTACACTCCCCTTATAACATCCTAAATATATATATTGGATTAATAAATATTGAGAATTTTATTGTAAATTTCATTTGATATTTTCTTATTATTATTTTGTAAATTAATATATACATACTTGTATATTTATACATATAAAGATATGAGATAAATTATGTATTGATGAGGTAATAAATGACATCATTAGTGACTTGGAAGAGAAGTTGAAATTGATGAAATTTAGGCGAATTGGGGATTAATAATGAATAGATAATGATTAAGAGAAGATAGGATCCTATTCAATGTAAAGAATAAGGAGGAACAGATATTTGAAGGCTGACTTGAAAAGCAAGTTGGAAAGGATAATGATTAATATTTAGGTAGTAATAATAATAAATAAAAAGCAAGGGATGATTTTGAATATATTTACTTGGAGAAAAAGAAATGAAAGGGATGAGAACTTAATAAATGCATAAAGGATAGGAATGAAAGGTAAGAAGTGATACATATCAAAACCTATATATACGCTCTTCTATTTGTTTCAAAGTAAGAGAGCAAACAAGAGTCATAGGGAAGAGTAGGAGGAGGTGATATTGCTGCAAAAAGTAAGAGTTTTCTTACTGAGTGATATTGCCCTGCCTGATTCCTTATTTCTTATTCTTCTTCTCTTTCTTTCTTCCTGTTCATTTGATTCTATTATTTCTAAACTGGTTTTAAATGTAAAATATTATTCTTACTGGATTGATTAAAGTATGTGAAAAAGGCCAGATATTGTTGCTGTGTGCTGAATTTCTTTGAACATCCAAGAAATTCTGTGTGAATTTCTGTTGATTGTGGATTCACTCCAGGGGACGCCCTAGCTTGCTTGTGTGACGATGTCTGTGTGATGTGGGTGCTCAGAAAAGTTGTATCTGTGCAAATTCTCACATAATTTCAAACATATAAATTTTCTCTTATAATATATATCTACACATATATTTTTGTAAATGTTTTATTGCAGGGATTGAAAATGTTTTCTGCTTAAATAGCAGCTGGGCATTATTAGCTAAAATTTATTTATTTAGTATCACTCATATTTTGTCGTAATATCCCAGATGAAAAATAGAGACAACGGGTTGAGATGGACCAAACCGAACAACTTAAACTTCTCATGAGGGTTATGTTTTTATGAAGATTAACCAAGAGCAATAGATAAGGAGTCTCCTTAGTTGCTTTTAGTTTCCTTAAAGGGGATGATAATTATAGTATTATCTTTTTGAAATTTTATGTCTATGGTAAAATATGATTCACTTTTTGTACTAAATTGAATCAATATCAATTAGAATATTTTATTTATCATAGTCTTCTTTAAGCTATAATAATATTTATTAAAAAAATTAAGGGTTTTACACCCCTCCCTGCTGCTCGGGCCAAGCATGAAGCACCCCTCAAGGATTTCATTTTATTTTTAATATTGTGTGTATAATGCATGTTCATTAGTGTTTCGTATTACCCCTCTGGCCCCTCCTTGGAGGAGGCCTTTGTGAGGGACTACATATAGTCCTGTTTTTTCATGTAATTTAGCTCTTGTAAGCTTCGATATCCAGACTAATTACTAATACTTAAAAAAAAAAAAAAGTATTACCCCTCAAACTTGGTGATATTATTTTTGACACCACTTAGCTTTATGTTTCGCATTACTTCTCTATTTTTATAAGTGCAAAACTGCAAGATTAAAAACTCATCATCCACCTTTAATCAAGGAAAAAACTTCATCTCCTGCTTCCATTTTAAGTATTAGTATATTTTGTGTTTCACTGTTCTTTCTTTCTCTCTCTCTCTCTCTCTCTCTTCAATCGTTACCCTTTCTTCATTGTCTCTTCTTCCCAATTTATTTGTATATTTCGTGTTTCACTGTTCTTTTTTTTTTTAATCGTTACCCTTTCCTTTCCTCATTGTCTCTTCTTCCCAATTTTCAACTATTTAATTTCTTCCAACCCCATTATCTCTCTTTTTACCTCTTGTATCATTAGCTAATGTCTGATTCGGTCACTAGCATTCATTATTCAATTGTTTTGTCCAAGCTGCTTATATCCTTTTAAATTAATACTCCCTCTTCCTAATTATAATATTAAGTTGATTTTTTTTTGGAGAAATTAAAGATGCAAAATTAACCACCTAAAAGTATTTATATTTATTAGTTCTTCTTAAAACAAATTTATTTTACTTATAAACTAACTTATAATCTAATTATATAATAAAAGTTAAATTTAAGTGGTCAATCTGTCTTCCTTAACTTCCACAAAAAAATTAATTTGATTTTATAATAAGGATCGGAGGGGGTATAATTTTTGAAGAAAAATACATTTTTTAAAATTTCCAAATAATGACATGATGTTTTATTATAATAGTTAAACATTTTAGAAAAAAAAAGTTGTATTATTTTTTAGATTCAAATACGCTTCATTATTAATTATTAATGGAAACAAAAAAATGCGGTCACTTAGCCCCTCCGTACCAAATTCAGACGCAGTATAAGCTTGTCTGCTTTGATCTTGGGATATTTAGCAAATGCATGGAGCATCTCTATTTCACATTGATAGAGCATAGTTATGATTTTGGAAAGGGAAAATTAAAATAAACACCATTTGAATTCTAAGATTTTAAATAGATGGTTTAGCAGTCATGAATAGTAGTACTCAACTAGTAAAATTTATTAGTCGAAAAGCAGATCTCTTCTCTATAAAATTTTGAAAGTCACATAGTATTTTTTTAAGATTTTTCATTTGGAAAATGGGAAAAAGACTAAAAGGCCTTTTTTGGATCAAAGGATTAAAAAAACGTTGAGGTGTAAGAGGAAAAACCAAAAAATAGTTATTTTTTTTTTAACAAAGTTACAAGTGATAACCCAATACATTTTTGGCGAAGGTATAGAACTATAGTACTACTAGTATCAAACTACTCTTTACCCTTCTTTTTGATCTGATAGATAAAATTATTTTTTCTTAAGACTAATGAAATAAAATAAACTACTAAATTTTAGCATACGTTACATTTCATTAGATTATGTAATGCTTTATAAGTAAGATGAATTTGTTTTAAAAAAAAATTAATATAAATTATTTAAGGTGATTTATTTTGTATCCTTATTTCTAAAAGAAGTCAATTTGATATAATATTCAAGATATGAAATAAAGCAAGGCAGAATTATAGAATACTCCATCCAGTACTAAATATAGGACCTATTTGGGAGTTGATTTTGGTCATAAATGTATAATATGAATATCTCATTCTAATTTTTGTCAACTTCTTCAAAAATTATTGTTATATATGCTCATTAAACAATAGTCAAATAAGAGATGTGGAGGTAATAAGATAAAATTCTTGTGATATTTAAAAAAAAAAGGAAAAATTCTTTAAAGCCCCCCGAATTTTGGGACAGTTGCATATAATCCCACAACGTTTCACATTTTTAATTTAACCCTCTAAACTTTTATTTTATTTTTTTTTAATCATGGACCCCTTGCGTTTATGCTCTTTCAACAATAGTTAGGTAAGAGGTGTGGAGGGAATAAGAGAAGATTCTTGTGATATTTTTTAAAAAAAGGCAAAATTCTATAAACCCCCCGAATTTTGGGATAGCGACATATAACCCCTCGATGTTTCACATTTTAAATTTAACCCCCTAAACTTTCATTTTTTTTAATCATAGACCCTCTTGCATTCAACTTACTGTTATCTTTTGATTGAAATTGCCATAATAGATTAACATAAAACACTTTATTATTTCATACATAGTATCCTATTAAAGTTATTCTAAGAATTGGAAGATGTTTGAGGTATATAGAGATAGAAGCAACAAGTGTAGGGTTTTTTAATGATAAAACTATATTTTAACCCTTATATAAAATTATATATTTACTTTGAAATTATAAAATCATGTAGGATGTTACATGTGATGCCACATAGGATTTAAGATATCTTATGTTAATATGACATGACAATTTCTGTCAAAAGATAATAATAAGTTAGCGACATGGGGTTCATGGTAAAAAACAAAAGTTCAAGGGAGTTAAATTTAAACATTGAAACATCAAGGGTTATATGCAACTTTCCCAAAATTACGATGGTTTTGTAGAATTAAGCCTTAATAAAAAAAATACTCTATCATAATAGTACTAATTAACATAACAATATCTTTAATTTAATTTAATTTAATTTGTTAAATAGTTAATATGATTATTGCAGGTATCAAATGACCAACAACGAAGATATTTGAGCGGATTAATGTTGACAAAAACGGCACACGGAGGAGAGGTGCAAGTCACTACCTCGTTCGCTACTCTTCAGCTCTGTCTCTCGAACTCGAAGGTGTTGGGCATGGCTAAATCACGCGCCTCTCTTTGCTCCCTTCAATGTCATCATTTCTAGGGTTTCTCTTTGCACTCTCCGCTACATCTAACCTGTGAGTCCTTTTTAATTTCCTCTACTTCCCTATTTCGATGCGTAATCTAGGGTTTACGACATTCTTTCTTTTTCTCTGTATTTATCCTCGTTGAAATTGTTGTTTTGACTTCTACTATGTGTGAAGTGTTGCATTCCCTTTCACCTTTAAATTTTAAGTTTTTACCCTTGTACGATGTAATTTCGGTTTCAAGAGTGCATCTTGGATTGGGGAAGACTGAGTTATCGTATTCATTTTTTTTCTGTGTATTTGTTGCTCCAAAGAATTTGAATATTTGATTATTGAGGCAACGATAAACCCCCTTGCAAATTTTTCTTGGCCATTCCAACGTGTTAGTGTTACCAGCTGGACGGGGGAAAAATTGTTTTGGATAAGGAAGCTTATGTATTGCGATTTTAGTAGCTGGTTGGTTTTACTGTTTTTAGTACGGCCACTTGTTTCTTACTGGGTCTTCCCATGGTAGACTGGGAACCGTTGCTACTTGTGATTTTGCCTTTTGGGGGGGGGGTATTGTACCTTGGCCAAGGGCAGTATGACTCAGGAACCACTGTAATTAGTGTGGACTCTGATAGAATTTGTCAGTATTAGACTAATAATTAAAGAAAGCAAGTCTCCGTTAGTGTTTCATCTCCTCCTTTCACTTGCTGTTTGATTTACATCTGGCGAACCATCTCCTTCCTTTTCTGTCCCAGGATTTCAGGTGCAGGGTTTAGAATTCTGAAAATTATTGAGGCACACACCGTTAAATTTCGATATGGCCTTTGATCTTGGTTTTTATTTTATTCTTTGTTAGTTCTTATTGGGGAACCATCTGCATATGCATATACTTTTGGATATAGTGTCCCTAGGATATAATGTAGCCTTGATCCAAGTGTGAAGCAATTAATATTTTAAAGCTGCCCAAAGGTTATTCAACTGATATTGATGGGAGAAGATTTATTTGGTCACTCACACCTCTTGACCATATGATTACATCTGTAGGGTTTCATCTGTATTCCCACCTTGCTTGCCTAGATGATAAGACATTAGGCAGTAGGTTAGGCACTTTCCTATGTGCTTTAGTTCTCTGTATCTCACTAAGAGTACATTTTCTGAAGTACTAATATGAGATACAATTTTTCTGCAGTAATGTCATGTGATCAGTGCGTGAAGATGTTTCCAAGTTCATTCCAAGTAGCTGATGTAAATATGTTTCAAATGGGATTTGGTCCCTCTACAAGAGCGATATTGGATATTTTACACATTAAACAATCTATTTGGGAATATTTTCGGGGTGGAGATTATTTCAATATAATCTGAGATAGCAGCATAAACCACTGGCTAGTTCTCAAACTGGAAAGGATGTTTCACCTTATGTAATAAAAATTTACCAGTAGTGCCAAATGTGCACCAAGAACCGTCATTGAAGAAACCTGTGCAATAGACGTTGTAGACCGACCGATCTTCTTTTATGTGGTCAATTTTTGAGTGTTACAATTGGGGAAACTTTCTGCAATCATTTAGTGCAAGCGTTGTAAAGATACTGTACAATTTACATTATGTATAAGATTCTTTCATGTTCTATGGAGGATGTGAATATGGATTTGGACGATGATTGGAGAGTTTGAAAGTGTGGATCCTTTTTTTTTTGTTTGAAAAGTCAAAGCACCTTTGTTGTCATGCTGTTAAAATCACATTGTAATCATTTCTGAGAACTTGGAGTAATATGTTTCTCTGAAATATTGGACCTATTTGTGGTGAAAGAAACTGAAAGGTTTTGGGATTAGCTATTTCCACTTTTGATGTTTATGGTTTGGTGGCCTTGCTAAAACTTTCATATATTCATTGGGTGTAGGGATTAGTAATAAAAAATAAAATTTGCCTTCAAGATGTTAGTCATTTGCTTGCTTAGGAGTTCAAATGGGGCTTATTTTAGCTGTATCAGCCTATTCTGGATTCCAAAGAACATTTGATAGAGTTTCCTGTGCTTAGATTGACCTATGATGTGTAATGTTGACTATGTTTAGGACCCTTTCTGTGAGTATAGGTTTCTTGGTTCTTGTCTCAATGAGGTGGCATGTCTTTCCTAGTTGGGAAAGCATGTTACAGAGTTTTATAGGCTGAGGAGTATGTAATGCTTGTTAGTATAACTGTACAACCCATAAGAAAAGGAGCTATGTCTTGAGACTAAGATTCTATGTCTATGTCTAATATACCCAACACTCAAGTTAGTACAAGGCTTTTTAGATTTTATCCTGTTTGAAAGTAGCTTTTTCCAAGTTTTTATAAGTATGAGGATTGAGAAAGAAATGAGTTATTATTTCTTCAAAATTTTATGTATTTTACCTAAACGATGTGTAGCTGTGCATATGGAGATAGGTGCTTACATGGTAGCAAGTTTTTAAAAATGAAAACCTATGTATTTATCTAGGCTGAGATAATTATGAAGTTGTGAGTAAAGTTTCCATTAAAAAGAATAAAGAATGCAGTTCAGAATTCAGAATTAAAATTTGAAACATGTTAAAGACAGGCTTCTGGTTCTCTGCTCTTGCAATTTGTCATTTATGTGGCGTCAAACCAAGTTAGGGATTTACAGTTGATTTCTATTTTAGTCAGTAATCGATAGAACCTAAACTTACTCTAGTTTAGGTTCCAATCTTCACCCCTTATTCCCCCCTTCTGTGCTGGCGCTTTTTTTTTTTTTTTTTTTTTGGGGGGGGCCTTGGGTTGATGTGATTCTGCTTCATATATTGCTAGTCTTGAAACAGGTCATGCAACATTTTTGCCTTTCTAATTTTAATGAATTATGAATAGTCTTTTCTTATGTATATGGACTGTTTTATCTGACCGATTGTACCATGCCCTTCCTGCAACCTGAATTTCTAGGGAAACAGTTTGTCATAGGTTATGTTTTGTACCTTGAAAAGGTTTTTAAGGAAATGGAGAGTGGAACGGAATTGAAATTAATATAGATAGTGTTTGGCATTTTTGAGGATGGAAAGGGAATATTTCTTTTAATGATGTTTGGTATGATGGAAATAAAAGAGGGCTGGAAATAAATGAAGCTAAAATGACGCAAATATTCTCCACTCAAGTTTTTTTTAAATAGCGTAAAGACCAATTGGATTAGGAGGTTTATGGGTTTTCCACGGTGTATGGTTACATTTCCTCAAACTTTTTATGGAATGATTTTATGGCTTTTGGTTTCAATCCAGCGCCCTGCACTGATCAGAAGGAAGCTATAAGTCTCTGGGAAGTGGAATGAGTGGAAGTGGTAGAAGGCGTTCCTCAAAGTGGGATTTAAGAGATGAACCTGAGTTTGTATCTGACAGCAAGCAATCGCGATCTGGATGGTCCTCGGCCAATGTTACTGGTGGCAATAGTTCAAAGTGGTCTTATTTGGAAGGGAGTGAGAAGCTAAAACCTAATATGCGATTATCATTCAAAGAAACTTTTTCTGGAGGCAGAGTTTCTACTAAGGATGATATTATGAATAAAGACTATAATAGAGATTTGGATACTGAAATGGCATGGGATGCAGATGAAAGCTATGGAATGAAAATGTCTCCAGGGTTGGAGGAATGGAAACGTAAGAGGCGCAGTCATTCCCCACAAAATGGTTTGGACAGGTCAGTAAAGTTTAATTTCCCATTCAGCAGTCGGCACTTTTTTACCAATTTATTTTCAAATGTAATGAAGATGCGTTGTCATGGAAAAAGTCAATTACATCCTAATTTCCTCAAGACTGTTAAATTTGTTTATTGTTTCATTTTTTTCCATGAAGCATTGTCATTTTAATGAAGGAGCTCTTTACACACAACCAAAACAATCTGACATCTCTAAACATTGTTCTTGGAAGCAGAAAAATGTTCTCCATTTTTAAATAAAAACTTATTAGAATTCACCGTTGGTTCAAAAAATTGTGCCGTATAGATCATGGTCATATAATTACGTTAATTAGAAATCAATTTATGCTCAAACAACATATCCTAAGATTGATGTCTTCAAATAAATTTTTTTTGGGCAAGAATACGAATTATAAATATAAGAAATTTATAATAAGAAATTATTGGCTACTGGACTTTTGACTTATCCATGTTTGAAGTTTGGTAGGGATGGTCAACAATTTGTTAGTGTGCTAACTCTCACATCATTGCCAAACGAGCCTGACTAGGAAAAGTTTCAAAGCTGAATTTAGCTTTTTTCCAAAAAGATGTTTAATGTCAAAAGCACTTTTGGGATTGTGTAAATGAGTTGTATTCAAGAACATGGTGCTGCATTTCTTTCTTTCATTGTCATACTTGAACTTTTTATATTTATGGTGAACACGAACTTTTCAATTGCTCTCTGTTTTGGATCTTAGACATTAAGTTGGTCATTCATTCTAGGTTATGGCAGCCAAATAATCTTTCTACTCTATGCTATACTGTTTTGAATTTATTGGTTATGGTCTTAAGGGTTATCATGATGGTATCAGCTCTAATTTTTGTGGATGCAATTTATTGATTGCCTATCATTTCTTTGAATGTTGTTGTATTTAGGAGTAGAAGCCGGAGTCGGAGCCCTGCCCATGGTTTTAGGTGGGAATCAGGAGTCAATGACAGAAATAGAATGAGAGCTGGAGGATTGCCCCAACCTTGTAGAGATTTCGCTGTTGGAAAATGCAGAAGAGGCAGCCGTTGCCATTTTCTCCACCATGACAATCGTAATTATGAGGATGGCTGGGACACTAGAGACAGGAAAGATGGACCTCCCAGATATTCTGCTCCCTATGAAAGCAGGGACTATTCTGCTAGGAGTGGAAGATCAAATGAGACTTGTATCCATTTTGCACAAGGCAAATGTAGAATGGGAGCATCTTGCAAGTTTGTGCATCATAACAATTCTGATGACATGAGCAAAGGAAATGCAGATGATTCAACTAGAGAGAGGGAATTTGATCAAAAGCGCAGAGAAGGTTCTTTTGAGCGTGGTGGTGGGCATGAGCCAAACCGCTTTAGTGATACTCCCTGCAAGTTTTATGCAGCAGGTAATTGTCGCAATGGTAAATATTGCAGGTTTTCTCATGATAGGCTGGCATCTAGGAGCCCAAATAGAAGATTAAGAGATGACAGGTGGGGGAACAATCCAGGTGGAGATCAGGCATTGGATAGACCAAGAGCGAGTAACTCAGTTAGTCCTGGTAGAAGGCTAAGAGATGATGGATGGGGTCCAGAAGGCAACATGGTTGCCATGGATAAAATGTGGGATGGTCCAAAATTGAATGATGCTGTTGCTGTCTCAGATTCAGCAAAGCTGGGTGAAGATAAGAGTGGAAATATGGGTATACCAGAACCTGGATTCACTTCTTGGCCCAGGGCAGATGGATGGGGTGATAATTTAGATAACAACAAAGTCTATGCTGAGCCACCATTTGTAGGTGACAAGAAAAAAGCAGAGCAGTGGAAGACAGAAAATGCTGGTGCTCCCCAACCGATTGGGACTGACAAATGGCTTGTTGATGCAGAAATGTCTCCTGATTGGAATTATGGGAGTGGATCTTCTGGGCATATTGACGACAAGAGTGGGCAGAATAAACATGGTTTGCCCCAGGGTGATGCATATTTAGCCACCTCCGAACATCACAGGTTACAAGTTGCTTCAGGTAATTATCTGCTTGATGTTTCTGGGAGTTAACATCCTTTGTTTTTAAATACACCTTATAACGCTGAAAACCAAGATTTAAGCAGGATATTGCTATTGCATTGACATGTAATGATAAGACTGGCATTCAGGAATCTTCTGGTTCTCACAGCCAATTTTTCAATTCTGTCAGGACAAGGTTTCAATCAGAGCTCACAGAATGCAAATGCTTTGCATCCTTCTAGCAGTAATGTGGTAGGACATAGTCAAGGGGCAGTCCCTGTTGTTCCTCCACTTGGAGGGATTGCTGAAGTTATACAGAACCAAGCGTCTTCTGTAAAAAAATACGGTGTTGAACCAAAGATCATGGATGCAAGCTTACCACATGTTAGTACAATAAATACTCCAACTCAAAATATGGTGAGCAATGAACAGCTTGCTCAACTTAGCAGCCTCTCAGCCTCTTTGGTTCAGTTCCTGGGAACAGGTCAGCAACTTCCACAAATTTATGCTGCTCTAAATTCTCATGATGTGAAGGATACATCCTCCCTAGCCAAAATTGAAGTGTCCAGGGAGCCTGTTTCCAGTGCATGCATCAAGCCAGATCCTGTTATTGGATCCTGGAAGCAGTATGATCCAATGAGTGATAGTATGGAGCCAAAGAAGACTGATGCAGCTGGAATCGTGCCAGCCTTTTCTCCTAATAAAACAATTGCTGATAGTTCAGGGAGACAAAATCTTGGTGATTCTTGTGACAAGATTTCAGAAGAACAAATTGTCAAGAGTGAACATTTAATCCCATTGCAGTCAGGTCCAAATGTTGAAGCTAACAAGGGAAACAATGACGTGGCAGAGGATGAAAAAAAAGATTCTCAAGCAGATGATAAAAACACAAAAGATAATGGTCCTTCAGAAATTATGGACCAAAATGGGCCTGATGAGGCAAAGAAGACGAAAGATGTGAAGGGGATCCGTGCTTTTAAATTTGCGCTAGTTGAGTTTGTTAAAGAGCTTCTGAAACCAACATGGAAAGAAGGTCACATCAACAAAGATCATTATAAAACAATTGTGAAAAAAGTTGTTGATAAAGTAACTGGTACCATGCAGGCGGCTCATATCCCTCAGACACAAGAAAAAATTGATCACTATCTGGCAGCTTCTAAACCAAAGCTTAACAAACTTGTACAGGTCAGTTCATTTTCGAGTTGTCTTCCCCATCTTAGTGGCTTTTCTAAATGCATTTAGCTTTGATTTGGAAATTTATTATATTTTATGCAAGGCTTAATTTGGAATTTATTATATTTTATGCAAGGCTTAATTTGGAATTTATTATATTTTATGCAAGGCTTAATTTGTATGTTAATAAAGCTTCGGGAAAGTTGCTCGAGAAAATGAGTTTAAATCTTGAACACATGTTTGCGTACCTTTATAATATTTCTCTTGCACAACTGGCCATAAAATTTTGAGCAACCGATTATTAAGTTGAATTGTTTTCTTGATCATTTATTTTTCATTTTGTAGTCTGATTATTTTGTTAACAAATAATCTTAGTAAATTACGATTTCAAGGAATGAATATCCCTATCGTATCAAAATCTTATCTGTTTTCAGATTTTTGGTTGTTTAACTGTTGAGGGTTACTAGATTATGTTATATCTAACCTTTTTTTATCTTCATGTTTGACCATTTTTTCTTGCTGAAGTCAAAGTAGTCCATTTGAATAGTGGAGATCTATGGCAGCTTCTGAATCTGAATTTGCTATTGGGATATTTTTTTCAAGTCTAAGTGTCGAGCAAAATGATAGGTGATAACTTGCGTTTTTGTTTCCTTGTGTTGCAGGCATATGTTGAAAAGGTTCAGAAGGCTTAGGAATTTGGCCATCTAATCTGTCGTAATACATTATGATAGGGGTTATTAATATTATCTTCATTGTGTACTATATTTCAGTACCTTATAGATTTTTTTGTTTTGTTTTTCTTTGTATTGTAGTTGATGGTCGAACTGATTTTCTTTACAGCTCTTGCTTACCGTCAGACTCTGATTATTTATTTTTAGTTTCTGATAACTTTCCCCTTTTCTTCTGGGAAAAATTTTGGGTGTCTTCTGCGATCAGACATTAGGCGCTACTTATGTGGCATTCATTTATCAGGACGTTGTTAACTTTGACCTTTTTTTTAAGGAAAAATGACAAAAAATCCCTTTCTATTTGTAAAATCCCACTAATTGAGATTTTGCAAATTGAGATTTTGCAAATTGGAAGGTAATTTTTGGTCATTTTCCCCTCTTTAAGGCCCTTTTGTTTCTTGCTTTCTTACGTCCGCTAGAATGGAAACCCATCCTCCTAAATATCAAGATAATACTCATGCTATTTATTATAAAAAAAATGTTTCATTTTAAATTATGAAACACCTAAATGTTGTTGGAATATATGATAAAATAATTTGGTCAAAATAACCCTAAGTAGCAGGTGAATTATTGTATCATGTCGATGACCCCAGCTATTATATGCATTAAATGGCGTTTGTTCAAGTGTAGATGAATTATCTTGGAGAAAGTCTAAAGCTGAGTTACTTAAACTTCATGATTATGATTGGATCGTGGGTTCATGCTTCATACGGAGTTGAACCATGTATTCAATACTCCTTCTTCCCTTGTTAAAAGAGTTAAGGGGGGTAAAATTACATAGATTAAAGAAGTGGTTGAGAGAGATAAATATGTCTGAAATAATTTTATTTTCTTAAGTTTGCATTTATTTATGATTGAGTATATAAGAGAGAGAAATGTGATAATAGTGTTAAAATGAGTATGAAAGAGAATGTGAATAGAGAGAATAATGATAGGTAAAGTGGGAAAAAACTCATTAAATGTTTTGACAAATTTTAGTCAGGCTTATATAAAAAGGGAAAAAACCATTCAAATTTTTTCTCTTAAATATAGGGACGGAGGGAGTACTTTCGTTTGTTATGATAAGATTTATATAACACATTTAGGCGCATGAATTTGTAGAGAATATTGATAGTTAAAAGAAGTATTAAAAAGTGGAGTGGCCATACAATCAAGACGTGTGGACGTTCAATAGTTAATCAGCTATAATCAGGCCCCAGTGGATAAATCTTTTTTCCTTACCTCAAAGAAATTAAAATCAATAGGGCAGCAATAGAATGGACTTTTATATGATTTTGGTAAATTGCGTTTCATTTAAGATCAAGCCACTAAATTTGATGTGTCAATGATAATGTCTGAGAAGAACAATTCAACTAGAGAACCCCGTTTTTCAAAAGAAAACGGGACATAATCATCACACAATTTGTCTCTATTGCGTAAGAAAATCAATCATTTATGGTTGTGGCATAATCAATTGCAAATAATTACGAGAATCTTATTGTCATTATATAAATTAAGGGTACGGTTCTATTTTCTGTCAAAATAGACCACGGTTTTAATGTGCATTTATTTATTTATTTATTGATAGCTTTTTAATGTGCATTTATTACCAAGTGATTATCCTATTATTACTCTTAGCAATTTGAAGAATTAAAGTGTGGGGTTTTATTGATTGATGGATCGAGACTTTGATATTAGTTTCCATTTCATGATAATATATGCTTCGTGGTTTTAGATTTAATTCTCAATTTGAAGTCTCTTTCTGTAAATCTCTACTATAATTATTTTGTCCAAAAAAATCTCAAATATAATTACTACCTCCCCCCCCCCCCCCCCCCAAAATTCCAAACGCCTCTTTAAAGTCACTGACATATCTATGATGGCTGTCCAAAATCACTACCCTAACGAAATGCCATGTATGGTCATGGTTTTGTTTTTAGAACAAGTGTGTTTTTGTCCTTTTCCTCTTGTGTATGATATCAGTAATTTACTAATTTTTGGAGCAATTTCAATCTGATCTCTTCCTTGGCCTTTACAACCCAAAATCCCTCTTTGTCCTAGCAGCCCTCCTTATCAAGTATTGAACATTTCAGCAGTGAACGTGAGTGGTTATTAGTGCTTTACAGGGAAAGAAAAGTTACAAGTTTCTTTTGTCATACCTGTATTTATCATAACCAATTGCCAAATGAGAGTTCATACTTCTAGTCATACTTTCATTCCCAGTTGTTTGCGTGCATTATTAAGTTAGGCAGTTAGCTATGCAACTCTACCATTCTTGGATCAAATCAGCAAGCACTTTAACCGAAGTCTACCATTTGATCCAAAGGCTACACACATGAATGTCTCTAATGTTGTCTATGAGGACATTGCTTTCTTTTTAAAATATTTTGCTTCTTTTTCATGTAGGGTAGTACATGTTAGTTATTTTAATAGGTTAAGAGATGTTTTTATTCTTCCTCGCTCTGTTGGATCGGAACTAAGTAATTGTTATTACTGTCTTAATATCATTTTTCCTTTTATTAAAAAAAGTAATTTCTTATATATACTTCCTTCAATAATTGAATTGGAACCGCATAAATAATACTACGTACTACTACTACTACTAAGTAATAATACTTAGAACCTTTTATTCATACGACTTTACGACAATAATGCATGTCGTTTAGCGTTGATTGCTATTAGGAACAATGAATATCAATAATGACTTGGTAATTTATTATCAATTATTATAACTCTCCGTACGTTGTTTTTATTTCCTCCTGCTAGTGAAGATTTAATTTAGGGCGTCTTCCTTGTTTGTGTCTATATAGTAAAGTTTTGTTCTCTAGTCAGAAAAATGGTTAATTATTCATAATCTAATAATGAACCCGATTATGTTGGAGTCCAGAAAGCATCTCTCGAAGGGAAGGGAATTCAGCTGGGTGCAATAAAGTTGGGATAATATTTATAAGAGGACTCGACACTACAACTCAATCCAAAATTTAAAACCAATGAGTTTTGTAGGTGATCCCACTTACCATTATGGACATAAGTTCAAAGAGAGAGCTCATCGTCAATTAAAAAAAAAAAACTTGTGATTAGAAAAGAGATAATTTTAAACTTATAAATCACATTTCATTCATTGACTCTCTATTTGGAACTCATTAATATATACCTTTTCTTCAATCTGACTGACCTCTATGTTACCGAGTCAAATCAAGCTTGCTGATATTTTTCATATCCCAATAATATAGATTTCATCAATTTTTAAAGGTTTAGTATGATTGTACAATTTGATTACATTTTAATTTTAGTTGTTGCAATTTCCAAACGTTGTTTTAAATCTTATAGTATAGTTTCACAAGGATTTGTCAGAATTTAAGTATATTAATAACCAAAACTAAAACTGATTAATCCATCATTAAACTTACATTAAATTCTTATGAAATTATAGATACAAGAACCAACGATTTGAAAATACATGAACCAAATCTAAAAATCAATTAAACTATAAGAACTATCAATGGGACGAACTAACCAATTTTAAAATATGTCAATTGCTACTACTAAACCTTTGGATAAATTAAATGAGTTATTCCAACTTAATTAATGGTTTCGTATTTAATTCCTAAACATACAGCTGTAGTAATAACTTAGATGTAGAAAGGTTCCTTGTTATTCTAACATAATTCCTAGGAACTAGATAATTCAGTTACTGGCAATGTCATATACTAATGGATTAATTAAAAAAAAATGTCAATTGCATGAGGTGTTGATGATGAAGTTGGTTCCTTTCGATTGTGATTCCATGCCAACCAGAACCCCAATGAGAGGGTAAAAAAAAAAAGAAAGATGGTTGGGTACAACTCCAAAGGAGAGCTTTCGAAAGGGCAAGAATAGATGAAACAATGATAAAAGGGCCTTTGTTTATCTTTTTCCCAAAATGGAAAGTATGAAATTGCTCAGTCAAGCAAGTCAGTGGAGTCCGGACTCTGAGGAGGCCAAAGCATTTTGAATTCCATGGCACAATAACTTCTTTCTCTCAATCGGAATTATTTAATGGTGGTGGCAAAAACAAAAGTCATATATTAATGCATTGGCCTGTCAGATCTGTGATCAATCCTCCTCGTAAACATACATGTTCTTCCTTATATACTCACTCTTGTCAAAAGCTGCCTACTTCCTCCTTGTGATATTTGCCCATTACCCCCAACACCCCCCTTTTATTATGCACATTTATTTAAAGCTGATTGATCTCTATCTCTTTTTCCCTTGTAGAATTCAACCCCTAACTTCCACTTTCCTTTTGCTTGTGTTTTGGAGAAGAAAAAAAACCACTTATTACCTCATTCAATAGTTCCAGTTTCTTTCCCCTTAAAGAAACCACGTATCATTCAAATGCAACTAGAAATACTGCTTGCTGGCTATATATATCTATATCTATACATACCATTTATAAGAGTTTGAAATAAGGTAAACAAGTACTTTCTCCTCCTCTCCTTTTTATAAGAATCCGAAATTGAATTATCCCCTTCTAAATAAGAGTACACTTAAAAAAAGGTTCCTTTTTTTTTACCTATTTATTACTTTTAACTCATTTTAACTTATTTCTCAAATTGTGTAATTGATTGTCGAGCCCTTATAAAAATGATCGGAGGAGGGAGTACTGATTTTATTTTAATGCAATCTATGGGATCATTATGTGTGGTAGATCTGTTTTGTGATTATCACTTTTTAGGGTTTCGGTGAGTTTTCAGCACTGACCTCTATATAAATGCAAATTAAATTAAAAATAGATATAATGATTCTTGTTGACTATAAATTTAAACTTATTAGCTGCCGCCTATAAAATAGATCGATTGAATGACCCACTTCACAGTTCACATGATTAATGGTTCTCATTGTCTCCAAAACTTGGCTGCAACTTATACGAACATAACACGCACAGTCACACGGATGGAGCAATAAATGACACTCATGGCGCAGTACTATTATTCGTGATATATTAAATAAGAACAAGTTAATTAGTAAGGACTGCAAAAAGAGAGAGAAATCGAAACAACGTAATAAATAAAGAAATATTGTACGAGAAGTGATGAGGGGGGAAAATCTCCATTGTCTATTAGGGATCAAAGTTTGTTTTTCAGCCTCTGAGAAAGCGTGGCCGTAGTTCTGAGTGATTAGATCTTCTTTTTCTTGTACTTTTACTATTCCTTTTGGTTATGTATTTGAATCTAAACAATAAAAGAGGAGGGATGATCCAATCATGTCCCTTATTTATGCATCTATTCTTTGAATTCGAACACACTCGCGTACCCTTTTGCTAGTTCTTGATATCATTGTAATCTTGTTGACCATGCAAATCCAAAGAAAATTATTGCTTTTGGTCGATAAAATCAATGACTCTAGAAGGCATACATGATATATTACTTAATATATACTAGTGTGTGTGTATGACCCATTTGACAAATTTGGGAAGGTCAAATAAGCTAAATAAATTGCTTTATTATAGCATATGTTATATGACATCTTTGAAAAATTTAGTGTGTTATTAAATTATATATCATGTTATAAATTCTATAAATAAGTTTGGAGAAAAATGATCAATAAAAATAATTTATTTGGCTTATTTAACCTCCTCAAATTAATCAACTAGAAGTAGTTGAAAATATTAAGAAAGTAGTTGAAATTGATAAATATGTTTGAAATAATTTTTATTTCTTAAATTTATCCTTATTTATGATGTGATATAAGATAGAGAAATGAGATAATAACATCTAAATGAGTATAAAAGATAATGTTGAGGGAGACAATAATTATATATGGACAAAATAAGAAAAACCCATCAAATGCTCTAACAAATTTAGGCAAGTTATTATAAAAAAGGATAAACTTATTCAAATTTTGGTCTCTTATATATAGGGACAGAGGAGAGGAATAATATATTAATGAACTTGCAGCTTTATTCATAATACTGAATTAGACTACGCTATCCTTCATATGAAACATTGATGATATCTATCAGTTTATGATCTTATAATTAATTTTGCTAAAAGGAAATTAATGAAAAATCTGTAGAGAGCAGAGGGAGTTCTTTTTATTTTTTTAATAAAATAGAGCAGAGGGAGTTCTTAGTTCATGGATGATGGTGGTGGGGTCCTTACTACTCAAACCCAAGTGATATGAAACCCTAAACTTGAGAGATCGAATGATTGCTTTAGGCATGCGCAAGTATATACATATTACAACACAGAATTATCATAACCTGGGTTTATACATAGGAAAGTGATACGTACGTAGGTGGATATGTATTATATTACTTGAAATTGATGAGAAAATGATCTCGAAACCACGCTTCAACGTCTGATATATCATCGCTAATTTTCGTATATTTCTGTTTTTCAGGTTTATTTGTTGGCTTCTGGCTCTGTGTATGATGCTTGCGTGAATCAGAAACTTCCTAATTACCCATAATCTTTGACCCTAAGATGATTGTTATGACAAATAATGCTTAGGAATTATATGTTATTAATCCTTTAATGTTAAACGCTGCTTTAATTTGGAACTACATTATCTTTCAAAAGCACTCATGACCTTAATTATTATCTTCCAAATTTGGGTTACTTGATCTGGGGACTAACACCAATATGTTAGGTTCGGCTTCTCTTAATAAGCGTTGCTCTCAGTATTCTTTAGAAACAACCATCTGCCATCATGTTCGTCCAATAAATTTGAAAGGGTTAGAAAAAGAATATCTCATATAATTTTATAAAATTGTGTATCCACAAAGAACAATGAGGAGATTCTCTTTCATAAAAGACAAAACATCTCTTACCACAATCAATGATTTAGATTTACTTTTACGTGATAATGAGGAGATACTTCCTAACATTACTACTACAAGAAACATATTTAACTTTATTGATTTGCTTCAATGGTCTTGTATCTTGTTTAGATTCATCATCACTACCAAAAACAATGAATTAGCCTTAAAATAGGTTGTTGCTAAGAAATTAGTTACGAAATTTTATTTTTATAGATGAAATTCTGTGGTTAATTTACTGTTTTTTGTAGTATATATTCAGGATAAAAAAATGCATCTTTATATTAATCAAAATGACATCAACATAATTGGACAGATGAAAAGCGATATATAAATGAAATTAATAGGCTTATTCCTGAAGTTTTCCAAAATAATTAGGCTCATCAACATAAGCATTATGTTCCAGAATGCTTATAGTATGGAAACCTTCCGCACGGGGAAAATAAATCGGCAGCTTCCTCTTTTTAAAGATTCTAGTTGGTTCAATTTCAGCTGCGCACGGTACCAACTTAAAAACAAAGTCATGGTGGTAGGCTGGCTAATTTCATATTAAATATAATTTGATCAACTGTGATATTGATGTTTCAAACGGTCTTAAATATATGAGAAATTTAATCATGACATTTCAAGAGTACATATGACGCTAGTACACAGATGCTGCCAAATTTTGTGATTATGACCTTGTTAAACATGTCCTTGCAATTAAATCAGATGTCTAGTACCATAGCTATTAGCTAGTTCGATCAGATCACAATTAAGTAAAAGGGAGATAGCTGGTTCGAAGGCCAAACCTGTTCTTCTATATCAATAATACTTTCGATCATTAATTTGCTTATGGTTAGAGAAACTAACATCAATGTTGAGCATATGTGTACATGTGTGAGTGTATAATTCATTCTTACACACAAATATATAAATAAAGCTGGTCCATCCTGAATAATGGCCCAAACCACCCAAAATCCATGAGATTTTCTCCAATATGCCTATTTGTGAGTTGTGGGAATGGAACATATATATAGTGTTCACTGTTCACGAAATCTGAAGGTTTGAATTCTGAAATTTATTGAAAAGCTTCTGTTTCGGGGAATTAATACATAGGTTATAGCACAAATATATTTTGCCGGAATGATTTCTATAATTTTGTGTTTACACAACTTTTGATTGGTACTCATAAATATAATCTTTGATTCGTTTATAGGAATTTTACAACAGATTTAATTTCGTGTATAAATCTCCCTTAAGTCCCTTTTTATTTTAATTATATCCCGCTTGGATATGAATAAATATAATGTACTCCATTGTTGTCAAACTCGCAAGTTGACTCTCCAATTTTACCATTTTTACGGCTCTACCTAACCAAAACGTGTCATGAGTCACTTAAATTTGTATTGGTTGTAAACTCGGTAAAAACTCACGAGTTTACACACCAAATTTACCGTCTTTACGTTTCTACCTTACGGAATAATCGAATAACTTGTTTTAAATATCATATTAATTATTTTTATTTGACTATATTCAATGAATTTATATATAACTTACATAGAAATCTCTTTATTGAGTTTGATAAAGTATGAATGTTGATATATCAATATCAACTATTTATATTTAAAATATATTCAAGTCAAATTATTGTTATTTTTTTGTATTTCTTATTTAACTATATACTGAAAACACGCATTTATTAATAAACGTAAACTCTTACGATTTTACGATCCGAGTTTAAAATCCGATTTTACATTCTTATAACGAGTTTACTTAAACTCACGAGTTTGACAACCTTGATGTACTCCTTGTGTTCCTAAATATAGGACTTGTTTGAGGAGGGGGTTTGTTCCTAAATATAAGACATTTTTCTAATTTTTTTTCAAAATTTCTCCAAATTATCCCTATTAATCCTCCTCAATAATAAACAAGTAAGAGATTGAGGGTAGGAATAAATGTAGGTGGTTAGGGTGTTTTGGTAATATAATGTGATTTTAACTAATTTAACTAATATCTTTAATTTAATTAAATTAAAATTGGATAAATAGGTCTTATATTTAGAAACGGAGGGAGTAATTCACACCACAAAATTCATTATATCAGCACAATGTATAGTTTCGTGTTTCAGCACAATGTAACGGGCACTTTAATATCTTTGTATGCCCCCCTATCTAATGCACGCACGCAAACAAACCAAATTAATTTACTTAACTCATGAAATATAAGTACAGTGATATCTATTTTTTTCTATATTATTCCAAATTAAAAGCAACAAAAATTTTAAATAATTAGGGTTTCATATCTTAATTATGAAGCTTGTTATGTAGTATTCCTATTTAACATGGATGAAATGAGTCTTCGTTGGGAAAAAAACATTATATGTGTATTAAATGCAAACATTTTCTTCAGTCGGTATAACACTGATTCACAAAAATAAACAAAGTAAATTGGGTCTTGAGAGCTCCTCAATATCATAACAAATCTCACAACTCATTGAGTGCTCCTCTAAGATATTTACAGCTAATCTAGACTTGAGGGGTAAAAGTGTTGCACACATAGGTAGGGTTATCCTCTCTCCCAATAAAAACACTTCCAGGATTCAAACACACATTATCATTTCTTATGGGGATGGGCCCACTTACCAGCTTAACCAACTGCACATTAGTTATTTATAGTTACCTTTATATACACTCATACGTACACATATTATATACTATTATCTATAATCGGAATTATAAGAGTTTTGTTAAGGTGTAAACGTTAAACATTTCCTTTAATTTCCTAGCTAGGCATCAACTTTCATTTGGATACATTATCAGTTTTAAATAATTACTAGCTGAATGATATTAATTTTCTGCAACCATTGACTAGCTAGGAAGCTTTAATTCTTTAAAGAAGGAAAATAGAGGAAAGTTGTGAAAACAAGGAGTGGCACTTAGGATCTCTTATTTGGATATACTTACTAGTTCGTTGAGTATAGTAATGGAGGTAATTACATATAAGATATAACCATGGAATAAAATGATTAAGAATCACATATATAAAATCAGGAAAGTGGCAACAAATTAAAGGACAAAAAAGAGTGAAAGAGGAATGAATTAATGGCAGGGAATGATAGCAAGTAAGGAGAGGATGCATACATATAAATGTTAATGCAGAAGCAGCCAATGATTTCAGTGCACAGAAATTATAACAAGTAATTAGAAAGAGAAATTAACTAGTGTTTGCAGTGTGACTATAACTCCTATTGGTGTAATTCTCTTACACCTCATATCTATATAGACTACTTTTTTCTTAAACCCTATTGATCCATCATTAATAACGTATTTTGGCAGAACCAGCAGCTATAGGTAAACATTGAAACCTAAACCATAGTTATTCAATATATCCCTTTGCTAGCTATATACACCTTTTGAATTCATTAATTATAGCCTATATTATATACTTTTTGCAGTTACTCGTTTCAGTAAAAACCAACCCCCTCTCAAAACCTAAATGCTTCAGTCTCTTATATCACTCTCTCTTTTTTCTTTGCCGGGGCCCTTTTTGGTCAGCTAGGCTAGCTACCTACATATATAGCTTTCTTTTGAACCATCAAACCCAAAGATTATGTAATTGAGAGAAGGAGAACCCCTCAAGTCTCTCTAGCCACCCCCCTTTACCCCTTCTTCATCACCCTTTTTCAACCCATATAAATATACATATAATTACAGTTAGTGGCATGTTTGTTTGCCCACACAAACAAAAACCAAACTGATGATCAATAATCAGTATATATATATATAGATATATCATCTATTATTTATCTTCTTCTCATATCTCTCTCTCATGGATATCAACCAAAACCCTACAATGTTCACAAGCGTTAACAACAACAGCACTTCTTCCACCAGTTGGAATCTAGACAACATGGAAATGGATCACAATCTCCATCAACAAATCCTTATGTGTTCTTCTTCTTGGCCTAACTACCTTCAACAACAGGCAATAATACCATCATCATCATCAGGGTTTCTAAACAACGACGACGTGGTTTTGGGGGGAGGAGAAGAAGAAGATGAAGAAGGAAGGGGGATAGAGGAGGAGGAAGAAGAAGAAGAACTTGGAGCAGTGAAGGAGATGATGTACAAGATAGCAGCTATGCAACCGGTAGACATAGACCCGGCCACCATCCGAAAGCCAAAAAGGCGAAACGTGAGGATCAGCGACGACCCTCAAAGCGTGGCGGCGAGGCACCGGCGAGAGAGGATAAGTGAGAAGATCAGAATACTTCAAAGACTTGTCCCTGGTGGCACCAAGATGGACACTGCCTCCATGCTTGATGAAGCCATTCGCTATGTTAAGTTCTTGAAGCGCCAAATTAGGCTCCTCAAATCTCCACCACAATGCATCACTAATAATAACACTACTAATCTTGCCAATAATAATAATATTCACAGTGATCATTATTGGCCTTTTGCACCATCCTCTTCTTTATTACTACATTGTCCAACGGCCACCACCGTCCCCACCACCTCCGGCATGGGCATGCCAGTGAGATTGGGACTCGGCTCAGGATATAATCATGAGTAGTGATCATGAGGTAATTATTGGGTAATTATCATTGTTATGTATGTGGCATGGGTTGTTGTGTGCATATTTTATTATGTGTGGTGATTAATTATTTGTGTGTTGTTTGTTTGTGTTTGTGTTTGGGAAGAGAAATAAATTGGGATGGAAGGGAGGTGGTAGATTAGTAATATGGAGAAAGAGATGGTGATCAAGTTTGATGGGGCTGAATATGTGGGACTTGTATCGGAGAATGATTAGTATTATATATAATGGCATGGCTTGCATCGATTACAAGCTGTATGTGATATATATATATATATATATATATATGATGTTAATTAGATTGGAATTATTTCTATGTGTGGGTTGAAAGTTTTCCAGAAAGATTGTTTGGCCGATCTCTCTCTCAGGAAGAAAATTATTGACTTTGTGACATTATATATCTTAAAAGCTATTGATGAATATACATAAAATTGATATGATCTTCTCTCTCTCTCTCTCTCTATATATATATATGTATGTATGTATGTATGTATGTATGTATGTATGTATGTATGTATGCGCTTGTTGGCAAGTGTGCAGGATATGCAGGTAAACAGAAATTCTGGGCTCAAAAAAGGATTTCATATGTAAGAATAATGGCAATGTCTTTGAAATGAACTAGAACACACACACATACACATGCTTTTGATACGAGTATTAATGTTTATTATCATGATTTCTGGCAATGGTGCCGACCGAAGAAAGCCCTAAAGGGGCCAAAGTGAAACTAGACTTGTAATTTGACAAAAGTAACTTAAAGCTGAAGAAATCCCTCATGCTATATTTGGGTTACAGTTACAAAGTGGCTGTGTGCAAAAGCTAACCGAAGCAAAAGTAAAAGCTCCTATGGAGATGTATGTGTGTTTGGGTGTGCGTGTATATAACTGTTGTCCGTATTTTCTTGTGTGCGTGTTTATATAAATATATATATATATATATATATTATTCAATAATTATCTGTAATGAATGCCAGTGCTTTAATGACAATTAATACTATACATGAATTTCAGAGAGGGGGCATAAAAGGGAATTAACACAACGCACGCGCACGTACTTTCTCTTATGCTGAGGTTGTGTATCGTGCAAGTGAACTTTATTGAGCTATATATGGTCGGAATTCAGTTCTGTTTGAGTTCATATGTATATATATATATAAGAAAGTTCTTATATTAAAACTGCAAATAATTAAACTACTTCATCAATTTAAGAGCATTTAAGTAATATGATAACAGGATTTAACTAATGATCAATGAATTTAATTTATATATTCATCCTACAGTTCAATGTCGTAAAACTGGATCGAACCGGTCCGATCGTCACCCAGAGCACTCTTGGGGCAGTCCTTAGTGGTTCAGCCACTTTAAATGTTGAGTCATATTAGACCACTTCGAACTACTGATTAGACCACTTTAAATGTTGCAGAGCTCTTCAAAAAATTTATTTATAAGTTATATTAAAATTACATATTTATTTAATATGGTTTTATATTATTTACATATGCATATAAATTTTTTAATTAATTATTATGTCATCGGTTCTACCGTCGATTCGACCAACCCAACCATGTGAACCATGACCTACTAACCTTTCTGGCTCACCTTTCAGTCCGACTTTTATAAGACCTATAGTTGACTTTTTTGAAAAATTCTAAGAAAGTTCAACAGCATATATAAATTTTTTTATCTAAATGTTTTTACCAAACTAATTAGTTTGTTTGATTTATAAACTAATACATAATTTAATTATATATTATGTATATGTTATGATTAACTAAATTATTTTGTTTTCTTAATCTCTAAAAAAGAAGTCAACTACTCGGAACCGGGAGTATCTTGTTTTTGGCTCGATGTATATATTCTGGCTATATATATTATTAGCTCGCTACTGTATCTCTGTGATCGGTAGTGTTAGAGTGTGTGTGTGTGTTTTGTGGCAGGAAACGTCCAGGCATCGATTTTGATATAACTTTCTTTCTCGGTAACTTAATGTTTCGCAAGTGGAAGGTGTGTTTAAAATGAGCCACTTAATTATATCATATTTTTTGTGTATTATTAAATTGTGTGTTAGCTTATAAGTCAAATAGATTAGGTAAAAGAAAAAATCCAATCAAATCAATTTATAAGTAACTTATTTAACTTTTTTAGGATTTTCCAAAATAGTCAACCAGCTTCAATAGATGGAGTAATACATTACTGATTACATGATTATATGTTTAGAAAATAGATCCCCAGATGGCCAACTTAAACCCTAAGCTAATGATATTGAAATCGAATTATTTGATGGACCATATAGACCCCTTATTTATGAATATTCTTTCTCACCAATGTCAACATGTTATTTCAATATAGCACGGCACAAACTTCTAACACTTGAAGATTTTCACAAACTTCTAACCAATCATAGTCGGTTTTCCCAAATGATACTTTTCAATCTCAACAAAATGACATGCAACAACAACGGCCACAACGTAGGAGGAGGGAAACCAGATGTGGTACAGGCAGTCACTATTTATAGGGTAATATATTTTTTATTTTTCATAAACTGTTATTAGTTTTAATTTATGTGTTATTTTAAATTTCAACTAATATGCACTTTATCAAAATTACGTGCTATTATTTATGTTTTATGTGACTATTACTATCTTATCCTTTTAATACAAGACTTTATAAGAAAGTTAATCTTAGTCTTAAAAATATGTGATGTAAATATTTTTCAATGTCTACCTAAATTACTTCCATAATACTACCTTAACAATACTCAAGTAAAAAAAGGAGAAAATTATAAAAGATGATTAAGGTGGTTTAAAAGAAATTTTCTTTTATATTAGTTAATTTATGTTCTTCATTTTAATTAAACTACTTGCAGTAGAAAGTCTTTTATTTTGGAGGTCAATAATTAGGAGGTTATGGCTGTATGCAGTAAGAGGTAAGAAATAGGGTGAATGGTAAAAATGGAAGAAGTCATTCTTGGCGTGAACGACTTCTAAAGTCGTTCACTCCAAGAACGACTTTAGAAGTCGTTCTTCGCGTGAACGACTTCTTCGTTATTCAGAAGTCGTTCACCTGAAGAACAACTTCAAGTGTAGTATATGGGGAAATATTTTTTTTTCTGTAGCATTTTAGTAAATTCTTTTTTTTTATATAGTATTCTGATAAAAATCCCCCATATCATTGCCATATAAACGAAAGCTAATCGAACAAAGAAATCGATATATGGATATTAATATCTCTGTCAGTAGTATCTAACTCCATCCCCCATTCACTCTCAATATAATCAGGAATTCAGGACTAAACATTTACATATATAAAGTCAGTTCATACAGCATTCAATAGAGACATTGGAAAAATATATGCTCATCAAATTTTGTAGCTTAGAGTAGGGGCAATATACATGCATGCCTATCATATATACAAATCACGAGACAGGATATTAATGCATCTTGCAGACTATTCCAGCATAATTGTAATCTCATCTCCGGTAGTGACTTTATAATTTCTTTTCCCATTAATCTCTAGGTGATCACACACCCATAATATAATATTCAATGTAAATCAAACTCACAACTTCTTCCTTAATTAGCTGAGAATTAATATAAGTGGATCGAAATTATGTTCTTGAAAAAAAATGCTGCCTTGTTTTCAATGGGCTATGATCATGGCCCCATTGCGCAGAGCCACACATATGTGTGATAATTCATATATATATAACTCCAAAAGTTTGAAATTTTCGTATTTCAGATTATTTTGGCTCTTCCATTGCACTACTCTCTACTTTAACATGCAAAACGACACCAATTTCCCAAGTTTGCTCTCTCCCAAATTGAAACTACAATACGAATTTACTCAAGCTCTTCTCCTCTCTGGGATCTCTATAGAAGATTGAGTGATTGACTGTGCATGTTCACCATATCTGGCTCGCCCAAGTCCCACTCTTCCTCAGAATTTTTAGAGTTCATTATATCATGCATCTGGGTTCGTTCGTTTGGATCTTTTTTTTTTTTTTCATTTGGATCTTCCACGTACAAGTACTTAAGTCCTAAGATAGATTGAGCTTATTAGCTCTTGCTTTGGATTTGCATTTCATGTGGCATTATTACATGATGCTTATTTTTTCCGGATTGAATGTGTGTGGGGCTTCATGCTTGTGTTCATTTTATCTGCAATGGAAAATTACGGTGGATATGATTGAAAATTGAGCCAATAATGAGTACTCTAGAAAGGCAAGGTCTCTTTCATCATGAAGGATCACTAGGAAATTGTGACGTTTTGAACCGAAGCTGGGTCCGGGTCCTTACACGTACAATGCGTCAGAAATTCAGAATGTCCCTTCGTAAAACAAGGATTCAATTGCTTAGATAATGGACATAGCAACGATGATTATGATTATCAGATTATCTTCATTAGAGGAGGAAACCAAAGATTAAGGAATGGAAAATCGTTTTTTTTATTCTCTATTCAATTATTCATAACACATAACGGAAAGGTACGTAGCACATGTAAGACTGAGATGTAAATTCTTGTCTGCATGTCCATGACCCATGACTTTGTTCTCGAATCTGGACAGTACACAGACAAAAGAAGAGAAAAGTTAATACGAAATAATTAATCACACAATTCCTTTTCTCGTGTTGTCCTGACACTCTAGTTTGACATATGGACTTGGGAAAGAACAATTATATGCCTTTGAGCTAAAGAAGGAGCTGCTCATCGCATGAAATAAACTCGCACTCTCAGTAAGTGCATTGTAACTTTCCCCACAACAGAGAGATGATACAAGGATATTCTTATGATATTATTTATAAGTCACTTCCAGTATGTTTTCCATATACCAATAAAAACCTTAAACCTCATTAACTATGCCTTTAAATTTAGCAACTTTCCAAATTTTCCCATATTTAATATCCATTATGCCACAAAGTCAACACACAATAAATCAATGGTATAATTATATGTTAATGAGAACAATTTAATGAAGTAACTTTAAAATATGATCAAATAAAACATAGGTTATTTGAATATGAACATTTTGTTGCCACCACCACTCACAGGTCACTAATCAATTGCAATAAACTTTTTGCTGCCTGCGTCTCATTATATGGCGATCTTTATTATTCTCAAAACAGAGTGAAAACTCAACCAGATGAATAGATGAAGGATATTTGACTATGAACAGAACTAAGCGTCAATCACACTGCTCACAACCATCAGTCATTTCAGGCTTACTAATTTGAAGAGATATTTCATGAATAATATGTGCTAGTGGAAGGGAAAGGTCCCCTTGGTAGAATTTATGAAATCTTCCACCAATGTTTATCCCACTATAACCAGGAGCTTTAACTAAATCCAAGTTCCTCAATTTCGCTCTAACACTTGAAAGACCTTCAAGCATACCGTGAGTTTCATAGATACTACACATTGCTATATAGTTGCTAGCATTATTTGGTTCTAATTGAAAAAGGTTATAAGCTGCAATTTCTCCAATTTTAACATTCTTGTGCATCATACAACCTGCAAGCAAGGCACCCCAAATACTTGCTGTGGCTGATGATTTCATACTTTCCAATATCTGAAGTGCTTCCACCAGATATCCACAGCGTCCCAAAAGATCCACAATGCAAGCATAGTGCTCTACACTTGGCTCAAATCCATATTCTGAATAAATTGAGTTGAAAATTTGCATGCCTTGATCGACCAAACCTGAATGGCTACAACTAGCTAATATTGCTGTGAGTGTAACAGGATTTGGGGTGAACCCAATATCAATCATTTTCTTAAACAGATATAGAGATTTCTCTCCCTTGCCATGCATCCCATGACAAGATATCATGGTAGTCCAAGTGACCAGATTTACATCGGCCATGGTCTTGAAAACCTTTTCTGCATAGTTCAGGCATCCACACTTGCCATACATGTCAATTAACGCATTCCCAATGGCAGCATCTGCACTAAAAATGAAACCTTTAATGATTTGACCATGCACTTCTCTCCCTTTCATCAAGTCCCCTTCCCTTCCACAAGCATTTAAAACGCTGGGCAATGCCATGAAATCAATCTTAACTTTATTCAAAATCATTACCCTGAAAAAATTCAAAGCATCCACATACAAGCCAGCCCTTGCAAATCTTGAAATCATCAAATTCCAAACCGCAGAATCCTTAAACGACATATCAGAAAACACACACCTTGCCTCACTCGTAGCCCCAGATTCAGCATAATATTCCAGCACACAACTTCCAACAACAACATACTCCTCATATCCAAGCTTTATAACTAAAGCATGACATGTCTTACCAAGAGAAGCATCACCTAGTCCAGTAGAAGCCTTGAACAGGGGAGGCAAAGTATAATGATCAGGCCGAAGACCCATCTGCTGAAATTTACGGAAAACAGCTATAACATCAGAAAACATAGAATTATCAGCATAGGAGGCGATAATGATGTTCCAAGAATGCATATTCTTATGGGGCATATCATCGAAAACTTGGCGTGCATGGCGGAGAAATCTGCATCTAGAGTATACCAACAAGAGATCCGTTTGAAGAGTGACATTAGGAAGTAAGCCTTGGAGGAGAATCTGGGCATGGCATTGCATGGCTTGCGAGATAGCAAATCGAGGGAGGCAGCTTCGAAGCAGGGAAGTGAAGCAGAAGGAAGCTTTCTGAGACATACCATTTCGAATAGTTTCAAAAGAAAGAAACGAAAAGGCTTGAATTTCTCCATCTCAGTCATTAAATATTCAAAACAGGCAAACTCTGCGGGGGCCACTTAAATTCTGCTCAAATATCTGTGTGTGGACCAGTCTGTAGAAAAAAGTAAAAAAATAAAATAAAATGGGCCAATGGATTGGCTTAGCGCGTAGTTTGTGCTCGAGGATCAGGGAATAGTTCAGCAACAAATGTTGCTCGTATATTCAAAATATGTTGGCTCATAAAAAAAAAATTGTGAGTTTAGATCCCACATATGTAAGACGTTATTGATTAAGCATCTGTGAGTAAGAGTATCTATGTAAGTAGTCTTAGTGTTTGACGTGAATATTTGTTTATTCATTTATATTACTGATTAATTTTATTAAAAATAAGATCTAGTACTTTTATTCATAAATATTTTTTTTGAAAAAAATTAATTACAAGTCTCGTGTAAGGAACTTAATTAAGATGAGGTCCCGTGAAATCACGTAATTAATCTCAGGTCCACTAAGATATTATCGCCTGCTTATTAAGTTGTTATCGGTAGTTCAAAAGTTTTCACTGAATAAGAGTTAAAAAGTTGTGATCATTAGGCCCCAAATTGTTATCGTCAGGCTAAAAGTTGTTATCGTCAGGCTAAAAAGTTATCACATTGTCAAAAGTTTTTAGTGACTGAGAATTTAATTATAGATCACTAATTTGATCATACAAGAACAATTGTTTGGCTTGCCGACATGCGATAACAACAACCTGACAGGAACCTAATATTAATTACGTGATTTCGTGGGAGCTCACCTTAATTGAGTTCCTTACACTGGCCTGTAATTAATTACCCCTATTTTTTATCAATTATTGTATGTCTAATTATAAATAAATTTTGAAATCTGATCTAGTTTTCTCATTCAATAGTGCAATTTCTTAACCAATAGTCCGTCCCACTAGAATGTTGATTTATTTTTTTAACATTTTAAGTAGTTGAGCACCCACAGGAAGTATATTAAAATTACAATTTAGGATGTTGCCAAACTATGGTCAAACTGAAACAGGAGATCTCCTTTCCAGCCTATGTGTCTTAACATTGATCTTCTAAAAACTAACCCATTAAAATTCCTCCTTTTCCCTCTCGTCAAGAGAACTGCTTCATCCCGGCCTTCCAATTCCAGAACTCTGGTGTAGAGTCAACGCCAAGAAAAAAGGGGATTTATAAGGTTCAAAGTTTAGCCTCAAACGTTTGGCACCAACGCGTCAAATGTTGCCCCTAGCAAACGCGAGACTGTGAGAGCTAGCTCCCTGAATTAGAACATATCCAGACTATTTCAAAAGCATAGAAACACCAACTGGTTTATACTTTTTGCCCATAATAATATGAATCCCACTGAATTTCATTTCAACTTTGAACTATATATACCCATGATTTTAGTGCTTCCTCTTAAAAGTTCTTTCCTTCTTCATCCTCCTCATCTATATTCTTCATCTTGCACATATGTTTCATTTCATACGGAATTCTTTATACCCCATTATGTGGGTGATGGATTTTGAGCGGAAATTTTGGGCAGAGAATCACATACTGAGGAGAGATCCATCCACACTTGAGAGGAGCATTTTGTCCGAAACATCTGATGATTTTTGCAATCACTCTGAGTCATTTAAGGAGTTGGTAGAGATGGGTCTGCCTCTTTATGATTCTGTGGAAGCAAAACTGGCATGGCTTCGATCTCAGATCATTGGTGATGATGCAGAATTTGATTCTCCCTTTGGAAGAAGACGGATTCTGTATTCTGATCATACTGCTTCAGGTCGCAGCCTTCACCACAGTGAAAATTTCATCATCCGTCACCTCCTTCCCTTTTATGGTACGTAGATTTATTACTCACTATTTTAATCATGCACAGTTTAACATCTTCTCAGTTTGTGTATAATCCTGTTTTGCTTCTATATAGGCAACACTCACACATGTGATAGCTATGTCGGAGGTCGGATGACAAAAATGGTGCACGAAGCAACCGATTACATCAAGACATGTTTAGGCGGTGGACAAGACGATGCCATCATATTTTGTGGCTCTGGAGCCACCGCAGCCATTAAAAGGCTTCAAGAAGTGATGGCCATTGCTGTACCTTCGATCTTAAGGGACAGATTTCTGAAAATATTGAGCCCAGAAGAAAGATGGGTTGTCTTCGTTGGACCTCATGAGCACCATTCAAACCTCCTTTCATGGCGACAAAGCTTGGCTGAAGTGATAGAGATTGGCCTTGACCATGAAGGCTTGCTAGATATGGACTTGTTGAAGCTTAAACTTGAAGCATATAAAAATAGTGGTCGACCCATTTTGGGATCTTTCTCAGCTTGTAGCAATGTCACTGGAATCTTCTCAGATACTCGAGCAATTGCTAGGCTTCTTCACCAGTACAATGGCTTTGCATGCTTCGATTTCGCAGCAGGGTATTTGGAATTCTTTTTTTTTTTTTTTTGTTGGATTGTTTTCTGTTTTGTGTGATGAAAAGTTCAAAACTTGAAATGGTTTTTGGCTTCTTCTTTTTTTCAGTGGTCCATACGTGGAGATTGACATGAGATCGGGACAGAGTGATGGGTATGATGCTGTGTTCCTCAGTGCACATAAGTTTCTGGGTGGTCCTGGTTCTCCTGGTGTACTCTTGATGAGCAAGGCCCTTTACAGGTTAGGATCTTCACCACCATCGACTTGTGGAGGTGGAACCGTGAGCTACGTCAATGGCTTCAATGAAAAGGTATTTCAAAAATATAATTAAATCATCACCTGGATATCTGAAACTTTGTTAATGCAAATGGGTGGGAATTTTAACTAATTTCACTCTTAGGGAAATTCTGAACTATTCTATGTATATGCATGAAAAATTCTTAACATCAGTCAATGTTTTCATAAACAAACATATTGAATCATTCTGGATCATTAACATTGCAGGATACATTATATTGGGAGAGCATAGAGGAAAGGGAAAATGGAGGAACCTCACAGATAATCCAGGCGGTGAGGGCAGCATTGGCGTTTTGGGTCAAAGAATACATTGGCTACGAAGAGATTGAAAAACGGGAGCGATCATTCATAAACAAGGCATTTAAGAGGCTTCTTTCAAATCCAAACATTGAAGTTCTTGGAAACTTGAGCGCCAAGAGGCAAGCTATATTGTCATTTCTCATCTATACAACCACCAATGAAGGGAATGATATCAAGAATGAAAAGGAAGGGGAGCTTAATCTGTGGGCCGAGGCTGGAAACAAAAGAGGCAAGCCCCTTAATGGTGCTTTTGTTGCAACTCTTCTGAATGACCTGTTTGGCATCCAAAGTCGAGGTGGGTGTGCTTGTGCTGGACCCTATGGTCACATATTGCTCAACATCAACAAATGTCAATCTCTTGCTATTAGATCAGCAGTTGAAGCGGTAAAAAAAAATCTCACTGTTACTAAATTTTTTAAACTTCACAATGCAAATCATTTGTTCGCTAAGACCAAGTCTTTTATTAATTCTATGAACAGGGATATGTGGGAGTGAAACCTGGATGGACCAGAGTTAGTTTTCCTTACTACATGAGTGAAGAGGATGTTGAGTTCATACTAACAGCCATGGAGTTTCTAGCAGACTATGGCCAGCGATTCCTTCCCTTGTACAGCTTCAATTTTAGAAATGGAAGCTGGAGAATGAAGACAGAGGAACTTGGGGAGCTTGCAAAAGAACACAATTGCAACTTTTGTATTCATTTGTTGGATAAAGAAGGGAAGGCAAGAAGGAATGAAGCATACTTAGAAGCAGCTATCTGTATGGCTAATCGGCTCCCAAAGTTTCCAGATCGGAGCATACTTCCGGAGAACATAGATCCCAGTGTCCTCCATTTCAGGGTTTAATTTATGCTTTTTTCCTATACAAGCATACAAACGTTGTAAATATACAGAAATTTGTTGTCATTCGATACTGTCTTTACTGAATGAACATGTTATGCATTCTCGTATGTTTTTTCATCACCCTCTTTTTCATACTATTCTTGAGGAAATGATGAGACAAGAAATAAAATAATGCTCTTTCTGCCTTCACACTGTCATTATGTTTTTACCGGATTAGGCATAAGATTCTAGCACAAAACTTCCAACAAAGGCATATTCCAAATTTCCAAGCTTTAGAACAAAAGCATGACATAGTTACCAAGGCTCCAATAGAAGCCTCAGACAGTGGATGGAAAGTATAATGATCAAGCCAAAGACCCATCCCCTGAAATTTACGCAAAACAGCTATAACAGCAGAATACAGCGAATCATGAAGTTCCGAGTGCATTTCATCCAAAATACATTTCCATAGGGCTGCACCAGCACAAGTGGCCCGGTGGTTCGGCCCGAGGCCAATGCAAAAATCGGCCAAAAACCATAACAAATAGGATGGGACCAAACTCGACCACTAGACGGAAGGTGATAAGGGTATAGATATTAGGACAAATGGCCCAGCCCGATCCGAAGATATTATTATTTTTTATAAAAAATAATTTTTTTTCCAATTTAAAAATACACCATATAATAGTCAATGCTTAATATATCATATAAAAATATTTGATTGATTATTTTCCCAATTTCTTTTTTTAAATTTATTTCATTATTTATTTTTAGGATCAAAAGGTTCAGTCACCAACAAGATATGTTCTGTGAACCAAAGGACATATACTGTCCGCTCTTAGTCTCGGGGCCAAATAGGATCGAGTCGGATATTGGGCCAAAAAAGTCAACCAAAAGATTTTAAAGACAGGATTTCAGGCATGCTCGAGGACCCATCCTTATGCAGTCCTACAATTTAATTTCAGCAATATTTTTTACCAGTAATATAATGCAATATTTATGATTTATAAGTAATACAGACTCTAAAATATTATATATATACATATATAAATATATTGATATTGGTTTTTGTGCGAAAGTTGAATGGAAGCAACAAAACTTTAGTCATAGTTGACGATCAACAATTCACGTATTATTTTGTGTCGAAGGGAAACACATCATTGGTATTAGTGTATTACAAATGTTAATAGACATAGTTTTATTAAAAGCGAAATAAAATGTGCATTTTTTTTATGAGCCATCATCCATTTATGATTTAAAATTAGCCGAACTGTTTTGTTGTTATTAGTTAAGAATTTAGGTGATGTAGCACTTTTTTATAGGGTAAAGGTCAAATTTCGCCTCAAAAGTAACTCAATAGGAGGATTCAGTATCCGGAAGAAACAAAGGGATCATATTTACCCCGGAAGAACGCGCCGCTTTTACTACTTCTGGGGTAAATATGCTCCTTTTGTTACTTTCAGATAATGAATATTCCTATTGGGTTACCTCCGGGGTGAAATTGGACCATTACCCCCTTTTTTATAGTATATAAGTAGTTTTCTTAGAGAAGGAAGAACAATACTGTGTACAAGCAATTTTATAGCAGATCTACCCTTTTTAGTTTTTACAATTTATACCACCTCAATTGTAGAAAATCTTTATCCTCATAGGGTCATGGTCATGCGGTATTGCTTTAATTAAATTGGGAAAAAAAAAAAATCACACTAATCTGTGTGAATTTGTTGTGGTGAAAGACTGTATACATTGTATAGTTATCCATTATCAATTATATTCCTGAAAAATTTAGCCATAAACATACATATTATGGATAAAAAGGAAAGATTGGCATAAATCTCCATTTAGCAATTTAATTGGTGAATGATACGTAACAATCGCACATCTCAATCATACTTTTTTTTTTTTTTTTTTTGCCGACGCATCTCAATCATACTTAATACGGTACAGGCCTGATTTTTTAATTAATTTGTCGATAGGGACCCTAGATTTCTCTACAAATAAAATAATATGACCTAGCTGCCAATTGCCATAACGAATGCCCATCCATACATTAAATGGCTGGGGTTTATCCGTCACGGTCACCTAATATTTTTTTTTTTTTGAAAAATCAAATTCCAATCAATCATCAATTGAAGTTTTAAAAGATTTAAGTGATATTAAATGGCTTATTATTGAGTTGTCAATACCAACTTGTTGAGTTGTTAATATACAACTCAATAATTGTCAATGAAAGAGATGCATTGACAACTCAAGGAGCTGCTGAATTGTGTTTTAACAATTTAAGGAGATGATATTGACAACTCAATGACAAACCATTTAATATTATCTAGGTCTCTTGGGATTTTAATGTAATTTAATAATTATTTAGAATTCAGTTCTAATTAAATCCCTTATGAAGATTCTTGTGATCTTCCCTATTTTTTTTCGCAACAATTTTTTGTTTTTTTAGATACAGTCTTTGATTGGTGAGCGTACAAAGTAGGTAAACATTGAAAACAAGCAAACTCTGCGGAGCCCAATTAAATTAGCTTAGATCTGTTTATAACCGCCATGACGTTTGCTCAAAATTCTGTGGGCCATTTCGTCCAAATATGAAAAATAAAAGGGACAATTGCATATAGGTCCCAAATAAGAGAGTTAATTTCAAATAGGTTCAAAGGAGTTGTTAATGGATTTATCTGAAATTAATTCTCTTACTTGGGACCTATTTACAATTGTCCCTAAATAAAATAAAACTAGCCAGTCAAATGGATGGGCTTGGCGCCCGGTTTAATAGTTTATGCGTGAGGAGAATTTTGATGATTATGATGAGTAATATTTTTCTTTATATGTTGTTTATTATAAATCCTCCTTAATTACTTCTCACATATCAAAAAGTAGAAGTTATAGCATTAAATATGACCTATTTTCAAAAAAAATTCCAACTATACCCTTATTTAAGATTGGGTGTTAAAATAATATTTTATATATTATAAGCATTCATTCTCATCTTTCTTATTTCTAACATAGGGGTAAAATAGTCACAGTAACATTAATTGATTCCAAAGTGGACTTATATTTTAGAACAAAAAATTTGTGGTAATTAGACTTATAATAAGGAACAGAGTGGTACTTACATATTTTTTATCAATTAAATATGTAACATATATTTGCTTAACTTTAATAAATTTTAAATTTGGTAGAATAATTCTAATCAATAATGCAACTTCTCAATCAATCTTTCTAGCTACTAGAACGATTATTTAATTTCCCTATTTGTTTAATTTTTTTTAATACATATATAAAGATATGTATGAATTACAATCTGGGCTGTTGCCAAACCCAAACTGTGGTCAGTCGGTCACATAGAAAAATAGAAGAGAACAAATTATAACCATTCCCGCCAAAGGTCTTCAACATTTTCTTCTAAATACCAATCACATAAAAATCTGGGTTAATACAATTTTTTTTCTTGAACTTTCAATCAATTTGATTTTTGAACCCTCAACTTTAAAATTGGTGGTTTTAATCCTTAAATTTTCGGTCAATTTTGATTTTGATCCCTGGACTTAATGGTCCCTGAACTTTGTACTATTTTTATTCATTGGTCTCTGATGTTTCAAGTTTTTTTTTAAAGTTTAGGGACCACGACCAAAATTGAGTGAAAGTTCAGGGAACAAAACCAAAATTGACTTAAAGTTCAAGGATTAAAACCATTGATTTTAAAGTTCAAGGACGAAGACCAAAATTGATCAAAAGTTCAAAGATCAAAACCACCAAATTTAAAGAAAAGGGACCAAAACAAAAATTGATTAAAAGTTCAATGACTTTATTAATCCAAAATATCCCCTCGCTTTGGTATGATGATGAACTCCTTCATGTCTCCTTCCAAGTAACCAGAACTCTGACGCTAGCTATCAACACATAAAAAGGGATCTTTAGGATGACTAGATAAGGTTCAAAGTTTTAGCCTCAAACATTTGGTATTATTAACGTGTTAAATGTTGCCCTTGACTAAAGCAAGATTGTCTTTAAACCCAGAGACGTACATCGATCCTAGTGAGCCATAAGATCCAAGTTATCTAAACATTTTAGTCATAAAAAAAAACATTGTGAGAGAGCTTCCTATATTCAACATATTCATAAATTGCAACTGATTTATATATATAAAAATATATGAAAAATATCCCACCCAATTTCATTAATAGTTTGAATTATATACACCCATAATTTAATGCATGAATCCTCTTAAAAATTTAAAATCTACTTCATCACCCTTATCCATCTTCACCATCTTCTTGCAGTTATATATGTGTGTGTGTGTTTTGTTTCATCAGAAATTCTTTACGCGTGTGATGGATTTTGAGCAGAACTTTTGGGCAGGAAATCATATATCCACAATTAAGAGTGGGAACAATGGCGACACTGCCATTGATGATGAGATTTGCATTTTATCAGAAACATGTGATGATTTTTGCAACAACTCAGAGTCGTTTAAGAAGTTGGTGGAAATGGGTCTGCCTTTTAATGATTCTGTGGAAGCAAAACTGGCATGGCTTCTGTAGGGATTCGGGCGTACCTGGAATCCGGTAGACTCGCTTGGTACCCACACGGAATCGGAGCACCGATTTGGACCCCGATTACGAAATACGGCAGATGCACCATTGATAAGGAGAGAAAAGAGAGGAAGCAGAAAGTTTTCTTTTCTACGTAAAAAAGATATCTTTCTTCCCACAAACCCTTTATTTATAAACAATATACAGAGAGACATATCCCTTCTGGAAAGTCATATAATTTGAATTTCAAATTAATAAAGGGAAAATTACTCAATTTATCCCATATCTCTCATTAATTATATGTTAGCCCCAATTCTCATTGGGCCTTACATATAAGCCCTAATTCTCATTGGGCTTAGGCCCTAACCCACCAAGGGTGGATTAGGTGTATTCCTACATCTCCCACTCACACTTGGTGGGTTAGATGTTATGGGTCAAGTCTCTTTCTCTTCTTTCCTTCTTTCATACTAAGTGCTCTGTCGTAACCGCGTGGGCACGACGTCTTCTTTTAGGTGTCTTGTACTAGAAATCCCTTTTACAGAGACCAGCACAAAACATCCTTGCAGTGCAGCTCGATCATTTTGATATAGTGCCTCAGATATCCTAGATTTACACAAATACACTTCTCTCATGGCCAATCTAATCCCTTTAGAGCCAAGATAAAGCTCAGATTGCCTTTCTCATATGCAGTGTCCACACTTATGAAATTAGCACACTAATATCATAATGGACCGGTCTCAGACACTAGCATAAGTGTGTGTATTGCAAGTAATCTTCCTTTCGCCCAAATATCACTTCAATATGAATCAACCGCTTTCCTAACGTAACACCTTTAGATCGCATTTATCATGACCATAGGATATACGCTAAGGTAGCAGACACTAAAACATATTTCCATGACATTGTCAAAGTCAAAGGACATCAAGAAAGTATGGAACCTTTCTTGGACTCACACAGCAATGAAACAGGGATCCATTCACTGCTTCCAGTTTGCGGTAACTTTAGCACACGCGGTATGAATCGCATGCTACGGTGTTACTCTTTTTCTATAAGAGCATACGTCGATTTGATTGTATCATTAACACCGTACAGACTTCAGTATAGAAACACACAGTATCTAAACCCAAAATTCTTCAACTCTTCTCACATTGTATGACGTCAATTTTGAAGAATTTTGTTGTCTGGCTACAGGTATTACGGATGTTGGTGTCCATAATTCGATCCATATGTGTGTAATCACGGATCTCATCTCGACTTGCTGCACTTTTTAGTCAAGGCGACATATAATTTGTGTTTCTTCTCTACCATATCAGTACTTTCACTGCTTTGCTGGTGAACACATTGTCTCATCTTTGCACACTACTCCTGAGTGTCAAAGGCGGTCGCTCGTGTGAGAGAGCCGACCTCATCAACCTGTACGACATACTAGACATTGTATACTATCACATACACATGTAAAGCCTTAATGAAGTATCAATTACTTCATATCCTATGCTTGCCAAAGGACTTATCATGTCTCTCATGTATATCCTTGGCCACAGGCTCAATCAGGGGACTTTGCATAGGAACTTGTTGTTTAGTAACAACCTTATGTGCTACAACACATCTCACATATTTATCTTTGCATTTTACTCATGCTATGATACTTAGGGTCTTTTATTTAGGCAATGGTCGTAGTGTTTTCACAAAGCATTAACACTAGGTTTGAATTCTCATTTCAAATCCAAGATGTACCTTTAGACATTATCGACCATATAGCCATATGTACTACCACAGTAAGTACTTTTAAATGCGCATAACTATCATGCCCTTTAAAGTATCTTTCAGCATTTTTGTGGAGCCACCGAGTGTCTCTCACAATGGTTGGACTAGTACTGACTTACAAGTCCTACCACTAAAAATGAATATCTGATATTTTACACACCACTGTGTATATCAAATTACCAACAACGTTTACATGGAAACCCTTTTCCATTTTGAGTTTTAAAGTTGATTCAGTTTAGGGATATCTAAAATCAAGAACCAAACTCACTCTAGAAGTCACTAGGGTATCTATGGGATCACAATCATTTACCTTGGACCGCTCAAGAATTTCCATAATATAACTCTTGTGACAGAGAATGGATTCTACTTGAGCTATATCTTTGGATCTTAACTCCAAAAATACACAATGATGTACCCATGTTCTTAGTACCTTTCCTTAATAGGCACTATCAAAATCAAACTATTTTGGTCAATAGTATATCATCCGCTTAAAGGATAATATCACAAACTGCTTGATTATGGTTTCTTCAACCATAAGAAAATATATTAGGTTACCACTCATATGGAACCTTAAATACCATTGTTTGGATGATTGCTTCAGTCCATGAATTGACTAATGCAAAAGTATGTAATATGAGGTAATCCTTTGTAAACCTCAAACATCTATTGTAGTGAAATCTAATAGCCAAAGCATTTAGATTTCTTCATCCAAATCACAACTGAAGATACAAGTTTCACATCCACTTGATGCAAACATAAAAAAAAAAAACAAACAGTCAGCTATTTCCAAAATGAGTATGATTTTAAGCACATAATATATGAAAAGGTATTCTCACAATATATATGCCTATGTATACCCTCTGTAACCGAAAGAGTCTTGTGTTGTTAATTGATCTAACCAACTTGTTTTTAATCTTGAGAATTCATTTGCTTATAAATGATCTCTCGTCTTTGTGGTGGATCAACTAACTCTCAGACTTGATTCTTTCTCAAAGAATTTAGGTCCTTTAATATTGCTTTCTTCCATTCCTTCTAAAAAGTAGGTAAGGCCTCTTATACAGAACACTTTTAGGTCTCTTTAATGACCTTTCACAAGCTCCCACTTACATGGGCAATTGAGGACTTTAGAGCTTGTTCCGTATTGCCTTGTCACTGTGTCTCATAAAGAGATACAGAGAAACACAATGTGATAAGCTTCACCATTATTTGGAAAAAATTCACCCATAATATATATGGTTCCTTTCAATTCTTTTCAGATACAAATTCATCTTCATATTCACTTATGAAAATGTCGCCATAATAAGCTCCCACTTACAACGACTATGAGATCGTGTAATTGACCTTTATGGCCTACGGGGAACTCAAAAAGACTTGATTTGTTCTTTGACCATAATTCATGTGGTTTAAAAGACCACTTAGGAGAACACATGGTTAAGTATAAAGTTTGTATCTCCCTTAAAGAGAAAACCATACTTGATCAATCAAATATGTGTACTAATCCACCAAATGTGGACTAAACAACACTCTCCCACTCACTTTTGGTGGGTTATCTTGAATCACTTTATACAGGACCATGTTTAGTAACATTTCATTACACCTCCTAACAACTCCATCTGGTGACAGAGTACGAAGGGTCATTTAACTAAATAAATATCCTTTTTTTTCATGAAACTCATTGAAACTGGTCAGGAGCAATCTCTATTAGTGCGTAGAATTCTTAAATTCCGTATGCACTTTATTTTCAACTTTATTCACTTATTGTCTAAAGCGCTTGAGCTTCAAACTTATGTGAAATAAAGTAATGATAATTACATGAGTAATCATCAACTATGATAATTAATCTAAGCTCTGTGTCATGCCATCACATTCATTGAACCATATATAGTCGGATGGAAGAAATGCAATATTTTCTCTATCTCAGTTCCCTTACTGAAAAAGCTTTTCTTATTGCTTTACCTACTAGACACTTCCCTATTGGGTGATGAACATAGCATTCTCGAAAAATGCCAATTCAAATTATGTGTCCTAGCCCACCATGACATATATTCAAGTCAACACTTGAATTAGGGTGGTAAAGCAGTCATACACACAAAGATCACCAACAATGACGAAAAAACAAAGAAATGTCAAGGAAGATTGTATCACAAACAGCTAATTTTGTCATGAAAGTCAAGATAGTTCATTTAGAACCCATGAGCATTGGTGCATGAAACAATGAACTTGTAGGCTCTAATGCCTTTTACCCCAAACCTCACGTCATTATCAATTTAAAGCCTTATGCTTAAATTTGATAATCAACGATATTTAATAAAGGATCTTTGATCCTTATCATTCGAGTCTTTAGAGCTTGAGTCCTTTCCTGCTCACTATTGACAGAAAAGAAATCCATCTCAAAATGGTTTATCCTTTAGTAGGAAAAGCATTCAACCTTACTTAGGTCAATCTCCTCCTTAAAGAGTTTATTACTCTTGTGATGTCAGGGTAGTCCTCCCATTCCTTTTTTGTAGAACCTCTTACCCTTATCTCATTTAGGTTTAGAGTGTAGAGAACTTGCTACCTCTGCGGTATGCTAGCCCCAAAGGGTTTGCATACTTCCTGACATCCATATTCAAGCTCCAAGTACTTTGATATGTCATTGAAAAAGTAACAAAGTTTTCACTTTGGTTTAACCTGACTTTCATGTGCTCCTAACAGGAAAAGAGCGTCCTTATGAACAAATCTTTCATTGGACAATATACAATCAACTTCCTTCAATCTCTTTGTATTGTTGGTTATCTAATGTAGATGTTGTCTCATAAAAGGCGTTAAGCCTCAAGTTATATGTGTCAAATTTAATTGACAACCTTTTTCATCTTGTGTAATGGAAGTTTTGCGAAAAAATTTCCTTTTACACAATTCACATGGCTCTTTGTTGTTGGATTTCTATCATGCTTGCACTCTATAGGGTAATTTATGACACACTATTCCCTTTTCGAGCCATGTAGGTCTCATGTCCTCTCATAAGCTTAGTCGAGATGACTCTCAACTTTAACTACATCATGACTCTTAGTCAATGACATGACAACATCTTCTATTTAATCGTATGAGACCTTTCAATATCAGATATCACATTTGTCCCCATTAAATTTATAGTTGTGTTGTTGTTCTTGGCAGCCTTTCTTGGCTTAATTACTTCAAATCATCCCACTTATTTGGCTATTCACAATCTGATTTGATCCAAAAACTTATTTGTAGCACATTGAAGTATACAATGTCATGCACTTGCATTATTCTTGACTAGAAAAATAATAATACTATTGGGTCTACGATCAGGAGAATACGTTTAAACCTCCCATCACACAGATTCCAGTAATAATATTATCATCTATCAAGAATTTTATACAAGTACTTTCTAGAATATGCTCGGTTATATCTCTCAGAAAACTAAGTTTCTGAAAGCTCCCACTTAGATAGATCAATGTCATTAGCTCCCACTCAAATAGAGTATTTGACATTGGCTCCCACTTAAATAAAGCATATGAAACTCCAAGAAGACTTATTTTCTAAGAGCTCCCACTTAGATAGAGCATATAACACTCTTAGAATACACATTTTCTAAGAGCTCCCACTCAGATGGAGCATTTGACATTTTGCTCCCACTCACAAAGTGTACTTGACATTTACTTCTTCATGTCTCTCCTTACATTATTTTCATAATGTCTTATTAACTTCTTATTTGATTGACTTAAGAGTTTTCTTGATTTCTACTATGTTCCTATGATTTTGTGAAGTTAATTTTAGCTGAATATAACATCAAAAATGGAAGGTGAAGTCTCTCTACTTCCAAAAACCAAATTTGATAGGTTCTCAGTAACCGTTATTCAGCAAGGCTTTAGGAATCTTAAATTCCTAAGTGACATGATAGAAGTTGTACTATGTTGCTTTGGTGATTTCTAAGAGGTTCTCTATTTTTCTCAAAGAAATATTCCAAATGTCTTAGACAATTTATATATATATACATATATATGCTTCTTCACAGAAACATTTAGTCTTTGCTCTTAAGTCTTTTATTGATTCAATCAATGGTAGTTGGACTAGGCTTAGGATTCTATTTTCTCCTAAGGTAGGCTTTCAAGTCATACTTGAGGTGTATTTTATTCCTGAATTTCACCATGATCCGGAGTTAAGATGTGAAAATTTCTCCATTTGAAATTTCCTCTTGCATTGATCTGATATTATTTCTTTAATATCTGATCTTCATTTTTAACCTCCCTGAGGTTTATCCAGATCCAAATCCTAAACTTTAGGATTTTGGTTATTCAGGTTCCTCCTCTAGTGCATCATCAATATTTTCTTCCTATTACACCTCTTATTTCATTTCAAGTTCGAATGAACTTTACTCTGAATTATCTCTTTCTTAATCCTGTTAAGGATATTCTCTTTCTAGGTTTTATTTGAGTCTCATACTCTAATACACAAATCCCTACTTCATTCATCACTTAGAGGCTCACATTTCTCTAAGTAATTTAGGTTTGGATCAACATTTAGATGCAATAACAAATAACTTATTCCTTTTCTGATTTACCACTATGTAAATCATACTTAAGATTAAGTTTCTCTACTTGAGTATCATCCAAAAAGAGTGAAATTCTTTTGGTTTGGTGCTTTTAGAACTCTCTAGGTTTATATTTAACTCAAACTAAAATTTTTATGAATTATTATAAATATTTTAGGATTTTTAAACTAATAAAAATCACAAAAATAGCACCAATGAGCCTCCATGCAGATCCAAAAAATACCTCAAAAATGGACAAAAATATGTCTAAAGGTATCTCTTGAATTTAGGGATTTTTAGAAACAAACCGCGCATCAATCGGAGCTAAAATGCCCCATCAGACAACCTTAGAAGGAAAAAAAAAACGTTTTTTTTTTTTTTTTGCGTATTGGGCTCTGCCAAATAAGCCCATTTCGTTTTTTTTTTTTTTTTTTTTTTGCTGGACCAGACAAAACAGGCCCCTACATGCAAAAAAAAAAAAAAAAAAAAAAAAAAAAAAAAAAAAAAAAAAAAAAAAAAATTAAAAAATAATTAATAATGTGACGTCATCATGACGTCATGATGACGTCAGCATAACGTCATGATGACATCATCAGTCATCTTCTTCCTCCAGCCGGGTCAACCAGACCCGGCTGGACTGACGGGTCGGGTCCGTCGGACCCGACTCTTCTACACCCCATAACTTCCCCGTCTGTTGTCCGTTTTTTGCGTTCTAGTAGTCTATTTTCATCGTTTTTCCGTGTTCTACACAATGGGATAATTTTCATGGCCTAAAAATTTCGTTTTCTAATGACCCAATCCCAAAAACGAAATCTGTACAGTTTTGGTATGTGTGTTTATAAGGTTCATGGTCTCCTACATCTTTTCTTCATCTCTTAAGTACATATAAATATGCAGATATGGGTAAATGACCATAATTTAGAAACATACACCATGAATCCATAAAAACACCGAAAGTTGAAGGGGAAAAATGGATAATTTATAAACATATATGTATATATCTGCACACCACACATACGGCACAGAAGAAGCATATATCATAATCATCACCACATTAACCAAATATCTGGAATTGAAATCATGTTTTTATCATCCAAATATCAAAAACGATTTCAACACAGCAATTGGAAAAACAAGAAATATATATATATATATATATAAATAACCCTCAAATCTTGCCCCCCAAAATCACACCGAAACGTACAGATCCAAGAAAATATATTATATATGATGCCATGGTAACTACTCAAATAGCAACATTAAAACAAATGAAGCGATGCACAGCGAAATTTTTTTTTTTTTATCTCATCCTCATATATATGCATATATTCACGCACACCACGGCAGACGCAATTCATCATCTCCGGATACAAATACCGTACGCATACGGGGAAAGACGAATTAAAAAAAAATAACAGAAGCATTTAATCAATAAAATTCTAGCCTCAAGATCAATTTTGCTCTGATACCACTGTAGGGATTCGGGCGTACCTGGAATCCGGTAGACTCGCTTGGTACCCACACGGAATCGGAGCACCGATTTGGACCCCGATTACGAAATACGGCAGATGCACCATTGATAAGGAGAGAAAAGAGAGGAAGCAGAAAGTTTTCTTTTCTACGTAAAAAAGATATCTTTCTTCCCACAAACCCTTTATTTATAAACAATATACAGAGAGACATATCCCTTCTGGAAAGTCATATAATTTGAATTTCAAATTAATAAAGGGAAAATTACTCAATTTATCCCATATCTCTCATTAATTATATGTTAGCCCCAATTCTCATTGGGCCTTACATATAAGCCCTAATTCTCATTGGGCTTAGGCCCTAACCCACCAAGGGTGGATTAGGTGTATTCCTACAGCTTCGATCTCAGATCATTGGGGGGGAGGATACAGAGTTTGATTCTCCTTTTGGAAGAAGACGACTTCTCTATTCTGATCATACTGCTTCAGGTCGTAGCCTTCACCACAGTGAAAATTTCATCATCTATAATCTCCTTCCCTTTTACGGTATGTAGATTCATCACCTCGTTACTTTAACCGTGCACTGTTTAATTTAGTGTAACTTGTTAAGAATTCAATAGTCAGGATTAATATAACTTTTTCCCCTAAACTATCGGTCAAATTTGGTTTTGACCCTTAAATTTTATAGTCGGTGGTTTTAGTCCTTGAATTTTCGATCAATTTTGGTTTTGATTCATGCACTTTAAAATCGATGGTCTTAGTCTTTGAACTTAATTTCGGTCAATTTTGGTCTTAGTCCTTAAATTTTCGGTCAATTTTAGTCTTAGTCCTTGAACTTTCAGTTAAAGTCTTTGTCCGTGAACTTTAAAAAAACTTGAAAAATCAGGGATCAATGGTTATAAATGGCACAAAGTTTAGGGACCAAAACCACCAATCTAAAGTTCAAAGATTAAGACTGAAATTGACTGAAAGTTTAAGGACCAAAATTACCGATTTTGAAGTTCAGACATCAAAATTAAAGTTGGGTGAAAGTTCAAGAACGAAAAGTTGTATTAACCTCAATTCTTATTATTACCTTGTTTAAGTTTTGTTTTCCTCGCTGCATGTATAAGAACACGAGATGATTATATTGCGGGGGAGTAAATAAGAAATGTACTGAGATTACTAAATTCTTATTTCAGGAAATTTTATATTTTTGAAGAGCTTTATATTTAAAATTAGATTAAACTGAATTTTTATCTCATTTTATGAGGCTGATCATATTGCTTTACAAGATCTACACACGAACTTAATTGTATAAGTTTTGCTTGCATGAGATTAACATGACGTGACTAGCTGACTGCGGATTAGGTGTTTGTTGAGATCTACGATTTGGGTACAAAATATGCTGTGAAGAGTTGAAAAGATGGCGGAAAATGAAAAAGAAAAGTTGAGAAACTGCATTAAATAAATATGTTTGAATAAACTTTTGGTTTATTTAACTTTTGTACCAAAAGTTACTTTACTAATCTATTTCTTATTATAAGTTTAACTATCAAATTTTTTTTCTTAAATATAAATATAGTTTGGGATCAATTAATGCTGCTGTGACTATTTTACCCTTGTATAGGAAACAGGGAAGATGAGAGAGAAGGTTTGTAATGAATAAAATATTATTTTAACACCTATTCTTAAATAAGGGTAAAGTTGAAATTTTTTTAAAAATATGTACATATTTAATGCTATAACTTCCACTATTTGGTATGTGAGAAGTGATTAGGGTAAACTTATAATAAGGAACAGAGTGGTAAGTCTAATGAAGCTCCTTTCCCTCTGAAAATTTAGAGAGAGAAAATTATCGGGAAAAAGATAAATAAAGACTCTCCAATTTTTAAAAGGATTATTTGATACACTGAATTTCAAAAAGAACGAATCGGTACAATTGAATGAAGTGTCCAGTGCAAAATCAAAAGGAAAAGTCCAAAAAACTCTCAAATATCTTTCTCTTCGTTACTAAAATGGTATAAGGGAATATCAAATTCTTATAAGAAAATACCAAATTCTTCGTTATGAGAAAAGAATGGTATAAAGGAATACCAAATTCTTCCTTTTCGTTACCACAATAATATAAGGGAATACCAATGTGGTTAGAGCATGTTGATAATTATTCAGCCGAAGTTGGTATTCCCTTATAAGAACTAGGTATTCATATATACCATTTTGGTAACTCAGAGGAAAATCTTCAATGGCTTTTTGGACTTTTCCTTTTAATTTTGTATTGGACATTTCAATCAATTGTACTGATCAGTCATTTCTGAAAATCGATATATCAAATTATCCTTTTGATAATTGGAGAGTTTTTATTTGTCTTTTTCCCAAAATTATTAAGTTTTTCAATAAAACAATGCGTATTTTAATATAACAATGACAAAAAATTGGTAATAAGAACTTGATAAATTTTTATAACAACGAGTATCGTTACTCTATAAATTTTATCTACGTAAAATATTTTAATATTTTAAAAAAATTTCTGATAAAAATTAAATTATATTAGTTTTATAGTTTTTAATTTTACCCCTTAACTTAAAATTATCACACTATATACCTATAATACATGGACCCTACGGAGCGATTTTTATACCAAGTCAACTAAATTTTTTATTATCAAAAAATATATATTTGCTAGTTAGTGAAATTTGTGTCATTTTGACTACTTTACATAAAACTTGTTTTTTCTCACCCGTCCAAACAAATTTCATTATGTCAAATTAATTTTTTCAATAACAGCGAATTTAAAAATAGATTATAATATATACGACTTGTCTTTCACCCTAAATAAAGTCATTTCTTCCATCTAATCTAAAAATACCTAAGTAGGATTGAAACAATAATAATGAGTATTCATTACCTTATTATTAATAAATAATGATATTCATAGACTACTAAAATTATTAAATTTGTCTCAAGTTTTGAGTATTTTCAAAATGTACTAACTAATGATATTCATTTACCAATAAAAATATTAAATTTGTCTCAACATTTTGAGTAATTTCTAATGTTACATTGTTCACTACTCAAAATTTGTATGTTTGGGAACCATTAAAAAAAGCACTTTTTCAAACCAAACTTGGGTCTTTTATTTAAAAAAAAATGAAACCAAACTTAGGTTTTGAAGAAGTTGAAATTTTATGATTTTACACGAAGTCCAAAATAGAAATATGATATTATTATACATGTCATAATGATATACCAAAAATGCCTTTATCCTCTTCCTTTCCCAACACATTAATTTTATATCCTTTTTAGTAATTTACACATAAAAAAATCATTCTTATAACAATCATTTGAACTCTCTCATTTTATCAAAAATTCTTTTCTCACAAAATATATTATCCTTAAAATTTATTCTTTAAAATCATTTTCCCACCTTTTTCTCCCGAAATTATTTTGTAAAAGCAAATCAAAAAGGCTGTAATACTTCACCCAGATAATGTAGAATGACTACTCGGTACATATCATGACAGGTTATCAAGATATAAATTTTTTTTTCCTTGATTCTACCCTTTGTCACTAAATAATGAGTAATAAATGGGGGAAAAAAAGGAGAGGGAAGACAAAAATGGTTTCTAAGTGCTGCTAGATAAATCCAAAAAATAATATGAGCAATGAAAAAAAAAAAAAATTAAGCCTACTATTCCCTGCCCCTGTATAGGCAACAGTCACACGAGCGACAGCTATGTCGGAAAACGGACGACAAAAATGGTGGACGCAGCAACCGATTACATCAAGACTTGCTTAGGAGGTGGACCCCACGATGCCATCATGTTCTGTGGCTCCGGCGCCACCGCCGCCGTCAAAAGGCTCCAAGAAGTGATGGCCATTGCTGTACCTTCCATCCTAAGGGACAGAGTTCTGAAAATGTTGAGCCCACAAGAAAGATGGGTCGTCTTCGTTGGACCTCATGAGCACCATTCCAACCTTATTTCATGGCGACAAAGCTTGGCTGAAGTAATAGAGATTGGCCTTGACCATGAGGGTTTGCTAGATATGGACTTGTTGAAGCTTAAACTTGAAGCTTATCAAAATAGTGGGCGACCCATTTTGGGATCTTTCTCAGCTTGTAGCAATGTCACTGGAATCTTCTCAGATACTCGAGCAATTGCTAGGCTTCTTCACCAGTACAATGGCTTTGCATGCTTCGATTTCGCATCATGGTATTTTAAATTCTTTTTTTTTTTTTTTTTGTTGTTGTTGTTGATAAAGTTCAAAACTTGAAGTGATTTTTGGCCTTTTTTTTTTTAGTGGTCCATACGTGGAGATTGACATGAGATCGGGACAAAGTGATGGGTATGATGCTGTGTTCCTGAGTGCACATAAGTTTCTGGGTGGTCCTGGTTCTCCTGGGGTTCTCTTGATGAGCAAGGCCCTTTATAGGCTGGGATCTTCACCACCATCGACCTGTGGTGGTGGAACCGTGAACTATGTCAATTGCTTCGATGAAAAGGTAATTCACAAATATGTTAGAATCATTACCGAGAGATCTGAAACCTTGTGAATGCATTGGGAAAATATAAGACTACTTTGACTTTTTTTTTTTGTTGGAAGTTAAGGAAGTAAATTAGATCATTAAATTATATTATATGTCACATGTAATTAGATTATACGTTAGTTTATAAGTAGAATAAATTAGTTTTGAGGGAAAAAAATAACTATAGACAATCTAAAGTGATTAATTTTGCATCCTTAATTTCTCCTAAAAAATCAAAATGATCTTATAATTAGGACCAGAGGAGTATAACTTAATTCAGTGATGGGGATATCCTTAACTATTCTTTATAGAAATTAGAATTATGTAATGTGGAATTGATGAGAGTTTAGGTTTCCGCAAATCACTTGAAATATGTTGATTATGAACTTCTGATACTTGAATATACGTCAAGTTCTTAACATCAGTCAAAGTTTTCATAAACAAACTTGGAATCTTATCTGGTTCATGGATGCAGGATACATTATATTTGGAGAGCATAGAGGAAAGGGAAAATGGGGGAACCTCTCAAATAATCCAGACAGTGAGAGCGGCATTGGCATTTTGGGTCAAAGAATACATTGGCTACAAAGAGATTGAAAAACGGGAACAATGGTTCATAAACAAGGCACTTGAGAGGCTTCTACCAAATCCAAATATTGAAGTTCTTGGGAACTTGAGCGCCAAGAGGCAAGCTATATTGTCATTTCTCTTATATACAACCACCAATGAAGGGAATGATATCATGAAGGAAAAGGAAGGGGAGCTTAATCTGTGGGCTGAAACTAGAAACAAAAAAGTTAAGCCACTTAATGGTGCTTTTGTTGCGACTCTTCTGAATGACTTGTTTGGCATTCAAAGTCGAGGTGGGTGTGCTTGCGCTGGGCCCTATGGTCATTTATTGCTCAACATCAACAAATGTCACTCTCTTGCTATTAGATCAGCAATTAAGGAGGTAAAAAAACATTCTTGCTCTCACTAAAATTTTTTTACTTCACAATGCAAATATTGACTGTAAAGATAAGTTTTTGCTAATATCATGAACAGGGTTATGTGGGGCTGAAACCTGGATGGACCAGAGTTAGTTTTCCTTACTACATGAGAGAAGAGGACTTTGAGTTCATACTAACAGCCATGGAGTTCCTAGCAGACTATGGCCAGCGATTCCTTCCCTTGTACAGCTTCAATTTGAGAAATGGAAGCTGGAGATTGAAGACAGAGGAATTTGGGAAGCTTGCAAAAGAAGACAATTGCAACTTTTGTATTCATTTGTTGGATAAAGAAGGGACAGCGAGAAGGAATGCATCATACTTAGAAGCAGCTATCTGTATGGCCTATCGGCTCCCAAAGTTTCCAGCTCAGAGTATACTTCCGGGGAACATAGATCCCAATGTCATTCATTTCAGGGTTTAATTTCTTTTTTTCCTCTACACTGCATACCAACTTCGTGAATATACTGGAAATTGTTGACATTCAATATTCTCTTTACTGGATGAGCATGTATTGCACTCTCTTATATGCATCATCCTCTGTTACTTATTATTCTTGATGAAATGATGAGACAGGAAATAAAATAATCCTCTTTCTGCCTTCATACTGTCATTATGGTCTTACCCCCTGAGCTCCACCAGTATTTCTCTCTCAGATTTTTGTTTTACCCAGTCCAAAGTATGCCAATGTGCCTCTAGCTTTGCCGTCAGAACACGTTGCAGCTGAATGGAGTGAAGGAAACTTTTATAAGCAAAATATTTGTTTTGGTCCCCTGTTTTCCCTTCGACTTCTGATAACAGAGGAGCTTGGTAGGCTTGCAGAAACAGAATTGCATTTCATATTCAGTTGATGGAATGATACTGCGAGGAGGAATATATCTCATACTTAGGTGCGACTAAACATGTGGCTAATCATCTCCTAAAGTACTGGCCAAAAGAAATAAAAACAATAAATTTCCCAGGGTTCCCGGCTGCTGTCTATTACTTCAGATTCATTTTGTTTTTTGTTTGCCAATACTGCAAACTATTTTTTGTTAATTCGTGCAAATTTTATGACATTCACCACTAATAAATCTTTTTAAAAAGATGTTTTAAAAAATTTCAAGATTGTAGATCTTGACGTCCCAAGTCAAATTAGTAATTCTTAAAATTTCAGAATAAATTTGGAAGATAAAAATGTTGATAAAAATATAAACTTCTTTCACTTCAAATCGTGAATGAACTATATTATAAAAACAAAAACTAGAGAGAACAGCTGAAATACTCGTACAGGATCAACTTGGCAAAATCGGGTATTTATGATTAAGGGCTTGAAGGGCACTGGATCAGATAACTGACAGCTTAGACATTGAACCAAGCGTGTCAAGAGTTTCTGATTTCAACTAGAGAACCCTTAAAAATTTCTTTATTGAAACGGGGCATGATCTGTCTTCATGTCATTTCTCGTTTCCTTCTGGAACCACATATACATTCTGGAAATGGATTTTCATAAAAGGACTCTTCAGTCCTAAAACGTGCTCGTCCTTTAATTCCAGGCAGGGGACCGTGTCTTTTCCTTGGAGCTCCTTGCCTAAAATAAGCAATTGGCAAGATCTTTCAGTCTCAGGAACTTGCAAAATGAAGTCAGATTGATGAATAAGTGGGAAAAAGACATGCAGATTTACAGATAGAACTTTAACTTACAAAAAAGAAGATCATGTCATAAGTTATTTTAAATTTCCATGTTCCAAATCCCCCTGGGAGGGTGAAGATAAGTTTTTTTGGTCGTTACCTGCTTCTGTGCATCTGCAGCACCAAATTAGAAAGTGACGGTCCTTCCTCTAACTCTCCAGTTTCCATCTTATCAAAAATTTCAACAAGCCCTTTCCTGAAAATTAAGAAGAATCAAGCCCCCAAATTATATAGGCATTTTCTCTTGAATCGTTGAGCTCGTCAGTTGCTCCAGATATATTTATTCACAGAACTCAGTAAAATCCTAAATGTGATAATAAGTGTGTAAACATTTCAACATTGGTCTAATTTACATTGTAGCCTAGCTGGCGGGCTGCAGCCGGGTATGCATAACTAATTGTGTCAGAAAAAGCCAAAGAAAACAGAAACGGTTGAGCAAGTAATAGAAAATAGAATAGCACAGCGTGAATTAACAGGCATGGAAAGAGAATGATAATGATTAAAAGAAAGTAAATAAAAAAAAAAATTAGAAAGCCCTAGAGGTGGTTGAATATATTAATTTACCAACGGTGCCAAGAAAACTGATAATCAATTTATTTACAATAATATTTCGTGAAACCGTACCTATCTGGGTTGATTGTCTTGCGGTGGCCTAAGAACCTACGATGTCCCTCAACAGCTCTTGCCATATTTCCTGAATGTGATGGAACAAACACATCACTCTCCACGGAGATAACGTAATCCAGTGCTGCAGTCTGAGATGCATGTTTGCCGAATGCTTTCAATTCCTCAGGGGTTGCAAGAGATTCCTGAGATCATTGTCCAATCTATTAGTTAGGTCACCAATATGCCTCACCAGCAGATTGTTGGTCATTTAATTATTCATTAACATATATAAAAATATGCACAGACCTTAAAAATCAGATCAGGGAAGTGGGCTGAGAGCTCTGAAAGATGAGAATTACCACCAAAGATCTCCCCAGCTGCAATGTATATCTGCGTTGATGTTGGAAAACCAAGAGCTTGAAGAAAAATCCCGACCTCCTTTGGAGTCAGTGGACAATATCCTCCAGTTCTCTGTTCTGTTGCATTTATCTTTTTCACCTTCCAATGATTTGTGCCCTCTCTATAAAAAGTTGAATGAATATACAAATAAATATCTGTTGACTGATTAAAAAAGTGACTTCTCTGGAATTATACATGTCTTGTACACAGTAGATTTATATTACTATTCTCACCTCATTATTCTCAGCTCTTCAGATTCTGCATCTGTCAGACCATAAGTGCAACCGGTAAAAGACAACATATCTTTCTCATATCTCAGATGGAGAGCGATATATCTTCCCCCACGTGATCGCAGCCGCTCCACCAACCTCTGTTTTTTCACCGTCATGCATGCTCAGAACCTAATTTACCAGGAAGCCCCAGGAAGACCTCTTTAATGCATTAACAGTGAAGTGTATGGTAATCCTGGGATCGTATGCCTCAATTTCTAACAGTGCAATGGAAAATTATGGAAGTTTTGAACTCAAGGCTTCAATCTAACAACCGTTCATCTTATTAAATTGTTGAATAGTTGCATATATATATATATAAATAATTATAACCTATTTAAAAAAAAAATATCCAACTACTTAAAATTAGTCACTAAATCCCATCACAATGTTCAGATCATATGTTTAAGTTGCTAGGAATGCACCCCAACAAGGAATAAAATAGAAAATCAAACCTTTCCTAAAGTCTCAATTGGAGGAGAAAATCGAAGTGCCTGATAAAGTGCGCGACATCTCAACCTCTGGATGTCAAGAGGAAGATCATTGTTTGCAAGTCGCGAATCTGATTTTGCTACATGTATCACCTGGAGTATTGATTCAAAGCCTTATTCAGACAGATAGACCATGAAATATGTTCCATACTCCACTGGCATGAAATAAATTATAAGGATCCAGGAACAATGACATGAAATGAAACACCCAATCACCCGCTGAACAGCGAACATGGTTATAATGGTAAATATCTCCCATTAAGTTTTTGCTTGCGTAGATACATGTAATCGTACTGACATCGCATGCATACAACAAAGCCAATAATCCTCATTATCTAATATGGACTCTTTTTGTTTGATACAACTGATACGATTTATTTGACACCATATCCTATAATAGGGTACATATTTACATAATAGTATATGCCCTATTATTCGATAATAGGGTATATGCTAGGAAGAAGCCCACTAAAGCCTCCAGACCCAGGACAGCATGGGAGGGCAAGCTGAGGGTATTTCATTGTCTTCTTCTGAAGACAAAGAGTTATTGGCGCAGGGAGTATCTTTTAGGGGTATGGGCCAGTAGTGTGGGTATGAAAACTGCTAGCTCTGGTGAGGAGAGGGCCTGACCTCTTGAGAGTTTCAGGTTCGGCAGTCTTTATTTATTTGCTCCTTGTGTGTTATTTTCAGCATATTCATGCTGCTTCAAGGTGTCCTAGACCTTAGCTCAGAGAAATTGGTTTTTTTTTTTCCCCTACTTTCCATTCTATAGCAAAGAGCCATAATAGATTCCTTATCTTAATGATATATCAGTATTTTCCAAGTTTCCATCTACTTTATCCATGAAAGTTTCAATACCTGATAGTCATTCCATAACTTTTTCATCTCTTCATAGAAAGCCACACCAGACCACAATGTGAAGTGTTTCCTGGCCTGGGGGGCGGTTTCCAAGTTCTTGGGAAGTTGCTTGACAATTCTGACATCTCCTTTCAGGGATTCTATGAAATGATGCTCATCAAATATATCTGAAAATACACTGTGCACAAACTCGAATTAAAAAGAATCTACTAGGAAATGAGACGATGGGCATCTAAGGAGTTCTCATCACATGACATTAAAATTTAATAGATGTATACCCAGAAGTACCTAGAGTCTTGCCAGAATGACCGTTTATCCAGTTGTGGGATGACTAGAGTTGCATTCATCATATGTGCCACAGCCACCATGTCTGCTATCTATAGGAAGAAGATTCAGTGCTTAAGTAAAAAGAAAAAAGAAAAATATGATGCAAAACGGTAGTTCAGCTTTAAGTGTTTTTTAGCCTAAAAAAGACATCACCAATGGCAGCCTTAATCCATCTGGGGAAATTGCATTCTTGATAAGAAATACCCCTAAGACAACTTGGATACCAAAAAGTTCTTACAGTAACTCTTGCACAATATTTATGTACAAACAATCACTTAAATTATCCATCCCTCACAAAATCATAGGGCATACGAACAGTAATATAGCTTAAATATGAAAGTTAGAAGACATTGCATGAGAGAAGGCAACTTACACCAGTTCGCATTTGATTTAGTCCCCCATTACTTCGGACAGTTAGATAACGATCAAAACCTTGGGCACCTGACACAACGAAGCAGATTAAAGGGGAAGGAACAAAGTTAACATGCACTAAACTATAATAGCATAGGCATGCACAGGTTAGCAAGAAAGAGAAAACTACAAATTTGAAGAGGAAGAAAAGAAAAAATAATTCACAAAACCGGCCAGTAAAGAAAAGGGAGTGCATGCCAGAGAAACAAGAAAAAATAATGCAGAAGCTATTACATAGAAGTTATAGTATCTTAAACCTTTATATTTAGCTGTTGGCTTGACACACGGATGTAGACCATTACTAAAAGGAGGATCCCACAGTTGATCATCATGCACCTGTAGCGCAGGTACCTGTATTTATAAAAAAAATGAAGTGACCGCAATAGTTATAAAGAGTAGACAAGAACAAGGGAAGTGCACTGTTATTTGATTAACAAATCTTCCAATACTGTATAACAACTTCAAAACATAGAAAATCATTACCCGTGAAAAAATAAATCTAAAATGGCTAAGCAAACATTTTATCCCAAAAATGTTTTCAAGTGACTTAGTATTTCCATACAACTAAATCAGATTACAAGATAGAAAAGTGTTCCTCTAACTTCATTAACTATTTAAATGTGGAAGTTGCCCAGAAGCTCACATCCGTACACCACCAATGCCCTCATGTAGTAGAATTCTTCATCATACAAACCATGATTAGCAACAGTCATCAAACAATTCAGGTATTGGTAGATAGTAAAAATAATAATAATAATAATAATAATAATAATAATAATAATAATAAAGAACTTAGGCCCGCTTAAGCAAAATCCTTTTTCTGTACATAGTGTGCCATAGCAAAAGACCACACATCGCCAGTTTGTTGAATCCCGCTTGAGTTTCTAATTAATCTCGAAGACTACCACATGTTACAAACATTCACTAACTTCACCTAAAACGAAGCCAATAGGTAATGTTCCTCCAAATTACAGAACGAAGAAATTCTTCCAAACATCCCAAAAAATAAAAAAGGAAATTTTCAAATCACACCCAATAAAGAAAGAAAGAAAGAAAGATGGTGAACGCGATACCTGGCCAGATCGAGATTGAACAGAAAGCAAAGGCTGTGGTTGATCTCCGCTGATATTCCTGAGGTAATAGAGGAATACAGAGAGGGAAATAAGAATGAATAAAAGTGTGTATATGACGAAAATGCGGATAGGTAAAGTTCTTGAACGAAGTCTCGCCCCCAAATGGTTACTAGAGCTGTAGGGGCCTCTGTTCACCATCTCAACTATAGATCTCTATTCTCTACCATCAACTCTTTCTATTTTGCATATTCATCTATTCATAGCATACAAATATGCAAGTCCTCACGGTGAACAAGTATCGGAGTGGCCGTTCTGGTAGGAGGAGGATTAACGGTGAATCATGAAGGAGGAGACCACCCTTTTCTGTTTTTTATTTTTGGCTCAACCAAAAGCAACCCGTTAATTTTGTAAGAATTATAGGAAAATTATCATTATGCAGCAATTTAATATAAATAGCCCAAGTGAATCAAATCATTTCGCTTGGCTGTGAGTTGTTTTATTTTAATTAGTGTTCTTGGAGTATTAAGTATGTAGACGCGATAATTACTTGAAGGTAACGAAGTTTCTTATAATGGCCTTACATTTCCGTTAATCAGATTAGTCGGGTATCGTAGATAAATTCAAATATATATATATAACCTCACCAAATTTTAAAATATCACTGTATGCCCAGAAAAAATGGAATAAAATTTTGAGGATAAAATGACTTTATTACCTTGCTTCTATTTGAAAGTTAAAAACAAGAACTTTTGAGATAAGTATGTTTATTTCCAATTAAATTAAGTTATTTGTAAGACCAAGAGTGAATAACGATAATACATTAACAAAATTAAACCTTCATTAATCAATTAATCATTATGTGGGAAATACATATCCTTATCCTCAAAACTGTCATATTTATCTTGCAGATCACATCTTTTCTTCTAAAATGCTCTTATTTCTTGTTTGTTTCCAGCCCTTGCATTTTTCTTTTTTCTTTTTTTTTTTGAAGCATTTTCACATAGAGCCCGAAGAAAAATAAAGGGAACTAAGCTGAAAACGGACCCCTCTCCAAAAGAAAAGAGCCAAAGATAGTTTAGTGGCTATAAATGATTCTCATACAGTAAAGCCGGCCTCAAAGTTGATATCGGCTACCTACGAAGAGTTCTGACTGGAATGGTTGACTGACAAAAAGGTTGAGTGAAGTGTCGTAGAGTGTAGCCGCCGCGATGTCGGCTCTCGAGGGGGTGTATTGTCACAAGTCCCACATCAGGGAGGTTTCCTTGTAAGAGGGGCCTTATAAGTCCTTGGCTCCCCAACCCTAATTACTAGCTTTTAGGGTATAATTCTCCTAAGGACTTGTGTTCGTTACATCTTAGAAATTTAACCTTTTTTCTTGGCCAGCTTGGAAGTTCAGGTTGAAGATTAGCTCCATTGTCTAATTAATTAATTATGTCGAAATTGACAGAGTACTAGTATAATGCATCCCAAGACACAGTCGTACATAGTACGAGCTGCCGCCTAGGCGCCTACAACATTCTATTTCAGTGGCTTCACCTGCAAGTTGACAAATATTACTGGACATCCTACGAGCTTCGTTTGTGACCAACCCCAATAACTGAGATTGGTCCATTTGGACAGCAATGGTACAAAGACAGGTACTTTTTCTTGTAACTTTCACCTCACAATTTTTGTCAACATCATTTATCATTAGTCAACTAAGTTAGAAGTCGACTCAAATATTTAAACCAAAACATCCCTCCTCCTGCACTAGCTAGTACGTCGTTCATTTGAACATATCCCAAAGATGACCCGGTTATACCATCATTCCCTGTTTCTCTTCATCACACTCGCATTTTCATTCCTATTCCTGCAATCTTCTGGTTTTCTCATCTTTTCCTTGTCTTTTAACTTTATAAAACATCATCTTCTTCAGGTGTGTCATGAACTAATTGATCACCCTTAATTTATCAATGTTTCAGATGGGAAGGTAATGATGGAGTACATAGGAGCAACTGGTGCCCCTGTAACTTTTGATCCTGTGCCTGTCCAAGAAGGAATAGATTTCCACTTCATCCTCGGTTTCGCAATTGATGCAGACCAATCTGGGAATCCCCAAAACGGCAAATTCTCACCATATTGGGCACGAACACTGACCCCAAATTCTGTGGCAGCCATGAAAGCTCGTCACTCCAACGTTGAAGTCATGGCCAGCCTCGCTGGTTGGAGTCTCAATGACAAAGTCATACGTTGGTACGACCCAACAAATCCTCATCTCTGGATTTCAAATGCTTTCTCTTCCTTAAAAACCTTAGCAACCACTTACCATCTTGATGGAATTGACATTGACTATGAAAAATTCCCAACACAAAGCAACTATGCTACTTTTGCATTCTGCATTGGCGAACTTATCACTCTATTGAAGAATCAAAGTGTTATTTCTATAGCCACTATTGCTCCTTACCACCTCACTGTTGTGCCTTATGTCGAACTGTTCAGAGGTTATGGCAATGTTATTGATCATGTGAATCACCAATTCTATACTGATAAGGTTCTGACTCCTCTGAGTTACTTAGAGGATTTTAAGATTCGAGCTGTGGAATTTGATAAGAATAAGTTGCTTCCAAGCTATGAAGTGAATGGAAGGGGAATTCAAGGAGATTTGTTCTTTGCTACTTTAAGCTTGTTGGAACAAAGTGGGTTTGAAGTTAATGGTGTTATGATTTTCTCGGCGGATGCTGGTGCTGCTGCGGATGATGATTACTATTATGAAAGAAAATCACAAGATTTCTTGCTTAATGGCACTCATGTATGAAACAGTTTGAGCTGAATAATGAGATGGGTTTTTTTAGTCCAAAAAAAAAAAAAATAATGAGATGGGTTTTCATACATTATTTGTAATCTGAAGATTTTTACAGGAAGAAAATATTAGTTTTCTGATCGAAATTTTTATAGCCAATAAGATTTTAATGGGGTTTTTCCTAAATTTTCTGAGTTATAATTATAATAGCCAGCTGTTCTAGGGGCATGTATATGACAATATGTCAAAGAAATTTAGATACTAGTTTTTTAGTTGTTAAATATAAAATCTAGTTGATTTTTTTTTATAAATTAAGGAAGCAAATGATCCACTTAATCATGACATAATTTGTATAATATTAAATCATATATTAGCTTATATGTCAAATAAACTAGTTTAGAGAAAAAATTCAGGAAAAATCAATTTTTAAGTAACCTATTTAATTTTTTTATGATTATCCAAAAAAGTTAAGTAGATCTTGTATTTAAAAATGGAGAGAGTATTCTCTTTTTTCTTCCCCTTATTGTATGTCCCGACTTAAATAACTTTTTTTCTTTTTTGGACTCAATACTTAGATATCAATATCATTGAAATTCATAACAACCTGCAATCTCCATCATCAAGTTTTACCATGAGAAAGTTAAGGTGGAGATTGACCAGGATGTAAAAGGATATATCTAAGTTATAAGACATTTTATCAAGATAATACGCATGTGAAAGGTGCTCTCTCCAGCTATGTGAGAGCAGCATCTGCCAATCCCTATAATATTAGTGTAGTGTCATCTATAATATCCCAAAATGGGTGATTACTATTACATCCTCTCATGTAAAAATCAATTACTTCAATACGATCATATAAGATAACAACATTTCTATATGCCCAACATAGATTCAAACCATCCATTATCCCGAGAACTTCGCGATTATCGGTGGCACCAACGAGAGTTTACAGTTGAAACTGACCTAAATAATTTTTAACACCAAAAAAAAAAAACACGCATTTTAATATGCATATTTGAGATCAAGAAAATACCCAGTTTAAATGATTTTGAATTCAACCTCAATGAACATTCTCATCCCGTTCGCATCATTTTGAGATTTGTTTGACCAATTCAATTAGTGAAACACACACATGTTTAATTCCACGTTTCCCCTTTTTACAAGGTAATTCCTCAATTTTTAAATGGTCTTAAAAACGATTTTTCTCTCATGAATTTTTAATTGATCGTTACTTGTTACTTTATATTTATTTATGTTCCTTGAATAAACAAGTGATAAATTTTATGAGAAAACATAAATAAATGATAAACCCGCATACTTTCAGTTTAAACCATGCACTAAAATAAATAAAGAGCTTCACTTGGATCTTCTTCAATGACTAAAAGATCTAAAGAACAGAAAGACCAAAAAGGAAAAAAGGTAATTAAATATTGTAAGTTTTGACACGGGTAAATTTTAACATTCTCGTTAACATATATATTCTCAATCATTAGAATTACTAGAAGATCTAACAAATAAAAAGACGGGAGGTAAATTTTAACAATCTCTATACATTACCTACATTCTCAACTATCATAGATGACTTATATCCAAAGAAAACGTTTTTTTTTTTTTTTTTGCTCTAAAAGATGCTTCAACTAAAATTTAACCTCTTGCTGGGGAAAAAAAACTTAAATTTAACTTATTTAGGAATTGGAGGGAAATAGTGTGTGCCCCACGCTAGTAGAAAGTGCGTACAGTTAAGACTTAAGCGCATCTTAACGCTAATTTAATTTTTAATTTAATTCTCAATTATTTTATTTTAAAATTTCGGGTCTTAATTTTCCTCCATTGTATTTTGGACCTTCGTCTTCCCTCTCTCTCTTAACAAAGCAACGACGACGACCACCGCCACCACCACCAGAAAACGCCGTCGTTTACGAAAATCATCGGAGATCCTTTTCTACATTTGATTCATTCACACGCTTTTTTCACACACAGGATCAGATTCATACTTTCGTTCTTGCTCACTTGATTTCTCGAATTCAAGCTGTTTTTTTTTTTTTTAAATTTCCTGAGGACTCCCCTTTTAATTATTGTATACTTGCTGCATTCGGTGTTTAATTTGCTGAGGTAAAGCGGAATTTTTCGCTTGCTCATTAAGGGCGTTTTGCTCAATAGATATGTTCTCAGACTTTACAGTAGATGTTTAATTTAGACAAGTGATCAGAGTTGTGATTTAGATTTGTAGGGGTATTAGGGTTTTTGGCTTTTAGAGAAGGTTTTTGGGATCTGCAAAGTTTTAAATTGAAGGATTAGTGAGCTTTAGTTGGTTCGATTCGATTGAAATTGAGGTGCTTTTCGTAGCAGCGAGACGAGGGTTGTCTTGATTTCTCTAGAGTTGACTGGAACTTGATGATGGTAGATTGACGATGGTGAGGTTTCTAGGGCTTGTTCGTGGATTCGCTGATGAGCCTAGGGAAATCACCTCTAGGGGTAACGTAACTAGTGAATCTAGTGAAAATGGGTGGCTCATCAGGTTTTTTGACTCGGCGTTTTTCTGTGAATGGATTGCTGTTAGCTACTTGTACAAGCATGATCATTCTGGTGTGCGTGACTATCTGTGTAATCGGATGTATACCCTTCCCTTACAAGGACTTGAGAGTTATTTGTTCCAAATATGTTACATGATGGTACACAAACCAAGCCCATCTTTGGATAAATTTGTCATAGATGTGTGCTCAAAGTCGCTTAAGATTGCTTTGAAGGTGCATTGGTTTTTATTAGCGGAGCTTGAGGACTCTGACGACAATGAAGGGATTGGTAGGATTCAGGAAAGGTGCCAGACAGCAGCTACATTGATGGGTGAGTGGCCACCTCTCATACGACCTCAAACAGAACCTCCAAGCCCTGGAGGCAAGAACATTGTTTTGAACAAGTTGCTGTCATCAAAACAGCGTCTGTTTTCTCTAACATCCTCACCCTCCACGGAGAAGTCTGTATCATCCTCACCTTCTCCAGGGAACAATTTGCAAGAGGATGGTATTGGTAGTCCAATGTCCCCTGACGAGAACAACATATTTAAGAAGCTCATGCCAGGCCCAAAGGTTAGAGATGCTTTGCTTTTTAGGAAGTCCGCGGATAAGGATGATGATGGATCTGAAAAGGACGGATTTTTCAAGAGGCTTCTGAGAGATAGCAAGGGTGATGATGAACTGGGCCCTAAAATTCGAGATGCGTTCCTCTTTCGGAAGTCATTTGATAGAGATGAAGAAGACTCTGAAAAGGAGGGCTTCTTTAAACGGTTCTTAAAGGACAGTAGGGACAGTAGAGGTGATGAGGGAGATTCTGAAAAGGACGGTTTCTTTAAAAGGCTCTTAAGGGACAGTAAAGGTGAAGATGAGGAACTAACGTCAAGCTCAGATGGATTTTTCAAGAGATTGCTCCGTGATAGCAAGAATGATTCTGAGGATAAAACACACAGTAAGACAATGGAAGAGGAAGAAAAAGAGGGATTTCTTCGCAGGTTTTTCAGGGAGAAATTTGAAGACAAGAGGGATGGGAATGATAGGAACAATGAGAGAGATACTCCTCATTGTGAAGAAAAAACTGCAAAACATGCTGAAGAGGATGAAAAGGAAGGGTTTTTCCGTAGATTCCTTAAGGATAGATTTGAAGACAAGAAAGATACAGACGATAAAATTGAAGAAGGTACATCCAATGGTGAGGAAGAAGAGCTTTTTGAGTTTTCTTTGTTCAAAAGACTATTTCGTGTGCATCCCGATGATGGTAAAAGTAATTCAGCCAATGAAAACAGCACAGGTGGTTTAACTGAAAGTAGTCCAGGTACAGAGAAATTTTTTCGCAAATTGTTCAGAGATCGTGACCGTTCAGTAGAGGATTCAGAGTTATTGGGGTCAAAGAAGCACAAAGAGGTTTGCTAAATTTTGATCTGTCTTTAGTTGCTTTGTTTTTGAATGTTATGTTACACTGGTTGGAGTTAAACCAAAAAATAATCAGCGTTTTGAAATCTGAGGTATTTTCCCAGTTTATATTGCATATTAGGTATATTTTCTCTTTATTATGAAAGCTGTGTACATCAGACAGAATCTGAGGATTTATACTGGACATTATATTATTACAGAGTCACTGTCTACAGTATTTTATTGGTGAAACGCATCTGTTGCATGCATTATAATTAAGTGTATGTGTCTTTCTAACAATAGCTAATATCAAAACCACGTGTTTTCTTGCTGTTGACATCATCACTTGGCTCGTGTTTGATGGGGCCAATTGCTCTTTTTGCTCTTATGCTACTGGTCTTAGTGTCCTAGTGTCAGCAATGCCTTATGCTTATCCATAGAAAGGTGATTCTATTAAACTAGTGCTATGGTATGATATAGGTTAAGCCAAGCATGCATTGAAATATTTTTCCCAAAAAAAAAAAAACAAAGACAGGTGACTGTTTTATCAGTAACAGATGGGTATAAAGCATGATATGTTTTGCATATGATACCATGATCAAGTGATATCTCTGATTTTAGTTATGAACTATAAGTTAGAAGTAAAGAGTACTAGCAGCATCAATTCAATTCTGAAATTTGATTGCCTTTTTTGTTGTTAAACATTAGATAAAGGGCAATTTTCCGTGTATTACGCTATCATGCCTTAGTTGGATGTATATTATACCAAATTAATTCATTATCATGTTAATATTGTAGCAGCATCCTGGCTCACCAAAGCAACAAAGTGAAAAATCAAACGCGAAGCCACCACTACCAAACAATATGTTGCAGTTCCGCAAAGGGGCTTACCATGAGTCATTGGAGTTTGTGCTGACATTATGCGAGACATCATTTGGATTAGTGGATGTATTTCCAACTGAGGATCGCAAAAGTGCTCTTCATGAGGTATTTCTCCTGCATTTTTCTTTGATGCATTCATTATTTCTTTAGTCAGCTGACTAGGTATTTTATAGAGCTTTTCTGTTGTATTGTTTTGACACATTTTTCTGTTATTCCTGTGCTCACAGTCGCTTGCAGAGATCAATATGCATATCGAGGAGTCTCAAAATTCTGGAGGTACTTCTTGATATTCGGTATATTATATGAGTGATGTTCATTTAGGCACACTAAAATTTTAATATTTGTTGTGTACTCTGCTGAGTAAGCAAAATGTTATTTTGAGAGGTGTGAAAATTAGTAGTAATTATGGCAGTGCAGAGTCAGAGACTTCATGTGTGATTTTAAATATTTCTTTAGAAAATAAATCTATAGAAATAGTTTGGTTGTCAAGCTTTCGGTATGCTTTGGCAGGACTGGTGGAAAGGTTATTAAACTAGTCATTGCATTAGTTTTTCACATCTCCTATAATCAATGCCTGGAATATACCTTTTTATTGTTCCTTTATGGCTTATTTTAAGAGGAACTGCTGTAAAGTTTTTCATTTTATGTAGTCGCAATTCTTGGCTGTTCATAGTTCTTTCAGGGCTGTTTAGCATTTTACAAAACCGGTTGAAAACTGTTTAAATTAAACTTGCTTTAAATAAGTCTATATATTTGAATTGTTTAATCATTTTTTAAGTTTCTAACAGCATATAACGTAACTTTTGAATCGAATGAAGCTTATCTGTTCAAAACTAATTCTGGTTAGGACTTCCGATGGACCATTTGGATTCATAATCTGATGAAAAGGAAGATTTAGTTATTCAAACTTGAGAAATTCCTTAAAAACATTTTGATGGCCAACTTTGTTTTACCCAGTTATCTAGTCATTAGAATTTAGTAATTGCTATTTACTGCAAGAATACTTCCTTTGATTATCAAAAAAAAAAAAAAAGAATACTTCCTTTGTGGGCATGGCGATTAAGTTACTGCATTTCATATTGCTAACAATTTTATTTATCTCCCTGCTCTTATGTAAATTTTGCTTGTGATATATTTCAAGGAATTTGTTTTCCTTTGGGAAAGGGTATGTATCGTGTGCTTCATATACCTGAAGATGAAGCTGTTCTCTTAAATTCTAGGGAGAAGGCACCCTACTTGATCTGTGTAGAAGTTTTGAAATGTGAAATGCCAAGGTATAAGATAATTTACATACTCAGTGAAAAGGGTCTAAGCAAAAATAATATTTGTGACTTATTCTCTTTCCTGCTATTTTCTTAAAAGCAATTTCAAGGAGGCATCTAGTTCTCAGAAGCTTTCTAAAGGTGGAATTCCTCTAGCAAATGGAGACGCCCTCTTGCAAAAACCACCCCCTTGGGCTTATCCATTATGGACTGCACAAGAGGCTTATCGTAATAGTAGTGATAGGATGTCCAGGTCAACTGCTGAAGCAATAGACCAGGCAATGTCCCATGTATCTGAGGCTAGAGCCAAATTTGTTACTGTAAATCTTTCTGTGGAAATGCAATTACACAGTCAACAGGATAAGGCTGAAGTGGCTGGTGCACGTGGCAGTCGACATCATACTTCAATTAATAGAGGTGCTGTAAGAGAAGTATCAAGAACAGGACATGACAGTGATTTGGAGTGGGTGCGTGTAGTGTTGACAGCTGATCCTGGGGTTAGAATGGAAGATATTGATGATCATACACCAAGACGCCGGAAGGAACATCGCCGTGTACCAAGTATGGTGGCAATGGAGGAAGTGAAGGTGAGCCTTTGAGTGACTTTAACTTCTGTTGATGCAATTATTCTCATTATTTCCCTCTCCACAAGTAAACGGAGGTCAGCCAAGTTTCTTTTTGTATTTTTGCTAGCATATTTACTATGTCAAACTTTTCTGTATGGAATGGTTCTTATTTCTGTTTTCCTTTTAAGAATTTTCAACAGGCTAGATGCAGAACCGACATGAGACTTCTAAATTCAACCTGATAATGATATATTGATTCATCATTAAAGAAGAGCTAATGATAATAACTCATTAAAGACCTATTCAGAGGCAATCTGAAAATGAAGTCCTAATCATAAATAGTATTTACTAACCTTAATTTTCAATTAGTGGGGTTAATGCTTTAGACTCAAATGCCTTCATTGATAATTCATTGTTAATCTTAAACTATCCATTGAAATAATGATATAAACATTAGGCCAAATCGAAAATGACATTACTATTAGATAATAAAAAGTCTTCCTTATCATTCTGTATCAGTGGATTATTCAGGGTTATTCCGTCTAGCAAAAGATATTTTCCTTTTAATAGTTACATTCACTGTAAATGATGGTTGTGAAATGAGTCATAACAGCATGCTCTTTTGTATTATTTTTTGACATTTGTTCATATTAGTCTAAACCTTGCTTTCAACATTTCATTTTTGTTTTTCAAATTTTTGTTAGGCTGCTGCTGCAAAAGGGGAAGCACCTCTTGGTCTTCCTTTGAAAGGTGCTGGTCAAGATTCATCAGATGCTCAACCAAGGGTAAGATATAAATCTTGGAGTTTATTTAGTAAAACCTCAGGAATCTGGAGTTTTTATATTTGACATGATTTCTCTTGTCAGGCCAATGGAATTACTCCAAAAGCGAGTGATGCCTTGTCCGGTGAACTTTGGGGAGTTAAAAGAGAGAGAATACGACGGGCTTCAATATATGGAAATTTACCTGGCTGGGACTTGCGATCTGTAAGTTCACTTTTCTAGAAATATTTGCCCTATATGCAAAGTAATGGGGTGAAATTATGAATTAAAACAAGGCAATGCTTATGCTTAAATTAATCATTTTCAGAATACATAACTCAAAAAGAGGTTGTTTACTTAATTCCATTTGAAATGTTGACATAAGTTAGATATCAATTTTTCGTACAAGTTTTTCTTGGATCGGATGGTGGGTCGAAATTTCTTGCAACTGCAGTCAAATTATTAGTATTATACTTATCGTTGAAATAACAATTTGAAAGAATTATTACTAATTAAATTTTGCAACAAGTTTGACACAACTTTGAGGCAGGCTTTCTTTTTGGAAAATATATCACAGCCTTTTAATGTTAAAGACTGTTGTTATGATTTATCGTGAAAGTGTTGTCATTATAGAGTTATTATATCATTAATTATTTGAATGCTGTAGATATTATCAAGGTAGATGCATATAGTGTTCACATGGTTTGTAGGATCAAGCATGATCCAATTATATTGTCTAGCAAACTAGAACCCAATTTGTTTTGATATACAAAATATCTCTATATTTATGTCCTTTATTCGATCTCTGGTTATGGAAAGTATGATTGTTTTTCGTTCGAATAACTTCTGGGTTTTTTTTTTTTCCCTGTTGGTTCTGTTCCAAATGTGTGCATTACATTACATTGCTAAGCCTTGTGCATAATAGCATAATATTCCATTTTTCACATAGGTTATTGTAAAGAGTGGCGATGATTGCAGGCAGGAGCATCTGGCAGTTCAACTTATTTCTCACTTCTATGGTAGTTTGTCTTTCTGACTTTTCCTATTCCTCTTTATATTCAAAACTAAAATTTACCCAATGTTTTGAGTTTTATAAATTAAAAAAAAAAAAGAGGTTCTTTGTCAAGGTTTAAATGATAGGAGGTTATGTGCACTTAACTCATAATTTGAGTTTTATATGATATATCCAATGTTTTATTATGTTATGATGCCAGATTATTACAGGATGCAGACTCTTGTCTGTTTATGTTTCAAATTAAATTGATTTATAATTACATTTTGATGCCAGATATATTTCAAGAAGCTGGTCTACCCCTCTGGTTGCGCCCTTACGAAGTTTTATGTACTTCTTCTTACACAGCTCTAATTGAAACAATTCCAGATACAGTAAAATTCAAAACTCACGCTTTCCATTATTTGAAAATAGTTAAATGCCTATTTGCTGTCTTTGATGAAAAAACAATGGGTGATTTCTAGGCTTCTTTGCATTCAATCAAAAGTAGATATCCACACATCTCAAGTTTACGAGAGTTCTTCATTGCCAAGTATCAAGAAAATTCTCCAAGTTTTAAACTTGCCCAGGTAATTTAGAGACGTAACTTGTTTAAGAGTATAAAGTATTTTTTCCTTCTAACGTTTACCTTTCTTCCATAATTTGGTGAACATTTTGATTCATGTAAAGCAAATACATAAACCCATGAAACATACCCTCCATATCTTCAATAACTGAGAAATTGGAAAGCATTTTGTTAAAAACTTCAGTTTTCTTCATGTGGTGTGACTTCATCGGCTGTGCCTTTTTACTTCGCCAAAGAATTTCTTGATAGCTTTCAACACTTGACTAGGACATTGCTGAGCCAAAGCATCTTGTTGAGCTTCTTTCGTGACTGAAAAGCCTGCCATTCTTCAATGAAGTTTACACCTTACTTTAAAAGGAATTAAATAATATGGACATAATGCTGGGTCATCCTATATGTTTTTGTGCTTGCCCTTTCGAATACAAGTGAAGTGGGTAGTTTGAACCTTAAAGTCGAAATGTTTATTGACCTAACTATGTTTCTGAAAAATAGATTTAAGTCTTACAAAATATTCCCTCTTGTGCTGTTCAATTGGGTGACGGACTGGCACTGAAGTATTTTTTGTTATTTGGGCTTGAAAAGATTGTCTGAGTCGAGTATTGCTTCTCTTCTCTGTAAAGCCGAGTATAAGTAAATTACACTGCTGAAATTCAACCAAAATCATATACCTTGTTTCTCTACTTGGTTCATTGAATGTTGGAGCCATGTACCATGTGAAAAAACTGAAAGTATAGGCTGGTGAAATGGGGTTCCCTTCGTATTCTGCTGCCACCCATGGTTTTCCTGGAGTGTCCTAAAGTTGACTAGTTATCTTGGGCCTTTGGGTACTGAATTTGACTGCAACATACCACTGCTCGTTATATTCCCCACTCCACCCCTCCTTTCCCATTCCCTCCCCCCTGCAGCATTTATAGTGCTGTTTCTTGCAGGTTTTAATTTAGAAATTACCTCTGTTTCTTTTCAAATGCTGTTACTATTTTACTAACTCTATGAGCTTGTCCTTGATTTTATATTGATTTGGAGAAAATATTACTTCTGTTTTAATTTGATGATTGTCTGCTTTCTTTGATCCAGAGGAATTTTGTTGAGAGCATGGCCGGATATTCCCTAGTGTGCTACTTTCTGCAGGTGTGAGGCTCTGATGCTATGCACATATGTGCAGTCCAATATATGATGCATTTCATGCTCAAATGGCTTTTGAATTGCAACATTTTCCCTTAATTGGGGCTTAATGGGTTGTGTTCTTCCCTTCTCATCGTAGGCATTCTTTTTTGTCCAGGTGAAGGACAGGCATAATGGGAACCTCTTGATGGATGAAGAAGGTCATATCATACATATTGATTTCGGCTTCATGCTTTCCAATTCTCCTGGTGGCGTTAACTTTGAAAGTGCCCCTTTTAAATTAACACGTGAATTACTGGAGGTAAAAGCTAGATGGTTTGTTGTTTAATATATCTTATTTTAAAGGGTTAATTTGATCAGATATTGACTTTCCTCTATATGACGACATTTACAATGCAATTGTGCTAGGTCATGGATTCTGATGCTGAGGGTGTTCCAAGTGAGTTCTTTGATTATTTCAAGGTATTGATGAAACTCTACCCATCTTTGATCTTTCCTTGTTTTTGTGCCTGGCAGACAGCCTGTATTGTTTTTAACTGTGCAATTTGACATGTTGCTTTGACCCTTGTATTCCAGGTTTTATGCATTCAAGGATTTCTTACTTGCCGCAAGCATGCTGAGCGCATTATTCTTCTAGTGGAGATGTTGCAGGTAACAATTTGAATGTTAGCTTCCTGAGGCACCATTATCATTAGTATAGTCTTCCCTTTCTTATTGTCTGTTGTGATAAGTGTCTGTTCCTTGGAAATAGACAAAGGATCTCTGTGGTATGGTCTACTTTTGGTTTTCAGCACAATCCTGGTTCAGGACGCGTCTTTTTTCTCCTTTGCTAGCGCCCATTAGCCAATTCCATATCAACTTAGTTTATTTAGTTACATTTATTTGGTTCTTGTAAAAGACCTTGTAAGCTGCCTACTAACTGAATAAATTACTGCAAAATCCTTACTAAAAGTATGTTAAGTTGTTGGAAAAATATTATTTGCCAAGAATTTGTTGATATGATTATGGTGTAAGGAAAAAATGTTTACGTGATATGAATAGTGTAGAATAAAGGGAGAAAACGAGAGAAGGCAGAGGGATTATAGAGAAAGAAGAGAGAAACAGAGGAGGAGAGAGAGAGAGAGAGAGCAGAAACCGAACTAAGCCATCACATTATGATCTAACAAGTTTCAATCTTACAACAGTGCTGCCTCCTACTAAACTTAGAGTGCTGCCTCCTACTAAAATCTGACGGCTATATTAGGCTGGCTAGCTAACTAACTAACTAACTAACTCATGTATTATTATTATTATTATTATTATTGTTATTATTGTTACCTAACATTACGTCAGATGCATGCTTACCCCTCCACATTTCTTTTTTTGGGGCCGAACCTTACTCTTACACCTTTACATATGTAACTTGTGCATTGCCTTGGAAAGAGAATGAGGTTACCTTTTGCCTTTGCTTTGCATTATCGTTGATGCATGGATGCAACCTTTTGAGCTTCATCTGGCAAGTTCAAATCCGTATTTAGACTTATTGCCATCCCCTTGTCATTGGCAGTCTTTATTCTCATAGCTATGTATCTCTTCTATTGTATTTATGCATATGTGGGGCCATGGAGGTATATCAGGAGATGCTTTCTTAATTACATTTCTCCTGAACAATTTTTCTTTTCTGATGTTCGTGATCAGGACTCAGGATTTCCATGCTTTAAAGGTGGCTTACGGACAATACAGAACCTTCGAAAGCGCTTTCATCTGAACTTAACAGAAGAGGTTTCATTAGTCACCTTTTTTTTTTTTTCGAGCACAGAATGTTTTGAATGTGATTTACTGATTGTCATGATTGTGTTTGTTATGTTTATTTCTTTCCCGGCAGCAATGTGTTTCGTTGGTGCTTTCACTTATTAGCAGCAGCCTAGATGCATGGCGGACAAGGCAATATGACTATTATCAAAGGGTTTTAAACGGAATATTGTGAAGTGATATCCAGCGACCACTTGCTCCTAACATTTGACCATACATGCACAGTGAATGCACGCCAAGTAAGATTGAATCACATTCTCAAGTCACTGGAGGGTGATTGGTTCACTACTTAACTGTGGGGTGGCTTTAGAGTTTTGTTTAGATAATGGAGATATGAATTTAATTGGCGGCAGTTCGCAGCCTCTTCTCCGGGTGCAACCAAGTTTTTAACAGCTGAAGCATTGGCATGATACTGAGCATGGTCTACACAGTATATGTTTTACTTGTTTCATGTGATATGAAACCGTGTTGCTTTTAGAAAGTTGTATTATCCTCTTAAATGCTGAGAGATAGTGCACCCTGTACAGTGATTTTAGTGGAAGTACAGAGCAGCTGAAAAAACTGGCTGTAGAGAGTTTGTTGGCCAGGCCAAAGTTTGATTGATTTATCAACAATCTTGGGGTGGCGTTCTATTGGAGTGCATATATTATTATGCACCTGCTTGCTGCTACGTTTGGATGATCCTCATGTATTTTTTCCACTCATCTCAGCTGTTTGATGAAGTCTGTATGTACTTCCTGAGTTTGATTGATTATACTTACAACGGAAAGTTGTGAGTATAATTCTTTAATTGTACCATGTGTAATTTGGTAGTCTCTCTTTCCTGTCTAATTTTTAGGTGAAATAATATTTCGCCTTGATTGATATCAATTCATCATCGTAAACTTTCTGTCAATTCGAATCTGGGTCCTACAATTTTGTTTTGCGTGCACAAAACTGCCGTAAAAATCGGTGTTCATTTTTGACGTGCATGGATTGATATTCCTGATTGAGAATTTTACGATCCTTTAAAATCTCGCGCGCACAAATTAATTACCTTTTTCAATACGATTCGTCAATACATACTCGAAGACTCCGTAATTTTTTTTTAATTGTCCACCGGTTACATATAAAATGCATAAACAAGCATTCTTTAAAAAAATGTGTGATTAATTTTTAATTCGGTATGAATGTATCTTTTTAATTAAATTCTTTAACGAATGTAACCTTTTTTATGTTACCATTGTTAGTTCCTATAGAGGAGGATTTTTTTTTTTATCATCCTATACTGGAGTTAATTGTTTTAATGGAATAAGAGGTTAGGGAACATTAATTACATATCCCGTTTAAATTAATCAAGATGAGGTTCTACAAAATCACGTAATTAATCTTAGATCCCTACCAGGAAGTTATCGCATACTTATTAAGTTATTATCGGCAGGCCAAACAGTTATTATTGTCTGGTCAAAAGTTGTCACTGACTCATAATTGAATTATCAGTCATTAATAACTTTTGAGCAGACTATAACAACTTTTTGGCCTGATGATAATAACATTTGGCCAAACGATATCAACTTGGGGCCCGACAATTATAACTTTTTAACTCTTGTTCAGTAACAACTTTTGAGCTGTCGATAACAACTTAATGAGCAGGTGATAACAAATTCGTGGGATTTGAGATTAATTATGTGATTTTGTGGGACCTCATCTTAATTAAGTTTCTTACATAGGATTTGTAATTATTTTTCCTATAAAGTTAAGGATTTAATTCATTGATACCAAAATAAAAGTATTGGTTAAGTAAGTATAATCAAATCTGGAATTAATTCGAAGAAAGATCACCACGTCGGCAAATTTCATATTGCGCCAACGTTAGAAGTTAGAACACAAGACTTTCCTTTTTTTTTTAACAACACAGAAATTTCCTATTTCGGTATTTCCTATTAGTCTTTGTCCGGATTCTTGGGCTTGGTCAGTCAGTAACTCTCATCGCTCTCTCTTTTTCTTTCTCTTGTGTCCAAACCTAAACCTTCTTCTCTTCTTCTACTTCCACATGTTTACGCAAAACTCTCCATTATGCCCACACGAACAAAGTAGTAAAACCACCGCAAAAGACTTTCATTTCCCCCCCCCCCCCCCAAATTTTGTGCAAAAGCTTTGACATTATTCTATCATTCTATGTAACAAATTGTCGTCCTAGGTTTCATTCTGCCATTATACTTTCGTCTCAATGACTTAACTCCAATCACCAACTGGTGCACTTTAAGCTTCCTCATGTGATTAGTAGGAGAGTAATTAAATTTTATATATGTGGTGGAAGATTTAACTGAGGCCTATTGTTTGGGATAGCTTTGGAAATAAGCCGAGACAAAACTCCCTTAAATCACGTTGGAAAAACACGTTATACTGCTAATCCAAACAGGCACTAAATTAAATTGTGATTTTGGATGGCGAAAGCGAAATTGATACCGGGATTTCGGTTTCATCCGACTGAGTTTGAGCTGGTTAAGTATTATTTGAAGAGGAAGGTCAACGGAAAAAAGTTTCCCGTTGAAGTGATTGCCGAAGTCGACGTATACAAATACTCTCCCTGGGATCTTCCAGGTTTGTTCTTCGTCGTCCAGTTTGTTTGTTCGTTTTTTTAATTAATAGGTCCACACTCCACATAATACATAATTGTATTTGTTTGTTAACAAGGTCTTTTATTTTTTATTTTTTGTTTTGTGTGTGTTAGTGCAGATAAATCTTTAATGAGCAGTGAGGATTTGGAATGGTATTTCTTTTGCCCTATGGCAAAGAAATATAGTTATGGAGGTAGAATGAATAGGAGTACAGAAGTAGGATATTGGAAGACCACAGGAAGGGATAGGCCTATTTGGCATAATAGTCAAAGCATTGGGATGATGAAGGTTCTTGTGTTTCACTTGGGTCGACCCCCAAAAGGACATCGAACTGACTGGGTTATGCATGAATTTAGGCTCCATAATAATAAGGATCTCTTTATTAACAAAGGCATCGCACAGGTAATAGAATTAACCCTGTATATATATATGACGACAAAAAATCTCGTTCGCTTGATTCTAATGTATTGTTGAATTTCATTAGGTCGCGTTTTTTATTGATTGTATACCATATATCCCTAAGATACCGTTGAGTTATTTGAAAAGATTAAGGAGGTGAAATAATTAATTATGTTAAAGTATTTATATTTATTGTTTTTTATACCTGACGGCTTGTAAAATGATATATAATCTAATGATATATATATATATGAATGTTTCAAACAAAGTTAATGTAGCATGCAAATAATTTATTTAGTTTAATTAAACTCTTTAAGCTAGTGTAAGTATATTAATGAACAAAGAACTGAGGTGTTTATTATATTTAGCTGACTTGTATACTCATGAATTGATATGTTTTGATTATGATTTATGAGTATTGTTGTGAACTATTTTTGTTGCAGGAGTCCTATGTACTTTGTAGGGTGTTCAAGAAGGATGGTCGTGGTCGTAGAAATAATGGTAAAGGGTTTGAGGAGGAAAACTGGGATGATGAGGAAGATTCTATTTCTATTAATAATAATATTGCTGATCATCGTGAACAACCACTTCCCATTCTGCCTTCATCAGTGATGAATGGAGATGAATCTCAATTTGCATGTAATGAGGACGATGTGTCATGCTTGTTGGATTGTTTCACACGTGAAGAAGAATACAACATATTTGCTCTAAATGGAGACAACAATATCAAGGTAATGTTAATGTACGTGATATGTTTAATTTCTTCTTCCTATGTGTAACATACGCGTGTGCTTGTGTTCTTTTTTTTCTTTGGAGTCAAAAGGTAATTGATTTTCTGGAATAATTCACAGATGGATGGAACTAATTCTGAGGAGAAAAAAGAAAGTGAGGGGATTCCATTGGATGATCTTTTTGGGGACTTGGAAGGCCTCAACAACTTGGCTCCATTATCGGATGAGGATTATGGCTTCTCACAAGTTGGATTTCCTACAAAGCCAGATCATTTTCACTGCTGATCAATATGGCTCTTGTTGGCCTTGGCCCTGTTCTGATCTTTTTGTTAGGTCAGGTCATTAAAGAACATAAGAGAAATGTGCTTTATTTTTAATTAATATTCAGACTTTAACGTTGATTTCTTTTTCTTTTGTTTTAAATATCCGGTGTGTATGATGAGAATGAGATATATAGCATGGGCCAGAAAATTTTCTTTTAAAATAACATGAATTGAATTAACTTGAATTAAATGCTTCATATTAAATTTGTATAGCTTTTTTTTCCCCCTAGAATCCAGGTGATATTCCAATTAATAGATAGAGATCAATCCTTATTTACTTATTGAACAAAGCGTTTCACATACACGGCCTGGTTTATACCCATAAAGCATGTTTAAAGAACTTATTCTTTTACACCAACATATAGTTGGTATAGTGGTGTAAGGCCTCGTTAGATCCCATAATGTCTTGAGTTCGAGTCCTAGAGGAGACATTTGTATTGGGAGAGGGGAAGTCACAAACCTCGAAACTTAAGTAGTTGGTTGCTCGGATACCTAATAATAAGATTTAGAAAAGGTGTCGATTAGCTGTTGATATATACTCTCTCTGGTCCCTATTATAAAAGGTAGTCAACCTTTTTACATATACCAATAAAAACATGTTGAAATCATTTATTATGGGTAGATTTTACATTTTTACCACTACTCATTTATTATACACACTTTCTCTTTCATCCATGCATTTATTAATATATAAGGGCAGAAATGGAAAACATACATTTATTATTTTGACTTTTACATATTACCTCTTATATTTTGGACCAAAAAATTTGCAATGTTACCTCTTATATTTAGGACCAGAGAGGGTGTATATACATATAAGAACTCATTTACAAAGTATATCAAACTGTGGGATAGTACAAGATAAAGGGATTGAAAAAGAATCCAGGTATAATACATATATATATTATCTATTATATAGACACACCTGTGATTGCTATTTAACTATAATAATGATTATAATTGCCTTTTTAATTAATTTTCTTTTGCCAGACTTTTTAATTAAATTTCACTAAAAGGTAATTGAGATATTTCTATCTGTAGGTGTAATTTTTGTAATAATTTTACTAACTCGATTGATTTACTTTTTGTGAGAGAGAGAGAGAGAGAGAGAGAGAGAGAGAGAGAGAGAGCACGCATGTGGGCTGTGGCTCCCAATTAAAGTCGATCGAAAAGAAAGGTAGGCACAAGGTAGAGAAATGAGGCTGTCCCTCACGCCAAGGACAGTCAAAGCTGTTGTCTTTGTTTTTAATTTTTATCACTAACTTCTAATTAAGTTGAAACACGCCTCCCCCTCCCACCTCCACAATATTGACAACACACACATACATATATATTGCAATAAATTAGATAAAGTTGCACTGTCCAAGTCTGCCATGGATTCCATAAATAATAATTATCACATCTTTGTCAAATATCCAACACAGACTCGTAGGAATCCCGCCGAATCCAACGTGAGACCGTCCTAACCTAGTACTAGTGACTTAGATTGCAATATATATTCATACATGACTAAATTAATTAAAATGCCGCAATTTCCGCACAATATTATATTGTGCTAGTATGATAAGAATGAAAATGAAACACCCTCAGCAATATTCCCTTTATCCCATCCTAAAGAAAAGGAAAGAATTCATTACCAAGAATGTATATTTTGTCATCTACTCTTCAATATAAAGTTCTATCAGTTTAGTTATTTGTTTTCTTACATGTTTGGAATAGTGTTAGAAGGTTCAAAGGTAATGGGATGAAAAAAAAAGTTTATTTTTGTGATAGTTTTGGAAAAAATGATTTATGAGAGTGATTTTAAAGCTTAAGCAATTTTTATCTCTTATTACATTATGAGCTTTTTTTATATTTAAGCTTTTGAAATTAAGTTTTCAATATGGCGTTCAAATCAAACAAATTATATCAAATGTATTGTTTTAATGAGATTCTACTCGTCATAAGTTAAATTACACAACTTAACTTTCAACCTTTCGGTTTATTAGCTCCCATCCTTTACCTTTAAACTGCATTGTTTGGGGTAAAATGTTTATATTTATGCATATATTTGTTTTCACCTTTAAATTTTTCATAAAATTAGTGGCCTTTTGATAAATTATGGGCGAAAAATTGTTCAGTTTTTAATTTTATATATGATTTTTTAAAGTTATGATGTTTTAATTAACTTGAAAAAATACATTATTTCAAAAATAAAATAAAATCTTTAAAAATATTATAAAATTGAAAACTGAACTATTTTTTGCCCTTAATATATTTAAAGATATCACTTTCATCTCTTGAAATGTGAGTTTGAGCAAGCAACAACAGTAAGAATATTAAATATATCACTAATTTTATGTATAATCTAATTATGAGAATAAACATAAAAAAATTTGCTCCAAATCCAAAAAATGTAGTTTTAGAGTTAATAACGTGAGCTGATTGGATGGGTAAATAAGATAAGACAAGTTCAAGACTTACAGCACACTTAATAAAACCAGGAGATGGACATAAGTTAAATGTTCAATGGACAAAAGTGTTTTTTTTATGCTAAGTAGTAATCAAATTAAAGTTTTTTTCTGGATTTATGATCAAATATCCAAACAACTAATCACTCAAATTTTGGATACAAGACATCATGTTCCAACACATATGTGTTTTTTATGGGACTCAAATACAAGTCTTTAAAGATCTAATGGAGTCTTACAGTACTAAGTCTAGGTATGTCAATTATAGGATACATAGAGAGAAGGTTCTACTCCACCCGTTTCTAAATATAAGACCTATTTAGAAATGTAAGTTTGTTCTTAAATATAAGACCCCTTTATAATTTTTATCAACTTTCCCCCAAAATTATTTCTATTGATGTTCCTAAATGATAAACAAGCAATAGGTGGAGCCTGGAGGGAATGAATAAAGGTATTGTAAGCCTCAAAATTTTCACTCAGGCCCCGGAAGAAGAAGCCCACTAAAACCAGCCCAAAGCAAGAGATGCCACATGGCAAGTAAAAGAAGAAGTCAATGAAATCTCCTCAAATCAAGGAACAATCAGACCCCCCCTTAACTTTCAACTACCTCATTATTTTGCCAAGTCAACACCACTACTTCTTCCGGCAACTACCGTAAAATCCACAAAAGAAGGAGATGATGTGTCAAAAAGAAGCAATAAAATTATGCAATATCAACTACCTTAGACCACTCAAGTATTCTATAAAAAGAGGACAATCAAAACTGTCAAGGAGGAGAATTTATTCAGAAATCATGCACAGTAACTTCAAAGTTATCTCATTTTCTCATCTTTGACTCCCAAAAAGTCATTCCACAGGACGTATGACTCTTGTAAAAAAGTCTCCCGGCTCTTGTTTCTTCTCCGACCCCTCTTGTTCCAGCATCCTGACTCCTATATTATCACCACAAGATGCTCTTGTCACTGTTACATCTCGCTCTTAGTCGCGGCTCCCGTATTGTACCTGCTCCTATCACACATTTAAATTTCCCTTCTCCTTCTCTCTGTATTATTTCTCAGTTTTACATTTTTCTCTGTATTTTCACTTATTTCCCTGTAATTTTCACCATCTCACGACCGTCTCTTGGTCCTTGTATTTAATTCATGATTGTTAGTGATTCCTTGTTTAACTCTTGTAAAGTCAAATGTTTAAAACTATAAAAAAAATCTTAAATTTCATCTTTACCATTTTTGACCATCACAAATATATAGTTTGTAACATCCTAAAAATTTATTTGAGGATTTAGTGGGGGTAAATAGGAATTGATTAATGATAAATAATGGATTATGAGAATATTTGAAGGATTTTGAGGTATCTTTGAGGATTTTAAAGGCCTAATTTTTCCCTTATTTGGACAATAGTAATTTTGGGAGAGATTATTTTTAGACTCAAAAGAGGATATTATAGGAGGAAATAAATAAAGAATACTATGGGAAAATTTTGAGAGTGAAAAGAAAATTTTTTGTTCAAAAGAAATATCTTATTTGGGAATTTTAAGGCCTAGTAGTATATTTTCTCTCTTCCTACTCACAAAATATTTCCTGCCGACAGTCTCTTTTCTTCCTGTGCACTTTTACTATTTCAATTATTAATTCTTCAACCAATCACACTCAACTACTATTTATATATATTATATTATTATTAATATTATATTATTTAAATATTATATTATTATTATATTATTATTATTAATATTATATATACCCCCTCTCACCCTCCATCTCTCACTCTCCTCCCCCTCACTCTCATTCTCTCTCACTCACGTCTCTCTCTTGCTCTCTCTCTCTCTCTCCACCATATATTTATTCCTATCACTGGACTTATCAGAGTCCGTCGGCATAGGAATAGTAAGTTTTTCAGCCAAATAAGCACGTTTTTGGAACCCTGTAAGTCTCCTCTACATTTCTATATCATTAGTTTTTCGATTTATTATATTTGAAAAATTAGACCTTGTCTAAGTTGATAATTTTTGGGAGTCCTAAAATTAATAAATTAAAGCTTAGGCCTCGATTTTATGTTTCTCTAAGTAGATTTTTCATTGTGGGAGGTTTTTCTTAATTATTGAAATTTCTGGATTTTTAGATATATTGAAAATTAGGACTTTTGATGATCTGCGGTGCTAATAATTTAATTAATAATTTTTAAATATTTATTAAGGTCATATGAGGAGATTTAATTGAATGATTTGACTAAAATTTGGACCCAAGGAAATATTGGCGGATTAAAAGTGGGATATTGTGTAGGTAATTATGTAATTATGAATTATTGGGGATTTTAGGATATCTAAGTTTATTATATTAAAGTCTAATATTTGAGGTATAATTTTCTTTAGGAATTTCGGAGTGACTTTGTGTGATTACCTGTGAAGCTAAGGAGTAATAGGTAACTCTGGAAATTTCTTTCGTATGCTTGTGAATTATGTGTAGTTTTATTTTAATTAATTATCACACAATAATAAGTTTGTCACTTTTCAAGCATGCTTGCTTATTGCCTATTTGCTATGGAAAATAAATTACGCTTGTTTTATTTTAAGCATGCTTGAGTATATTGAGTATATCTGAGCTGATAATTATTTATGAATTATTTATGGTGTAATGATAATCGCATTTGCATCCATGAGGGGTTAAGATTTGAAGAGGGGTTATATGATATCCGTACTACCACGTGGTAAGCCATCACTCGGTGCACAGTGGATGGCACTTGTCAGGGCCCCTCCTTCTATGTTTTCCTTTGGCCGGGATTGCATTGGAGTTGTGGGACATGTGACACCTCCTTAGTATGATTCTTTAAGGAGGGGAGCCATAGTCCATACTTGAGCTCTGTATCTTTGGCCGGATACATCTTAGGTACTGGTGAGCTTGAGATAATTCAGTTGTATGAATTAGTTCTCTATCGGACAATATGTGTTAGCCTATGGCTCCAGTCAGCGGAATAAGGATGGACGGTGAAATAAGGAGTTGCATATTGCACATATAAATATTTATTTATGAGTACAATTCATTGAGAATTTAAATGAAAGTTTTCCTTATGTTGGGTATATATATTTGAAAGCCATAAGTTATATGAAGAACTACATGTGTATAATTGGTTAAATTAGAATTATACGTGATTTGCTTGTGTATGTTAGGATTTTTCGGTAGTTACTGAGATGTCGATCTCATCCTATTATTAACATTTTCCAGGTGAATGACCTAATAGGAAGCAAGGGAAGACACTTGAGAAGTGAGCTTTGAAGGCTCTTTGTACTACTTAAGTTTATGTTATGTTGTATTTATTTTGCCATGGACTTAAGACTTTATGTTTTATTATGTTGTATAAATTATCGTGAAGTTTTAAGATTTTCACTATGACATGGGACGTGTTTGAACTAAATAATTATCTATGCTGGATATTGGATAATTTTAATGCTATAATAGCATTTTGGTCAAGTGCTTGAACTAGAATTTTGGGGGGGGTGTTACATAGTTAAGGTGATTTAGTAATACTATGTGATTTTAACTTATTTGACTAAGTTCTTTAAGCTAATCAAATTAAGTAGTTAGTCCATTACAACATATATGTGTGTGTGTGTGTAACAGCCCAAGCCTTGATTAGGATATTGTCCGCTTTGGCGACAAGCTATGTCCCTCACGGTTTTGTACCTCAAGGTAGGGATAATGGCCTAGCCTCCCACACTCACCCGTGAAAACTCGTCCTGATGGGTAGGAGAGTTCAACACCTTATATAGATTTGGAACATCTCGAACCCAGCCGATGTGGGACATTACAAACTGTAACGTGAAAACGCGTCCTGATGGGTAGGAGAGTCCAACACCTTATATAGGCTTAGAACATCTCGAACCCAGCCGATGTGGGACATTACAAACTGTAACAGCCCAAGCCTCGCCCAAGATATTGTCCGCTTTGGCGACATAGCTATGCCCCTCACGGTTTTGTTCCTCACTGTAGGGATACTAGCCGAGGCCTCCCACACTCACCCATGAAAACGCGTCTTAGGGGTAGGAGAGTCCAACACCTTATATAGACGTGAGATATTACAATCCACCCCCTTGGGGCCCAGTGCCCTCGCTGACACACCGACCCGAGCCTGGCTCTGATATCAGAGTAACAGCCCAAGCCTCGCCCAAGATATTGTCTGCTTTGGCGACATAGCTATGCCCCTCATGGTTTTATTCCTTACGGTAGGGATACTGGCCGATGAGGCCTCCCATACTCACCCGTGAAAACGCGTCTTGGGGAGTAGGAAATTCCAACTTCTTATATAGGTTTGGAAAATCTGGAACGACGTGAGACATTACAATATAAGCAAAAAGTGACGTGAGGCGGGGTATAATCACGTGTAAAATTATTTAATTGGCCGCCACACCAATAGAATATAAATATATAATGAAGATCAAATACCGTACGTACACGATTACAATTTATTACACCCCTCCTCATTGTCCAGTCAACAACGTACGACCAAATATCGTCAAAACCACCCAACTCACGTGTTCTTCTCTGACTTCTCTCCTTCCTTCTGTCGTACCCAACCTTAACACGTATGCCTCCTTCAACCCATATTTCTTCCTTTCGAGATTCTCAAATATGCTTCCACGTCCCCATCACTCGCCACCTGTCCCATTACGTCCTACTCCCTTTTTCTCTCCCACACGTGTCCCCTTTGCGTGTCACCCTCTCCCCACCGTTATCAATACTCTCTCTCTCTGTTTGGGTGTGTGTGTGTATATATATGTCGTGGCCATTGTTATCAGAAGCGTTTCATTATATACAATCAAAGTTTCTGAACCTGTGAGGAGGGGTTATTGCTGTTTTATGTTTTGATTAAAATGGAGGCGTCTATGGTACAGATTCAAAGGACATCGTCCATTGAGAGAGAGCCTAGAACTTTGAGCATGCAGCAAATGCAGTCTGCTAGGGATTTGGCTATTTTCATCTTCAACACTAAGACCTTCGAAGAAGCTTCCACAATCTTCACTCAGGTACCACCTCCTCCATCATATTGTACAATTATATGCTACATATGTCTTATAATATAAGAGTCAGCTGGTTGATTTAATAAGGCCATTACACTGAGTAAATACATAGATCATGATATATGACTATATATTTCTGTTTAATTAATTATTTGTGGTGTTGATATGGGGTATCAGGGATTGGAGCCAGTGGTGAAGGCGGCGTGTGATATGAGGATGATGGATGGTGTGGATGATAGAGAGGAAGCTGAGATGTTAAAACATGCTGAAGCAGTTGTTGCAGCTTTCAGAGACGACATAGCTTCTGCTCCTTTCTAGTCCCTCTTTTTGTAAACACAACACATCAATACGCCTGCCTTATTGAGCTGGCTATACATGCATGCTTACCTTGTATATATATACACAAAGCAAAGCTTCAAGTTTTGGCCTCTGATTATTTATTCCATAATCATATGCTGTTTGCTACAGTTTTATGGTGCAGAAATTAATTAAAAGGTATTGATGTGGGACCGTCATATTCAAAATATGGTAAAGTTTAATAATTATTAATTAGACGGCTGAATTATATATTGCTGCCATCATAGGGGCATGGTGGTTTCTTGAGGTCTGGAAAGCTAGTATTGGCACGATTATGATAATGAATTTAATTAATAGAAGAAAAATATTATTCTAATTTCAATGATTACTTAAAAAAACTTGAGATCTTTCGGTAATATATTATCTCTCAAGAACCAAGATGAGAAAGGAGATTGATCTATTTGCTATAAAGAAGACGACGCACTAGGCGTGTTAATAATGGAATATTATTCATAAAAAAAATAATGGAATATTATTAACTATGGCACTAAATTTGACATATATCTAATTGATGATAATAATCCAGAGCATTATATTTTTTTTTTAGATAGATATACAAGAAAAAGGTTGACAAATTGAGGAGAGGATGCATGGTTGGGGTCTTGAAATAATATATGGATATTCGGAGACCGTATTGAAGGACGACCTTATAACTTGTTCAAGGATGGGTAGGTTAAAATTTAAAGGGTCTAGATGACGGTTTTCTTAAATAAACTCATCACTGTGATACACCATGGAAGTAATTAAAAGTTGCTTTTAATTTATAAGTGAATTTGTGGTTAAAAGTTAATTGAGCACACCACAACTTCAAACAAGATGAGTATTGTCATAAAGGGAGCCATCCCCACAGCAAATAAAGAACTTTTTGTGTAATCTGTTATTCATTATTGGATGGCATTGAAACAATAGCTCCAATTCTCACAGATACAACATTGCACCCTGCAAGTTGCAAAGAATTAGGATTATAGTTAGGCCTACTATACAACCAGCTGATACAAAGTTCTCCATCTCAAAATTGCTGCTTGAATTAATTCCCTCTAATGCCTATCCATAATCCTTTAATTACTCTTCTTGAAAAAATATCCTTCCAACTCTCATATTCTTGAATCCATATCCAATTCAGTTTGGTGTTACTTATTCTTCTTGCCACCTGCAAGAATTCGCTGGATCTGAAGCCCTCTGCTAAACGCTTGGTTGTATAAAAGCCTGGTTTGGAACTCTGAAACAAACGGGAACCAAGCCAATATTGTAATTGGTGCAAATATAACCACCCCCATCAGGTAATCATACCCTCTTGCTAGTGCTCTCACAGAAGACCACATTCCAATGCCCTTCACCACAGGCCTGCATGCTTGTGCTATCTGCTCATCATGCAACAACACTCATCATTAGCAACTTCATGTATACTTCTCCTTACCCTAAATATGAGAGCTAGTTGGGGTTGACTTTTTGTCCTAAATATAAGATCTTTTTAACACTTCATACTAACCCATACTAATTTGCATGTTTAACCTATAAACGAATGTATAATCTGATGATATATATAAGTTATTTAGAAATATAATGTAGTATATGATATATTTTGGTAGTTTATTTAGCTTCTTTAATACTTCCAAATTAGTTAATTGTGCCTTATATTTAGGACAAAAGCTAGTAAAATGATTTTTCATTAATTAACCACTCAATTAAGCTTTAATATATGGAAAACACCGGTACCATGACAAGAGCCCATCCTGTTGGTAAAAAGGCAAGTAGACTAGCAAATATGTCACCAACTGTGAGATCCAGAAGAGTGAACATCAATACCAAACCAGCAATGAAGCCAATAAATAGAAATGATTTCAAAAGGCGGAACATTAGCTGGAAATCTGCACTGAACTTCTTTCTACCCATAGACACTATCTGCAAAATAGATTCAGATGGATCCCATCGCCAATAATCAAAATAATGATTTCTAAGTGACTTATTTAGAATGAAATATTTTATATAATTAACTTGCATACCAACCTTTAGTATCAGCATAACAATTAGTATGACTATCCACGACAGAGCATAAATCTGGAGATAATTGTTTATAAGTCAGAAAAAAAGCTGAGAGCAGGATTAAGTTAACAATTTGACATGAAGTGAAATATAGCGATCACTTATTTTATAATTACCATGATGCTCTTATCGCCATCAAATACATGTAGGCGATACACAATCCCATACTGATAGATAAAGAAGCGCAAAGAAAGAACAATCTCCAAGAACCTGCCTATAAGACCAGTGTGTTGTAGATGTTCTTGTTCCTCACCCCACCACGATTCCCAGCTCTTATTGGCCGGAACACCAATACCTCCATGACTATTGATCCATTTAGACCAATCATCCCAATCCTCTACTATCTTCTGCCACTCGAAACCCGAAGGATTAAAGATAAAAGGAGCAAACAACCAGGAACACACCATAAACCACGTTGAGCCCGCCAGAAAGATATATGTTGTAGCATCTTTTGTATATCCATAAATCATGTAACATATAAGCAATATAGCTAGCTCTAGCCCTTTGACAAAGTGACTCCTAGAATATAACCGATAGTTATCTGCAAACTTCTCATGCCGGACCACAAAACCACGCCCAGTGGCTCTGTACTTTGCGCCACCGTGCAGGAGAGTGCGACCAAAATAATGCATCCTTGTTCCTAGAGAGAAAGTGAAGAAAACAGGAGATAGTTGTAACTGCATAATTATGACATCTGTTAATGCTGTTACGAACCCTCTCTCCAGTCCAATTTCCATGACCATAGGAAGAATCATCAAAAGGCCTATCTGAACAAGGGATTGCGATGCCATTGCTGCCTTTAAGGGATCATCTTTGCTTCTCTTAGCTACTTTCATTATGGATTCCTCCATTCCACTCAATGATAGGTAAAGTCTTCCATATAGGAAAGCATAAACTGTAATTACCACAACCTGCGAGTTACAAAAGGAAACGTTAGTTCTAATTCTAAATGCAGGTGGATAGTAAGCAATACTATCTCTAATCCCAAATTTAAGAGTTAGTTTAGAAGTAATTTTGGTCCTAAATATAAGACATTTTTCCATTTAACCCCTCATATGTATCATTTTCCTCCTAACTAATTTTGCCTTACTTATAAACTGATACATAACATAATCGAATGATACACATAAGTATTTTAGAAAGATCATGTAACATATACTATGATTAACTTATTTAGCTTCCTTAATCTTCTCAAATTAGTCAACTGGCTTTTATAATAAGCATAGAAGTAGAATTAATCAAGCTCCATATAGAAAATTTCCACTAAATTCTACATGGATTATAAGTATTACCAATGAGCTGATGTAGAATCCAACAGTGGTAAAATAGCATGACAACATGCGGAAGAAGTCGAAACGATGTCCCAGTCGGTAGATATCCCTACTCAGTATCTGCTCTCCATTACCACAAGCCACTTTTGCTTCAAAAAGTGAGATTTGGTTAAGTCCCACATCTCTACCTTTTCCAACTTGGATATATTCATGATGAGTGATATTTCCACGTCTTAGCGTTGAGTTGAAACCTACATAGGTAAAAGGCCTCGAATGAATAGCAGCAGAAAACGACAGTTTAGAAATATGTTTTACGAATTTATATATACCAGCAAAAATGTCCTCGCTAAGATTGATGCCACGAGAAGCCTTGCTTATTCCTCCACGGGTAATGTGGAAAATTCTATCAAAAACGTCTGGATGACCATAGTGAAATCGAACTCTGTCATTGAACAAACCTTACCGTAAGACAGAGAACTTTGTGTATCATACACCATCTAATAAGATAGGGTCTAACATTGTCTTTATCTTGTTATTAATAGGAACTTCATGGTTTATCGTCCAACCGAAACAAACACTTCTAAGTCAACAATCTAATATTTATTAGATCACTAGAAAAGGCACTTACTTTAGGGGTCTTGCCAGAACTCTCTGACCAATTGTGACAAAACTTGTTTCTTGATTTGACATAAACCAAGCCAAGGAAGAAACACTGTAATGAGTTACCAAAGTTATCAATAATCTCTTGATGAAATAATAAACATCACGCAAAAAAAAATGTCAGTTCTATGTGGAATAAGCTTCAATGGACCTGCCAGTGAATATATGTTCTCGAACACCTAATATAGTAGGTGGGCGGACCCCATGATCCCCACCAAATTCTTCCAAAAGGTTACGCATTTTCAGAGCTTCCTCCAAGTAATTATCCTAGAATAAAGTTGGTCATCTTGTTAAGAATTAGTTCACATTATCAACTTGTTACAGTAGTGGAACAATTTTTAAGTAACTTTTACCTGGTTCATGTCTATAGTCTGAAGGGCTTCGCCCCGAGTAAAAATGATGGCATGATTCTGATTTTCAGGCTTTCCTTCTCCTAGCTTTGCTGGACCTGGAAGTTTTATCCGATACACTTCCTTCAAATAAGATACAAAAACAATGTCATTCATGAAAATACAATCCGTAGAATAAAACTTCTCTTGTTAATTATATGCATTTACTTGGTCAAGATTGTTCACAGCTTTGATCAGAACAGAATAATAAACTTTCTGGGATTTTCCGCCTTCTCTTTCTTCAACATCATCAATATATGCCACACGAAGAGTGGGATGGCTACATATGAAGTGAACGTTAAAATATCCAAAAATATTACATGCAACTAAAAGGACCCAATTTGATTAGAATATCAGCCAAAAAAACATACTTAACCATCAAATTCAAGATATCTGTTGCACGACGATCACCACTCCGTTTTTGATTCCCATAGTTCTGGCAGGTAGCAACATACGTGAATTTCATGTCAGCCACAGACTCTAGATTGGCATATAAGGATCTATGGCTCCTATTATCTTCATCCGAGGGATCAGTAAGAGCTTTATATCCATCAAGTATCTCTAATGATCACAAGAGAGTAAAAAGATTATTATATAAGTCATATTATATTGGAAAATAACTTCCTTATTCATTTCGATTATGAGCATGACAATGCATTGCCTAACAAGTGACAATATCTAGCTCTATATATGAGGACTTGAAAAAAAAATCTTCCGTTACCTTTTTCATTGGCCATATCAAGAAAAGCTTGAAGCTTCAGAGCCCGCCGGTAATACATCATTCCTCTAACTGCAGTAATAATTTATAAATACAAGAGATTTGCAGCTACAATAGAATAATTAATAGCTGACCGAATACATCATATACCTGTCCTGCATAGGGTCTGTCCTCTTAAGGAAGCCCAGAGTCTAAGCTGCAATACATTCTCCTCTTTCTCCATTATGTCACTATATGTTTTACAATCAAGACGCTCCATGAAGTTATTCCACTCATCTGAAAAATCATAACATTTTAGCCAGTATCATCTTTATCATTAAAAAGTCAAGCTAAGTTAGTCATTACAAACCAGGGTAGATCTTTTGCAAGTAATATATGGTTGACACACCATCCTCATTTTCAATCTCAAGGTCATTCTTTGAATAGATAGTCTCCTCACTGTAGTATGGAGTTAGGACACTGCAATATAAAGGGAAAAAAAACACATGACCCTAGGACTTTGAATCAGCAGTGACAATGAGGAATGTGGACAAGAAAAAGCATGTGCCGGGTTTTTTTTTTTGGGGGGGGGGGGGGGTGTAGGCACACACATATCTTCATCAGACCTGAAAGAGAGCATTTTCCGAACACGTGGCGCAAGTGGCATATCCATAAACAATGAATTAGTGAAGAAAGCAATCCTTCTACGCGCTTCGAGGTTTGTAGGCACATCAATGGCGGATTCCTTCATCGTCAAGAGAAGATATAGACGCCTTATCTGAAATTATACCAAGGAATTATAATGTTTCATCACTTTTAGCAGCCTCCTGAATCATCCAAATTGTGGGGGGGGGGTGTTTAACAGTTACAATAAATTTATCAAGTACCCGTTCCTCCGATTGTGCAGTAACAGGAGGAGGAAATAGTATAGCAGGTCTTGCATCAGCACCATCAGCAAAAAGTTGGCTTTCAAAATCCTTACTATGGCCAAGCTCCACCAATTCACTGATGAACATCATCACAAAAATAAAAGTCAAAGCGAAATACGACATGAAGTCCACCAACATTTAGTGCATGAAGTACAAATTTAGTGCATCAAGTTCACCAACTTGCTTTCATTCACCATCATATCCCTAGTAACCACTTCTAGCATGTCTTGCAGCAATAGAATTACGGCCTGTCGCTTGGATGGATCTGCTTCTTTCTATAATGTGAAAGGAAAGGGCAAATTTCAGAGACAAGAGCCATTTGGAATACATATTTTGCAAATATAGTCGAATTACCAAAATTTCTACAAGCTCCACAAACTTCTTGCAAAGGGAAGGTAGAAAGCCTAATTGGAAATTAGTAAGAAGTGTGTTCTTTGCGATGTTGCTTTCAACTTCTTTGATGATGATGGACATTATCCTGTTCCACAATAATGATTTCAGATGTATTGGTTAAGTCATGAAATATGAATATGAATTAACCTTTTCGACGAAATACCAAAAGCTACCTTTTCTCATTCTCTCCGACCACCAAAGTGTTCAGGATATTTTTGAAAGCTTCATAGCATTCAATCACAGCACATTTCATGTATTCATCTGCACATATACGCTTCCAAAGATCAGAGTCTCTTCCACGAAATTGAGCAGCCATATCCACTGCTACATGAATCTGCAAATGTTAAAAATTGGGTCAACTACATTGATTGTTGACAACCATAAAAATATCACAATCGAATAAGCCACACTGACCTTGCTTGCGAGCAGAAATGGCGGCCACTGAAATATTTTCAGGCTAGGATCTGACAATGAGTAAGGAACCAACAGAAGATCCATCTCCCTGGAGTAATGTAAAAAAAAAAGGTCATGCAAATTTATCAAGAGAAGGAAGAAGAGAAGCTATGCGTATAAACTAAAGCAAGAAATCAAAAGAGTTTGTTTCTGAGGCCTTTCCTGTCACTTAAGAGATCTTCCTCACGAAAACAGCAAATAATTTCATTCCATAATTGAGAAAACTTAGCAGCTTCACTCCTTCGGCTCGCACTAATCTACACAAACACACATAAAACATGAGATGAATAACTTTATTTAGCTTCGCTATTTAGCAATGAGAACAAACAATAGCAACCTCGGCAAATTTCTTGGACAGAGAGAATCTCTTCTTTTGTTTCTGGTCAGTAGGCACCAAGAATGTGTTGAATGCACCAGGCAATGACTGAAAACGCGATCTTAGCATGCCCAAAGTTCGTATCTATTGTATTTTACACACACAAAAAAAAAAAATAGAACAAAGCAAATATTATCATCCTAAGTTTTCTCCAGACTTTGGCAAGCCCAAAAAAAAGATAAAGTTGATGATAACCTCTCCTAGACGATTAAATGCTCCATAAATTCCACCGTAAATGGTTGAGAAAACAGCATACCAAATCTGAGTATCCATAAAATAAACCAAAAGTACAGGAACCCAAAGAGCCACAATTGCGCCATAGTTATGATGAGCTGCGCCAACAGAAGATCATAGATTGACCAATTAATGCAGAGACAATTGATTACATTAAACTCATGGAGAAGGGAAAGAAGAAAGAGCACCATTAGGAAAAAATTCGTGCCAAGCATAGTTGATACGATCGATATTCATTATGTCCTTCGTGGGACGAATTAGAGGTCTTATCTGCAGAGAGAAGGAGTTAGGAAACGAGGCTAGCTGGTAATTAGTGTGTGGGCTAAGGAATGTTACACATGCAATTCACCTGTACGAAGAAGCTGAATGCAAACTTAGATGCCAGGAGCAGGAACCAGAAAATAGTGTACCTATAATTCAAAGAAGAAATAATATTGATAATCACGGAAATTTCTATTTTTTTTTTAGCAAAAGAAAAGGATCATAATACATTTCAAAAACAAAAATGTCTGTGTAGAACTTACTTTAGGAGAGTAAGTTGGCTCTCATGCATTCCCCTCCCAATATAGATTCTTGGCTGCGTACAAAGGAAAAAATCATTCAGAAGTTGAACATTGCTTTCATGTAGTGTATGCCATTCATGTATACCAAGAAAAATACTTCATAAAAAAATTGTAATTTGATCTTTCTCCAAAAGTAATTCGTTGAATTCAACGTATATTGGCTCTTGGGAAATATATATTTTTGAGGTTGAACTTCGACTTTGCAAGTTGTCTAAAAGCAAACTCGCCGAGGAGGCCGGGGCATTATTATTACCACACGTGGTACCTCCGCTAGCTATGCACACACAAAGCATATAACAAATTTCAATAATGCTTAAGTTCCATTTATATATTACTTTAGAATATGTTTTTTTACACTGAAAATCGTATAACTAATTTCTTATCAACGTCATGTTAGAACATAAATTTTAGGCAATGATTGCTAATTTTCGAAGCACAAAGGGCTGCGGCAGTTAAATTTTTATAGGATTAAAGATCATGATGCCCTGAAAGTATTTTTAAGCCCAATATAGCCTCGGAAGTGTGAAAAAATGATCAATTTGCACCTACATCACGGAGCCCCTAACCACCATTGTACATGTATGCATAGTATCCGTGTAGACATCGATTCACTGGACACGTGTTGTCAGAGAAGATTGTTGGCTTCTTCAATGGTCCTATTTATTTTCTTCATCTTCTTAGGTATAAGTTAGGTAAAAAACATTGAATGTCTCTGCTAAAATCGACCCACCATTTTCAGAAAGAAGGACAAGAAAATCCATGGGTGACTGGAGCTTAGTGTCGTTGACCGCAAGAAGCAGGAGGAAGGTCACCGTTCTTATCCGTCGTGGTAGAGAGGTTGAAGACGAAGGCTCGGCAAGGGTTTGTCGATGTGGGGTGTTGGCTCCGCTTTGTACCTCATGAATAGAGCTTAATCTAGGCAGAAGATTTTGTGGTTGTAGGAACTATCAACAGGTATGTATGGTTACCTCTTTCTTCCCCCACCGCCGATGAACAAAACCGCTGTCAGAATTTTTTTGTTGCTCTGCTCTCTGTTTTCTTGGATACATCCCATATCATCTTGATTTCTAGAATATTGCGTTGAGCGTTGTCCTTTTAAGGTCACAGAAGGTGAAGGAACGAAAAAAAGGAAATTACTATGAATTAGGAGAGAATATGTCCCATATCTATTTTCTCGAATCTGTCCCATATGATCTTGATTTCTTGAATTTCATGTAAAGCGTCTTCCTTTTTAGGTGACAGACGGTGAAGGAATGAAAAGAGATCCGAATCTCTTAGGGTTTCCTTTTCTCTCAAATGCTCTCTCTCCATCAGCAATGAAATGAAACAAGCTGGAGCCACTCGAATACAAATTAGGATCGGGTTAGGGTTTTTTTTTCCAGAAATTTCACTCCCTCTACTTAATTATTCACAGCTCGACACGTGTCTCATATTGACATGTGTTTCTCTCAAGCCATGTCATATTCACACATGTTTCTATCATGCCATGTCATCTAGCTTCAGGCCACATCTTCTTGGCACGTGTCTTTGTAGTTGCCACCTTGCTACACTAACAGATGGTAACGTTGACCATTAACATTAGGTGCAAATCGATCATTTTTTCACACTTCCGGAGTTACATTGAGCCTAAAAATACTTTCAGGGTATCCATGATCCACCTCTTATACTTTTAAGACATCCATGATCTTTAACCCAATTTTTATATTACAACAGGGTGGGCTTGGGTTTGGACTTTGGACATGTACCAAGGAGGATTTAATTTAATCATTGGTAGATTATAAATTAACTATTCAAATAAAATATATCTATATATACTTTAGAATTTTAATATAATGAACGAATAGTAATTAATTCAAGGGGAAAATAGAAGTTGAAGTTTTGTGTTCACAACAAAAGTCCTCACTAGGTGTACCATATATAAATATTAGCCATATACACTCTTTATACGACAGATCAATTTTTTCATTTGAATAAAACTGACTTAAAAGTTGCCCATCGATGTTTTGGTTCTAAGCTAAAGTGCATATTTGCAAACAAATTCAACTGGGAGTAGGAGAATTATAATTTAGTTTCAGGCCCACAAAGAGAAGTGAACTTTAATCTGCAGGTGGACGAAATATTGAGAGCAATGCGTAAATAAATATACCTGTGACCACCATAAGAGGAATCTAACGGTGCGCCAATCTGAGTTTTCAATCCAACGCCGGAGCATGGGGAAAAGAAAGAGAAAAGCTCCTAGTAAATTTGGGAGAAGATATAACAGAACAACCGCGGCATACAAAACTGGAAAGCCCTGGTATTTTTGTGAGATTTTCGAAATGAACTTTAGTTGATAGAAAGAGTTTAACAGCTTCTCTAGGCCATGAGGCAAACCCTTGAAGGATTGTACGTAGCAGATTGGAAGAATCATAGCCCACGCAAGACTAACAATAAGCTTCAGAGTAGTTCTTAGCACAGAACTGAATTTCCATCTATGATGGCCAGGGAAGAACAAGATAATGTCCAATACACCTGGATCAAAATAAGAAGGAACAGATATATTAATGGAAAATCGAAGGCAAACAATAAAATAGATGCAGTTAAGTGAAGGCATCATCATACTCTGAAGTAAGCGTAGAATGGCTGCTGTAATGAATATGCTAGAGAGACTATACAAGATCTTCATCTGGAATACTTTCACCAGCGGAACATCTTGCCATGCTATAATGAGCATTATCTGTCATAATGTTCAGCCCGTGTCATGACAATTTCTACAAACAAATGTTGATATTAAGAATTTCCTTAATTATCAAATACCTGCAGAGCCAACAAATAGAAGGTCCAGAGACGATCAAAGCTATGGAAGATGTGCCAAAATGTTCGGGTCTCCACAAAATTAGATTTGCCGGTGCTTCCATGTGTTTTAGGGGGACCCCCCTTTCTTCCCTGCTACAAAATTTTTCATTAGCTTCTAATAACAAGGTAGGATATAAACTTTTCTACAATTAGGGGCACAAAATTTTATAATGCAGATACCTGTGCCTTGACACGTGTCGATTTGAAAAAATCACCATCATCACGCATGGGCCATCCAAGAGAAAAGCAATCAGGTGACCTGTAAAAGAAGTTGATATGATAAACCATTTTGTAAATTTAATGAAAAATTAGACAAGCCAACAAAGTCACATTCAGGATGATCCTAAAGCCCAACATACCAGAAATACTCATTCAGATCATCATAGTTGCACCAACTTGAATGAGGAGCCGTTCCATTCATGCTCTTCTGTGCTTCCTGAATAAATTATGTATGCGTAATTCATCAGTCGTGTTTCGTATGGTACTAGAACGGCAGTGCCCATGTCAGACGACAACATACCTTTTCAATAACTCGGTACAGGGGCGTTATAACCTTTCGAAGGAATGCCTCGTCGTCACCACCATATGAAGGCTTGATATTTTCACCAGTAACAATGCTGACATGTCCAGCCAATAAGCCATGGAGCTCATATGCCATCTGAAAATATAATTGATTATTGTTGTCACAATCATTAAAGTTGAGTTCTATAACACTTTTTACCTAAATACAGTTTGAAAGGCATTCTGGCTTAACAAGTGATGTAGTAACTCGTGGAAAATCTGCACTCACATTGTGAAATATATAGCAAAGACATTCTGGCATGAAGCGAACATTAGATGCCTCGCCCCAAATGAGAAGATACAGACCCATGTAGAGTAGCTTCCTTTGTTGTATATCCTGCTCACCTTGGGGGAGTCTGAGAAATCATTTTGCACTTTTATTGTTAGAAATTTAGGACTTTTGTTCTTAACGGAAAAAGTTAATCAACAAAGAAGTTAATAAAGGTCACTGATATAAATGTTACATATGATGCAGGTACTACTGCTTCTCACCGTAAACTATGTCTTCGTCCCATAAATTTGCACCACTGTTTGTAATTCTTAAACAGCTTATTCATCACTTCATCAACAGCAAGATCATCAAGCTGCAACAAACCAAAACAAGAAAGCCAAAAACATGAAGCTGGGACCAGTAAAAATTAGCCAAAAAAAAAAAAAACAAACAAGGCAGGCTTCTCTAATAATAAGGTGAGAGGCCTCTACGTGCCTTGTTGAGTTGTTCAGGTTTTGGATGTAGCCTTATATGAGAGTTAGCAAGAAGCAGAATCAAGTGCTCCCTCTGGTTCATGACGCTGTCCCTCTGCGTTCAAATAAACCAAATGCATTAACATGATTTGTGCAAGTTGTACAAAAACATTGAATTCAGATATACGCGTATATAAACGTTCACTCCAGGTCCTTCTGTTGGGTCAAGTGCAAAAGACATGCCTGAAACCCAAACATGGCTCTAAGCCAATCAAGAAGATCTAAATCTCCAGTTTTCTGCCTCTTTTGCTCGAACGAAGGTGGCCAGTTCAAGCCACCAGTGTTACGGAGAGCCGAAACAGCAGCATTGATCTGTTAAAGAAAGAAAGCAAAAAACAAAAAAAACTCGGTTTAATTCCTAAAAAAGCCTCAAAATTCCGCGTCAATTAATAGTTGCAGAAGTAATACTTCTTCAAGCTGCATGATAGGCTGAGAAGCCCCGGCAGAATCCAAAGGAAGAATGTTATAAGGTGTATAAATCCCCGTCTTCTCCTGGACATCTCTAGCAGCCTCGATGATCTGCATGCACAAAAATTTATCTCCATCACGACTCAATAATTTGAATTGAGTTATTGTAAAAGACAAAAAAAGGACGATGAACTTCCATTGCCAAAGTGGTTAATAGGATATATTTGAGAACTAACCTCAGGAGATACTTCTTCGACGTGCTCGGTCTTGTTAACAGCACAAAGCACTTCAAAAAGCACCCCAGCAGTTTGGTAAGCTTTACCAAGCTGGGCTCTATAAATGAATTTCAGGAGCAAATATAGCGTAGGAGTTAGTAAGCATACAATGAAAGCAATAAGTAAGTGGGCGAAAATTCATATGTGTATTTACCTATCTGCCTGCTCTCCCTGTGCAAGAGCTCTGACATATTGTTCATAGTATTGCTTATAATAAGCCTGGATTTCTCTTGCATCCGTCTTCTTAACCCGAGAGGCCAAACTGGTTGCATTGTCCTGCGTTTGAAAAATTGTTTGATTTGAAGTATCATTGAAAAGCCAAGTTTAATACAAAGTCCTCTTTTCAATTTCCAGAAACAAGCATGAATGAGAAAAGGAAATGTTCTTATTTACCCTCTCTAACCGCTGGAGCAATAGCGTCTTAAACTGCCTTACACCACGACCACTGGAGCTTTGATCTAACCGATGCGCCTTCTCAAACGCATAGAACCGACCTTACAATAACACAAAAAGCAAAATCAAAATTCATAAATAAAAAATGGGGCTAATAATAATTCAGAAGAAGGAAGAGATTTCAGTTTTGGTAACAATAACATACAAAGGTAAGCAACCCGAGGACGCTCGCTTTCGATCTCATTAGCAATTCGAAGAATGGGAGCGATGGAAGCGAGTGAGGATGGAACAACTTCATTGTCAAAGACTTCTGTGGAAAACGTGGAGGCAGCACTTCGCGAAGGCGGCCTTACAAGCTGCTGTCCCGGCTCTGGATTGCTCGCCATTGTCGCAGAAAACCTCGAGGGTGAGATCTAACTCTCCATATCTCAATTCACAGTTTAATTTCCAGACGATCCCTGTCAGATTAAACGATTTCAGTTACGCATTTCTGAAATTCACGTCAACAGTGTTGAAATATCAATTAAATTATTTATTGCATGTTTCTTTCATATATAAATTTAAGCCAACGTGATTCATCCCTCAATAATAATGTGTGACTTTATCTTGGTGAGCTCATATATACGCACAAATAATTCATATTTCAACAAACAAGACTTCGTGATTTAGAATTCAACAGGAAAGAGCTGTACGGACAAATCTCAATGCAATTAACATGAAATTGAAATTGAAATTGAAAACAGAGGAGTATGGGAAATCTAACAGAAACGATGAGTGCATGAGATTTTTGAAACGAAGAAAGGAAAATGGACCTGAGATTGTAGAGTCACACACAATGTGAGTGTTGGGAACGAAGATCAAAATGATTGGGAGGGAGGGAGGGAGGGAGTTGAAAAGGCGGGAAGGAACGGTGGAAGGAGAATGTGACAGTTGAAAAGGGATGACACGTGGCAATAAAAGAGCTGGGGATAGAGGGAATGAGCGAAAGGACGCCTATCTCGGAAGGAAGGCCAGATAAGAAAATATTGAAAAAGAAAAAGAAAAAGAAAAAGAAAAGGGTACATCCTAAAAAAAACTAAAAAAAAAACTCTCCAAATATACAGAAGGATTAAAAGGTTCAACCAATCAAAGAAATGATAGATAGATTTCAATGACTAAACTGTCCCTTTATAAGTTGAAATGAAATGTAGAAAATTTATTTTAATTTTTTTTTTGCCAGCAGAAAATTTATTTTAATGAATAGAAGGTTTGTAAACACAAATATAGAATTGATAAAATTCAATAAAAAAAAAGTTAGTAAATGGTTATATGGAGCTGGTAAAGTCTGACAAATAGAGGGTTGAGACATGTTTAAGTGAACCCAATAAACACTTATAAAGAGCTGATAAATTTTTTAAGCTCAAGTGATGGTATATTTGTCATTTCATTTAAATTTGTGACATGACATAATACCAGTATATATGTGATTTATCTGTCTTTTTCCAAATTCATTTCACATGTGTTTTCCTATTTTGAATGTCTTTCTATCTTTTTTTTAAAAAAAAAAGAAAAGGAAGGAAGGAAAAATAGTATTGTTGGCGTGGCTTTTGAACGCTTCAAGCATTGAATTCAACGGAGGCCCGATTTTCTCTTCTTCTCCTCCTTCCTTTTCTCTTTCTTTTCCTTTGCTTTTCTTTTTTCTGACCTGGCTGTAAGTAAATAAATATATTAAATAAATTACCATCCTAGGTCAACTCCACAAGTCAACTGGACTCTATATCTCTAAATGGTGATTCTTGTGGATCACACGTGTCACATGTGCCATGCAACACAGTGCACTTTGTTTTTATAGCTAAATTAAATTAATTTTCGAAATTGAGTCGTTGCTTGCGAAATACTATTACTAGTGGCATATTATGATTCAATATTATATTACAGACGCACGTTGATTTGATCGTATACGGTACGGATGTTATTATTGTTCTATGTATTAAAATTTTTTATATATTATGATCGAAAAGGCTAATTAAGCTGAGGCAACTGTATTTTAAAATTAAAATGGTTCTACAATTATTTTCGACCCCTGATGATAAATCCAAGATACATGAGTTCCTTTGCCTTTCGTCTGAGACATATGGATTGCTTCTAAGGAATTAATTAAAGGTCAGCTCTAGTATTTTTTCCATTTTCGAGAAGCCCGGCCATGTCAGTTATGTCACGTAACATACGTAATATGTACAATTATTAAGAATTTTTTATCACACAATTATTAAGAGATCATTTGTTTCAAACAATATGCAAACATACACAATGTACTTGAAATTGAACGATTTTTAACCGATATTTTTATCAGTTTGGCTATTTCTTCTGGAAGCTGAAAATTATGTGAGAGAGGAAAAAAAAGAGAGTGCTGTGTGGATCTCATTTCTCATTAAATTTTTTTGATGGCATGAAAAGTAAATTAGAATAATGAAAACCAGCAGAGAAGTCAATTTTTAATATATACAGAATTAGATGAATAAAAAAATATTCTTTTTAAAAAATAAGTGGCCTGGTTGGAAAACTGAAATTAAAATAAAAGGTGCAATGTTGGTATAATAAATTATAATACAATTAATTTAACTTTGCCACTGCCCACTGGTTTAAGGTGAAAGGGTAGGGACGTAGGGTGGAGTGTGAATATAATTACTAATACAAAATGAAAATACCTTTTCCAAGAGAAAAATAATCTGATCCTAAATATATAACCTGTTTAAAAATTTATGTTCGGTTCTAAATATAAGATCATGTTCAAATTTTTTTCAATTTTATTTTTAAATTATCCTTATTGATGGTTCTCAATAATAAACAGACAATAGAAAGAGGATAAAAATAGAGTGGTTATGGTACTTTAGTAATATAATATAATATGATTTTAACTAATTTAATTAATAATTTTAATGTAATAAGACGATTATGTTTTATATTTAGGATTGGAGGAAGTACTACTATTTTTTAAACAGAATATCGATAGAGTTGACCTGGATGGCTACGGGGAAACGCAGAGGATAAAAAGAAAAAAAAGAAACGAAAAGAAAAGGACCCACGTGGGCCTGAGACGGCCAATGTGAAGAGTGCTCTGCCGTAGAGCGGCAGAGGCTGATATACCAACAGTTGACAATTATGAAAGGTCCAAAGCAACACTCATTCCCCCTCAACAATCTTTATTAGTACTTTTATTAATTACTATGGTTTTTTATAACATTATCTATGGACTTCACATAATTAGAGATATTAATGAATCTAAATAAACTAATCTACTTATTTTAGCTGTTAAAATAAGATTAAATTGACTTTAATTTGAAAAATTAAAAAAGATAAAATCAATTACTTTTTACCGTTTATATTTACTATTATATTTTTTTCTCAACTAATTTACATTACTTATAAAATGATATAGAATCTAATAACATATAACATATTTAATAATCAAATTATATATTTGGCTTCTTCAATCTATCCTAACGAATTTGATGGTGAACTACCTAACTTTAATGTTACATGATATTTTTTAAAAGTATATATTCATCGTTAACTTATATATTGGCATATTATTATGACAGATTGATTTATAAAAAATATGAATATATGAGGTGATTTAAAAAATTGTATGTTTATGATGAAACACCAACCCTAGCTAACTATTTTATTTAAGAGGGAGTAATATTTATTTTAAAACATAAAGTGTTTGAACTCGCCCTGTAATTATTTTCATTCATAAATTTTATATTTTATGTGCACTAATAAGATGGTGTGAATATAACTAATAATGTTGGATTAAAATTATAATTTACATTGAAAATGATAAAACCGAGTGTTATTCTATCCTAATTTTTTGTTTGGAATTAAATCGATGGGGAAAGGGGAGGGATATTTTTCATCTCTATTTTGCGTGCCATTTCTTGGATGAAAAGGCAAAGAATAATTGAATGGAAATATGATGTGAAATTTATATTGCTGTCCATACAATACAATATGAGTTGGATATGAGAATAAAAATGAGGAATATGCCACGAAGAAAGGGAGGAAATTGCACTAATTATCCGTGGCATTAATTTCTTCACAAGCCTCGGAGAATTTTATTTTCTCACGTATTTCTTCACTGCATATTAAATATTTATTTTGGATTCCATTCTTGGTTTTTTTCATGCCGAAGTAAACTTATGAAATCGGACAAAACCGAGTAAACTTATGAAATCGGACAGATTTACTTAATCTGGTTTTATAAATGTTGGTTTGTTACTTTCCAATCTTGCAAAGAGTGAGGTCTCAATTCTCATCAGACCAAAAAACAAAAAAATCTCAATTCTCATTCTCCCTGCGTCATGAAGGCAATGTTTTCCCGTCGAAAGGGACAATTCATTTATGAGTTGGAAAAATAATGCTACATTCTTTTGATCTAATACTCCCTACGGTGTTAATTATAAGATCACTTTAACTTTTTTGATTTTTTTTTCAGTTAAAAAAGAAAGAACTTTCAGTCCCAAAAAAAATCTTTTTTCCTTGAAACTAATTTATTATACTTATAAACTAACCTATAATCTAATTTTATGTGACATATGTTATAATTTAGTGGTCTAATTTGCTTTCATAACTTCCACAAAAAAAGTTAAAATGGTCTTATATTTAGAACCGGAGGGAGTAAAAACTAGTTTTTCTTTCATTATTGGATTTGACTACTTCTCATACTTATCGTTTTTTTAAATATTCCTATTGATTGCATATATGTTAAATGAGTTTATATCAAAAAATAATCTAAATACAAACTATGTAAGAGATTATTTTAAGAAAGCACCCCCACTTTTTTTTTATAAACAATTTATTTATTTATTTTTTAATCTGCGTTAAGTACATTTTATATTAGCAACCAAAAATAATACTAACTCAATACGTGAAAGGTGTTCCATAGATGCTGGATCTATTAGAGTGTGTGTGGATACTTAACACTTCCAAAATAATTACGTCATATCAGTCGAAATAATGTTTCATCAGTTCAGACCACTGACAGTTTTATTTTATGACTCAATCACACACTACATATGATCCTTAACAATAGAGTCTAAATTAAATTAATATGTGAAGATTAATAAAACTGAATAGGTTACTTAATTTTATATGAATGCTAATTAGTTCAAACTTCATATAGCACTTAAGTTTATAGATAAGACAAATTAATTTTAAAGGTGATAAATATAATTACTTTACAATAAGTATGTGGTTTCACTAATATAACAGAAAGTCAGTTGCCTCTTATATTAAAGCTGAAAAGTAATACTCCATCGATTCTAATTATAAGATTAAGTTAATTTTTTTAAAAAAATTTAAGGAAACATAATAAACCAGGAAATATTAACATATGCTATATGTAATTAGATTATACATTATTTTTATGAGTAAAATAAATTGGTTTTGATAAAAAAAAAATATAAACAATTTAAAGTAATTTATTTTGTATTATTAATTTCTAAAAAAATCAATTTGATATTATAATTAACATTAGAGGGAGTATATACGTTTGTAGATTTTAGTCGGTGATGCTTTCATACGAGAATTGCTCATTGTACAAGAGGAGGACAACGAATTTATCAGTAATTTTTGCAAATCTATATCATGTAAAAATATAAAACAGGCTTGGGGGAAAAACTCAACAACGCTTTTGGGGAGTTGGGGACTGAGTTACGTTGACCTGGTATTAAACTTAATTATTAAAATAGGTTTCCCATTCATCTCAAAACCCAGTCAAAATCGTTGACGAACTCAAACTCAAATGAGACTTGATCAGATGAGCGTCTCCATCTAAAATCTTCTTACCTTTTACACCTATTTATTTATCATATCATTATTGTCAGCCAGGTTATGTATATAAAATGTGCAGCCGTTCCCCAACCTTATATTTATATTATAGGAACCTAAAATCAATTGTAAATGTTTATAATCTATAAACAACGCACCGTTTCGATTTTTAATACTTTGAACTGACTGGCTGACAAATAAAAAATAGCTCAGGAAAAAAAATAAATGAACATATGGTAAGTTGCAAATAGATTAACAGTAAATAAACTAAAACAGAAAGACTACTATACTCTACAATGGACTGTTTGATACCGGGAGGGGCGAAAAACTTATTATGAAAAAAAAAGTTGAAAATTGAAAGAGTGGGGTTATAAAATTTTAATAAAGATGACTTATAAGATTGAAGAGTATGAAAAATTAGTTGAAAGATTTTAATCTCACTTCTCTCTGACTTTCTTTTAATTTAACTCAAAAAATTTTCATGCCCTTTATTCTAAAACACATATATGTTTCCGGAAAAATAAAGTTAAATATAAAAATAAAGAAATCACTGGCGATTGGCAAATGAGCATTCTTACATATGGTTCACAAATATCTGTGGCTAAGCAAAAGGTATAATCAGCAGTTCAGCACTACTACTCTGTAGGCATGTTTCAATTATTTGAGTACATAATAAATCAACGTGTACAGTAACTAACTCCACCAAACTAATACGCCAAATTATTGTGCTCGCACATCTTTACAATTTTTTTATTTATAAATATCATGTGGATAGAGTTCAATAAGATGGGATTAACAAATAAAACACCACCCCGACAGATTTAAAATTCACACATATTTATACAGGATAAAACGACACCCTCCGGTCCGCCCCAATTATAAGAGGAAATGTGAAAAATCTATCATAATAAATATTTAATTTTCTTTTTATTTTTGATGAGTTTTAAATACAAAGAGGGGATATATAGAGTGATACTCCCTCCGGCTCTAAACATAAGATTAAGTTGGCATTTTGTGGAGATTAAGGAAGCCAAATAGACCACTTAATTTAATATATGTCACATATAATTATATTATATGTTAGATTATTAAATATGGTAACTTAATTTTAGAAAAAAAAAAGGATAAACATAAATATGTCAATATGGTTAATTTTACATCTCAATTTTTTTTTAAAAAAGTCAACTTAATCTTATATCTAACATCGAGGTGAATAAATGATATAAGAATAAAATTAAAAAATCACCTCAATTTTACTTATATTAAATGACTCAACCACCAGTACTTTGGATAAATATATCTTATTCAGATAAAAAAAAAGATAAATATATCTTATAATTTTGGACCTGATAGAGTACTAAAACCAAGTCAGATTTTGTATATTACAATGCAGTAAGGAGGCTAGCATTTAAACGAGAAATCCTAATAAAACGAGGTATGAATAGGATTAACAGCAACAGAGGGGAAAACATGTACTAAAGCTAAAATCTCTAACTCAAGTTATATTATGAGGTTGTAACCGGGGTCCTGCATTTTTTTGTGATACTTTTCTCCTGCTTTTTCTGAATTTTAGCTATTCATCAAATTTGATGGCTAAGAAATTATAAAATATTGGCCCATAAATCTCTCCCATACCTATTTATTAGGTTACATTATCTTTATATTTTTATCTCTTTTTTTTTCTTATATATTTTCAACCATCATATTTGATGAATGGCTAAGATTTAAGAAAAACAGGAGGAAAACACCACAAAAAAATGCAGGAATTCCACACCGCCCGTAACTCTGTATGAACCCTGTCTTCACGTAACGGATGACAAACGGAAGGTTAAAAGTATCACCAACAAGAAGAAGTCCAGTATTATGCATCCAAACCAAAACATAGAATCATCATTTAAAAATGGCACACATGTACATTTATTAAGCCATTTCAAAATTAGTTAAGAAATTATGAAATAATAATTTTTTTTTTTTTTGAGGATAAGTATGAGTAGTATTTTACTGTTACAGTTACGCCCTAAAAACAGGCATGTATAAGACGCAAGAAGTGAGAAAAGAGACATAGGCTTCTCACCTCTCTCTAGGAAAGAGCCAAGTCATTTCCTCGCTTTATCCAACCACCGTCGCCGTCCTTCTCCTACCACTCCCCTCTCTCTCTCTCTCTGTCTCTCTCTCTAAGCCTTCTTAGCTGTCCTTCACTGTAGCCTTTTTTGTTCCCTTCAACCTCTTTCGTCGTTTCTTCCTCCTTTCCCTTCTTACAAATCACTCCACAAAAATTAGTCCCACCTTTTCCCCTCTTTCTCTTTCTCTTTCCTTTTTCTTCTTCTCCTTCAACCACTCTCTCTCTCCCCCTTCAATTCGCTCTCTCTCTCTCTCTGCGTTTTAGAATGCCCGCTTGGTGGGGAAGAAAGTCAAGCAAGAGCAAGGAGGAGCAGCGGCAACAGCAGCAGCTTCCTCATCAGCCTGAATCTCATGGTGGGATTCCGTTCAATTTCATCAAATCGCCCATCAGAAATGGTGTCATCAAGAAAGGGAGAGACAATAAACCTAAGAGTTTTGACGAGGTCTCTACTACTGCTACTGCTACTACTACTGGGATTCTTTCTCGGACTTCGCCTAGAACAAGTAGAGATTTAACTCCTATCTCTGCTCCTCCTGTTGGTGGATCGCCTTCTGGGTTTTCTTGTTTTGATTTTGATGGCGGCGAGAAGATAGGTCACCCTTTACCTCGACCATCGGTTTCGTCGCCCCAGAGCCTTGTGAATGATCAGGGAGATGGAGATGGTTTGGGATCTGCGTCGATCTCTGGTTCAAGCGTCAGTTCTTCTGGGTCTTGTGATCAGCATCAAATCTCTCAATTTGATGCCATCAGGTTGGCTTTCTTGAAAAAAAAAATAATTCCACCTTTTTATTTATCCCCCCCCCCCCCTTTGGGATTTTTGTCTATGATTTCCTCTTTTTTTGTCATCGTCTTTTTTTGGAAAGGGGAAATTTTGCAGAAAGCTAGCTGTGCGTAATCATCGATCAATTAAAGTGGCTTTTAACTTCTTCGATTTCCGTTTCCTTTCTCTCTCTTTCTCTCTCCGTTCATGATTGTGTATAGTTGGACTATAATTGCTTATTTATACTTAGCTTGAGGGATTCCTTTTTAGTGTTCCCCATTATTATTACAACAAATAACCTTGAGAAAACCAGCTAGCTATTCCGTTTCTTCACTTTTTGTTCAGGCTCTCATTTCCCCTTCACCCTTTTTGTCTCGCCGACAGTCTTTCCCCCTCCGTATGTTTAGGTCCGGGTCAAGACAAATTATCTCGCAACAAGAGGTGTTTTTATTACTCTCTGCGTAAGTACGCCTATCTCTGGACGCATACGTGTTAAAAGGTCTTAATTAATTGTTACTACCTACCTTTGAAGACTTGTAAGCTCATCGGGAACAGATGAGATTTATAATTTGAGGGACGGGTATCAAATGTTTTGTCCTATCCTTTTTCTGTAGTACCCCCTCCGGTCTGATCCTAAACCTGTTTACCTAATTCACCAAGATTAAGAAAAGAAGTTAGTTAGTTTTTCTGAAGTGACCATCTCATTGATTGTATTATTGACTTTCATTAATTTACGTTTGGAAAGATGGTGCATTAATTAGGGATATCTTAGAAAACAATAATAATTAATGAGATAGACAAAAGATAGTGAGTAGATATCCTCTCGACTCCATGCTTCTGGCTCCGTTCTTTCGGATCAGTGGTTCTTCTAGATGGCGTTTATGCAACATGTAATCATGTATGCATAATAGTGGCTTCCATGAACTCTCAGATGTGGTTACATTTTGAAGCAGGGACGCTGATTGTCTGTATATTCCTTTTAGTTCCATTTAAGCAACAAACATAAATGATACATTGATTTTCGAATTTACCTGTACAATAGTGCCAGCATCCTACAATCTACTGCTTAACTAATTCATTTCATATCTTATGCTAGGGGACGAAGTGATATGAGGATTTCTATGAGGTGTAAAAGCCCAGGTCCTGGGTCTAGAGGGCCCACCAGCCCGACTTCACCCCTCCATCCAAGACTGCATGCACTAAGTGTTGACTCTCCCACGGGCAAACAAGATGATGGAAGGAGTGAATGTCATCCATTGCCTCTACCACCAGGTTCACCGCCTAGCCCTTCTGCTCTCTCCAATTCAAGAACAAATAGTCTTCCAGAGAACACTACCAACAATCTGTCCAAGTGGAAGAAAGGAAAGCTTTTAGGACGAGGGACATTTGGTCATGTTTACCTGGGATTTAACAGGTAATTCTGTTAATAATGTTGTTCTGTCTTGTCTGATAATCTGTAATAGCTAAATATCATTCATCTGTTATATTGCTTCTGAAATAAGTATTACAATTCTATTATTTACATTTCCATACATTGGACAAACTGCCGAAACTATTCCGCTTTCTGTGTTTGCCCTACCGCTCTGATTTTTATTTTTGGCAACTTTGATAGTGAAAGTGGACAAATGTGCGCAATAAAAGAAGTCAGAGTTTTCTCTGATGATCGGACATCGAAAGAGTGCCTCAAACAACTTAGCCAGGTAATTCCATAATGCCCTCAAGATTTATGCCAATGATTTTTTTATCACATGCTATGGTAGTCTCGCAGTTCTTTGCATTGTTGGGATGGAAGTCTGTTTTATTATGTTGAAGTATCATTCAGCCATCTAAAAAATTTTTATATTTTGTTTATTTTATTGCAGGAGATAAATCTGCTCAGTTCGTTTTCACATCCTAATATTGTTGAATACTATGGGAGTGAACTGGTATGGCTAAATATTCATATTTAGAGTCATATGTGACATGTACAGTTAGCTATATGCGTGATACATACCCAAGAGAAATGAAATAAGATAGGATTCTTTTGTTAGTATATGACCATATATGTCATTTTTGCAGGCAGAAGACACACTTTCTGTTTATTTAGCATACATCTCTGGTGGTTCCATCCATAAACTACTTCAGGAATATGGTGCATTTAAGGAACCTGTTATTCAGAATTATGTTAGGCAGATTGTCTCTGGACTTGCCTATCTGCATGGAAGAAACACAGTGCACCGGTAAATTCATTTTGGATTTAATTTTGATCCCCTGTCAATACAAAATATTCCACCCAATCTGTGAACTTTGTGACCCCATTTATTAATACTAATCAGAACTTACAGTAAGTAAAATAACTTAGTTACTCCAGTTAGTGGAACCCTGTGTTTATTAGATGCTGTGTGGAGTTTTGCACTGATAGTGGATGAAATTAACACATTGTTTATTCTTAATATATATCACTAAATGGAAGTGTCATTGCCCTTTCTTAAATTGCTTTCCTGTTTTATTTTTGCAGGGATATCAAGGGGGCAAACATACTAGTTGATCCTAATGGAGAAATAAAGTTGGCAGACTTTGGAATGGCTAAACATGTGAGTTCATCTTAAGCTGTAAATAATGAACTGCTTCTTGCTTGCATCAGAAGTATATATATTGCTTCTGGTGCAGCAAAATAACCAAAGAATGCACATGCTGCAAAATCTATATGTGAGTGACTGCTTAAATATGCTTCTTTTGATAAAGGTTAAAGTTTTCAGTTTTACTCGTTATCCATATGCATTCACCCCCTCCTCACTTCAAGCAGTCAAATGCGCATGCATTAATCACTCTTGTTTCTACTGAGGAAAACATAAACACATTTGTACTCAATTCTTTCACACTTTCAAACAGATCTAGCAGATTATTACTAACTGGTATACTTCAAACTAGCTATTAACTTCACTAATCTCACGCAACACCTTGTATTTAATTTGTGTAGCTTGAGAGCTAGCTCACACATGGCTCACTTGAGTTTTATTTTCCCCCTTTTATGTCACTCTTTCACTTTCTCTTCTAGTCTTTACTTCAATAGGACATAATATTTGCTGTTAGGAAGCAAATCCAGTCCGGGGAGCTGAGAAATTTTTGTTTATATTTGTTTGGCTTCTGATTTATGATGATTATCACCCCTGTGTTTCATTTGTTTTGGACAGATAAATTCTTCTACCTCCATGCTTTCTTTCAAGGGAAGTCCATATTGGATGGCACCAGAGGTAGAAATTTCCCCCTCCATTGAGATTTTGTGGTTCCTTTATAATCAACTAGTTGCAGATACTGACAAAAAAAAAAACTAGTTGCAGATTCTTCTCTGTTCCACTGTAAGTGGTGCTGAATTCTTATAATTTCATTTTTAGGTTGTTATGAATACAAATGGATACAATCTAGCTGTGGATATATGGAGCTTGGGATGCACAATTCTGGAAATGGCGACATCAAAACCTCCATGGAGTCAGTATGAAGGGGTGCGATTTTGGATACTTTAGAAATTAGCCTGTGTGGGCATTTATTTCATGACCCCTATGACATATGAGGGACCAACATGGTTTCTTATGTTGAATCAACAGGTAGCTGCTATATTTAAAATTGGGAACAGCAAAGATATGCCTGAAATTCCGGAGCATCTTTCAAATGATGCCAAGGCTTTCATACAGCTATGCTTGCAAAGAGATCCATCAGCTCGTCCAACTGCTCAAAGGTTGCTAGAGCATCCTTTTATTCGTGATCAATCTGCAACAAGAGCTGCCAATGTCAGCTTAACCAGAGATGCTTTCCCCTATATGTTTGATGGAAGCCGGACCCCGGTATCGAATTTGTTGTTTATTTATTTTCTCTGAAAGAATAATTTGCCTTGATTTAACAAATGCCATTTGTTGTGTTTTTGTTTTCTCTGAAAGAATAATTTGCCTTGATTTAACAAATGCCAATATCAATTTATGGGAACTTAATCCATATAAGTATACTCCATTCTCATAATGTTAACAGATAAAGTGCAACAATCATATGGAAATACTTTCATAACAAAATACTATACTAGAATTTATACACAGTGGCACAGGCACTTTGTTCTTGTGATGTCACGATATGATGTCATGGTATTTACAATTGTTACTAGATTTTCTTAGATTGCATGTGAATATGTTATGTATTCCAAGGTGTGTGTATTGTGTTATCACTATCAGACTCCAAAATATACCAAAGAATGTGAAAATTAAGGAGTGTTAACTATATCCATAAAGTGTTCTTTATGCATCAGTGATTGAGAATTCGAAATATTATTTCTAATTTCATTTTGATTGTGAAGTGAGGCATTAGGTCCATGTCCATCATGAAAAACAAGGTGATTGTCTCTCATGTCTGTAGATTGGCTGTTTGCTTGTCTAGTTCACAACCCCTTTTTTCCTTAGCTAATGCTTTGGATGCCATGCAATGAAGTTAATGTATGGATGTGAGAAAATTGAAGCTGAAGAATAGACTAAAAGGGTTACCATAGTAGTGATAAAATAATTATACAACTCAGAGGGTTGCCATAAGAGTGATAAGAATATTATACAACTTTACCACGGTTTAGAGTAACTAGCTTTATTAAGAGCTTATCATCCCCCCTTAATTTTAAGTTAGGATTTTTTATAGCTTTGACACTGAAGTTTGTTATTCCTTCCGTCATATATAAGTTGTCTAAATCTGGTGCAATCTTAATTTAAAGTATAATAATATTTTATACGCTACTATTGTAGAACCAAAGTAATCTATCATTTGAAGTGAGAAGATATTTATAGTTGGCTAGTTTTGAGGATACGTGAGCTGGATCTAACACTTTTCATTTTGATTGGATTGCAGCCACATGTAGAGCCTCAGTCCAGTAGAACAAATATGACTTCAGTGGATGGAGATCATGCCACAAGGTCTACTTTTGCAGGTTCACGGGCATTAAGGAGCCCAAGGTAAAATACTGCATCTGTTTTGGTATTTTTGGTGGTTTTTATTATCATGACCTGGTTCATCTATCATAGCCCGTTTTATATTCCTATGTAAACTGACTTGATAATTGCATTCCCCTTGTTCAGAGATAACACAAGAATGATTACATCTTTACCGGTATCACCCTGCTCAAGTCCATTGCGGCAACATGTATCAACATACAAGAGCTGCATGCTTTCTCCTCCACATCCCACTTTCGCCTCTGTGGGACAAAGTACCTACAATTTTAACGATCTCTCTTCATATCCGGTGAGATCAAATGCCACCTTCTCATTAGATCCTTGGAATGAGAGATCTCCATATAATGCCCATACACCTGGCGGGTCCCCAAGAAGGAGACTCATTTGAAAGCGAGTGTAAATACCTTAGAACTGAATATCTTTCTTGGTCTCCCTTCCTGGGATGCGTGGCTGACTCCCTATTGAAGATTCTAATTGATTCTTTAGACATGAGAAGTGGACAAAGGGAGGAGGCAATGACATTGAGCGTTAAGGACTTGGGGAGACCTTGGCTGCTTGTAGCAAATACTTGAGTATTGTAAATGCAAGGTGCTAAGTGCTAACTGTCGCCTATATAGTACACTTTATTTTGTATATTAGTTCATGGCAGAAGCGGAAAGGAAAGAAAAAGCAATTTTTCCATAAACTTTTATCCCTCCCTTTCTTGGTTTTTTGGTTTGCCAAAACCATGGATGTCAAACACAGTGAGATTAACTAAACTCGTAATACAACAACAATAACAAAGCCTTATCCTACTAAGTGGGGTCGGCTACATGGATCGCACGACGTCATTGTGTTCTATCGGTAACCAAATCTTTAGATATATTATTTATTAAAAGATCTCGCTCTACAACTTCATTGAGTGTAAGCTTCGGTCTCCCTCTTCCTCTCTTAATCGGACTCCAGACTGTTTGATCTACCCTCCTCACTGGCGCATCTAATGGCCTCCTTTGTACATGTCCAAACCACCTCAAACGATTTTCTACCATTTTCTCACTGATAGGTGCCACTCCAACTCGTTCGTGTATATGATCATTTCGAATCTTATCCTTTCTTGTGTGACCACACATCCATCTCAACATCCTCATTTCAGCTACCCCCATTTTATGTTCATGTTGACCCTTCAAAGCCCAACATTCACTACCATATAATACTGCTGGTCTTATAGCAGTGCGATAAAACTTTCCTTTTACCTTATGGGGTACTTTTTTATCGCAGAGAACTCCAGTAGCTTTCCTCCACTTACACCACCCAGCTTGAATTCTATGATTAACATCGTCATCAATCTCACCATCTTGTCTTATAATCGATCCTAGATACCTAAACTTCGTCACTTGAGGGATAACTAAACTCGTAATAAGAATGTAAAATCGAATTATAAACTGGAATCGTAAATTCGTAAGGGTTTATTTTTATTAATAAATGTGTGTTTAAAGTATATAATTAAATAAAAATATAAAAAATAATAATAATTTGATTTAAATATATTTTAAATACAAATAGCTGATATTAAATATATCGATATTCATACCTTATCAAACTCAATAAATAAATTTATATAAAATTTATATATAAATTCATTAATTATAGTCAAATAAAAATAATTAACATGAGATTTAGAGCAAGTTAACAAGATTATTTGATAAAGTAGAAACGTAAAACCCATCAATTCGGTGTGTAAACTCGTGAATTTAACTAAGTTTATATCTAGTATGAATTTAAGTGACTCGGGAGTTGGGACACGTTTTGGGCAGGTAGGACCGTAAAAACTGTAAAATCGGAAAGTTAAAAAGCAAGTTTGACTACAATGGCCAAAACTGTTGGTTTGGGTGTTGAGCTGGGCAAGGAGCCCTGGACCAAGGTTCTCATTGGGGGTAAATGAATGAATTTGAATGTTGCTTTTGTTTGATTTATTAAAAGAGTTTTACATAAAGAATATCAAGGAATTTAATCATTTTAAAGGATCATGGACTTTTAAAATGACAGAAAAAGATCATCATTTTGAAAGAAAAAGTTGGACGAGTATACCTAAAAGTGATTGACACAACTCAATTGTAAATGATGAGTAGGGAATCGCAGAAACTCTATTGCTAAAATAGGAAGATCTTTTACAAGAAGTATTATAAAATGCGGAAGCTTTATAAATTTCTGAAAGCTAAATTGCAAATTTTGAGAGTCTCTATTTTTTGTTTATAAAGGACAATATTCATTAAAATGAAATAACAGTATACATCATAACAGGAATTAAATGAGAAGTAAAGGTGGAGCAATAAGGAGAGAATGATCGTTCATGAAATTAAAGAGCCTTTGACTAGAGAGAAGATATCGAAGTTGTTGAAGTTCTGCAGCATTTGGTTAACATCAACACTAACAACATCCCTTTGCGATGAAGATTGAACCAAAAGTGGAGGTTTTGGAGCTGAAGAGATGATTGCAAGGGTTTTGTAAGAGTGGGATGACTCAGAAGCAAGAATCTATTGAAGTGCAGCCCTTAAGCATATGAGATAGAACATAGATGATTTATGCTTGATGTTTCTCTAGTCAAAGACTTGAAGTAATTGCTTATCCATGAAAATTTGCATCTTGCACATGAGATCAGAGTTAGTCCTATATTTTTTGAATTATCTGCCGGTACCCCGGTGCTACTAACAACCAACTAATTTGGGTCGCAAGAAAGAGCTAATCCTATATTTATGGGCTATAATACACCAATTATGGCTTCCCAAAATATCAAGAGGATTAAGAATTGGATCTGAGCTATTAATACACTTTACAGAATATTGACATTGTTTATTAGCAATGCACACTATGGAATCAAAGGAAAGAGTATGATTTACCTGGTTCAAGGTAGAGGTGAGCATTCGGTTTTCAGTTCGGTTATTTGGTAAAAATCGAAATAACTGAAAACCGAAATGCTAAAATTTTTATAACCGAACCGAAATTGAATAGGTAAAGGTAACCGAACCGAATTAACCGAATTAATTCGGTTCGGTTTCGGTTTTTATCCAAAAAACCGAATTTTTTTCTTTTTTAATTAAATTAGACTTTTCGAATTTTCAATAAGTAAAACTCAATATAAATCATAAACTTAACAACTTTAATAAGATTCCAAATAATATAATACAATATATAAACTAGAAACATAATATAAGATTTCTAGAAAAAATGCAAAATACAAAGAGAATAAATGTATTCAACATTACTTCATAAAAAAAAGCATAATAAAAACTTTAAAAACTAAATATTGATGAATGATATATAACATATCATTTTTTAAATTAAAATAAGAAAAACAAAAGGTTCATTTTTAAGTTTTGAATTTTAAAACTTAATTGTATAAAAAGAAAAATATGGGAAAAAACATTTTTTAATATTTCGGTTTTAACTGAATTATTTTTTAAGGCACCGAACCGAAAACCGAATTAAAAAAAACAGAATACACACCAAAACCGAACTTAATTTGGTTTAGTTCAATTTTCGGTTTCAGTTTGATTTTGCTCACCCTTAATTCAAGGTCATTGATGTGCATGCTTAAGTAGCTTTACGAAGAATGTCATTTCTCAACCACCAAAGTTGATTTAAAAAAATGATAATGTGATTAATAGTATCAACTAAACCATCCCCATGCAATAAAAGAAGGGAGGAATTGAACAATTCTTTAATCAAAACAATTCCATTCATACTTTATACTTTATAGAGAGGGATCCCCAACAAATTGCCTTAGCATAAAAAGAAAAAATGTTCAATTATTTCTTCATTATCACAGTGAAAGGGACAAAGATAAGCCATGTGCATTTTGACATCTTGAGAGTTTCTATAATTCTTAATTCTGTATAAATAAAGGAAGATTAGTTACAAATCATTTATACATTGTGAAAGTTTTAGAAATGCGAAAAATTTAACTTATTTGCAACCATTGTTCTGTTATTTGTAATTAAACTTCCAACATTTAAGAATTAAGATTGGGTACTCATAAGTCATAACTCATATTTTTAAAACTCTTAAGTATTTTTTTATTTTAAAAATTTATACGTACTTATAAGATAATCCTTTTAAAATGATTACTTCCCTCCAGGATTGTCTGGTGTCATTTTCCTACTTAAATAAGCCCAAGAAAAACAAGAGTGACGATCTCCGGGGCATTTGAGTAATTTCACCGCTACCAGTGCCATTCCCCGCCACCTCCCTTGTTTCAATTACAAATTTCGTTAATTCTTTCGACCTTTGACTCCAAAATTGTATCTCAGTTCCGTCGTCGTCGTCGTCGTCGTCGTCCATGGTTGGTTTCATAGAGCGAGAGCCTGTGACTGATATATGAGGTTCCTTCAATAAAACATTGATATTTCTAGGGTTCTTCGTTCATCATTCTCTTGTCCATAACAGAATTCAGAGAAAGAAGGGACAAAATGCCGATTGAAATGCCCAAAGGCTTGCCTTTCTCTGTGGACACATGGACTCCTTCCTCCATGAGAAAGAGGTACCATTTCCTCACACATGCCCACAAAGACCACTCTTCTGGAATTTCTTCCTACTCTTCATTCCCTATTTATTCTACTCATTTTACCAAAACCCTCCTTCTTCAACATTACCCCCAGGTTATTATATGCTCTCTCCCTCTCTCTCTCTCTCTCCTCCTATTTGTATGTTTACTGGTTTTTCGAGTTTTCTGTGTTTGAATTCAATTTTCCGGTGTTTTCGCAGCTTGAAGATTCCTTGTTTGTTGGTATTGAGGTGGGTCAATCCGTTATTATTGATGATCCTGACGGGGCCTTCACTGTTACAGCTTTTGATGCGAATCACTGCCCAGGTATTATTGGTGTTATCGGGTTATGTGTTATTGGATTCTGTTGTTTCCAGTAATCGATTGAGTTATTTCTTCTTCGTCGTCATGTTTGGTAAAATCTGAGTTACTTTTGTGTCTTCAAATTAGATCATTTAACCTTTGCGATCGCACTGGAATCTTTAAGATTTAATGTTATATAGTTCGTTTGTATTCCAACTACATGGGTGACTCGTGATTTGAGTTTGTACAAAAGGAGTTTGATTTTGAGAAGAAAGTTACTGGTTGGATAAGAAGATAGAAATATTTGGACGGGAATTAATTATCCTATTCTCCATTCTTTGGTGTGAATTTCATCAATATTCAGGAGCCGTGATGTTCTTATTTGAAGGCAAATTTGGTAATGTTTTACACACCGGAGATTGCAGACTTAGCCCCGAGTGCCTGCAGAATTTACCTGAAAAGTACATTGGGAAGAAGGGAAAAGAACCAAGGTGTCATCTTGATTGTGTTTTTTTAGACTGTACTTTTGGAGGTTTCTCTCAGGGGATGCCTAGCAAGCCTTCTGCAGTTCAAGAGGTACATTTTGATGCAGTAGCAAATTGCTTATTTCTGCCTTTTGAATGAAATAGTTATTTGATATGACAAGAATGTGTTGGAGTTCCAACTTTGCATATTCTCTTTGAGCTCAAAAATGCATTTTAATGACATCGTTTTTCTTAAAATAGTAATTGAATGACTTAATTTAAAATGTGGAATAATAATTGAATGACTTAATTCAAAATGTGGAATAATTCAGGTGTTCTTCACACATGTATTGGAAAAATTTTACGTGAAAGTTTATTCCAGCAGATTAATTGGCTGATTCCCCCCAAACTCCATTAAATCTCTGCTTGATGTTAACGGCTTCAGACTGCAGTCTTCCTTTACCCACACACACAATTTACGTATGCTAAAATTTAGAAATGTCATTATAGATGGGCTTTTAAATTCCTTTTGTTCCATGTTTATTTTCATTTTACATGCAGCTAATAGGCCATTTCACTTTATAAGTGGGTGCATAATCAGTGATTATTTCATCTCATAGTTTAACTTATGATATTGTGAAGCAGGTTATTAATTGTATATGGAAGCATCACAATGCATTGACTGTGTATCTAGGATGTGACCTCCTTGGTCAGGAACAAATCCTTGTTAATGTGTCTAAAACATTTGGAGCCAAGATATATGTTGATAAATCTGAAAACCCAGAATGTTTCCAGAATCTGACTCTTGCAGCACCTGAAATCCTTTCTGATGATCCATCTTCTCGGTTCCATATATTTGATGGATCTCCAGGACTGTATGAAAGAGCATGTGTAAAGCTTGTGGAGGCCAGGCGTAATTACCAGCCGGAGCCTCTCATAATACGCCCTTCTGCACAGTGGTATGCTTGTGAAGACAAGGTCTCTGAACTTGAGAATGCCAAGAAAAAGAGAACGCATGAAGCAGTTAAGGATCAGTTTGGTGTTTGGCATATTTGTTACTCGATGCACTCATCTAAAGAAGAATTAGAATGGGCACTTCAACTTCTTTCACCTAGGTGGGTTGTTTCAACAACCCCCAGCTGCAGGGCCATGGAGCTGGGTTATGTAAAGCGGCATTGTTTCAACTCAAACATAGCTCTGAATAAATCTCTCTGTAAGCTTCTGGATATGAATGTGGAAACAAGTTTAGTTGCTGATACTTTGGTTAACTCTGTAAACAGTAAACATGTGCTTGAAAAGACCCCACAGCCTTGTGCTCAAACTCAAGCACCTGTTGAAAAGAGCAGTAAGACTATGGTTCTCGGAGAGGCGTCTCTTCCAGGAAAGTTGCCTGTTACATTATTTGGCAGAGCGAGACTTGGTCTACAAGATGTTAATTTTTCACATGGAAGGAGTAATATTATGCCCACAAGTGGCCTCTCACAAACTGTTTCAAGCAATGCAGGACAGGAATCCTTATGCCAAGAGGAGGATGCTGAAGTAAAATTGGACAAGTCACTAGAAAGCAAAAACGATTTACACAAGGTAAAGTATCTGCAATCACAGGATCAGGAGTTAAGAGTTCGTAAGAGTACCACTTATTTAAACGTTGGATCTTCAGGTTTTAGTGAAGGCTTTAGAAAGTTGTATAGGTCAATGAACGTTGCTGTGCCTGAACCCCTTCCCTCGTTAGTGGGACTTCTGAATCCCAATAAACGTCGCAAGAGGGGCTAAATATTTGTATTGCATGTTCAGAGGTATATTCTTTATAGATTGCGAGAAAGCTTGCATTATTCATTGTCAAACTAGAGTCTTCTTTGCTGGAATACTTCACAAGAATGAGCAGAAGATGACGGGAATCATATGCAGAAGCATCATATGGATGTTGCCAATGTATCATGTTTGCTTCATTTGTTCAGAATTTGGAAGCAGTCGCGCTGATGAATCATATAAGCCTTTATACCAAAAGCTGCAAGCATTTATGGCCGTTGAAATATTCTTTCTTAACTAACCATTGCATAAGTTAAGGCGCGCCAATTACTGCGATTTGAGCGGACGATTGTTTATTGTTGTCGACAGGCACAATAAGTTCAGGATATGTGCTTTAAGTTGTTTGTTTTTTGTCCGACTCATCCATGCTTCACAAGCCGCATCCGGCTTTACTTTTATCAACTTGCTACCTAATCAAGAATTTCTTCTGTCATCTATTCTAGCAAATATATTTTTTTTTGCTTGTTTTACCATACTTGTAAATGCAGATGAAGATGAATATTATTTGCATATTATCGATTCATTCATTCTAAATGATTTTCTGATGACTCCACTTAATGTGAATGAGTTTTTATCCTTACCAAAAATTTGTAGCATGTCAGTTCTGTTGTTACCAAAAACTTTTGCCGAGTGATGGTTGTGATTGTCTCGAATAATTTACTTGTTATTTGAAATTACTACACAATACTCCATTGAAGATGTTGTATGAAGTAGCCATAGTATCCTAAACTAAGCATTTATAGTCCTTCTATCTTGCAACATCATAAAAAGATAATGTGAAGTCTTCGCTTTTTAATATAACTCTGTTCGCCAAGCAGAGGTCATAGTCTTTCATAAACGAGCTTCTCTGACTGCAAGAAAAGCAGAGAATATCAGGTCACCTCAGTTAATAATGCATTTGTGTATAAAGGTAGCATGTTTGTTGAAGACTTTTAATACTACATCCGGTCTTAAATTCTTAAATATGATAGCTAGATTAGAATTAATTTTACCCCTCAATTTAAGACTTTTTTTATATAATTTTATTTATAATATTTATTATTTTTCTCCAAATTAATTTGTCTGACTTATAAATTGGTATATACTCTAATAATATGTAAAAATATTTCAGAGAGATCACTTATAATATGATATAATTAAGTGATTTATTAATTCCCTTGATCTCATCAAATTTGTCAACTAACTCTCGTTAAATACATGTTCTAATTAGTAATTAGAATTGACGTTGGGAGGTGAATCATCTGCATTTAAGAATCATGTCTAGCTATAGATGTTGACCATTGGAAGGAAGTTGTGGAAAAATATACCTTAATAAGCATGTCTGTAGGAAGCCAGGCTGGGGCAGTGGGAATTCCTACCCATGCGATCTACCAATGAAGCATGAGTTTATCAGAAGAAATCTTGACACCTCACAATTATGTTATAAATGGAAAAGAGTACTTAGTTTGGCATGCCATTAGTTTCTTAAGTTAATCCTGACTTTGCTCGACCCACACAAATATTATTCATTGGTACCATAAAGAAGCTGCAAATTCAATTATTGCAGCCTCTGTGATTACATTTAACTAGAATAAAAAAAATTGCATTATGGACGCAAATAGCATCTGAAGTTAGATTCAAGTCATCTTACAAGTGCATATTCTCCTGTTTCAAATATACGAAGGTCCAAGACCTACATGACACAAAAGAGCACTGTATTATGTTTCTGAAACGAATTGGGCCTATACTTCTCAGGTTTCATAAAAGTTTGCTAATTTACCTCTCCACGGTCTTCATAAATGTAGTCTAATCCTTTGTAGTAAGGTGGGTGCCCAACAGATAGGTACTGAAATACTCAAACTAATCCATGTCAATGGACAAAACTACAAGAGTATAATCTTATATAAGAGAGAAAAATGGTTTTCCTTCTTACATTGATGCTATTAAGATACTTCTCTTTGTCCACCCTCACAATCTGACCTTTCTTCACTGCCCCACAAACACAGAATTTCCATCAATACTTCAAAAATTAAATGGAAAGAAAGAAAGAAACTTGAATAGATGTTTTGGGTTCTCACTGGAATAGACAGGCTTTTTGGGAGTTTTTGGAGCAGTGGTAGAAGGTTGAGCATTGGAAGATGCTTCAGAGTTGGTCTGAGAAGTATTTGGTTTGTCTGGTGAAGCATCTTGTTGCTGTGCTCGAATAATCGATGGGGATGGGAAATGATGAGGTTTAGTTCTGAAGGTGTGTGGGAAATGAAGGCAAGATGAGAAGGACTTGTGAAACAGAGTAGTTCCTGTGAAAGCCATGAGATAGACACAATTCTTGTGTCGATCTTACATTTCAGAGATAAGAGATTGAGGAAAGAGATGAGGAGGATAATATACTTCATTCCCAACGGCCAGATTTGCAAGACAAATATTTATTGGTTCAGAGGGAAGTTTCGGTAGACAATTATTTGTCTCTCATTGACATTCTTCTTTCATTTTCCCCTCTAATTTTTTTCAGTATAAAAATCTCACCGGCGAACTAATGAGTAATCAACAAGGTTTAAAACACTGACAAGTCAAGATTAAGGGCCCATTTGGTTCATAGAAAATATTTGGACGGAATGAAAAGGAAAGGAAATGGATGGAAAGGAATGGAAATGAAATGATGGTCGACTCGTTTGGTACGCACAGGAAAGGAAAGGAAAGGAATGGAATTGAAAATTTTATGTTTGGTTGGTTGAAAATGGGGGTAAGGAAAGTCAGAATTATGTGTAAATGACCATTTTGCCCTTAATGAGTATTTATTAATTAAAATCACTAATATTGAATTTTAAAATTATATTACCATAAAAATAAATGAATTAATTATTTTCAATAATTATAATTTCAATAAATATTAAATTTTAATAAAAAAATTTAATTTTCATAAATAAATAAAATATTTTGGTAAATACAAGAATCACTTAGATTTTAATTTAAATACCACCAAAATAACTCTAGTGTAGATATAGAAGATACTTTTTTTTATTGCAGATATAGAAGACACTTACCATCATATCTAACAAATTAATCAATAATTAAATGAATCAAATAATAAATTAATTAGTAAAAAATGCCTAAATTATAGTTAGATGGTGAGAATTTTGTGGCTTCAAAGTGGATGTATCCCAAAAATTTCTCACTCATATCCTCTTATAAAGCTTAACGACTTCATATTCACATTTATTTGTACAACAAAACAACTGATGACTTCATTTTTAAACAAAACATGTTAAGAATTAATCAGCAAAAGTTGCAGCTACCAAATTCGATTTTAACCCCTCACTTTCGATTTTAAACCTTCACTTTCGATTTTAACTCCTTACTTTCGATTTTAAACACCTACTTTCGATTTTAAACACTCACTTTCGATTTTAACGCCTTACTTTCGAATTTAAACCCCTCACTTTCGATTTTAAACATTCACTTTCGATTTTAACTCCTTACTTTCGATTTTAAACCCCTCACTTTCGATTTTAACTCCTTACTTTCGATTTTAAACACCCACTTTCGATTTTAAACCCTCACTTTCGATTTTAACGCCTTACTTTCGAATTTAAACCCCTCACTTTCAATTTTAACCCCTCACATCCGAATTCGCCTACACAAAATTCTGCAGAATCTCAGCTATAATCTCCATAACCCAGATTGACAATGAAATAAATCACAAGAAAAACTGAATTACAGGGGAAGAATGCAACTGAATAAATTCATACATGATGAATTCAATTTATTGATTTCCCATTTCATTGTAAAAAAAACATGTATAAATAATCCATTACTTGAAGCAGCTGTATCTGTACTTTGCACATATTTCTTTAAAATTCAAACATTGTAATGGCATCATCATTGAAATCGGTCTCATGTAGCAACAATTCATTTGTTTTAAAATTTGAGGTAGCTCTTCAAGTGGAAGCAAAATATAGAAAAGGGATAAAAGGACAGACTTTGTGCTATTATAAAAAAATATGCAGAGCCTGGTCAGCAAATACATTACATCCAGCATTTCTTTGAACACATTATTAAAATCCTCACTAGCATCCATCTATGAAAAGCGAGAAAATCAAGATAAGCTCTTCAATATTTCTGAGTAACCGATATGCAGGCAGACAAAGAAAAAGAAGAATGAATCAGTAATTTGTGGAAAGAAAATCATGCTTAAATTGGCACATGTTGCAGAAGCGAGGCTTCATAGAGAAGCCAAATTTAGTCATGAAAAGATTTGCAACAATCTACCCTAATAAATCTAACAAGCACTAAAAGTCTCGAAATTAATTATATTTAAAAAAGGAATTAATGCGAATCTGAATGAAGATAAATGGAAGCAAAACAAACATCAAGGGGTTTAAATGGAATCGACATAGTCACGATATAAACCAAGAAAGGATAAGAAGGATGAAGAAGACCCATAGTCATCTTCTCATCCTCTGACTCCAGGACGAAGACGTGCACAAGGATGAAGAAGACCCATGAGGGTATTTTGGTCTTCTGGGCGTTCCGTCGAACGTAGGAAAATGGCTTCCCACCATTTTTGGTGGGAACCGATTTTCCAGTCTTTAATGGAAAATCGCCGGGCCACCGGAAATGAATTTGGCAGCAATCTGCCAAGCAAACGTGGGAGGGTGAAGGAAATTGCTCATTTTCCGTTTCCATGGTGCGATTTTCCCGCAACCAAATGGACCCTAAAGGTTAGAGATAAGTGTGTCAGATCATATGAATTTGGGATTACACCGGTGATATTAAAAGTATACTGTTTTCCAGCAAAATTTAATAATATCTAAATACTCATATCTCAATATAAATAATAATAATATTTAAATTAAAAAGAAATAAATTGCATATATAAATAAGATCCCAACATAACCATTGATTCTATTAAAAATATTTTAATATATACACAATTTAAAATCAAATTTTGATCGTTAAGATGAGAATTAGCCGTTATAAATACGACTAGCTCTTCTTACTCAAAAAAAGATGAGTAGAGAAGCCGGTTCCGTAATGATTATTGTTAGATAAAAAAAAGTGCTCAAGACATATTAATTACTGTGGGAAAAATTACTTATTATTGAAAAAATAATTTTTTTAGTATAAAACTAGAATTCATAACTCTAAAATTAAGAGTACAAATACATAAGTTAAATATCTAATCTAGGATCCTTCATCATCCGCCACCTCTTAGGTTAGAGGTGGGGGTTAATTAAAGATTTGAAAGTTTTCTACTAACAAAAGAGAAAGTTTAGCTAACCGATCTATAAGAGCAACTATTTTTTATGCACATTAACAAAACAAGCTTGCCAACTTCTATGCATCAAGAATCTAACATCATCGATAAGGTTCTTAAAAGGATGCTCTTCACAGCCTCTAAAAGCAAAGTTAATTAAGTCTATACAATAAAAAAATCAAATTTCCTAACACGTCTTTGCCAATATAGATGAAGACCATGAATAATGCTAATGAGTTCAGCAATTGCAGGGGAATGAAGATGAGTATGAAACTAAATCCAGAAATACAGTTACCACTAGCACTCCGCAACACTCCTCCACACCCACTCTTACCATCAATCAACACGAAACCATTCACCAGAAGCCTAATAGTATCAGCGTCCAACTTATAAGTAGCATCCTTATGAGTAGGATTGTAGTTATTAAAGCCCAAAACTCTGCATCATATCGTGATCCGCATAAGCTCTAAATAAACTAGTTTTAGCACTGTGGAGGCTACTCTAATTGCCACCCCCAAGAAGTTTGTTACATCTTCATTTCCAAATATCCTAACATACATAGTCAAAAAGAATGGGCCAAGAAATATTCTTTGTATGGGAAAGACCAGCTTCGTGAGTAAATTCCATTTTACCCATTCCGAACCTAGAGATTAGAGAAGCCTAAGGGCATGTTTGGTAGGGTGGAATTGGACCCATGAAAATGGAAATAGAGTTGGACTCCATGCATTTGGATTGTTTGGTACAAATCCAATAGCTTAGAATTGGCCACCATATGGAATCCAAATGAGGCAAATTCCATCAATTGATTTCCATGTCAAAAGCTCAGTTTTGCAATTCTACCTCCCTATTTCTCAATAATAATGCCCTCTACCTGAACCTCATCTTTCCTGCGACCTTATCTTCTCCCTGCTACTACCACCACTGGTGACCTCAAACCCACTGTTGATGACTTTCTTCACCACCGCCGGTGACCTCCAAGCCCACCACCGACGACCTCCATACACACCACCGGAAACGACATCGATAATAGTGAACAAGGTAGAAGACGGGATGGGGAGGCGATGGTGCTTGTCTTCTGCTACAGATCAGCCATGACCTCCTTCAAAGCAAAATACTCGACAATCAACGGTGACAAGATGGGGAGGCGATGGTGCTTGTCCATTCAACTTCCAGATCTGGTTTCGGCGTTGGCATCGATGTCGGTGAGAACATTTGGTTTGCTGGAGGGTTTGGATTGTGGGGTGAAATGTGCTGAATCGAAGGAGGAAGGGAGGTGAAGCCAATATTTGGATTGAGTTTGAGTTTTTCTGTTCTGGTGCATAGGAGATACTATTTCTGATAGTCTGGGAAAGTGAGAAGAAGAAAATAATGGTTCAAGTTTTTAATATTTTTTTATTTTAGAAGGGTGTTTTGGTATTTTTCATTAAAAATTAGATCAGATTCCGTGATCATACCAAACAGGCAAACACAATTTTCAATTCCATATCCATTTCCATTTTTATCAAAATCAATTCTATCGTATCAAACAAGCCCCTAATTTCCATCTCTCTTGAGATACCAAAGCTTTCCATTCTTCAATAGCCTTTGGACTTCCCAAGTAAATGCATGGAATCTTCTTCCTATAGGCATCCGAAAGGACACTGGCTTGAAACAGGCTTAACAATTTTTAATCACTAATGCCCCGTTTGGTTCGGTGGAAGAGTTTTTGAAGGAAGTGGAAGTGGAAATGGAGGTAGAAGTGGAAGTTGAAATAGAAGTGGAAGTGACTTTTAAAACTTGTTTGGTGTGTTAGTGGAATTGACACATAATTTTCCACCAATATGTGTATTTTTATTATGTAAAGACTAAAATGCCTTCTTTTGGTAAAAAAACAAACAAACAAACTCTTCTCCATCTTCCACCATGAACAACCATAGTGGGAACCCAATCAAACCTGCTCCTAAATCTCAACGAAAATCAAAATCAACACAACCAAAAAAAATGCAAACTAGAATTATCAATAAGCACATACCATATTTTATAAATACTCATTGGTTCATTTAAGCCAAGGTATGCATATGGAAGAGGAAAGCATGGATCTGCATCCTTTGAACCCAGACATCTAGGACAAGAGAAGACCAATAAAGCCATATGGGAATGAAAAACCCAATGGAAAAGAATGGAAAGAAGCAAAAAAGACACGCCTTCCATAAACAAAAATAGGATCGTGCGGATCTGAACATTGAACTTCCCCTCTTGTTCATCAGCTTCTTCATCATCACATCTCCAGATATCGAACTTCCCCCATCAAATTATAATGAAATCCAGACAACAACAACTAGAAGCATCAAAAATTCAAATCGCAAGTCTGAAGCTGTGAAAGAAGAGAAGATGATGTTCGATGAGGAAGCCATCGCATCTGATTGACATTGCAACATCCTTGGTCAGATCGAATCTTTCTTGCAAGTCAGAGGCCATGGTCCGAGGCACGACATCCCCCAATGGGTTCGGCGTCGCCGATACAGGTGAAGGAGGCCGCCACCATCGCAGTTGGAAGACAACATCGGTGCCGTCACAAGTGGCGGACATCGTCACCGTAGCTGGTGGAGTACATTTTCGCCAAGGGAAGAAGGAAGAGAAGAAGGGTAATGTAGGAAATATGCAGATGGAAGTGGAAGTGGATTAGTTCCATAGGGGTAGGCAAGGAAGTGAGTTCCATCAATTTTGATGGAAGTGGCCTTCCATGAAGAAGTGAGTTCCAAAATACCAAACATACAAAAATATATGTTCCACTTCCACTTCTCAGCCTCCATTTCCTTCCAACCAAACGGGGCATAAGTGTCTAAGTGAGCAGTAACCCAAAAAAAAAAGTGCACTCTTATCCTTCTTTCTCTCTTTCCCATGAAGATACAATCTTCTTTTTCTGATCAGCTAGAGCTTAAAAACCCAATAGTCTCAAGCTTTCTCCTTCTTCTTCATTCTTCACCGTAAGAGCCTTCTTCCTCACTTTACAATTTTCTCCAACTAGGCCTTCCTTTTATTTTGCTTTTGGCAAACATGGACAGCTGAAAAGGTAGGAACTTTTTTTAGCCCGGATTACCCGCCCAACCCGTCGGGTTACCCGAGTCACCAAACCACTTTCTTCACGCCCACGGATCTGAAGGTGCCACTAGAATTGATTATTTGTGCGCGCGCGCGCGTGTGTTTTGCAGTTTTCAGGTGCCAAATAAATTGACCAAGTGGACAGTTCACGACGACTTTGGAGTTTGGATCGAAAAATCTTCACTCTCTCCTTTAATGGCAAAGAAACCCATCAAATTTTCGGTGGTATGTTTACTTATTTCACTGTGTTTATGTGTTTGTTATGTTATTAACTATCGTGAATTGGACTCTCTCTGTATTGATGAATATAGGTGGACGCTTTCACCAAGTTGCCTTTCAAGGGAAACCCAGCAGCAGTATGTGTATTAGAGGAAGAAAGGGACATTAAGTGGTTGCAAGCTGTAGCCACTGAGTTCAATCTCTCTGAGACCTGTTACTTGATTCCAATTTCAGGTTCTAATCCTCGTTTCAGTCTTAGATGGTTCACTCCTGTCTGTGAGGTAAGACTTCCAAAACATTTTGATCACTGAATGATATCACTGTAGAACCAGCTCTTCTGCGATTGTGTGTGCGAATTTGACATGTAGTAATCTCAGCTTATTCACGTGAATGTTATAATTTGGCATTCTTTGAGCTACATTATTCATTCATTTTGTATGCTATACAAGTTTGTTTCTGGATTTCGCTTTAGTCGAAGCTGTTCAAAAATTAAGAATGATTTGTGGTATATCTGTCACTCATAAAGTTGGTGCCCTTTTGGTAGGTTAAACTTTGTGGCCATGCTACATTAGCTGCTGCACACATACTCTTTTTTTCTGGTTTAGTGGATTTCAATATGGTTGAGTTTGTGACGTTATCTGGAGTATTGACTGCAAAAAAAATACCAGATTTTTGTGCCACTGACTTGGAAAATGGTGGAAATCAAGACAGATATTACATTGAATTGGATTTTCCTGCTGACCCTTCCACTGAATCTCATTCTTTTGAGACATCACAAATTTTGCCTGTTTTCAAAGGTTCTTCCATAGTTGAAGTAAAGAGGACATCCATCGGAGATGACCTATTGGTAATTTTTAAATGTGTTCTCTTTCCCTCTCTTTCAATGTTTTCTTATATCGCAATGCATGCTTATGACAATAATAGCCTAATACGACCATTACGACTAACTGTTGACCTTATTAAGGAAAAGAACAAGTTTAATGTGTGTGAGTAACTCTTGTATGTCAAACATGTTTGGTTTTATGCTTCTCATGTCTTGTAGGTAGAACTCTCGTCTGGGAAATCTGTCGTAGAATTTAAGCCACAATTTGATGCCATACAAAAATGTCCTGGAACAGGGCTAATTGTCACTGCCATTGCTCCTTCGGACTCTGGATTTGACTTCTATAGCAGATACTTCTGCCCCAAAGACGGAATCAACGAGGTAAATAGCTGAGATATAACTATATGTATAAATAGTTTTGGTGATTAAACATGTTTAATTCACAGTTTTGAATCACAACATGCAACAAAATTTTTACCTAATACCAGTGAGATAATGTAATGCTTCTTGTTGATGTTATGAGAACATCTCATTGGTAAATATTTACTAGAAAGCGGAAAATACTAGAGAAAGTAAGACCTAACATCCATTAAATTCTTAGATGATAAAACAAAAGTAATGAAATGATTGTGTGTCACTTGCATTTACTTTCAGGATCCTGTTACTGGGAGTGCACATTGTGCTTTAGCATCTTATTGGAACAAGAAGCATGGGAAATGTGATTTCAAAGCTTATCAGGTACTACTTTATTTGTTTAAGTTATGGTAATGTTTATAGTTTGTGTTAATGACCTGTGTGTTATATTTGAGCAGGCATCACCAAGAGGTGGAGTTATGAACATTCATCTTGATGAGCAGAAGCAAAGGGTACTTTTGCGAGGGAAAGCTGTGGCAGTGATGGAAGGATGCATTCTAGTTTAGTCCTCTTTCTGGGATTGCAAATATAATTAACATTAATAAATGCATTGGATAACATTAAAATTGTATTGCTGTTCAATAATGTTGAGAAGTATGATGGACCTTCTCATTATCCACTCCATCATTTCCTTCGATTAATTAGCAAGCCTGCCTCCCCATGGCTTCCAGCTTTTCTATATGAATATTCATAAATCATCATTAGTTTATATAGTTCACTCCATATTTCTGCGTGAGAACTCTACAATTGTAATTTTATCAAATAATTGAATATTCTTATTTATATTCCCCCCAACTTTAAAAGCCTAAAATTTGAATTGTCATAGTGCCTGTTTGGGTGGAAGGAAAAAAGTAATTTTTTCACCCAAACCTAGGTTTTAAAAAATGGCAGCCAAACACTTTTTTTTAATAAACCTAGGTTTGGACTCAAAACCTAGGTTTTAAAAAAGGTAAGCCAAACACTTGAAAAAATGTGAAAAGCTATTTTGGATTGGAAACCTAGGTTTTGGCCACCAAAACCTAGGTTTTGAATCAGCTACAATTTTCCCCTTTTGCACAAAGTACGAGGTAAAAAAATGCCATCATTACACATGTCATAATGATCTACCAAAAATACCCTTATCCTCTCTCTTTCCCAACATATTAAATAGGGCTGTTCAACTCTGTCCCGTCCCGGTCCGTCCCGTCCCGTCCCGAAAATTTTCGGGACGGGACAGAGTAGCGCTTCGGGACGGGACGGGACTCGGGACGGGGTCGTCCCGATCCCGTCCCGTCCCGAATATATATATGTTCATATTTTTTTAAAAAAATACATGTGTCATCTGTCTCAAATGTGAGTATATATGAATTTTTTTAAAAAAAATATATAACTCTAACTTCTAAACTAAGTTCCAACCATTCATTGATCTCAAATTTCTTGTCCGCTGCCATTATGCTCTATGTGTAACACATCACATTTGAAGTTTTTTTTTAAACTCTATTTAAATGTGTAGTTGTTTTGCTGCTTTTTTTTGCTCTAATTATTATGTTTTTGGTTTATTATGTATTAATATGGAGTGCTCATGGCACTGGAGGAGATTTAATTATGCTATAAAATCACCCACCAAGTGTGTTGCTCTGCAAAAAAAAAAGATTTTTGGGTCAATTTTTTTAATTGGAAAAAAGTTTCGGGGACAAGTCCCGTCCCGTCCCGTCCCGATTGAGACCGGGACAAGTTCGGGACGGGACGGGACACGGGACGGAAACCCAGTCCCGAACACTTTTCTTCGGGACGGGACGGGGTCGTCCCGGTCCCGTCCCGTCCCGTGAACACCCCTAATATTAAACTTATGTCCTTTTTAGTAATTTACACAGAAAAAGCTATTCTCACAACAACCATCCAAACACTCTCATTTTTACAAAAGCTATTTTTTCTAAACATCAGTTTTTTTCAACTTTTTTCCCAGAAGCTATTCTCTAAAAGCTAATCCAAACAGGCAACTACTTTTTTCAGCTATTACGCGAAGTACGAGACAGAAAATACCATCATTACATATGTCTTATTGAAATACCTAAAATGCCCTTATTCTCTCTCTTTCCCAACACATTAAACTTATGTCCTTTTTTGTAATTTACACATAAAAAAAGCTATTCTCACAACAACCATCCAAACACTCTCATTCATTAAAAGCTATTTTTTCAGCTTTTTTTTCAGAAGCTATTCTCTAGAAGCTATTCTAAACTACCCAAAACAGGCCCATAGTTTTTTTATAAGAGTTCGTTAAGGTTGTCTAAATATTTAATACATTTTTTCAATTTTTGCCCCCTATTAATTGTATCCTCTCTCTTCATATTTTTTCATTACTACATTCTCTTTAATACATCCTCTTATTATTATTCTACTTCTGTCTCTTACATAACCTTCTATTAATAAGGGTATGATTAGAAAAAAAAACTTATTTCTTACATATTTAATATTTTTAACTACTTTTAACTGTTTTAAAAAAACGTATTAGGGATAGAAGTTAGTAATATCAAGATATACCGCTATATTATTAACTAGACCTAATAGGAAATAAGTATGAAAAATAATATAACGAAAAAAAGGAAAATGTTAATGAACTTGTCATGTCCTAATGGATATGCCGTAGATACAACTTTAGATCATAAAAACGCATTAAAAAATCCATAGAATTAAATTGCAGGGGCATTCCGGGAAATTGATGTAACAATTATTCAACGCTCTATTTTTGAACACAATCGGATCTTTTCGTCATGGAGGAGGTGGTGAGAAACTGATAATCAAAAAGAGACAACAAAAGCTGGTAGCTCCAATCCAACTTCAACGACCCTAGAATTTGGATTCTCATTCTGTAAAGAAATTTCCTTTCGAAACCCTTAAGCCCTTCTTTCACTTAACTTTCTTCCGTTCATCCGTTCTTTTTTATTCGCTTTAATCCCATTCTTTTAGCTCCTACTTTTGTGGCTTCTTCGTTCCCTCGATTTTCTGATTTTCTCTATCTTCTGGCGATTACTTCTGCTGACCTTCTTGATCAAAAATAAAATTGGGTTCTTGTTCTTATGTTCAATCGAGCCTGAAATCCTTAGTTTGAGCTCTGTACAATTATGCAGTGTTTTGCCCTTGAAAGTCCATTAGATTGCTTCTGAAGCCAGGCAAGTTCCTATTTTTCATAACTTTCTTTCATTCTCCGTACTTCTTCTCACGTGAAATGAAGCATATTTCCAATAATGAACTTGACTTGGAAAGTGGTAAGTTGGATAAGAACCGAGAGAGGACTTTACCTAGTGGCAGGGTGGTTAAAGTTCACAATCAAGCCTTTCTGTCTGGGCTTGCATATTGTTTATCCTCGTGCAGCATGATATTGATTAACAAGTTTGTGCTTTCTAGTTATGATTTCAGTGCTGGGATATCGTTGATGTTTTACCAGGTATTTAGCTTTAATGCTTCTCTTTTATTGGTATAGTGATTAATGATGTAGGTGTTGATGATGCTGGATTCTGACTTTTTGTAAATGCAGAATCTCATTTCCGTGAGTATTGTTTCTGCGTTGAGCCTTCTGGGCCTAATATCAACAGAACCGCTAACATGGAGATTGATGAAGGTCTGGTTGCCAGTAAATGTTATATTTGTTGGAATGCTCATTACAAGCATGTATAGGTATGCAGTTTCTATGTTTTGGGTTTCCACCATTAAATGCCAATGGCTTCTTTTGTATATCTTGTCTGCTATTTATCGCCAACAGTTAGATATGAAAGTTGCATATATACCAATGAGTGTTGAAATCTGATTTTTTCCGTAAAAAGTCAGAAATAATGTTGTTGAATTTGCGATATAGCACAATATAAAGGGACACAATATTTAAATATATATAAAAACTTGCTCTTATATGGGGAGCAGGTAAGCCTTGAAGAATGCTTAGCTGCTAATAATTTACCATCAAACATGAAGTATATTATCCAGACATCTACCATATGCTTGAGTGTTAGTTTATGGACTCAGATACTGTAAATTATATTATTATATCTTATGGTGGAATAATTGGTCACTATATCATTCCTGTTTGGACAGTTTTGCTTAATTTGTTTCTTGATTATGTGCAGTTTGAAATATATTAATGTAGCCATGGTAACTGTTCTGAAGAATGTTACAAATGTCATAACTGCCCTTGGTGAAATGTATCTGTTCAAGAAGCATCATGACAGCAGAGTTTGGGCTGCTCTATTTTTAATGGTATATATCATTTATTTGCTCCTCTTCTTCTCTCTCATTTTTGTTTTCTCGAGTGGATTTGGTGTTAGAGCTTAGGATGCTGGAAAGTTAATGAGTAATATTCAGCATGATATGGTCGCTGGATTGTCACTGCTTCTGTCTCCCATGTTTGGCATATTCTTACAGGGAGCTGCTATGCCTACACCAGTGGGTGCATTGCCTTTTTTTTATTCTTTAAAATATAGCAACATATTTTAGACATCTTTGGGTTGCAAGACTCAATTGAGGTGCAATATTGGATGCACGATATTTTACATAACATTTAAGAGTGTTTGGTTCATAATCTTAATGAGTTTCCCTTTTCTGTGCAGATCATCTCAGCAGTAACCGGAGGGATAACTGATCTAACTTTCCATGCAGTTGGCTACGCATGGCAGATTGTTAATTGTTTCTTGACTGCATCATATTCTGTGAGTATATATGCGCGCATGCTCGCTCTTTTTAAGCTTTTAACATATTTGGAGTCTCTTTCCTTTGTGTATTATTTTTTTATTCATTTTCTCTGAAATTCCAACTTCATGTCACAATGTGCAACCATCAATATATTCAATTGTTTGTTTCATTTTCTGTTTATAATTCTGTATAGCATATATACTTCTAATCCATTGACATGAATCTGGCAACAATTCTACTTGATTTAGTCATCCTTGGTGAGAATTATTTCATACTGTTTGAAGTTCGACTGGGTAAATTTTTTTTTTTTTGACAAATCGACAGGGTAATTTCATGAGAAGTATTTATAGACTCAGCTGTTAATTTCGTTTTGAACGTTGGCATTCTAGACCTGGAAGAATTTAGCTTTATTTAGGTGTTAAGTGACAACTTACTTTACTCTATTGTATTCATGTAGATGGAAGCTCATTGGTTACAAGTTCATTGATTGTTTGGCTGTTTTATTTTGTTGCTGCAGCTGACTTTGCGCAAGGTCATGGATACTGCAAAGCAAGTTACAAAATCTGGAAATTTGAATGAGTTTTCAATGGTCTTGTTGAACAACACTCTTTCTTTGCCTTTGGGAATTCTTCTTATTTTTGTTTTCAATGAGGTGGATTATCTCATGACAACGTAAGCCCCTCATTTTGTAAATTATGTGCCTTGCTTAACTTTATATTAAGAACGGGCAGCCATATTCTGTGTTTCTGCCTGCACAACACAATTATAATGCCATAAATTTATTAGGTCATATTAATGGCTAGAAAATCTATTCACTCCTTCACCATGGTTCTTGATTCTGTGAATTTTAATGGGCAGGCCACTTCTGAGATTGCCTAGCTTTTGGTTAGTGATAACCTTAAGTGGATTTTTGGGGCTTGCGATCAGCTTCACATCCATGTGGTTTCTTCATCAGACTGGGGCTACAACTTACAGGTGTGGTCAAAAGTAGCTTCATTCTTACTATTTAACACAGTTTAGTCAAGGATTTGTTACATTGTTTCTGTAATTGCAGTTTCCAATACCATGCTATATTAGAGAAGAACTGCGAGTATGTCATGATCTAATAATAGTCTATAATCTGCAGCCTTGTTGGTTCGCTAAATAAGATTCCTCTGTCAATTGTTGGCATCCTTCTCTTTAAAGTTCCTACTAGTTTGGAGAACTCTGCTAGCATCTTCTTTGGTTAGTTCTCTACATCAACTGACCTGAAATTGTTATATTGTCGCTGCATAGAGCACATTAACTCAAAATTTGAACCACATTTTATTGCAACTCGTAGGTCTTCTGGCAGGAGTATTTTTTGCAAGAGCCAAAATGAGGGAGAAATCTCAATCCTGAAGAGCCCTAAATTGTATGATGCTTTTACATATTAAGGTTTGCACCAGAGAGAACCCTTCCTCATTTATGGAATCATATTTCTGAATGAAGCGGAAGTTGAAATCATGTCTCTGAGATACCATCGAGAAATACTCTCAGCTAAGCAGATGGCCTTCTTTGTACGTGCAATCTATATGGGGTTGATTAAAGTAACCCTTGTTTGTACAGGTATGGGACTGTGGTTTTTTTTTTTTTTACTTTGTGAAAATATGGGGTGCACAATCCATGTAGCCAACCTCATCTAATAGGATAATGTTTTATTGTTATTGTTGTGAAAATATGGAGTGTGCAAGTTTTTGGCCCATGTTTTTTTGGATCTTCTGAGAGGTCAGCTGCTGCTACGAATTGCAATGAAGTGATGAACAACTCATTGGGAGGAAAAAAAATTGCCACAGCCTTTTTTTTTTTTGGATTTGTTTATGTATAATGTAGCTACTTCTATCGATGTACCATTGATTGGTTTAATACGAATATTCTCTTGTGGAAAAAATAAGGTATTAAAAACCGGACCGGTGAGTAAACCGGTCGAGGCAGTGGGTCAGACCGTAGCCAAACCGGTAATAAATAAACTAATATAATTTAATTAAGATTCCAAAAAATATTTATGAAAAATTTCCCTTTTCATTATTTAAAATTGTAGTACATCACTATAATCATATAATCTACATTTTTTTAGTGAACAGCCATGACACAAATTCCCAACTCGTTTTTCCCCCTCATCCCCTATTAAACTAGTAAACTCTGCTCCTTGCCTCAAGTCTCCCACGTGATCTCTTATGGTATTGTCCCATCAATACAGCAGCCGTAGTTGTGTACTATTGCTTGCTTTAATCCTCTTTCCCTCCATTCTACCTCTCTTTTTTCTTGTTCAATCAATCCACCTCTCACTCTCAGGTCTCAGCTTCTACAAGAAATATTTGTTGAGGTTTGGAGAAATGCTCGATGAGAATAGCATTGGCATCCACTGGAAGTTGACTACGATGAGAGAGCGAGAAGGTAAGAGGAAAGACGACGTCGGAAGTTCATCCATGCCTTGTCTTCTTCTTTTGTTTTTTGTTTTAGCTTCTCTACAAACCGTAAACCGTCCGTCCGGTTTTATACGGTTTGCGGAGGGTCACTCCGGGCTAGTTCGCGTCCTCCCTACTTTTTCTATCAACTCGGACTGGACAGGCGCCCAGGTCGCCGGTTTACTGTCCGACTCGGCCGGTCCGGTCCGGTTTTTAATACATTCGAAAAAATGAAAATTTGAATTCTTGTGTTAAGGGTTAGCCCCATTTCATGAGCTATTTTTCCCCCATGGCGTTTGATGACTATATTTATTTGTTTAACTCACATCGAAACCTTGGATCAGTTCATTTCAATGCACTTATCAGAATATCAATAAACTTTGCCGGCGGCCGAAAGAAAAGAAAATATTAATATTTTATTTTACCCTATAATGTTTGTTGCCATTGTAATTGTTAGTATTTATTACTACTACAATTATAAGCAGTCAGATGGTGTTTAAAATAAAAATTAAACAAATAAAAAAATCAATGAGAAATGTGTAATTTTAATGAAATGTTGCCATAAGAGCATTTGAAAAAACTATATTTTGAAAGGTGTAATTTTAATAATATACATTTAAAAACGGAGCAAAACAATAAACACCATTTATTTTCTCCAAACGTTTTATTAGATAGATAAATCACAATAAATGAATCAGGAACATAATGGATGTTTGGAGAAAATAAATGGTTTTACTGTTTTAGTTTTTTTTCTCCTTTTTAAATGTTATTGGTAAAATTACATTATTTAAAACATATTTATGTGTAATTATCATACTTCAACAATTCATTAGTATTTGGGGAAAAAGGTTATGGGTCAATTATACCTCGGAAGTTTTTGCTTAGGACTAAATTTGCCCCAAAAATTCTTTTGGGTTCAAAATTACCTTGAAAGTTTTTTTTTTGACCGAATAATCACTCTGAAAGTTTCAAAATATAACATTATCGCCCTATTCAGTTAAAAAACTTACATCGAACATTAAAAAGTTGACATTGACTGTTAATATTTTAATGGTAAAAAGTAAAATTACTCAATTTTAATACTTCGAGAGCAAAATTGAACTTAAAAATACGTTCGGGACAAAATTGATCTTAAACCAAGACTTGTAGGACAAAATCCACCTTTAACAAAAAGAAAAAACACTTTATTAGTAAAAGTGTTCATTTACCTTAAATCGATTTAATTTCAAATATAAATAATCCATAGCATCGTTTTCTCAAACTTAATGATATGTATGAATTATGATTCACATATATAATAGTCTACTCTAATATAAAAAGATTAAGATCTTAAACAATTTTCTTTAAATAAATGAATTTAGTTAAAAATAAATAAAAGTTTTTGCGAATAAAAGATCAACTTCTTGAAATACTGATCAATTTACAGCTTTTGACTTCTGTTCATACAGTGTCGAACGGCATTACCATACATGATAGCTCGTTCCAATTTTCCATTTCGTGTTGCAGAGAACCGTAGAATCGGATATCTTCTTCCTTCTCGGGCCTCTACTGTCTGATACTCTTTGTGAATTGTACGTGATCTTCATAAATAATAATAATAATGGAGGCTTCACAAAGCGAAGATCCCGATTTGAATCCAAACCCTACTCCGATCGCTAATCCTTTATCTTCTTCGATTCCTCTCTGGCCAACTATCGATGGCCCACTTGGCCTCTCCGAGGAAGATTCACTCGGCTACGCTCGCAATTTTTACAAGTTCGGCTTTGCACTTCTTCCTTTGCTTTGGGCTGTCAATTGCTTCTACTTCTGGCCTGTTCTTCGCCACGCTCACTCCTTCCCTCGCATTCGCCGATGTATGTTCCCTTTTATCTTTCTGGTCTTTTGTTAATTAAATACTTGGGGATTCTTTCTTTCTTTCTTTTTTCTTTTTTTTCAAGTTTGGTTTTTGGCTTCTATGGGTTTGTATTTTCTTTCTTAGCCGATTTATGTTTCAATTCTGAGGAATTTGCTTCTAACAAGTAAGATTTCAGACATTCCCTATATGAAGTAACATTTAAATTTTTTTGTTCTGCGCCATTAGAGTGAAGAGTTGGTTAAATTGATCTGTGAACTTTTGGAGAGAAGGAAAGAGGAGGGGGAAATAAAAGGGATTATAAGTTGACATTGAGTCTAGATATGATGCATATATTGATTCATCACTGATCTTTTCTTTCTTGAGTAGAGGTAGTGTTTTGTGCTAAATTTCTGACGAGTAACGAGTGTTAGTGTCATGTTTATCTAGCAGTTAAGAGTGCTATCTTCTTCACCCTTTCACTAGTTCTTGAATTCATTATGTTTATTTTACCCGTGTAATTTGTATTTTAGGTCTGCTTTAGCACTTGGCAGAAATAGCTTGTTTACAAAAGCTTGGCTGTTGAAATTATTTGTTTATAAAAATGCTTGGGCTTTTTCACATTTGAGTTCCTGAGAATTGCTTGACTGTGGGTGTCTTGTCATTATAAAGGAAAAAGGCTTTCCGTTTTCGTGTTAATAAACTGGTAATGAAGGGGGAAATGTATCATGAAAGAATATGTGCTGCAGCTAAATTACTTTTGTTGAACTCTTAACATTCTTTCTTTAAATCAAGATTAGATGCAAAGTGGGATCAAGCAATACGATAAAAGCTTAAGATGCTGTACTATATGTATTATTGTTTATCAGCTGCAATAGACTGAGAACCCAGTCTTACAATCTGTAGGATAATGTATGAACTCTAGGTGTCTCTCGTTGGTGCTGCTTATAGTAACTGTCTCCACTTCTTGGTGTAAGGTGGTTGAATACTTCATATTCCTTTCTTTTGTGGACCTAGTTAAGTGGTTAAGGTGGGAATCGGCAGAAGATACCATGATCCTGAAGACTATATAATGCCTTGGAATTTCCTTCTTAACTTGTATGATAAATTAAGGTATAAGGAGAGTTGGTTGACAAACCTGCATGTACTAGTAAATTTAGCTTTTTGTGACTAGTAGATAGACTTGGCTGTTTTTGTGAATCTCTTCCATATTTGCGGAGCCACTTTCTTGTTATCAGTTGATCTGATGTCTTGGACCATTTTTCGTGCAGATGTTGTTTCATCAGCAGTTGGGTTTTCTGTATTCGCTGCCCTACTCTGTTCATGGGCTCTAACATTTGCCATTGGAGGAGAACGCCTCTTTGGTCCTATTTGGAACGAATTGGTTATGTACAATCTTGCTGACAGATTAGGCTTGACCGGCTGGAGCTAGTCTTATGAACCTTTGAGGAGCCATGTTGAAATAATACGATGGTCTATGTTTTTTAGTTGCTTTGTTTCCTGGCTCGTAGATGCATATCCATTAGTATACATTCCAGGATATGCTGTAACATCTTGTTTTGTTTTGAAAAAACTAGATTGCAAATGAAATAGAACAAGGAGCATGCATGCTTTAATGGTTCAATCGTAAATTAATTCTTTTTATTATATATACAGATATATGATCATTAATAGTATATGCATTTTGGCCACACAAAAAAAAAATAGTATATGCATTAATATTTGATAGATATAAATATTTGTTGTGTAAAAATAACTACTGTAATTTTCATGTGATTAAAACCGGACAATTTAATTTTTTTTTTAATAAAAAAATTTGGCATTGTATCATTGTAAAAACCTTCCACTCCTGAGTCGGCGACTCGAGTTAACCGTGGAGAAATAAGAAGACGAAAACAATCCATTGGGCATTCTTCTGTAAGACAATGGCTTTTTGTGTAAAGCGCGGCTTGTAATATTCAGTTATTCACAATCCCCTGTAAATTTCCTAGGGGCACTAAATCTCACATGCCAAATATTTGAAGAAGTTAATTTGTTACCTCATAGGAGTTGGAAAAAAGAATGGTAGGTGGGGAGTGGCTCAGATATCGCATTCACTGGTCAAGAAGATCACTTAGTAGGCAAATAAAGAATGGTATGTTGGTTGTCAAATGTTACTGAACTAACAAAATAGGAAGTGCCTCAAAAATGAATGACCCACCACCCAAATTTTGATTTCACCATTTATGGAATGTTTGCCAGCGTCCAATTGCTTAGCACTCATTTTGATTTCACCATTTATGGAACGTTTCCAGCATCAAATTGCTTAGCACTGCAATGGCAACAAAATTTTAACTCCGGTAACAGTGTATCAGCTAACAGCTAGGTTTAGAATGTCACTTGCTTCCTTCTCTCTCTCTCTCTCTCTCTCTCTCTGTGAAACGTACATTCTTTCCCATTATCCAGGACCATGCATGTAAATGTAATGCAGCTAATTACCCTTTGACCTATCCTTTATTATAACACATAACCATCATGCAACCTGGGCTGGCATGATTTCCGCAAAAGTAAAATACATTCGTGTATGTATTATGTAAGCTAGTATAGCATATAATGATATACATAATCATGGCAAAGGTTTGCAAATGCCATAATAACTGTTCTGCTTTTCCAACAACCTAGACCAATAATGTTGTATATACTATAAATGCTAGTAGTGGGGTTAGAGCTTAGGTTTGTTACAGCGATACAAGGTGGAAATAAGAATAACGACATATCATCATAGAATAACAAAACAGCTTCGAGATGCCCAGGGCGTTTAATTTGTAATATTTTTCTTAATTGACAAATTTGAAACTGCTAATTTTGTCCTGACTAGCTAACTCAGTCAATTTATGATCAAATTTAACTTGCACACAATTTTACTAGTGACAGTGATTTCAACATGTACCTGTCAAATTCATCTCCACGTAGGGTTTAAGTTTTAACTGCTTAGCTTCCAAAAAGTCTAACTCGCAGCCCCATTAACCATTGGGTTTACTAATTTCAAATGTTGTGGATATTTAAACAGCTTCAGTAATTAATGTATATTGTGGGGAGGTGTGCTTATTCTCAAGCATTTGAAGCTTTTGTTTCAATGAGATTTAATTTGGAACTCTTGAAGTTGATCTCTACAAAGCCTTTGCAGATTATAGCTAAAAAGAATAGCATTAATCGCCCAATTAAACGCAAATTAATTATTAACACTGCTTAGTTCGAGTGATGTATTCCGTACATGTTATATAGTAATGGTAGAGATTACTTGTAAATAACCTAATGGCGGTGGTCATCATTTACCTAATGGGGAAACAATTGGCTTGAGCGCTAAGCTTTTTGATATTGTGGGGCATAGAATCTCAGTCAGTTGAGGAATATTTACATTTTATGTTTAGAATTTCTTTAGCACCTTCACGGATAAGAATTTGCCACAAAAGAAGCATAATATACGTACAAAAACACATGCATCGTCTTTTGTACGTCTACACGCAATAGTCTCTAATCTTTTAGCGTTAGAAATCACTTAACTTTTTAAACAAAAATCTGGACATCACTCACACGAGTTTGTTGCTTTCTTCATCCATGACTTGAAAGAATAATGATGAGCCAACAAAAAAACCAAGGTATTACAAAAGAGGTCATCCTTTAAAAATTAAAATTAATGTCACGTACAAGAGCTTTCATATATGACTAATGAATATTAAGTATGCATATATATTAAAGAAGCACTCATATTATTAATGCCATTTTTAACTATTACAATTTAAAGCTCCATACTTAATCCTTTTTTTCCTTTATTATAATCTCATTTCACTGGTTATCTATTCAAAACTCAACAGATTTTTATCATGCATGCCGTAAATATGAGGTGAAGAATTAAAGGAACTGATGAATAATATAGTGGATACTGTATATAACAACTTATTAGGGTGAGAACTTAAGAAACACACTTTTACAGCACTTGCTTTAAAACTAGTTGGATTAAAAATTAATAATGCAGTATATCATGGCAATATAAATTGACTTTGCTGGTTTAAATTTAGGATTTCTTGTTATGAACATGTTTAAGATGGTCCATGAAGTATGTAAGTCCCACATCCACAACAAATGAATGGAAGCATTATAGGAAAATGCTTATTGTTTTCTTCCCAAGTCTGCTAAGAGTACAGTTGTACACCTTTAAGTGCTCAAAGAATTTTCCTTTTTCATACCCTCAAGTTGGTTTTGGACAACCACTCACACTTTAACAGACATTAATGAACTTCCATATCTGTAGCCCCTATTAAACTGCATGCAACAAAATACTTCCATACTTGAAGAATCACAAAGAAAGGAAGATGTTTGAAAGTGGGATTTCCCCCGTCAGATACAATAAGCACATGTCCTTTTTTGGATCTCTGAGAGGTGAGGAATTTGAGGGAAATTAGCTAATTCTTATACTCACTTTCCATATCTTGTAGGCACAGCTAAAGGGATTTTTCTATCTATATAACCCAACACACCAAACCTCTTTTTCAAGGCTCTTCTCCTTTCTCTTTCTTTTCATCTTTCTTCCTTCCTCTTCATCTAGGTTTGTTTATGTCCAGGGAATTAAGAATGTCCAGAACCAGTGGCAGTGAGAGTAAGAGTTGTAACAGAGGCCATTGGAGACCAGCTGAAGATGAGAGACTGAAACAGCTTGTGGAGCAGTACGGTCCCCAGAATTGGAATTATATTGCAGAACATCTTGATGGGAGATCGGGTAAATTAATTAATGAATGACATTATTTATAACTTTCTTTTATTTTATCCCAAAAGATTTCTATCATCAAGTTATGCCATGTTCTTTCAATTTGAAGAGGTACTGAATCATTTTTCAGCTACTCCATGTATCCTTTTTTCTGCAAAACTCTCAACTAATAAGAAATGGGCATTTGAATTTTGGATTCATTATTATTTCACAGGGAAAAGTTGCAGATTGAGGTGGTACAACCAACTAGACCCAAACATAGTGAAAAGGCCATTCACAGAGGAAGAGGAAGAAATATTGCTAGCTCTTCACAAGGTAAAAGGAAACAAATGGGCTGCAATTTCAAGGTTCTTGCCTGGAAGAACTGATAATTCCGTCAAGAATCACTTCCATGTCCTTATGGCAAGAAGAAAGAGAGAACGTTACACACTCTTTGGTGACACCAGAAGCAGCAATAATAACCACACTAGTCTTAATAACTTCACCTTCCAAAACAACAGAAACTTAGCACTGAATCCTTGGATTAACGCTCGAAGTGATACTTCAACCATTATCTCATCAGATTTAATGAGTTTTGAAGCTTCTGGTGGTTCTGCTAATAATAAGCCCCACATTGATCACTTCATTAATGCTTCAAGTCCTGCTTCTTCTTTTTCTCTGGGAAGCTATAAAAGTTTTACTGCCCCTGGAAATCCCAGTATTGGTAAGGTGGTTCCTCTTCCTCAGAGATCGCCAAAATCTTATTTTGCCCAAAGCACTGATGAGGATTATGCCATGAAAGGCATGACAGACAAGAAAACTCTGGAGGAACATGTTGAAAAGCTTAATAAGGATGTTTCCTTTATAGACTTTCTTGGTGTGGGAAGTTGTTCTGCCAGCGACAGTTGACCTTGACGCGCTTCCATTAAATTAAACACAGTCATTTGCTACATATGAGATTAGTACCTAGTTTCTGATTTATTTGCGGTTCGTTTTTCTCTGTTGTATTTTCTAGGCGTAATGAGGGAATAATCTTAATGTTTTTTATTTTGTTGTTAATTTTATGTTATCAGTCTTTGGTTCTGATTATTCCATTGATGCTTTAAGAGCGAACAGACTTTGCGTTTAGGATCCTTGTTTGTCATCATGACATACATGCATGTATTGCAGATAGCAAATCAATCAAGTATATGCTAAAATCTGCATTTTTAAATGTTAATATTCTTCCATAAAAAACGATTTATTTTTGTGCGTGGAAGGAACTTATGGAAGAGGACGTATTATTTTAATTTATATTTTATAGCTCACTCAGAGACACACGTGGAACGAAGAAAATCAGACATATAATAAAAAGGAAAAATTAATTACAAGTCCCTTGTAAGGAACTTAATTATCATGAGGTCCCACGAAATCGCGTAATTAATCTCAGGTCCCACACGAAATCGCATAATTAATCTCAAGTCCCACAAAGTTGTTATCGCCTGCTCATTTAGTTGTTATCGGCAGCTCAAAAGTTGTTACTGAACAAGAGTTGTTACACATGCTCATTTAGTTGTTATGGTTAGCCACAAGTTGTTATACATGCTCATTAAGTTGTTATCGTAGGCCAAAAAATTGTTATAGCCTGCTCTTTCAGTTGTTAGTGACTGAGAATTTAGTAACAATTTTTAACCATGTGATAACAACTGTTTGGCCTACAATAACAACTTAATGAGCATGCAATAATAACTTCGTGTCAGGGACCTTAAATTAATTATGCGATTTCGTAGGACCTCATCTTAATTAAGTTTCTTACACGTAACCCGTAATAAATTACCCCTATTAGTTATGTTAGTTAGTGTGTTGTAATATTTTCTAAAACACTACAATCATATTTCCTTATTCCCTCCCCCATATCTTACCTGATTATTGTTTGAGATGTGCTAATAAGGATAATTTAGGAAGAAGTTGATAAAAATTAGAATTATGAATTATATTTAGGACCAATATCAACTCTCTAAAAAGGTCATATATTTAGGACCAGAGGGAGTATTGGATTTAATTATTAATTACTAATACAGGCAATGTATCTCTTAGTACTAACATTATGATGTACATCTTCCAAAATTAATGACTTTTGATGAATTAGATACAAATGAATATATGTTCCTACACTTAATATCTTTGGTTCATGAATAGGGGTAGTAAATTATACAATATTCATGAAAGTCATAATTAGATTCATTAATAGGGAAAATGTTTATAATATATTGAAAACAATAAAAGTAAAAAATACAGCAAAATACTCAAGTCAGAATACTTCCATTTCATCAAATTCTTCAACATATGAACATTTATTTTTGATATGATGTCATTTAACTATAAATCTAAAAGAAATAAATAGAACATATTTTCTTATTTGATTAGAGAATTTGATATAATGTATATAAGGGAGATGATGTAAGTATGCTCCTACACACAAAATTTACATATAATTATATTAATTTTTGAAATGTATTGATACCAAGATTCATTTATCTCATCACACCGTATATTTTTTGATAAATTAACTAGCAATCAGCGATTTTTCTGAATTCTATTACCGGTTATCTGAATAATTGATTACTCAAGTTTTGGGATGCATGGTACCGGTGGAAACAGGCCAGACCCTTAACATGGGCCTTAAACTTGGCCTATTTTAGGCCTGTTTAGGCCTAAGGCTAACTGGTCAGAAGCCTAGGCTTAGGCCTTTTTTAAAGCCTATTTTAACAAACAAGTCAGGCTCATACATCTTAAAAAGCCTATCATAACTAATAGGCCGGTCTAAGCTTGTTATATATTAAAAAAATATTTTAGTAACATTACATTTGTACCCTAAGATTTAAAAAAAATTACACATGTATGTATAAGTTTTTTTTCTACTCACTCTCAGTGGCGCCTCCATTCTCATGTATATGTTCTCACTTTTCACCGACTCTTTCCTTTCTCTTGTTGGTTATATGAAAATATTAGTTTCATTGTGGTATACTTGGTTTATCCTTTAGACTCTTGTTGTTTTGTATTGGATTTGCGTTATTGCTGTGTATCATACTATTATTTATTATAACATACATTTAACAGGCTTCCCTTAGGCCTATAAAAAAGGCTTATCACAGTATATATTACAGGCCAGATTCATATCAACTGCATAATAGGCCATGACTATTTATATATCTAAGGTGTCTGGCCTATTTTCACCTCTATTTGTGGCTTCTCCACCCAAGATAAGGATCCTCTAATTTGAGACTAAAAAAAAATCTACCGGGCCTTGTACTGTAAGTTCAACTATATTGGCACCGTTTATTCACGTAGACAATATTGAACCATGGCTTTGAGCCAAGAATCATAATCAGCGCCGTACGCCGTTTAAACGACATGATATCGGGTGTCGTTTATGCCCAGCTAAAATAGGGAAAAAAGGAAAATGCACAAAGTTCACTCATTTTTCTTAAACCTCTCGAAGTTTCATCTTTCAATATATCTTCTAAACCCTGAGGTCAGAAAATATATATATCATCCCCTAAACCCTTCTCCACTCATCTGTCTCCAAAGACTCAGTATTGAACTAATATGTTGACAACTTCTTGGGGTGAGTTTCAGACAGAGTCATCATCCCTTCATTTTGCGAGATAAAGGTTCGTTTTTTAACTCGTCACTGGCTTGCTTTGTTTATTTGGCGTGAATTATTCTGCTTTGCTTAGCCGCTTCAAAAACTGTGTCAAATCGATTATTTAACTCTCTTTGTGAAAGGGATTCTTTAGGAGTGTTATAGGATATACTACGCGTCATCAAGGTCTCAGCTTTGTATTGAAACTGTGTTAATTATGTGGGGAACACTCATGTTTTTCAATTCTGCATCATATAGTGTTATAGAACACGACGCAGCTCAACATTTCGTATTGAGCCTCTTTGATTTTTTGTTTTTTGTTTTGCAGATGTGGTTATAGAAGTATAAGGGAGAACATGTCTGTGATTGAATCAATTGCCAATATTCCTTTGCAAGACCCAATTAAGGAGGAATTCTGTTCTGCTGACCTGACTTGGACTAAGTTTGGCAACGCTGAGCACTATGATGATGTTGCCCTTATTCCTTACGAACGAGTTGATTCTTTTATGGTTGGTGAAAGCTTAAATATTGAATGCCCTACACAATTTCATATTGAGAGAGCAAGGAGACGGTCATTGGGCAGCTTGAAGGATTACAAGGATGATGAGTATTTGGAGTACAGACTGTAAGTTTCCAGCATGTTTGATATTCTTTATTCAAATAACATTGAGTTGTTTTACCCTCCATTGATGAGCCTATAGTTTTCCTGTGAAGCATATGCTTGATTTTCATGGCTTTTATTGCTATCTTAGTTTCCCCCATTTTTTTTCTTTATTCTAGTTATTGTTTGGGGTTGGCATATAATAGCAGAATGGCAACTGAATATTATAAAAATAGTTGATTTTCTGGGAAAGTATCTGCATTCACATTCAGGTTTCCAGTATTTATGTTATTGAGTTTGAATCTTTCTGTTTATGAAGGTTCTGGTGCTCCTTCGGTCCAGAAAATTATGGGGAAGGTGGAGGCATATTACCTAGCAGAAGATATCGGCTTAATACCCGAAATCGTGCTGCTAGACCTCAATCAATGCGGGGTTGTACCTGTCACTTTGTTGTCAAACGTCTTTATGCCCGTCCATCACTTGCACTTATTATATACAATGAGAGGCGTCATGTGAACAAGTCAGGTTTTGTCTGCCATGGGCCACTTGACAGAGATGCCATTGGCCCAGGTGCTATAAAAGTTCCATATATATGTAGTGAGATTCAGCAGCAAACAATGTCCATGATTTATCTGGGCATTCCTGAAGAAAATATCCTGGAGAAACACATTGAAGGAATTCAACGTTATTGTGGTTCTAATGCAAAAGTCAATAGCCTTGCCTCTCAGTATGTCCACAAACTAGGGATGATTATCAAAAGGTCCACCCATGAGCTGGACCTTGATGATCAGGCCAGCATTCGCATGTGGATTGAACGAAATAAGAAGTCTGTATTTTTTAACCAAGACACTTCAGAGTCAGACCCTTTTATATTGGGAATCCAAACAGAATGGCAGTTGCAGCAAATGATCCGGTTTGGTCACCGTAGTATAATTGCAGCTGACTCTACCTTTGGCATTAAAAGACTCAAAGTAATTAGTTTTTGTTCTTGGCCTTTTATTTTCTAGAAGATGTAAAAGAGAGCTTTGTGCATTGTGCTGAGCTGGTTTGCTTTTCTTAATTGCAGTATCCTTTGTTCACACTACTTGTTTTTGATTCAAGACATCATGCGCTTCCTGTTGCATGGGTCATTACACGTAGCTTTGCAAAGCCTGATGTGTCAAAATGGCTGAAAGCCTTGATTGCTCGAGCTCGAAGCATTGAACCTGCCTGGAAAGTCAGTGGACTTTTAATTGATGATGCGGCTGCTGATATGGATCTTTTAAGGCAGGACTTGCTGATTGTCAAATTAACTTAATTTAAAACCTCTTTATTATATATAATTGTCTTATTAGGATTTTCTTCTTTAACAGAGATATATTTGGCTGCCCGATCCTATTTTCACTTTGGCGTGTTCGGAGATCATGGCTAAGAAATATTGTCAAGAAATGCAGTAGCATTGAGGTTCAGCGAGATATTTTCAAACGTCTAGGGACTATAGTAAACGGCATATGGGGTGGAGATAATACATCTGTCGCATTAGAACAACTTGTCATGGATTTTGTTGATCAAACTGCTTTCATGGAATATTTCAAAGCCTCCTGGGTGCCCAAGATTGGTTAGTTGATGTTTTTCCTACTCTCTTTCATGCACTGAGTCCCTTAAAAAATGCTTATCTGGCTGAGAATATTGGCCATTTGGCATGCATGCTTGACAACTATTAATCACAAATGAATTGAAACTGTCTTAAAAATATATGGTCTGGTTCATTAATTTTATCTTTTTGTTTTCCCCTCCCTCTACCTCTTTTGTTTTAAACAGAAATGTGGCTCTCAATGATGAGAACTCTTCCACTAGCAAGTCAAGAAGCTTCTGGTGCCATTGAAGCTTATCATGTGAAACTGAAGGCCAAACTTTTTGATGATTCGCATCTTGGAGCACTTCAAAGAGTTGATTGGTTGGTGCACAAGCTAACAACTGAACTCCATTCGAGCTACTGGCTTGACCGATATGCTGACGAAAGTGATTCTTTCCTGAATGTAAAGGAGGAATATATTGCCTCTACATCATGGCATCGGGCACTACAAATTCCTGACTCTGCTGTTACCTTGGATGACAAAAACCGCCTTTTTGCGAGAGTTATGAGTCAGAAAGACAGCACTTTATGGCATTTGGTGTGGAATCCTGGATCAGAATTTGCATTTTGTGATTGCTCTTGGTCGCTGCAAGGTAATCTTTGCAAGCATGTAATCAAGGTGAACATGATGTGTGAAATTAGTCATGGCTCTCAACCATCCTTGTCTTTTCTATCATTTAAAGAGGTTTTGATGGATCTGTGGACAAAACCAAAGGATGATTCAGTTGCATTGGATCTGTCAATGGCTTGGACCTACCAGATGCTAGATCAAATCCAAAAACTTGTTGAACTGAATAACTCTAACGATATTGGTGCGGTAGTGAAAAATATGCCTTTGAAATGGGTTTCGAAGAAAGGTAGAACCTACCAAGGCAAACGATCATTACCTTTGGCTCTTCCTTCTGGTAGCAATATTGCAAAAGCTGGTGTTACGCGTAGGAAGAGTCGAAAGCGAAAAAGGTTGTCACGAATAAGATGACAACTTTGGTTGGACTATATTTAATTTGTTCTGGGATAACTCTGGCCGACTAATTGGATTTCATCCTAAGAATATTTCATAGCTTTCAAATGTCAGGCTTCCACGCTGTTGGACTGTCTTCAAGGTTGTAGCATTTACCAGGATTCAATTGTTGGTATAAGTGATAGGAAATAAGGGGAAATATATTACTTGGATTTTGCTTTTGTGTTTTAATTATATTAGAAAATTGTAAGTTTCCTTCTACAAGAAGAGACCTAGGCAAATGGCTTATGGTTAAGAAGTTGCATGCCCGTGCATCTAGCCCTTTTTGCATATCAATACTCAAGATAGAATGGAGAAAACAAAAGGAAAGCTCCTTTTTATTTTTGTGGAGCCGTCAGACTAGGAAATACTTTCAGATTATCACCAAAGTAAAGACTGGCTGTCAAGATTTCTTCTGCATTGGAAGACATTCCTGACCATATGATCATCTTTCCCATTTCCATATACAGACAGGTGCTATTATTTTTCTTCTATTAGTCCTATTTTCCATTTTTTAAAATTTGGCGTCTTTTCAATTTCTAAGTATAAAGTTCCCTGAGGAGGAAATATTGTCATTGATTGTACGCGTGGAATATGTACATAGAGTAATTTTTTGCTTAGTTGAAATAAATTGAAAGATTCATGCTTTTGAAAGGTGATATGATTAATTTTTTGTTATCTCCATTCATACATGTACTGCTGATGACGACTTGGAACATTTTCAATTTCTGAATGTGATAACACTGCATGGGCTTAAAAGCATGCTGCTGCGAGATAAATGGTGATAAATTGGACATTTAGACCAAAATTAAGTCTGAACATATTTTAATGTAGTACCCTTATGTGCTCACTGGAACCGATCACAATTTTTGGTGGCCATGGACCAAGCACACCTTTAAAGTTTGACATTATTGTACTCCGGAATGGTTGTTCGGATATCTGACAGTTATGGGTGTGTTTGGATTGGCTTTTTTTCAGAAGAACTTTTTCAGAAGGTCTTTTGGCAAAAAGTTAGATTGTAGAAGTGATTTATGTTTGGATTAGTAATGTTAGAAGTGACTTTTTTTCAATCTGACTTTTAGAACATGTTTGGATGATTATTTTGAAAAGTAAGTTTAGATGAAAAATTACTAAAAAGGGAATTATTGTTATTAAATAATACATATATATATGCATATATTCTTATAGTTTATAAAGAAAAAGTGAAATTTGGGTTTTTGAAGGATTTTAAAGGCTTAGTTTCTCCCTTATTTTAAGAAAAATAATTTTTAAAAAATTATATTTTTAGCTCAAAGGAAGATATTGTGGGAGAAAATAATTAGAGATTATTATGGTAAAGTTTTGGAGATAAAAAGGAAATTTTAGGGGTCTAATAGTCTAATTTTCCTACCCACTTTTATTAAATAACACACAATAAAAGGTGTAGGGCCCATTATTCTTCCTCTTTCTCTCTCCAAGAAGTCCTTTTTCAGCTGAAAAAGCAACTTCATTTTGCTTTTAGCTTTTCAGGTGAAAAAGTCATTCTCATCCAGAAGTCCTTCTCCACCAAAAATTAACCCAAACAAAACTATTGGAAGAAAAATTGCTTCTCCGATGCATAAGGTCTTCTGTGCCCAAAAAAGACAAACCAAACATGCACATAGTATTCAGAAAAGGTACCGGTTATTGGTTAATACTACTGGTAAGAAAGTTTGACTCTGTTCCTTTTTTCTTTAACGCCCCAATTTTCAGTCGGTTGTCATTTGTCAAATATTTGGTCTACTATCAATTATCAAGAGGTTTCATCTAGTTGAGTTCACATTTTGATGCGTAGCGGGCCCACACTTATATTTTCCTTAAAGTGTGTGCTTTGTGTCCATCAAGAGAGTGTCACTAGAAGATACAGTTAATTTTTGCTCTTCGTACAAGTTACTGACTCCCATCGATTGACATTTTTAGATTGACATTTTTAGAAAAGCTCAAGAAAGATAAATAAGTTTCTCTCGTTCTTAAATATGATCTGGTTAACTTTTTTTAAAAATTCTAAAAAAATTAAATAAGTTACTTATAAAGTGATTTATCTGAATTTTTTTCTGTAAAGTAGTTTATTTAATTTATAAAAGTAATATATAATGTAATAATACACAAAATAGTTATGATTAAGTGGTTCATTTCGTTTCTTTAATCTCCCAAGAAAGTCAACTGGATTTTATATTTAGGAACTGAGGAAGTATTTATTAATTGATTTGTCAGAATTTTTTCTTTAAATTAATTTATTTGAATATTTGAACATATAATCTAGTAATACATGAAATATTTTATGGTTAAATGGCTCATTTAGCTTCTTAATTTTTCTAAAAAAAGGTTAATTAAGTTTTATAATTAAATCTACGACAACAGCCATTCCAAGTCATGTAATACAAACTGTTTTATTGCTAGGTAGTTGTTGTGATGAGTTGGATCGACTTTCAAAAAAAAATTTCTTTGGGGGATCAACGGAGGTTAAGAAACGAGGTCACCTCGTTGCATGGGACAAGGTTTGTTCGGTTAAATCTTGTGGTGGGCTTGGCATTAGACACTCGCGGGATCAAAATAAGGCTTTGCTAATGAAGGTAGGCTGGGGCTTGATCTCAAATTGGGATGCACTATGGGTTAATGTGGTGCGTGGGAAGTATAGATGTGGAAATGATGTCCTCCATATAATTAATATGCAGAAATATGGGTCGAGACTGTGGAGTGGAATAAAGATTACGTGGAAACATGTGGAGGACAGGGTTGATGTGGCAATAGTTAGTGGAGAGAGGCGGTAAGATAAAAACATTAAAAATCAGGGTCCTTCACTACTAAATCTGCCTATCAGATCCTGTCAAATGATATGCAGCATGAGTCGTCGGAGTGGTCAAGGTTGTGGAAAGTGAAAGCTCTCCTTAGGTGGTCAAACCCATGTCTAGTTGATGCTTCATAACAGATTGTTTACTAATGAAATGAAATTCAAGCGGGGCCTTCATACAGATGGGATGTGTGAGGAGTGTGGTAATGTGGTGGAGAGTATCTTGTACATTCATCGAGATTGTCTTATTGCAAGGGATTTCTGGTTGAACCTAAATATTGACCTCTCTTACGTCCATTTTGGGAATATGACCTTTAAAGTTGGTTGTATCTTAACATATGAATACTAAAGAGTATAGTGGAAGTAAGTGGAATGTTGTCTTTAGTATTGCTTGCTGGTTGCTATGGAGGAGAAATGAGAAACAGCATTTGGGGTTTACAGGTAGTCTTGCAGAAGGAATAGCAGAAGTGAAAGGAATTTGCAGATGTATGCAAAAAGCTACACAAAGTACAACACGAAAAATAATGAATTCGGGGCTAGTGGAGGGATAATTTCTTCCCTTGTATCCGGTGGGAATTGAAACGCCATATTTGTGGAAGGTGCATATTCCTACTCTCAATGTGTAGTAGGTTGTGGTGGTTTGATCAAAAACAGGGAAGGAGAAATTCTAGAGTCTTTCAGTTGCAGAATTGTTGCTCATGATAATCTAGAAGCTAAATTGTGGGGCTGCATTTGGGGGTTGAGAAGGGCCTTGGACCTTTGACTACAAATAGTCAGACTTCATTCAGACTTATCAGAGGTTGTGAAGCTGTGTAAAGCTGCAAGTTATGAGCTACATGGGTACGCTGATCTGATTGACGAAATACATAATATGTTAAGTAGAAGATGGGAAGTGCAAATGTTGTTGATTAATCGAGATGATAATGTCCCATTGGATTTCTTTGCAAAGGAAGCACTTCGGATGGCTTTTGCTTTACAGCTTCAGTCAGGAGACACCACGAGAATCAAGATGGAGGAAAGTGGCATTACTTAAAAATGCCACGCGTTTAGTCAAGGGATTGGGAGCTGAGAGGAGTGAAAATTTGAGCAAATGTGAAAAAAATGTCCATGTAATTTGATTCAACGTGCATTTAACACCACCATGAAGCTTTTTTTGACCCAAAATTGTCAACGTAGTTATCAATATGGGTTGAAAGTACCTATACCGTTAATATATACAAGGACAAAGATCCAAAAATACCAGTATAGTTTGGCAAAAGTGCATCCACCATTGTGAAGTTTTATTTTTTTTACTCAAAAGTGCTCACATTGTTACCAAAATAGGTAAAAAAATGCCCATACCGTCAATATACGCAAACGACGTTAAATTTTTCAACGTTAGAGAGAATAAAAGGTGGAAAAATATTCATGTAGTTTGGTCTACAGTGCACCCAATACCGCAAAATATTTTTTTGCCCATAAGTGCCCAAGTAGTTACCAAAATGGTTCCCTCAATGCTTATACAATTACTTTACATATGTTAGGTGGGAAAAATACACAAAAGGGAGATGAATTGGGTATTTCAATAAAATCTTTTTCAAAACTTTAAATTCAAAAGCAATTTATACTGGTTTGAAATCGATTTGTACTGATTTGGTCCAAATATATGGGTCTTTGAGAATGCAAACGAACGTTTTGAAAGCCCGTTACAAATGTCCCCATTTGATTGTTTTGTTCTTATCTATTGATACTTTGTTCTTATTCGATTCTTCAAAATATTTTGATAGATTCGTTGAAATTTCAGAATTTGAATAATATGCCCATCTACTCTTTAATCTTGATCATTGAAACTTTAGAAGCTCGAATGGAGTCATTGGATGAGTGCTTAGGCACTAAGGAACCATTTTGGCGACATCCTCAAACTCGAGCACGAGAAGATGTAATAGACGTTTGCAAAATTCATTGTCGTTTGTGTAAAATAACTACATAGGTACTGTGGTAACCATTTTGGTAGCTACATGAGTACTTTGGGCCAAAAAAAGTTTATGGTGTTGGGTGCACTTTGGACCTAACTACTTGGGTATTTTTGCACCTTTTATTCTCCCTATCATTGGAAAACTTAATGCCATTTGCGTTGACGACATGTACACTTTTGACCCATTTTAGTATCCACGTATGCACTTTTGGGCAAAAAAAAAAACTTCACGGTGTTAGGTGCACCTTAGACCAAACTGTATGGGTATTTTTGCACTTTTACCCTATACGCAAACAACATTAATTTTTTCAAGGTTAGAGAGAATAAAAGGTTCAATAAAATAGTTCCCTCAGTGCCTATATCATTAGTTTATACAAATGGTAGTGATTTTTGCAAATGTCTTTTACATCTTCCCTGTACTCAAACTTGAGGATGTCACTAAAATGGTTCTCTCAGTGCATAAACACTCATCTAATAACTCTAATCGAGCTTCCAAAGTTTCAATGAACAAGATTAAAGATTAGAGGAGGGCATTATTTAAATTCTGGAGCTTCAACGAATATATCAAGATTATTTGAAGGATCGGATAAAAACAGAGTATTAATGGATAAGAATAGAGCAATCAAATGGCTATATTTGCAATGGACATTTCACAACGTTCGTTTACATTCTCAAATGCCTATATATTTGGACCGAACCAGTATAAATCGATTTCTACGTAAACTTGGTGACAAACTTTTAACTTACACACTTATCTGTGTTTTCAGGATTTCAATACTCTATTTTTTTTCTATCTGTTTTTTAAAATTGTTTTTGAATTTAAAGAATTGAAATTTTTTTAGGGAAAATTAATTACAGGTCCCATGGAATAAACTTAATTAAGATGAGATCCAACAGAGTTGTGAATAACAACATCTGACCTTACGATAACAGATTGTGACCAAGTGATTAAAACTCTAAGGGACCTCATCTTAATTAAATTCATTTCATGGGACCTCTAATTAATTTTCCCAAGATGTTATTGAAATACCCAATTCACCCCGTTATTGTGTATTTCTCCTGTCCACCATGTGTAAAGTAATGGCATATGTACTAAGAAAACCATTTTGGTTACTACGTGAGCATTTTTCGGCAAAAAAAAAAGTTCACGGTGTTGGGTGCATTTTGGACAAAAATATATGGGTATTTTTGCACCTTTTATTCTCTCTAACGTTGAAAAATTTAATGTTGTTTGCGTATATTGACGGCATGGGCACTTTTAGGCTAAAAAAACTTCGAGGTGTTGAGTGCACCTTATACCAAACTATATAGGCATTTTTGCATAATTACATGTGAAAGTTTGAGTTAAATTTTAAAAAATTCGAAAAAGTGGGATTATAAAATTTTAACAAGGATAAGATAGAAAGATAAATAATAATGGAAAACTTTTAACTCAATTTCTCTAATTTTTTTAATGTAACTAAAAAAATTTCTCCATCCCTACCGTTCCTCACTCCTCATACCAAACAGTCCCTGAAACGAAAAGGCTACACAGATATGGGGAAAACAAACATGCAATTGCTCTCATGAGCTAACTTGACTCAGTTTTGAATTTTGTTTGAAATTATTTTGGTGAACTAACTTGGACAAATTAGATTAAAGTTGTTAATTAGTTAATACAATAAGATTTTTTTAAAATACTCTAGTCATATTTATTAATTCCCTTGTTTTTTCTCTTTATTGATCATTGCTGAGAGAAATAATAAGCTTAATTTTAAAAAAGATTGACAACATTTGAAATAAGTGATACATTTATAACCAATTTGAACTCCAACATTACATATTCAAGGAGCAACTTTTTTCTAGGGCCGTACTGTTGATAACCTTAGATAATGTGACTTAATATCAGTAGCTTACACATACGCTCGCACTAAGTTATTGATTTTTGTACAGATCTTCATCAATGATTGTTCTGCGAATTTCATGCGTCGTGATGATAGACAATTAGGCATCTCAACACGTGAGTTGCCAGGAGAGTTTGTTAATTAAGTGAATTGAGTCTTACCACATCGTTACATGATTCAAATATGAACATGCACAAAGAGGCTGAACATGATTCAATTTTAGTTCGAGGATATATATATATATATATGAACTCAAGCAATCACCGAAAAACACATGTACGCATGTTCCAATTAAAAAAATGAAACAAAGAAACAACTTGACTACATATGTTTTAGCAAGTCATGTGAATTTGCTAATTACTCAAAATGCTGGCAGGTTCTGTCCAAGTGAAATGGTCAAAGTCATGAACTTGTGAATCAATGGTTCTGTTCAGAGATGGGGCAGAAGCAGCAGATCCCATCCCTGGACTTTGGCTGTTGAATACAGACAATAGTACGGCAACCCCACGACCACGATTCAGACAAAAGTGAAACAAACCTTTGGGGAAGATAAATACATCACCAACGTTAATCAACTTTTGAAAAATTTTATTCTGTGTGTCGAGAAATCCGGCGACCACTACACCTTCAACGACGAAGATCATCTCGGTGGCTCTTGGATGAAGATGAGGTTTTACCATGCCATCGACACCAATATCAGTTCTACCAATTGAGAGGCCAAGAGTGTTGAGACCAGGAAATTCTGAGGCAGAGATTATTTTCATGGAGGAACGTGTAATGTTGTCTATAGAACCAGGCTTGCCGAAATCCATGTTCTTGAAATTATGAGGAGCTATTTCTGATGGGTTTTTACAGGGAATGCCATTGATGAAGATGCTCTGTTCTTCACTTGAAGCTGCAGGACAAGTGTCCTGCAAATTATCACAATCTCCAACGCAAATTTCTATGCTTGTGATGAAGACCACAAAGAAGAACATTGAAAACTGGGGAGCAATAGAAATCATCTCAACTCTCCGCTTGGTTACCATTTTCATTCTCTTGTTCTAAATGAATAATATACAGTCTTCTTCGGTGAATATATATATATATATATATCAATGTTTTATAAAAACATAGTATTAGAGTTTGCAAGAAATGCAAGTTACAACTGTCTTGGAGTTCACTGCTGCCCTTGCTATAAAGTGTGGTAGAAGAACAAAGTGCGTTGCTTGAAAGAAACACAATGCAGAGCATTGGACCTTTAATGTTATATGGGACCTCAAATACCTGATATTCTAAGATTGCTCTTAGATGGCATGCTCATTATTTTTTAAACTTTAAGATTCTGTTCCTGAAATTCCAAATGGGGGCCATCAGAACTGTTCCTTTCTTAAATAGTAGCTTCTGTTATAAGAGGAAGGGTCTAAGTTTTGGGTAATACCCATCTTTGGATGGTCAATTTGAAGATATCTTGTCAATTTTTAGGTAATCTTTCACTTTAAGATGAGAGAAGATGAGACTAACATCAACAAATAGAATTTCATCTTTGTATGTATCTATTTCCTTGCTCCTTCTCTGATGATCACTACAAAATTAAAATGTGATTTATACCCTGTTGAGTTTACCCTTGCAGTAACACCAACACGATTACTTAGTTACTCGATTCAATTAGAAATTGCCTCAGCACTCTGTTTCGCCAGAATTATGTTCAATGTACATTCAGTTGAATAAAGTACAGAAATATTAATGCAAAATTAAAATGGGATTATATTGATACTTCAATTCCGTAGCGTTAAAAAGTAAATGGACATGAAAGAAACGCTATGAAGGAAACATATAAGTCATCTAGAGCTAAAAAGAATGATCTTTCCTCTGAATCAAATATATTTATCTACATTGTTTAATCACTATGTATACTATTCAGCTCCCCCCCCCCCCCCCCCCAAAAAAAAAAAAAAAACACACACACACACACAAAGAAGAAAAAATTTGTATACGCAAGTAATTCAGTGTATAATGACAAGTTGCAACATCCTATATAGTATACACCTTAGCTCAATAAGGTGCACCTGCACGCATCTTCAGCGACCATGGAGGAATCATAGGGCATTGTATCAGTTCAATGAAACTCTGAATTTTGCAATCATAAACTCACCAGCAATGCATTTGTGCGCCAACGAGGGCTTAAGGTCGATTCAAACGCACATTTTTGCGGTTCAAAACCTCAAACAATCTGGTTCAAGCAAGACTCAACATTTCAGTGCGCAATAAAGGAAGCCCTCTGATTTCCCAGTACATGCTGTAAACTTTCATGATTGTTTCACGGGAAGTCATGAAGTTAAACACCAAGATGAAGTGCCATTGTCATGCAACTCAGGACATGGCACAGGAAACACCTCACTGGCAAAGCCCGAAACATACTCACAATGCCATGCCACAGGGGAGCGCACGCCAATCAGGGTAATATTTTTGAAGCACAAATCTTCATATGAAGCATCCTTTATACCTTCCAACTGTGCACCTTTGGCTGAAACTACACTTGTCACGTTACTGATTAAAATGCCCTTAAACTTGGGAACGGCTTTTGGATCCCATCCATCATCAGGATGGTCATTTGAACCACGGCTAAATTTGATGGGTATCTTGACTCTCTCCATTCTTATGTCACTAATGGTGACATTTGATATATACCCTCCTCTCCCATAATCAGATTTTATACGCACACCAGCTGCAGAATTCCAAACATGCAAATCCTGAATTGTTATATTTGAAATTCCACCAGACATCTCACTTCCTATTCCCACACCAGAACAAGTTGGCGTGGTGCCTGAAACTCTCCTCACTACAATATTGGTGCTTGGACGGGCCATGGTGATTCCATATTGATCCCAACCGCTTTTGATGGCAACAAGATCATCCCCACTTTCTATGTAGTTATCTTCAATGCACACGTTGGTACTTGAGTCTGCATAGTCAGATGGGAAATTCACAAGCAAGTAAATAAAACATTTACTTAATTTCAAGCATATCAAGCCCAAAGAAAAGCAGGAAAACAGAATGCAAGTGATAAATAATTAAAAAGGAACAAACCTGGGTCTATACCATCAGTATTTGGGGCATTGAGAGGAGCTAAGATTGTCATCCCTTTGACAACAACATTTCTGAAACAAAATATAGTTGATGATCATGTTTCTGCAGTTACAAAGCTAAGGACAGACAATACAAACTTATTTTAGAGGAGTTCAGTTTAATTATATTTGTTCCAAAAAGATGTATCTTTATACCTAGAACCAAATGCTAACATAATCAAATGCATTTGGAGTTTTAAAGTCTTGCTATGCCCACTTGAAGGGACGAAAGTCAAGAAGATGAAACCTGCAGTAGATTGGATGAATGGTCCAGAAGGGGGAATTTCGAAAGGTGAGGTTTGAGATTAGAACATTTTCCGAGTTCATTAGCTCAAGGAGGTGACCTCTTGTGTAAATCAATGTTTTGTTCCACCAAAGTTCCCACCACATGTTTCCCTGACCATCAACTGTCCCATTTTGTCCTGCAAAACCACATAACTATCAAGTACCCTAACGACAATATTTTACCATATTACTTGTTTAAACAAGAGCAGTCTTCGGAACTTGGACTTCACATGGACGTCATGTAAAATATCGTCACACATTTTATCTTAAAAAAATTTAACTCAAAATGAAACAGTTGCAAACAAGTACAAGTTCTTGTACCTGTGATGACAACATTTTGGAGTCCATTTCCATGTATAAGGCTAATATGTCTTCCTCCGAGCCTTTCTCTTCCTCTTCCGTAAGATGGTAATGGCTCAATTATTGGCCACTCTTTTGGATCCTATGAATAATAACGTTTAAATTATTATTTTTTTTAAAAAAAAAAAGAACACTTCTTTATGTATTATAACAGGTTCACCAGAGTGACTGCGTGATTTCCAAAATCCCATTGAAGGGATTGTCTAGATTTAGCATAGAATCGAGGGTCTAAACAAGAATGGTAAAAGTAAACAGGACAGCAAGTAAATTCAAACGCGTTGAACACTTTGTTGAAAATCACCCGTCTGCATCACCATATGGCTGGCAATGCATCATTTCACTATTCTTATGAATCATGGTTCCATCAAGCTTCCTTAAGTATGGTTGAAGCCACTATAAAATGGAAGTTTAAAATGGGGTATGTAAAAGGACTTTCTACTCGCACTATTTGTCGCAAAAGAAGTCAAATAAGCAACCTTCTTACTAACTCTACGCGGAAGGATCAAGAAAAGGAAAAGGCGTGGGTGTGAAACCAAGACTTCTCTATTTCTTCTCTCTCGTCGTTCTCAGAAAACGAAAAGAAGAAATATTTCTTTTCCCTCAGAAATATGGACTCAGGAAAAATGCGCGCCATCGCTAGCATTAATTATGCCACAGTTGTGATGAACAAAATCAACTAGCCAAGAAAATTCGAAGAGATTTTTCTTCATTAACCAAAAACTCCGAACATCAGAAAAGAAACATTGAAGACAGTTTTCTAGAAAATGTCCCTTTTCATTTTTCAATTACAGCGAAGCAAATTAAGATGACGAGCAGAATTACCCATGAAGAAACCATAGCAAGCATCCATAAACTATTGAATTCAAGTCGCAACTTAGGAACATAATAGAAAAACATATCACAATTTAAGAATAACAAAACACATCTAACATAAAACCAAGCCAGATGACTCAGTAAAAAAAAAAAAAAAAAGTTGAAGAACAAAGACAATATTGTTTACCTGAGAACCCAAAACAACAGCACCTTCCTCAAGAAAAAGCGTGAAATTACTGGTGAGATTAAAACTCCCAGTGAGCCATCTTCCTCTTGGAATATTCAGCTGGGACCCACCAACACCTCCAAAACGCTGCATGTACCGTATAGCCTTCCGAAACGATTCCGTATTCAAAGTCTTCCCATCACCAACACCTCCAAAATCCTCGATCGACATCACAAATTTTCTTCCGATATTACCCTCAAAATAATCAAAGCAGCTCCGACGAAAATCCTCCGGCACGGCGGTTTCATTTTCCGACGAACTCAGAGGAAGCCGTATCGGAAAAACCGCCATCAATGGATGATGAAGCGAAATGAATATTACCAGAGTCAACGTCAGAAACATCACTGCCCACGAGGGTTTCTTAAAATTACCCAACATGGTAGCTTCCATCAACTTAACAACAAACCAACCCTTTTGTTTCGATCCCTTGATCACGTCAATAAAATCAACAAGAATATGCTGAGATCATTCCTTTCTCTCGGGTTGAATGAATAGTGTAATCTGATTGATTAACAAAGTATGCTAATTAAGATCCTTGTATTTCGTCAAATGTTTATATAATACACACACACAAACACAGAGTAGTATCAAATCAAAATGTAAAGTATTATTTGTATTATCTATGTGAAGAAAATGAAAAGGGTGGGGGGCGAATTTTGGGGGAAGGAAAAGGGTGTTAGGTTTTTGGGATTTGACTTTGGAAATGAAACAGTGAAGGGTTTTTGAAAAGGGACGTGAAGGCCAACGGAGGATGCGTGGGAAGGAGCAAAAAAGTAAGAAGGAGAAAGAGAAAGCGCGCATTATTGTTTGCAGTATGGAGCGTTTCATTGGAAAGCTATAAATTGCAAATTTTCAACAATTTGCAATGTGGGTCCCGTTTGTTTAGTTTTACGTTGCGCGTATTCATTCCATTAATTTTAAATGAACAAAACTTTAGCCAAAGGAAAAAATGTAAAATCAAAAATCCACTCAAATTGAAATAAATAAATAAATAAATCACTACATCAATCAAATTATTAAGAATATCCTAGATCGGCTGGAAAAAAAAAACTCGCAAAAAAAAAAAAAAATCCTAGATCGGAGCTAAAGGATAAAGCTGATATTCCAAATTTGATCAAAAGACATGCATATCCTAAATTGATTTGGATTTCCTTACATGAATTATGAAATGTTAAAATAAACTTAAAAATGGTTATAATAAAAAGTGGGCCTTGTCATGGAAAAAGAGGGAATTTAACTTTGAATTTTTAACTTAAATTTGCAAGTTCTTATCTTGATTTTACGAATAATAATATAGTAAATTATTGTGGTTGTTTGTGTCTTTTAATAGGATATAAAACTCTCAGATTTCTCTTTTAAGTTTTAAGACTGACTTAAAATGGTTTAATTTGTATTTTTTTTTTCAATTTTGATTGAGATTTGTTTTAGAATTTGTTTCAAAAACTAATTTTCCCAAAGTTGTTCTTCCGTGAAGCATGAAGCATCTAGCTGCCTGCCTGGCACCACTAGAGACCGCTCATCACGGGATCGTCTTGGGGCATCAGACTCTATCTGAACCTGTGGTCCCTTATAATGCCTTAATTTAGGGGAGGGCACAGTCACATCAAAGAATATTACATTAATCAGACCATCGCCACTAAAAAATGTATATGGCCGATCATTAGAAAGACTGGCATCTAGGCTGGTTAAGGCCTTCACATGACTTTTGTCTCCATCCTAGTTTTTAATTCATCATTAGTGTTTTCATAATTTTCGTTAAAAAAAATTCAGATTTCTTATACTGTGTTACCTATAGACTGATAAATGAATTTATTATTTTAAAATTACATCTAACTTCTTTTTTATTGATCAAAATCATGATGTAAAATGCCATATACAATATTCACTTCTTTTTTAGCTGTAATTATGTGTGTTAAGATTTGACAAAAAAAAAACATCATGTCTGATAAGATATAGGGAAAATTAATTACATGTCTCATGGAAAGAGTTTAATTAATATGAGATCCTATAAATTCGCGTAATTAATCTAAAGTCCAATGAAGTCATCATCGTCTGGTCAAAAATTATTATTGTTAAACTAAAAGTTGTTACTAATTAAGAATTTAAAAGTTATTATCATCAGGTCAAAAAGTGGTAATTTGACATTGTCAGGCTAAAAAGTTATTATCATCAGGTCAAAAGGTGTTAGTGACATTCTTGATCACTTGCAACTTTTAAATAGACTGTAACACCTTTTTGGCCTTACGATAACAACTTTTTGGCCTGACATTTACAAATTTTTGGTAATTACAACAGATTAATTATGTGGTTTTGTGTGACATTGTCTTAATTATGTTCTTTCAATTGGATTTGTAATTAATTTTGCCAGAATATATGACAAGTTGTTAACAAGTTTTAATATCAAGGAATGATTGAGATGAAATTGAAGGTTTCTTACACATTTAAAAATCGCGCTCACATTAACTCCTCTTATATACATTTACCTTATGTATGGAATTTGACAGGAAGAAAAGGTGACAACTAAATGCTTGTTAGATTAGGGGTAGAGACTTCCCTTCCAACGTGATTTACCATGCAAAAGGGAAGCACATGAGATGAGTTTTTGCCTCAACTTATGTAAACGTGTCTTCCAATGTTAACCGAAAATACCCTTAAAAAATGGCTTAAGAGTGATCCTTATGGCCATGGCCACGGGAATTATGATGCTTCAAAAAAGATTGTACACTTTTTTAAATTAACAAGGATAAATGAGCAACTTTAACAACAAAGTAGTTTGTCAGAAACGTCTAATACCATAAAGCTTTTTAAAGACCTTAAATGCGCATAAATGTTAAAAATTGAAACGTTTTCAACATACAAAAACATAATTAGTAACGAAATTGAATCATCGAAAATCTTTAATAATTATGTCTTTGTGTGTTATTTTGCTTTCCATGTATCTTAAATAAATGAGTGTTAGATGATATTAGACATTTAATATTGTCACTAACTATATCTTTATATGTTAAAATCACTCCACTTTTTAACGTTTATATACATTTAAAATCTTTAAAAAATTTTATAGTGTCAAACGCTTCTGAAGAAAGACTTCGTCATTAAATTTACTCATTCACTCAAGTGACAAGCATCAAATTTACTATTATAGGAGAAGTAGAATATCAATACATTACCCGTTCCCCCGGGGAATTGAATCTAAAGATTATATTCATGTTGATATATGATTTATATTGATTCATAGTAGCTAACTTATCCAGCAAATTAACTTTTAGGCCATGTTTGATACAAAGCATTGGGGAGGTGGGAATGGGAAAGGGAAAGGGAATGAGCCATTTATAGTGTTTGATACGTTGTATTAATGAAACCTTGGGATTGAATATTACCACAAATGTGGGATTGGATAAATCCACCTTCCCCTGGTAATGTTTTCTAAGATTAGGAATGAAATTTTTTAGGACAAAAATATCCTTAGTTATAATAATTTTCAGACCATACTAACCCTCTTAATTTTGTCTTGATTATGTTAGATAATCTTTTCATCTCATCTCTCTTGTTCACCTTTTCCCTGAGCTGCCGCCATACATTGTCGTCATTCTCTCCATTCACGCACTAGTTAATGTGTATCCATTGCCTCTCACTGTTGTTTTTTTTTCTTTGCTATGATTTTATCTCTAGATAGCACTACTTTCAATTTGTTTGATTTTTTTATTGCTTTATTTGCTTTATTCACCAGCTTCGACGTGTGTGATTTCAATTATGACTTGATAAAGTTTTTATCTAAAACCGTGGGATTTGTGTATATTTTGCTTCTGTATCATCTTCATTCTTTTGTATGTTGTTAAAAATGAAAAAGAAAAAAGCAGATTCATGGAGTATGATGCGCATCTCGACATTGAACCAAAAACTTTGAACTTTTGAATTAAACTTGTGTTTTACCCCGAACCCACTATAACTTGTAGGCAGCCATGGTTTTGCTTGGCAAGCATCATGAATTAACAGGGAACTACACATGAGGGAGCCAAACTACACACATAAGCACTTGAGTTGCAAAGAAATTTAACAAAGAGCTTGGAGAGAATATTGCGATGAGTTACAGAGGAAGGACCATTGATGGTGGAGAAGCTCGCATGATTTCGAATGTGGTAGTGGTAGGAGGAAGGAGAAGTGAGGGATGGAGATGAAGGAAAAGAAAGTCAAAAGCTTTTTGGGAATGGGGGTGGCTTCTAATTCAAAGAATCGCCCGGTGGCATAGCATCTAACAATGAAGGTTAAGTTCCAGGTTAGGGGAGGGGTACGATTGTCTTTCTTAAATATTAATTATTTATAATAAAAAATTAACAAATATAATCCCTTCAAATATTACTTTACGCCAAACATATACTTTTAGACCCTCATTCCCACATCCTGTACCAATCCCATTACCAATGCCAGTCCCATTACCAATCCATCAAAATTCATTTCTACATACCAAACATGGCCTAAAGTGTTTAGTACAGTCCATCTTTTGAAGCTGAGTCAATATCTGCGACCAGCTGTACACTAACTTTTCGTCTAATGAAGAATTCAGGAAAAAGTAATAAAAGATTTACTAAATATAAGATTGGATCTTATGGAGAGGAAGAATATTGATGCAGCAGGCTTTTACTAGAGAGAGTGCAGAATATACAACGCCTAGCTCTTTTTTTTTTTTTTTTTGGCACTTGACCATTTAAAAGGTGAGGATAACATGTCAACTAGCGTATAAATTATATTGGAGGAAATGGGATCTTTGTTAAGTTAACTGGAGAGTAATGACTAATCACATTCACACTTGTAAATGAAGCAACTTGTATATTTTCTTTATAAAAGACAATTTTTTTTGCCAGATAAAAGACAATTTTATTAGTAATAAGATATAATGATAAATTAAAAAGGCTTCAACCGCTAACATACTAAGAAGTTGTGAAATTCAACAATAAAAAACAACAGATAAAACAATTACAAGTAAACAAATAAACAAATAGAAAGTAAAGGAAACTAAAAAAACCAACCAACATAAAACAACTCTAGTCAATGGATATAAAACAGCTCAAAACATAATTCTCTGCCTGCACTAACCATCCATTCTCCATGCACAAAGGCCCTGAAAGTTCCACAGACCTTGGAAATGCATAGGAATAAATTTGTAGACTTGCTAATTAAAGCAGCTTGTCAAGAACCAATTGATACACAACAAAATCAACAATTGGAGAATGGAGATGTAGGTTGGTGAAGAAATTGAGCTACTTCCTTAGCGCTATATTTTGCTGGGATGGTGAGTATTTGAATTTCAACGCTTATTTTCATACTGGAATGATGAATATACAGGAGAATATGAAACATGAGGCTTCTTATTTCATAAAAGCTCTAGCCTCTAAGCAGTACCTTTAAAAGTTCTGAAAAGAAACCACCGAATGATTAACATTGTTGAAGATAAAAGATTTCTGATGAAAGATTGAAAATAGGGAGAATTGTATCATGATCCCCAAGTAAAAGATTTAATATCAGACAGGTCTATCAATTGACAACTTTTTCACTTATTAATCAAGGCTATTATTGCAGTTGTCAATACTTGTCATTAACAACTCATTGGGACCTCTATGAAATTAATTCTTTTATTTGGGATCTATGTGCAATTTTCTAAAAAAAATATATATGATCATATATTAAATTAATATAAATATTGATTGACTTATGCATTATGCCCGTAATAACATAAACATTGAAAGCTACAAGTGGAACCACGATCAAAGGACATGGATGCGTGGCATGATTCGATTAATGAGTTAATGCCATGTAATTTCACATTTTATTGGACTAATGCCATGTAATTTCACATTTTATTGGACTAGTCCAGCTCCTCATATGAGAAATTCTTAAGTGAACCCGGTTCGTCACGTTATTTGTGGTCTTTCCCAATCACAAGCAAACACGTAAGATATGATGTGGATATTATAATCTGTGTAGGCACACTAAAACAATTAGATGTTAGATCAATTTATTTTTTTCAACTTTTAAAGTTAAAAAAACACAAAATAAATTTTTTTATTTTGACAAATAATTTTTTAGGGTACCTATATAGATTATAATATCCACGTCATATCCTACGTGTTTGTTTGTGATTGGAGAGACCACAATGATATGACAAACCGGATTCACCTAAAAATTTCTCCTCCTCATATTTATTATGTCAGGTTTGTACGGCACTCATATCCATACGTATTAATTTTTTTCAAAATGAATTTATAGTTACTTAAGATATTTCAAAAACCGAATTGATACGCGTGTTGATCAAAGGATTTAACATAATGAATACCACTCCGTTCCTTATTATAAGTCCAACTACCACAATTTTTTTGTTCCAAAATATAAGTCCACTTTGGGATCAATTAATGTTACTGTGACTATTTTACCCCTATATTGGAAATAGGGAAGATGAGAGAGAAGGGTTATAATGCATAAAATATTATTTTAACACCTATTATTAAATAAGGGTAAAGTTGAAAAAATAAGATATATTTAATACTATAACTTCCACTCCTTAGTATGTGAGAAGTAGTTAGGGTGGATTTATAATAAGGAACGGGGTGGTACGTGTTTTTCTTCAATTAAAAAAAGTATTCGGAAATTGTGAGAGATGGGTGACTTTTCCCAATTCTCACCCTGGAACCATTTTTTATTGTCCAGACAGATATGTATGAACTCAAACCGCATACTAATGGGAGGTTAATTCTAAGGGTGGAAATAGATCAGGTATGACATGTTCTGATCATAAATAGGCATGGCTTGTTACATACTCATCTAATCTTATTTATAAGTCACTTTCAACATATTTCACATAGACCAAGGAAAGCTTTAAAACTCGTTAACTTTCCACTAAAATCCAACAAATTTACAACTTTACCCGTATTAAATATCCACTATACCACATGAAAATAAAGTCAACACATAATAAATGAAGGGTAAACTTATACATTTACACTAAATATTTAATAAGGTGACTTATAAATAGGACCAAATAAAACCTTATCTCTCTGCCCTATAAATAGGACCAGAGGAGTAGTTGATTAGCCTGAGTTTGGCCTGAAGCCTGTAATATGCCTTTTTTTAAGCCTGAGCCTGGCTTGTTCATAGACAAAGCCTGGCCTGAAGCCTGTTAAAAGGCCTGTTATGATAAATAATAGTATGATATGCAGCAACAATGCAATAACACAAATCCGATGCAAAGCAACAAGATTCTAAAAGACAGAGGAAATACAAAGCAATAAAACTAATAAAATGATACAACCAACAGGAGAAAGGGAAACATTGAGAGTCAATGAAAAGTGAGAACATGTAGAAGAGAATGGAGGCACTGCTGAGAGTGAGTGGAAAAAACTAGATACATACACATATAATTTTATTTCAAATTAAGGGTACAAATGTAATAATGTTACTAAAATATTTTTTTAAATATAACATTCATAGGCAGGCCTGTTAGTCTTAATAGGTTTTTTTAAAAGGTCTGGGTCTGACCTGTTTAGTAAAATAGGCTTTAAAAAAAGCTTGGGCCTGGGCTTGTGGCCTGTTAAGCCTGTGCCTGGACAGGCCTAGAATAGGCCAAGCCTAAGGCCCCTGTTAAGGGCCTGACCTGTTTCCACCTCTAGTTAATACTAATCATATGGTCTATGTATAAGGAAATTCTAGCATGTTTCATACAAATCAAGAAAGACATTAAATTTTATTAACTTTACCTTAAAATCCAATAATTTTTTAATTTTACCCTTATTCAATATCACATGAAAACTAAGTCAACACATAATAAATGAAGGCTAAAATGTACATTCATATACAAAATTTAATGATATAACTTATAAATAGGACCAAATAAATCATTCTCTTTTTACTTCATAAATAGGACCAGATGAGCGTTTTTATTTCTAAAATGTTCATTATAAAATTGCAAATAAATACTCCCTTCATTCCTAAATATAGGATATGGTAGGCTTTTTTAGAAAATCTTAAAAAAGCTAAATAAATTACTTATAAATTGATTTCACTGAGTTTTTTCTTCAAACTAATTTATCTGACTTATAAGCTAACAAATAATATGATAATACATAAAGTATAAGTGTCTCATTTAACTTTCTTAGCTTATTTAGGAAAAAAAATTAATTAGGTCTTATATTGAGTAGGAGTAGAAGAAGAGCAAGTATTATGAATTGTCTAAAATATGACATCAATCAATGGCTATCAAAGGTGTTATGAATGAACTTATTCTATGAATTTTATGGCTTTCAGAATGAGTGAGAACCACGTTAGAATTAGAACTAATCTCTATCTATAATCTTAATCATTCATGAATTAAGGACCGAGTTAAGGCGGGAGATAACTCGGTAACTCGGACGTGTCTCCCTTTTCTCCCTCGTTTTCACTCCCCTCTCGCGATTCTGAATTTCCCCTCTTCGTTTCGATTTCACTTTTCTGGTAAAGTCTCTCTCTTCTAATGTCGGTGGTAATTTTGTTACCCACTCGATCATGAGATTTTGGTAAGCCTATAATAGCTTCTCTTGAAAAAAAAAAAAAAAAATCAATGTTGAGATGAAAAATTGATCTGCTCAGGCACGGTGATTTCTTTTAGTAATTGTATTATTATTATTATTAGTTATTTTTGTGGGAAGGAATTTTTGATGGTGTAAATGTGGTTGGATGTTGTTCAGGTGAGAGCCATTGCATATTGTTTTGGTTGATCGAAGGTTACTTGCGATGGATTCGAGCCAGGCGGAATTCGATTATTTGTTTAAGTTACTGATGATTGGAGATTCGGGAGTTGGTAAGAGCAGTCTGCTTTTGAGTTTCATCTCAGATACATATGAAGATCTCTCTCCCACAATTGGTAGGTTTTCCTCTTTTTTTTGAAAGCGAATTTACCTTAATTCTATTGGGTTTTCCTTTGCTTTGTGTTTTTTTGGTTTGTCTTGTATCTTCAGTATGAATCTAGGTTTATGCATTTGGGAATAAGCTATAGTGTCAGGGCAGGCTTAGCCCAGTTATCTGCTTTGTGATCCGAAATTTTTGGGTATTCCTGCATCTTGGATCTTGGCTTTTGGGTATTCCTGCATCTTGGACGAACCAAAAGCTGAAAAATTGAGAAGATGATATCGTATTAGTGTAGACTTATTTCACTTAGTTGCTTATTGATCTTATTTTTATTACTATATGCAGAGTCAATGTTGTTTCCAGTTTCTGTGTTCAAATTTCTAAAAACTGATCATCTGAACAAAACATATCTATTTCTTTTCGCAGCGCTTTCTAATATCACATTTTTTACTTACTCGGCAGTGATTCTGATTCTTCATAGTAATATGATTTGAATGTCATGCCTTAAAAGCATGCTTGACATCAACCATGGATGAGCTAATCTCATGCTTTTTGCTTATTGCACTGTTTGGCTTCTCATGTAGGTGTTGATTTTAAGGTCAAGTATGTGACAGTGGGGGGTAAAAAGCTGAAGCTTGCCATCTGGGATACAGGTATGTACAACACATGCGCGTTTATTACTACATCCCATGATGTTTAAATTCTATACATTTCAATCAAACCCGTTGCCTAGTTGGGCCTAACTGTATATTGGCAACAAATATTCATATTTGATTGAAACTACTTGTTTGACAATGCAGCTGGTCAGGAGAGATTCAGAACACTGACAAGTTCTTACTACCGAGGTGCACAAGGCATCATCATGGGCAAGTTTTTGTTATCTGATATATCTCTAATTTTTTTAGTCATTGCTCTCAATCATATATTTGTTGAATCAGATGGAATTTTGTGGATTCGTTTTCTTTAGAAAGTAGGAAAGAAGTATGAAGTTTGCCTTGCTTTTTAAATTCAATCTAAAAAGTTGAGAGGAAATCTGGTAGTAGTTATTTATAGTTCATAGTGCAATTAGAATATATTGAATAGCCCAGAAAGATTCATTTTGTATAAATTGTTTATTCAATTAATTTCATAATCTCAAATCAAATAAGTCGTATCTTACTCAGACCGATAAATAGAGATGATGTTATAGTTAAAGCTGTTAGTAGAAAACCAAAATAACTAGTTATAGTGGGCATGAAGAGGCTAAATGAAATATGTTCTTTTTATACATATGTTTAAAAAGCTGCTAGTGATGGGGGCTCCAAAATACTTGTGCGTAGCACGCACTCTCATTGCACCAGCTATTTCAAAATGCAGTGCTCATCAGTAAAAGGTTAATAATGACTTATATATTTAGAAAATCAACTCAGGCTATTAGGTTGGTTGGTCATGGAGAATCGTCCTCTCATCCTTGAAGGTGTCATATAGCAGTTTTAGAAATTAACTGATGTATCTCCCTTCGGTTCCTCTATCTAATGCAGTTTATGATGTGACTCGGCGAGACACATTCACAAACCTATCTGAAGTATGGGCAAAGGAAATAGACCTCTATTCTACGAATCAAGATTGCATCAAGATGCTTGTTGGAAACAAATTAGATAAGGTATCGTTCTTCAACAAAATTTACAATTATACTGTCCCTCTCCCTCTCCCTCTTCATGTTCACTATTATATTATTCATCATATGTACTCCTCAATCACATTAATATTTTTAGCTATATTTTCGCAAATTTTCAGGAGAGTGATAGGGTTGTGACAAAGAAAGAGGGGATAGAGTTTGCCCGGGAATATGGTTGCCTATTTATTGAATGCAGTGCTAAAACTCGAGTCAATGTACAGCAATGCTTTGAAGAGCTTGTTTTGAAGGTATGCTATGCTACATAGTTCTCCAGTTTTAAAAATATTTTTGTCTGCAATCAGTATACTGCATATGTTTTATTCTATTTATATGCGATCATATTAATGTAATTTTTAAATTTTTGGTGAATTTTCATCTGCATCATATATGATGATTAAATAAGTAGTACAACCGCTCACCTGAGAGAATTGCCTCGAGATGCCAAACAGCCAACAAATGTTAATAACTAGTTTTCTCATTAATATAACTAGTGTGGTTTTTTTGCATTACATTGAAATATATGAAAGGAGCCTTTTTTTTTTTTTTTTTTTGCCTCCATAGAAAGAGCCATTTTGCATGAAATGTATCTATATAAGCCCAAACATAGGTTCTAAAAGCTATACCAAACAGACTCTAAATACTAGCAAATAAGGAAGACACAAGCGTCTTTCTCTTGCACCTCCTTGGTTAACACCTTTAACCCCCAAAGATTGGGGCCCATCCCTGCCTCCTTTTTTCCAGGGTGGTTTAAAATTGATACACCTTCCTATCCTAAATGCAGGACCGAGTTTCAAAGTGAATTTAAATCCTAAATGTAAGAGATTTTTTTATTTTATCTCTTATATTTATCATTTCTATCCAAATTAATTTATCTGACTTATAAACTGATGGATAATCTAAGGTTATATAGAAGTATTTTAAATATATTATATCACATATGCTATAATGAAACTGAAGTAATTTATTTATCTTCGTTAATTTCCTCAAGTTAGATTAAAAGGTTGTATATTAAGAACCAAAAGGAGTACTAGCTTCCTGAAAAAACTCATTGAAAGTCTTGCTGGTGTGATAAAAATCATAAAGAGTGATGACGGCAATGGTTACTTTTTTGATGAATTTTGACAGATTCTGGATACACCTAGCCTCTTAGCGGAGGGCTCCAAAGGAGTCAAAAAGAACATTTTTAAGGAGAAGCCGCCGCCATCTGACGCATCCACGAGTAGTTGTTGCTGAAATTGAGGGGCCATTCAACTCACGTATTTAGACCTCAGAGACGAGCTGTGCAAATATTCTCAGAATTAGATAAGCGTCTTAAATTTGATTGATTTTAACCAATGGACGTTAATTTTTCTTTTCCTGGTTCCTGTTATGAATAGTAGATGATGTAATATAATGGTGATGAAACTGTGGCTTTTTTTGGAGGAACCTTTTGATCACCATTTTGTCACATTTTATGACCTGCAATTAATCACGTGTGATAGGGGAACAAAATCGTATATTGTATATAATGTCTATGCAATATCATTCCAACTTTTAAACCTTTAAGACGCCTATGCGTATTGTTCACTGCTTGTTTTCCATTCTTCAACACTTGCTTGGCGGCTGGTGCTCATCTTCAATTTTCCTCCGTCCCCTTGTCCTCCTCTTCATTATCCAAAGATCTAGCCAGCCATTGGGTTCTTTGATCTCCCACATCTCATTAGTCATTGATGTGAAGCTTGGGGGTGGCATGTTTTCGGGCCTCCTTATCCAGTCGTTCCAATCTTGTGTCAGGTTACCCATCTCAAGTCCCTAAAGGCTATTTTGGGCATAACCTAAACCATAGGTAGCCCTAGTAACTACAAATTGTTTCATTTCCATAGTTGGGAAAACTTCGTTTGATTAAAATTTAGATTTATATATGAAAATTTTGAAATTGTAAAAGAAGATAATAAGAGTAAGCGACAATGAAATATTAAGGCTATAGATTTACATGTGTAAATAGAACAAGCGTGAAAAAGAGTGGAAGAAGACAAGGTTATTGATGTGTAAGGATAAATCATGTAAAAGCTTTCATTCTTGAAGATCCATAAAAAGAACGGTGAATTTGACAGGTATATAACACTTGTTACGAACCCAAATATGCTTGCGGTGTTCGAAGAACTTCAGTGAAGGCATGCTTAAAGAACGTGGGGTTTCCAAAATTGTATAAAAGAAGTGTTTCAAATCATTACTATTTGACTCGGCCTTGTTAACTTAATTATTCAATTTCTCTAAATGAAAAGTTGATATATGACCTTTCAAGGCTCGCATATCCCCTTAACTGTTAAGAGTTGGGTGATAGCGACGCAGTCACAGATAATTTTTTTTTTTTTGATACAAAAAGGATCCTCACTACATCCCTATGGGATAACTCCCATTACAATCCTCACGCAGCTGCTCTTCCAGCTCAGGCATCATATGATCAAACATATACAATCCTTGACTCGATCCCAGACCAAGCTTTGCCAATATATCAGCTGCCTTATTGCTGTTCCTGTGAATATGAGCTACCCGTACCTCCCATTCTCTATCAAGGTAACTCTTGGCTTGCTTAAATATCTCGCATCTCTATGAGTTTCTGCAGAATTCTTCATGAGTATATCAATAGTCTCTTGGGAATCAGATTCCATGATGACTTTACGGCAACCTGTGTCCCATGCTATCTTCAACCCAATGACCACTGCCCAAATTTCTGCACCAAGAGCATCACCATCACAAAGGCGCATAGCAAAACCTTTTACAAATCTTCCATAAATATCACGAATAAGTCCCCCACATGCAGTGGCATTATTTCTGTGTGAGAAAGCCCCATCTATGTTCAGCTTGACCCAATCATGATCCGGGGGTTGCCAAGTGTCTAGCGCATTCTTTTTACTTGCTCCTGAAATATTCGTTCCAGTCAATCTCTCACAAGAGGTTCTGAAAGATTCCACCATTGCCAGGATGCTAGCTTTCATAGTGTCCACATGTACATTCTTCTGCTAAAAAATAGCCAAATTTCTTCTCCTCCATATCCACCAACATGAGATAACAAAGGTGGACGCCCAGGTCCTGTTATTGCAATGAAAATCTGTTACATTCCACCACAGCCAATCCGAAAATTCAAGCTATTAAATTTTGCCCTTCTAGAATTTGGAATAAGCTGTTGCCATAATTGTTTAGAAGTAGGGCAGTGTCTAAAAACGTGGTTCATGTCCTCCTTACGATGTCCACACACTGAACAACCAGCATCAGAAAAGAGTCGTCTATTAAATCTGTTATTATTTGTGAGGAGGGCCCCACGAGCAGCTAGCCAAATAAGAGAACGACACCTTTGAGGAGCCTTGACTTTCCATATTCTCTCCCAACCTTGAAATCCCACATTCCTTTCTTCTGTCAACACCTCATATGCTGACTTAACTGAAAAAGCGCCATTTGTTGCCCATTTCCAACGCACCTCATTGGATCCCGCAGTGACTTCCAAACCTTCATGCACCTTCTCCCACGTCTTTTTAATACCTAACCATACGTTCGACCCATGTCTCTCAGCATCTATCCCTAACCACTCTGACCCAAAGAGAGTCCTTATTGGTAACCATCTGCCATCCAAGTTTCATGAGGAGGGAATGGTTCTGGAATTTTGCATGTCTAAGGCCCAAACCCCCTCTTTTCCTTGATGTACATACATCATCCCATGCAACTAGGGAAATTTTCCTTTGATCGTCAGAGCTTCCCCATAAGAATCTTCGATTCACTTTATCCAGTTCCTCACATACATCACTAGTGAAATGAGCCATTTGCATCGTGTAGTTCGGAATGGCTGAGGTAACCGAAGCTATTAACGTGGTACGGCCTGCAAGAGATAAACAGTGGAGCTTCCATTTTGTTAGCTTTTCTTTCACTTTATCAATAACACTCTGAAATGATGCATTCCCAGCTCTTGAGTGGTTAAGCTTGACCCCTAAATACTTCCCCAAATCACCAGTAGGAGTAAAACCAAGCGAGCTTATCTCTGTACACCGGGTATGGTTCATATTGGATGAGAATAATATGCGGGTTTTTTCAACATTAACCTTTAGACCAAAAGCCAAACAAAAAGCCTTTAAGCAGTCATTTATGAGCTCAGCTTTCTGCACAGAAGCTTCTGCAAAGAGCAAAATATCATCAGCAAAAAATAGATGATAAATTGGGGGTCCTTTTTTCGTAAGACGAATAGGTCTCCATTGTCCCATTTCCATGATCTCTTGTATCATATGAGCTAATTTTTCCATGCAAATAACAAAAAGATAAGGTGAAACCGGATCTCCTTGTCTCACACCACGAGTAGCTTGAAAACATTCTGCTTTGCTCCCATTCCACAAAAGTTGAAGTTCATTAGAGGCCAAGCAGCTCTCAATTACTTCAATGAGATGTCCTGGCAAACTCAACTCCTTCAAACATCCTACTAAGAAACCCCAGTTAACTCTATCATATGCTTTTTCTAAGTCAATTTTAATTGCCAAGAATCCTTTCTCCCCTTCATTGTTCTCATCGAGTGAATCACTTCTTGAGCGACAATAATATTTTCAGAGCTATGTCTACCAGGAACAAAGCTACATTGGTTTGGGGATATAATATGAGGCATAAATGACTTCATACGGTTCGCCACAATCTTTGAAACAATTTTATAAACCACATTACATAAACTTCTGGGTCTCAAATCCTTGAGAGTCTCAGGATGGTCCTTTTTTGGGATTAATACAATAAGAGTATCATTGACCTCCTTAATTTTAGAAGGATTGAGAAATAATTCCTTAATAAATCTTATCACCGTTCGCCCAACCGTGTTCCATTGACTCTGATAGAACAAAGCGTTGAAGCCATCAGGTCCTGGAGCCTTTAGAGCTCCCATACTAAATAAAGCCTCTTTAATTTCCTCTTCATTCACTTCTTTACCACAGACACGAAAATGAATATCTTGGAGTTGGGGATAAGAAATCATACATTGGAGCTCCTCCCTTAGTGAGGAATACAGAAATCCTAACCTCAGAAACAAGGTAAACTGATAAAATACCCACGACTCATATTACTTATTAAAATAATAAGGGAATCGGTTTCCCAACTTATCTAGCAAGGAATACAGAAATCTTAACCTTAGAAAACAAAGTAAATTGATAAGATGACCCACACTCATTACTTGTACACACAATAAGGGAAATGGTTCCCTACTCATCTTGGAACCGGTTTCCCTACTCATCATTTTGATGGGTAGGGAGAGTTAGGTGTATGTAGACCGTCTAGATCTCATCTGGACAGTGTAGATTTGATTCTGTTAAAAATATTTTAATAGATACACGATTTAAAACTAAATATAGCTCGTCCAGATGAGATCTAAAATTGTCTAGATATGTCTCTCTCTACTCATATTTTCGATTAGTAGGAAAACCGATTCCCACAATAACCTATATTGTTAGACCAAAAAATAATGAAAGCACAAGGTAGGGAGCAAAAGGTGAAATAATTGATAGATTTTATTTTGGGTTAATACAATTTTTTTGTCCTTGAGATCGCTTAACTTTAAAATCAATGGTTTTGTGTTTGAATTTTCAATCAATTTTGGTTTTAGTCTTTAAATTTTAAAATCGATAGTTTTAGTCCTTGAATTTTCAGGCAATTTTGGTTTTGGTTCCTGAACTTAAAAAAAATTTGAAAAATTAGGGACTAATAGCTATAAATGGCACAAAATTGAAGGACCAAAGCCACCAATCTAAAGTTTAGGGACTAAGACCAAAATTGACTGAAAGTTCAATGATCAAAACCATCGATTTTAAAGTTCAAGGACCAAAACCAAAATTGACTGAAAGTTCAATGATCAAACGTTGTATTAACCATTTTATTTTCTTACTTGCTATCACATTAGTCAATTAAGGGTATGTTTGATACAACAACAGAGTTTTATCACACTAAGTGGGATCGGCCACACGGATCGTCCATTGTGTACTAATAGTAACAAATATTTAGTTATATTGTTATATGAAAGATTCTGTTTAACAACTTTACTGAGTGTTCGCTTCGGTCTCTCTTTATCTCTCGTAACATGACTCCAAACTAGTTGATCTACCCTCCTCACTGGCTCCCTCAATGGCTTTCTTTAAACGTGTCCAAACCAACTTAAATAATTTTCTACCATTTTCTCACTACTTTTAAGGGTATGTTTGATAAAAATAAAGGGTTAATACAACTTTTGGTCATTGAACTTTCAATAAATTTTGGTTTTGATCCCTAAACTTTGAAATCGGTGGTTTTGGTCCTAGAATTTTCGGTCAATTATGGTCTTGGTCCCTGAACTTTAAAATCGATGGTTTTGATCCTTGAATTTTCAGTCAATTTTGGTCTTAGTCCCTAAGCTTAATAAAAGCCTTAAAAAAACTTTAAAACCAAGGGACGAAGATCAAAATCGACTGAAAGTTCATGGACCAATACCAAAATTGATTGAAAGCTCAAGGATCAAAACAATCGATTTCAAAGTTCAGGGATCAAGACCAAAATTGACCTAAAGTTTGAGGACCCAAAGCACCGATTTTAAAGTTCAGAAACCAAAACCAAAATTGACTGAAAGTTCATGGACTAAAAGTTGTATTAACCCTAGAGATAAATAAGTAATGTCTCATCCTTTGTAGAGATCCTGTATTTAGAAGGAAAGAAAAATGTACATTAAGCTGAAGAATCTTCAATTGCTATACTGATTAAGCTTTAAAGTCCTAACAGCGACAATTATAAACGCAAAAAAAAAAGTACTACTCTGTTCCTTATTATAAGTCCACCTTAACTACTTCTCACATACTAAGGAGTGGAAGTTATAGCATTAAATATATCTCATTTTTAAAAAAATTTCCAACTTTACCCTTATTTAAGATAGATGTTAAAATAATATTTTATTCATCATAAACATTTTCTCTCATCTTTTTTATTTCCAATATAGGGGTAAAATAGTCACAGTAACATTAATTGATCCTAAAGTGGACTTATATTTTGGAACGAAAAATTTGTGATAGTTGGACTTATAACAAATAAGAAAGAGTGGTAAGTCCTAGAGGTGGGAAATCGGGCGGGCCGGGCTTAAAAGGGCCAAGCCCGCGAACAAAAAAAAACTCCTATTTGTGAAGCCCGGCCCTTGAGTCGTCGGGCCTCAGGCTGGCCCGCGGGCTTTGACTTTTGTAAATATTTTTTTCCCAATTTTGAGTTTTATTGCTAACGAAAATAATGGACATATAATAAAAATATAAATATATATGATTCAAATTATGTTTAAATACAAACTTAGCAAGAATTAGTGCATTGCTATATACCAATGACTTGTCCGAGGTTTGGCATATCCGCAAGCGCACGAGTCGTCAAAAATAGTATAGAAAAGGTTGTCGTTCCAACAGGGACTAAGGCAAAAGTGAATTAATTATCGCAATTATATTATCAATTAGGTTGAGTGAGAATTTTTGTATTTTTAATTTCAAAAGTACCTAAAATGAAAATAACTTGACAAATACTAAATTAAAACTTTAATTCAAAACAAGAGCAGTCTAGGCTTATTTATCCACTTTGTATTTCATGATGCTTGATTAACTCTCCTCTAATGACAATTAATGAATACTAAGTTGATGTTTGAAGTCATATCCATTTGAATAACTCTCTCAAGCTTACCCAAACCTTAATTAACTCTAATATGCATAATCTCTTACTACATATTATGTTAATTAGTCTCTATAAACATCCCACTTCAATTTTACAAAACTTGGTTAATGAATATCTCTATCTCATTAACAAACTCTCAATCCCAATTTGGAATTTTAAGACAAGCTTGAATTCAACCTAGTTCTATGCTTAATTAATGCTCTCTCAAGCCACTAATTAGACTAACAAACTAAATGTTGGCCACCACTTAGGATAAATAAAGCACAAGTTAAATTCACAACCTAATAATCATTAATCATCAAGAGAGAATAAGTTCAAACATCAGTCCATACAAAGCTTCAAAATAAGTCTAGAACAAATTAACTAACTACTCATACTAAAATTAAAATCATCTCAGCAACATCACAAATTCAAAGTTTATACAAGAGAAATTAAAGAGATTTGAGAAGGAAAGAGAGGAAACCACCAAGCAATCTTGAAATCTCCAATCATTTCTCCTCTCTAAGACTCAAATCTTGCTTTCCCTCTCTCTGTTTTTTTTTTAGCTCTGTTTCTCCACCTAGCCCAATGAAGAAGAGAAGATGCCGATGTGAAGATGAGTGTCACAGTGAAGCTCGCAGCTCTCTCTTCCCCTCTTTCGATCTCGCTCACGGCTTCATGAAGTGATGAAGATGGGATGCTTTGTTGAGCGCCGCGGCTCCCTATGCCCCTGGGCTCACCGGAAGTATTTTAATTGTCTTTAGGTTATATCCATCCCATGCCAATCACGTGCTTGCCCATTGTCTTGTCTTTTAGTGAATTCATTGAAATTACTCCTTCCTCCACGTAGGCTCCAGAAATCACTGAATGTGATTGATAATAGATAAGGAACACTTAACCATGTAGAATAAAATAAATATCATACTAATAGTAATAATAATAACCTAAACTCTTTTCTTTTCTTTTTTTTTTCTTTTTAAGATTTTAAAATATTGTTTATTTATTTAGTACTTTACCTGAGCTAAAATATTTTTCTTTTAATTTTAAAATTAAGATATTTATTATCAAATCCCCAAATTATGTACCAAATTGATATCCTATCAAAATCTTTAATAAATTCCTTTAATTTAGCATCATTGACGCCCCAAATATACCCAAATATGTATCAAATTGAATTAATAATGAGGAGTCATCAACCAACTTAACAACTCATAAATTATGTACGAAGTCTAGAACTAGAAGTCACACCACAATTACACATAAAGTTCTTAGTAATAAGGAATTAAAGTATAAAAGTGGGTCGTACGAGACTTGAATCTAACTTAATAAGCATTAAAATTATTATCGTCCATATGCATATATACAAAAATAGCACACCCATTTAACTTTTTAGGAAAATAAAAATAAAAAAATGTAAAAAAAAAAAGGGAGGAGCAATAAACGGGTTGGCCCGTCAAAGCTAACGGCCCGCCCACTCCCCTTTTTTTACTCTAAAATTAAAGCCCGACTCTTTTCAGACTAGGGCCTAAACGGGCTCAACCCAAATTCTTGGTACAAGTAAGTCAACATTGATCGATGAGAGTTTTCTGGGTTAAGGAATTTGACATGGTCTGTCTGCGCATAGGATAAATTTTGTAAACGGAAAAGGGGGGGAAAACAGTTTCATTTGGCCAGAGAGAGAGAGAGAGAGATGTATAAAAAGGTAGGAGAAAAAATGGGAAGGCCAGAGAGGAAAATTAGATTGGTTAAAAGAAAGAGATTTGACCAGATTCCTTTCTGCAGATTCTTAATTGAATTGGAAAGAGTAAGCTTTTTGGGATTGTCTTTTTATGCAGCTAACACCACTAGGCTCTGGCCACTTCCCACCAGCATGTGTTGGAGTGAGTGCCTGTCCCTGTGCTTCATTTCCCTTTTATCAAACGCCTCTTACTGTGCCTGCCTCTAGCCCTTCTTTTCTTTTGACTCCCATAAAGTTTCTCCTCTCTTCTCTCTTTCCTTCATTCTTCCATTTTCTTTATGGTTAAAAGCATAGCCTTTTCATTCCATTTTCTCTCTCTTTTACTTTGAATAGTTGAATTTGATTTTTCACTTCCTTCGCCGCAATTCTAGACTCCATACATACACATACATAGTTCCATGCACTCTTGTCTTATTTCCCCCTTCTCATTTTTTCTTTAAGTCCTAATTCCTCACTCCGCTCTAGAAGACACGAGTTGATGGCCTCTCACCACCCTCCCCCATCACAAAATTTAATAATGATCAACTTTGATTTGATGAGTCCACGGTTTTTACGAAAATCCTAGATCATATTCGTTTTCTTAACAAATAAAAAAAGAATCTTGCATGAACTTGATGTGTATGCCCATGCTTTCATGGAATATCTTGTCTCGAGATCTTTCAGGTCCAACAAACACACTTGGTAAACAAAAGCATGTGAATTTAGCATGTAAGAAGGCTAATTGCCCATTTAAGAATGTTAGCACTAATACAAGCTCGCCACTTTTTGCTCAAAAAGCTCGCCACTTGTTTTCCTTTCCCCTTGTCCTTAAAATCACTTCATGAACAGAGTTAATCATGGTGGTCATTAATGAATTGTACACATATGTTAATGAGAAACTTGAGGGTGAAAGGTGGGGTCATGGGAGAGGAAATTAAAGCAGCAAGATCAGAAAAGGGGACGGCTTTATCTGTTTGCGAAGGAAAGGACAGGAAGAAGAGGAGATTCCATGAAACCTTAAGTCCCATCGCATCAAACTCCAAACCACATTACATAAAATCCCCAACTTGTCTCCCAAATATGCTCGAATTCCTTCTCTATCTTCCTTTACTTTCTCTCCATCTCTCTCACCATTAACCCTTTCCCAATACTTTGGGCTTCTTCATTCTCTCTCTTTCTTATAATTATCCATCCATCCACTCATTCTCTATGATATTTGCAAATATGAATATCAGATATATGATCTTATCATTCATATTAGTCTCCTTTTATCATTCATATTGGCCTCTCTTAAAAGTTAAAACCTTTTTGAGCTAGTTTTCCGTGACATTACTTGTGAGGGAATCGAATTTTGATTGAAGAAAATCTAAGACAAAATAACCAAAAGGGAAATTTGAAAAAATAAAGGATACAAAGGAATTTGTGCTTTGAATTCAAGAAGTTAGTGTCCCCCAGTTGAACCTAAAAAATCAAAATAAGTGCTTGAAGACCTTTTACCAGACTCGATTCGTGGAGATGTGACTCCATTTGTTTCTCCAGATCCTTCAGATTAAGCCCTCCCAAGTCCCAAATCAAATGAAAATGGACACATCAAATCAGCCAAAAAATGTCGATAATATTATTTCTTTTTACCAACTTGATTATACCCCACAATCCCCTCCAATCCATCATTTAAATTAGTAACATGGGTTAATACCTCCTGATATTTTACCAATATTAGAAAATACATGAATAAGATATTAATTTTTTTCAGCCAAAGAAAAAGATAACATTATTTACTGGGTTAAGTTGGTTCGTTCATTCACCATCTTCCAATAGGGAAAGCAAATATAAGGAAAGTGAGATCTTAATTGTCGAGATGATCAATCAATCTATCTTTTTCTTTTTTATTAAGTCTAATATAAAATCATTCTCCAACCCACGTACTTATATAGTCAAGATGGTGACCCTTTTCTTGTCGAGTTACTCTCTCTCTCTCTCTCTAATGATCACGTATTTGTTTTTCTTTTTTTAATTATCATATGTCATACTAAACCAAATTCACACTTGTTTTCTCTTAAATCTAACAGTTGGGTACGTGAATCACGCTTGTAATTTTCTTTTTGTTTTTGACCAAGAAATACCGCCCGAGCCGGTCTGCACATACATGGAGAACTTCGACTTACATAGAAATAGAATTTAGGCAACGGATATATCAATAAACAATCAAACATTTAACAACGTCACGCTAATTATGGTATATAGTAATTTCAAATATTATAACTACTCATTTATTGTAAAATATTTAGATACAAGAACATATAAAAGGAGATATCAGTTTATGCTAATACACAATATGATACCATCCCAATGCGTAGGGCAATTTATTCATTTTCATTTTCACAGTACATGATCACTCTTGTAAATGTTTATGTCAAAATTACTTACAAAGATATAAGCTAGAGGAAGTCAAGCCAACATTGAATCCTTTAATTTTGCAGGTTATATAAGGGCTTTGTTAAGAAGAATGATGATTGAAACACATAAAAGCAGTTCTTAACCGTGATTTACAGTTTGTCTCAACTTGTGTGAATATAGTTATAAAAAGCACATCGAAACAAGCACCAAACATTTAGCCGTATATAACCTTTAAAATTCATCTTGTACCTTGTTCAAGCATCACGCCTAAATCCCTTGCCTCTGCTTGTTGTTTAAAGAATTTATCAAACTGTACTAATGATGGATTGAAAAACTGAATTTTTTGATGTTAACATTGTATGGGTAATTTTGGGGCGACGATAATAATTCACAAGATCACAAAGTGAACAGAAAGAAACAAGCGAATATAGAACTACAATACGACAACAGCCAAACATGTATGGACACAAGAACAGCTTTGTATTGGAATTTATGTTCACAAACAATAATCTAGGCCTGTTTTGGTACATTCCCAGCCCACTTGGATCTTAATAATTTGAGAAGCATTCTTGCCTTCGTCTTCGTCTTGGCACTACATTGACTCTGCAGAAGTAAAAGCAACTGAGTCAGAACTCCTTCATCAATGGCTTCCTCTCTGGCTCTTCCACTTTCTCTGCAAACCATTATCAGTAACCCCACAGCATTCTCACTACAATCATGATTACTCACTCTGAACACCATCTTCACCAAAGTTTTAATCCCATTTGGACTGGTCACTAATGCTTCTTTGCCTCTCTCTATTACCAGAAGCTTCTCTATTATCTGCATCCCCAATGGAGCCAAGTTCTTCTCTCTTGTTTCACATCCTGAAATGTACCTCATGATTCCATCTATTGCCCCTGCTTTTACCAGATTCTCTCTGTTTGATTGCAATGAACATAAAGCTGATATGGCTTTAACTGCAGCCCTGGAAGCCTCACAGTTATTTTGGCTTACAAGATGAACAATTTCATTGAGTAGTTTCTGGGAATTTCCAAGCATAAGCAATACCTCTTCCAAATGTGCTGATGCTGCTGAATCTATCAGATTACACAGACTTGTTTTAATATTGGGACTTCCCCTTTCGAATAATACAAGATACGATTCAAAGTTAGGTTCTTGTTTGAGCATGTTTAGAGGCTCTGAGGCATTATCAAGGGGTAACAACTTTATAATGCAGGAAAGAGCTAGCTCTATGAACTCCATGTGAAGGTGTTCTTTGGACATTTGAGCTCCAAAAACAAGTCCCAGAAGAAGAGGCAAGAAACCCAGTTGGAGGAAGCAAGATTTCTGGAAAGAGCAATACTCATCAGATAAGAGCCTGATGTTTTCAAGTGCTTGGAGTTTGTTCTGGAAGGTGGATTCCTGAGATTGAAGGGAGAGTTTCAGAGAGGCAAGAGAGTCTGTGGTTTTGGAGTTACCAAAGTGGTCAAATTGAGGATACAATTGAAGCCACTGATCAATCAAATGACGAAGAGTGTGATTAGGGACTATGGAGAGATCATGAAGCTTCTGCATTGTGACAGGACAAGTGAGATTACCTTGAGAAAGCCATCTTTCTATGCTGGACCTATCATAAGTTTGGCCAGTGCATAAGGTTACCGGATCTTCAAACAAGTCTAGACTGATTGGGCATCTGAACAAGTGAGGAATCGTCATTTCAGCTTCGTTCATGGAAGAAAGCTTCAAGATTTTTAATCCAAGTTCTGGGGTGTGAACAAGAGGAAGGAGTTGCAGATGGAAGATACAGGAAAAAGCTGAAAGCTTTATAGCTAGAAAGTGTAGGATATACAAGAAGAGACAAGCATTGGATGGCAATAGAGCGTCAATGCCTAGAAGAGGCGTGTCAGAAAATAGCAAACTTTTTTCTTCTTGGGTTGTTTTAGGCTATAAAGCCTATAAGACAGAAGAAGCAGAAAGTGTTGGTGGGAGACAGAAGAAATGGAGTACAAAAAATTTAACAGAGGATAAGGGAGCTTATTAAAGAGGAAGAAGAGGAGGATGGACGAAACAGGTAACATCCCATTTTAGAATTAAAAGAGAAGAAGGAAGAGAAGTGGTAGTGATGGTAGGAGAAGATAAGAGTTTTGTTCTAACGAGAGAGAGGAAAAGTGCCATGGTTTTAGTTTAGTTAGGGGAAAAGGTTGAGAGAAAAAAATGGGGAAGGCCAAACAGGCCTTATCTCGTGGGTTGGCAACTAATGATGTAGAATAATTGTGGGGAGGATGGTCCCCACTATTCACTTTCACTCCACATCAGTCCAGTCAAACTGACCCACCAAAAGATAAAAATCATTGTTTATTATGTCTTCAAGTTTGAATCCACCAATCACTTGACTCACCAATAAACCAAAAGTTGAGCTTCTTTTCCTTTTCCCCCTGTATTTCAGGAGAATTTTTCTCACCCTCCAATTTCAAGTCATTTAATTATTTTTTAAAAATGTAACAAATTAAAAACTAAATATAAATTTTAAGGGTAATTTAGTAACATAATGATGGGTGAAATATTTGAGAAAATCAATCTTAATGTTCTAACTCAATCTTAAATTTTAATTCGATACAATTCAAACTTGTAATTTTTATTCGCTTACCTCAATTCATAAGTTTTGAACTACTACAACTCTATATAATTTTTATTCGGCTGTAATTTAAATTCATGCATTTTGATTAGTCAAACACAACCTACTATTTAAAATATTAGTCCTTACTCTTTATAACTTAGAAAATGTAAATATAAAATTACGTATGTCATGAAATATTGAAATTTATAGATTAAAGTTATAAATGATTAAAACTACAAGAATAGAGTTGCAATAAGAAATTAAAGTTCAAATATTTAATTCCTATTTGATCAAAACTATCATGATGGAGTTGTGCTAAATTTAAGTTTGAAGGCTGGATTTCAATAAAGTCAAAATTGTAATGACCAGAAATCAATTTTCCTAATAATTTTTCTTCTTTTTTGGAAAGATGGGCTCTTAAAATAAAAAAGTTTCAAGTAAAAAAAAAAAAACTATCCATATGTCATGCTTCAGTGCCTACAGGGACAAGTCATAGTTGATTATGAGTGGGGGGTCCTACCCTTAGATTGTGTATGAGCCTAATCCCTTTTTAATTTTTTTGTATAAAAAAACTATCCATATAGCTTGACAATAATTGCTACCACTATTTTACAGTTTGGAGGTGTGCTTGCTACTGTTAATGCATATAAGGATGAAATAAAATTAATTAATGGTGGTCATAATGTTCAGGAGAGGAGCAACAACAGGAAGGGAAAGCACTACTATTCAAAAAAAAAAAAAAAAGGAAGGGAAAGCACTATTTGATGGTGCTTTGATAATAATAAGTCACTACGAGAAAGCCACATGATATCTTTGCATTTTCATTCACTTAAATCTTAGTGTATCCATTTGGTTCAAACATCAATTATAGGACTAACAACTGCCATATACATACGTGTGATTGATACCTATGTGTGTCTCTCTATATCCATGTATCTGTAAATATATACATGGACCCTCATAATTGACTAATAGAACTTTACCAGGCTCATTGCACGTTGTCAAATTATTATCAACTCATCAAATCAGATCACTTGGTATCCATCCACCTTCTCGATTCATTTCAAGTTGCTTTCGTCCTTTGCTGATAATCTATAATTATTAGTAGGATGTATGTTAAAGACGTCTCACTTTTTATAAAAATGATCTCCCTTCTTTTCTTTATGTTGGTGCTGGTGCATCCTATTTTTATTATTATTATTTTAATTTCATGTTGATTCTACTGTCTAATTACACGAATAGGGAATAATCAGTGATTCCCATACACAATAGTATCTCTGATCTTTTTACATGAAAATGATGGTTCGGCAGTTTAAAAAAGAATAGTTATTCACTTATTTGTGGATGCTTAATACAATATGAAAATCAATTAAGCATGAATTAGGGGTATTCTTAAAAATTGGATTACCTCGCAGTGACTTGCTAGCTTCATTCTTTAGTATAAACTTTAGTTGAGAAACTTGAGAGAATTAAAAAAACAAGATAAATTATTTGATTTTAACATGTACTACGTAATTTCTTTAAAATACTTATGTGCTTAATTATTTAACATATACGACGTGATCTTATCTTATAAATCATATCTGGAGAAAATAACAAATATAAATTATTTAACTTCTTTAATTTTTCTAAATTAATTAACTTGATATTATATATATTAAAGATGAGAAACTTTATATCAAACTCACAAGATCTTTTGGATGGATTAAATCTCATTATACTTGATTAGTTGGTTCCCCGATCGACTTTAAACATATGTTAGAGAGAACATATATATGTGCGAGTTACCGACGTTTGATACACTTACAGATCCCAGTAATATTTTTTAACAGCTCTCACAAATGTATTGTCAACAGATCTCGTAATAAATATGCGTTTGGCATGATTTTTTTATGGTTTTTGTATTAAAATGTAACGTAACATGACACTTTTTTAATTTTAAAAAGGATAAAAGGAATGTTATTTTTTTCAAAAATAAGATGAAGGAAATGGAGTTTACAGGAAATTTATGTCGTTATTAAATTCATAGTTAAGTTACTTTTTTTTTAAAAAAAATCAAATTTACCCTTATAAAAATCCATGAATTACATTTTTTGCTGAGGGTCGTGCAGGAAGACCAAGTGGGTGTGGGGGTGCCTCGTCTTATGAGTGTAACCTTGTAAATTAAGCGTTTGCCCCCTTTTTTACCAAAAAAAAAAAAACCCATGAATTACATTTTTGCTGAGGAAGTGATCGAAGAAAAGAAAAGTTATCAAATTCAAGCCATGAATACGAGATTTGGTGGTTGGCTTGAAACTTGTATGGGGTAAAGGTGAACGCCGAGTTATTGTTGAGACTGATGCTTCGGAAATTTTGCAACTCGTTAATCTGTTTGATTCAAGCCAACATCATGACGCCAATTTGGTTCATGATGAGGCAAAGTTTTGGCTCAACCGATCATGGAAAATCAAACTTGTTCACATTCCTTTATCAGTTAATTCTGTGGAGAATCCCCTAGCCAAGAAAGCACTAGAGACGTTTTGAGATATCATCACATTATTCATCCTACTGATGACCTTGTTTCCTTGAGGGAGATTGTAGTCGGCTTCATTTTCCACATTGTATAACAAAAATGCTCCACATGATAACTTATAGTAGATAACATACGTTCTATTGATAATAAGTAAGTTATAACAGGGATATTGCTATTGTTTAATAAAAAAGAATAAAATTTTAAAACCAGGGCTGGAGTGGAAGTTCTAGAAAGACAATACAAGGGACTTTCAACATGAATTGAAGGAATTCTGTAGGGAACCATGCAAGGAATGTGAGATTTGAACAAATTAATTAGAAAAATTTAGGAGAAAACGGGGACATATATAATTAAGCTAATGGTACTAAAGTACTACTGCTAATGCATATACAAGATTTGAAGAGATAGACATAATAAAATCACATGGAGGGAATAATAATGGTAGTAATGATGGGAAATGCATTAAAGGGCTAAAGGCAATCTAAAATGGATTCCCGCATTCTATCTCACACAATCCCATGTTGTTTGTGTGTGGCTCTTTCTCTGTCTTGTTTCCATGCTTTGACATTTTGACTCCTCCCAACACTTATTTTATTCCCCCATTTCATTTCATCTATTACTACTTTTTTATCAGAGACGAAAAAAGAATGATCAATTCATTATATCTATCTCAAGTTGATTTTTTTTTTTGGTAACTTTATTTAAATGTTCTTATTCCTCCCATCAATTAATACTCATTTAAATGTTTTTATTCCTCTCATCAATTAATACTCTCTCACCTCTTACATATAAGACATAATTATCTAATTTATTAATATTAAGGATGTTAGTTAACTTAATTATAATTACATGATATTAACAAATACTCTAACCATATATTTTTATTCCCACATTCTCTTTCTTACTTGTTTATTATTGAGGAGTATCAATAAGGATATTCTTATGAAAAAATTAAGGAAAATTATAAAAAAATCATGTATTTAGGATAAAACTCACCTCATTAAATATGTCCTATATTTCGGATGGGGAGCTGTAACTCAGTATTTTTTTTTTTGAGACGCCTTGCAAGTTAGTAAGTTACAACCTACTCTCTCCCTGGTCCATATTAGAGTATTTCTTGTTTAATCACTAAAACCTTAAATTCTTCAACTAATTCAATTTCTTACCGCTTCCCACCATCTCAATTCCATTGACCTATCTATCTAATCAATCCATAATCACTACCTTATCGCAAACCACATATGATAGGACAAGCTATGAATATTTTCACCGGTTGTATAAATATATGTATATATATATTTTACCTTGACCGGTTATATATAATTGAAACTTTATTGTTTTAAATTTTACGAATTTTTTTTTTTGACCTTGAATATTACGAAATTTATACTTTATAGAAGAATTACATTTCTATCGTAAATATCACGACGTTATAACTTCTAATACTTCTCATATTCAAACAACCATCAACACATAGATGCACGCACGTACATCAAACTGAAAATTATAATTCTGAGAACTATAATGTACTAAATGACATTAAGGTTAAGGTAAAAATAAAAGGACACTTAAGCCAACAGAAAATTACAATAAACAATTAAGAATTTTTCCGTCGCCGAAACAAAGTAAACAATGATTCTGCTTTCACTAAATCATAAAGAGGGAGAACAAACTTCATCGTTTATAGAATTAATCTACTGGTCTCTGATGAGTCCAAGCCTTAACATAAAAACATCCTTGTCAAGCGAGTAGGCAAGAAAACCAACTCTAAATTAATGTTCCCAGAAGAACAGGTAAGTTCGGCGGAGAAGAAGAAAATGGGATGAAGAAAGGGACCAAACAACAAAATGACAAAAAAACTTTTATTTATTAACAGTAGAAATTATTGTGAGCAAACTTAGGCCTTTTGAACCCTATTTTGTCCGCCATTGGAATATTATTTCAGCCTCCATTATCTAATGCTAATACCAATGTTGACGATCCCATTTATTTTTATTCTGGTTAGTCAAAAAGACATATCTACAAATCCTCCATTTTATTCTTCATTTTGAAGCTTACATGAGCACGCAATATATAAAGCTTATACGCAAAACAAATTCAGATGCATATTTAAATACATATAAGCCGAAACTCACTACATTAAACATCATGTAACAGGTTTTTCTTGTGAACCTTTTGTATAAGTTATTTTCTTATTGTGTTTGATACCTCAAGAGGCAAAAGTAGACAATATTGAAAAAATCAGTTACTAATTAAATACAGAAAACAATGCCATTGTGATATAGTGGCTGGACTATACAATATCAGGCTATGAGTGTATACCTCTATAGAAAAATTAGAAAAAAAAAAATAATATTTTGGTTCTTATAGTCTTAATTTGGTTGTAACCCAATCCTTAAACTTTGACTCACTATGACTAATTTTTATAACATTAACCTTTTTATAATTTAATCCATATATGTCTTTAAAAATAAAATCTTATATATAATAAAGTAAATGCTAAAGTGTTCATTTGGTCTTTTATATTTGCATCAAGTCTCCTTTTGATCCTCTATGTTTAAAAAGTATACTTTTAATCCTTTTATATTAATTCTGTTAATTTCATTTAATAGAAAATGCTAACTCAATAAATTTAAAAGGTGATTTGTAATTAAATGCTAATAAAATATGTTTACATTTTAATTATTTAATATAATCATTCTTATATTTTAAAATATAACCATTTTTTATCAACATTAAATTATAAAATCAGCATTTAGATTTGTTTAGTCAGCATTTTCTATTAAATGAAATTAACATTGTTAGTAAAAAAAAGGACTCAAAGTGCACTTTTCAAATTTAAGGAACTAAAAGAAGACTCGCTACAAATATAAAGGGTAAAAGTATACTTTAACCTAAATTAAATGTCATAAACTAAATGTTGAATGGTCAAAACTATTGTAGTCAAATTGCAATTAGTCAAAGTTTGGGGACTAGGTTTGAAACGAGTCAAAACTATAGAGACATGATGGTTCTAAATCAAAGTATAGAAATAAAGTTACAATTGAGTGAAAATATTAGGACACAAAAATTAACTTTCCAAAAAAAAAATCTCTATTCGTAGTCTTCCAGACCAAGTAACTGGAATCTAGTTGGTCAAACAAAACATTTGAACATTCTGACAGACACAGATGAAGGCAATACCAGACTATATTAGTGGTGCATTTCATACGCCATATTCACAGTAGTGCCTCTGTTTTCATATTTATAAAAAGAAGATCGTTTCATGTAGCTCATGTCAGTTTACTTTTGTTAACAATTCAACGATCAAATTATGAGCCTTTTGCATATATATGCCATCTTTTTTAAGTTTTCAAACAATTCAATCATTACATGTTTCCAATACATTTTCTTGTGCTACTTTAATATAACAAGCTCCTTCCTCCATCATTGAATTTGCCAATTTCATCCCTCCCTCTTCCTCGTTTCAGAAAAGAATGAAACAATTGAAGGGTCCACTGTGTCGGTGGTTCTTAAACTGTAATTATAAGCCACTCGCTCAAGGATGCCAAAGTCATACCACTACGTGCATCACTTGAGTAAATATTTTAATTCAATGCAGAGAATATGCCGTGAGGAATCTGCAATTTTCCACTTTATTAACAGGAAGAAGAAAAAGGAGTTTTGTTTTGATGATTTCGCAAAATGTTACACATAATCCCATATTTGTTGGCTTGACCTCGTATTATCGGTTTCCCAAATTGTAAATTCAGTTAACAAACATTAAGTTCAAAGGCAAGCTTATTATTGAAATAAGTAATGATATGAACACCAAGCCTATAACTACACCGAAACATCTGATGGGTAATCTAGTGGATGTTTTTTAACAGTTTCTCTCAACCATCTCTCTTGTTCGCCAAGGTTGGATGGAGGGGCATCATAAACATCAGAGAATAAATCTGCAAGTGGTGGTTTCTCTTCCTTCTCTGCCACCTGAATTGCCTGCAGAAGCTGTAGCAGGAAAAAAACACAATAATGAGAAAAATTTTCATCTCTAATTCATAGCCGTTCTGCCTCAATTCTATGAAAAAACCTAATGGTTTATGAATAGTGTGGATTGTTATAATTTGTTATAAATATACAAAAGCATTAATCTTAAAATAAAAGTACAAACTCCACCAAACAAATCAGGATATGACACCTAATATTGGGTGAGTCAAACTTAAACAAGTATAACATAAAGTATCAACTAGGTGACCAAATTTTCTGAGGGAGCAATATTTACCTGCTGTCTCGCATTGTTCCTAAGCTGAGATTCAGCCTCAGAATTCCACCAGCCATTTCTTTCAATCCACTTTCTAAATCTAGCCACAGGATCTCGTGCCAACCTCCACAATTCGATTTCATTGGCGGGGCGATACTTGGTGGAATCATCTGACGTGGAGTGATGCCCCACTCTGTATGTTAGGGCCTGTGGAAGAAGAACAAATATAACGTTGGTCTGCCACTTAAGACATGTTCACATCACAGCACATGTTGCTGCTGCCTAAAAAAAAGTTACAACCTTACCTCAATCAGAACTGGTCTTTGCTCATTGACCGCCATTTGACGAGCAGTTTTAACGGCATTGTAAACGGCGAGGGCATCATTGCCATCGACACGGATGCTACGAACTCCATACGCTTGCCCTCTCACTACAACACCATCACCTATGCATATAAGGAAAACCAAGAAGTAAGAACAATTACAATCAGACATTATGAGCCTATGAGGCAATGCTATCAACTTTATCAAAGAAAGAGTGACTAAATCAAAGAAAAGGTAAGGAAATTACTTCGAAACTGATCTGAAGTAGGCGTGCTAATAGCCCATCCATTATTCCGGCATAAAAAAATAACAGGAGCCTCTATTACAGCTGCAAAATTTAAAGCAGCATGGAAATCCCCCTAATAACAAAATCAGTTAGAGAATATAGAATAAGTACTTTTGAATGAAACCAATGCAAAATAAAATAGCATGGAAAAGGTTAGGAAGCACTAAAGCTATTATGTTTTAGCCCACAAGTGATATTTATGACCGAATTGCTTAAAAGTGCTGACAGAACTAAAAAACAAGTTCTTAGTCCATGTGGGGTATTAGTCATCCAAACATTTCTCTTAATAAATGCATCTCTCACATTACAGAAATTAGGTAGTAATTACCTCACTTGAGCCACCATCACCAAAATAAGTGACAGCACAAGCATCCTTTTTTTCCATCTTTAAAGAATATGCAGCTCCCACAGCATGGGGAAGCTGCGAGCTGGAACGTCAATTTGAGTTAGGCCCTTTTGCAACTACTTTCAATATAAAGGAGTGATGAGCTAAACAAAAAAGAAAAAAGGTTTAAGCACCAATGCATAATTGAGGAAGCTTCAGATACTTACGCAATTGTTGATGCTACAGTTACGTAATTGAGCTTCTTAGACCCATAATGGATTGGCATTTGCCTTCCTTTCCCATTATCATATTTATTGGAATAACATTGGTTCGCAAATTCCTGCAAAGTGAAACCACGCCATAGCAGAACTCCAGGTTCCCTGTACTGCATGTCGAAATCTGATAAGGCGGTAAGATAATAAAGGAAATCCCAAAAAAGCTATAGGTTCAAGTTCTAATTAAAATTATAGAATGAAGCAAAAAAGTGTCCATTTATATTTATGACGAATGAGCTTGCAACCTGAGGGAATATGAAGTCTTCCATGCTGAGAGCAGCAGCTGATGCAATATTGATAGCCTCTTCCCCAATGGTTGTAACATAAAAGGAAATTCTGCCTTGCCTTTGTGCTTCATAAAAGATTGTATCCATTGTTTGAAGAGTAACCATGTTGTGATACATTTTGACAGCAATTTCCATGCTAACCTAATATTTGTGGCACCCACTTGGTTTATTTTCATAATATTATCCTTTAATTCACTTTAAGCAATTGCAAAGAAAATACAAATGAAGACCTGCTCAAAGCTATCGCCCAGAATTGGATTCCCATTGTCATCAAGTACCCGGTAGCAGTGTATTCTCTCCACATGAGATTCAGAGATAAACCTCATTTCAGGTGTGAATTTCACTGTTCCCCCGGGAAAATCCAAAACCTACCATTTCCAGTTAGAATGAAAACATTCTGAAAGATAGAGCTATTGGAATGAGTCCGACATTAATTAGTTCAAAGATAAATGAGAGCTATATAGCCTTGATGTAAGTTCTATCAAATTGACTCAAGTCCTTTTGATAAAAAGACAACCTTAACATATGTCTATATCTAAACTTCAAGACGATCAAGCTTTAGTGCCCCTATCTGATTTAAAAATGCGTGGCATGCTGAGTCTGTATGTAGAGAGCATCTGTGCATGAGAAACTGAAGTCACAGTGAGCATTCCAACGGATTAAACACTTTTGAGTTTTTAACTTTAGGGCTGGGATCGCCACTTAAACTGTTTACTATTTAGGCATTACAGCAAAAATAGGTTCATTTAACAGTATGAATGATCATATTCCGCATTTCCCTTCATTCGTAATGCACAAACCAGATCAACTAGTAATAATGGATGTGGGTGATCCAACAATGCTCCTTACATGGTCCACCATTTAAAAAAAAGACCATATACCGAGTTTGGAAAAATGGAATTTCTAAAACTGTAAGTTAAGCAATTCCATTTTTCTGGAAAATTAAAAATTTAACGTAGAAGCAAAAAGACATTGGACTCAGACACTGTTTTGTGACAAATCGGAAAAGGAAAAGGAAACGAAAGAAATGAAATGGCCATGTGTACTACGTTATGTGTTGATGATCACAACGGACTTTGCATATATACATGTGTCCAGTAAACAACAATATCCTGAGCATCATCATCCTAATATGTTATACTAACTCACATTTTTTGAAATATAAAGGCTAAATAAGTTAACTGTTAATTGGTTTGCCTCAATTCTCTAAACCGTTTTATTTGATTTATAAGCTGATATGATTAAGTAGTTTATTTAACTTCATTAATCTCTAAAAAAAGTTAAATATCTCTTATATTAAAGAATGTAGGGACTAGACCCATCATTTGTGGCTTTAATTGTTGAAAGATTTGGACATTGGAATATCTTGGCCAGCGTTCGATTCCTAGAGAGTACCATTAAATTATGATTCCAGTCGCGATGCTTAAAGAGACATCTCCACAGCTAAGTGAAACTGAAAGAAACCGCTTAGGGAGACATCTCCACAATTTAGTAAAGATAGGTAAAACCTACATGTGTGTGGACTGAAAAAATGTCTTACTTGTCATGCTCCAAAATTAACAATAACTGGCCACAATGAATCATGAGTTAGAAGCTCTGTCCTTGCTTGACCGTAGGTAAGCCCAACTCCTCTCCTTAACATTTTGTTATAAAAAAAAATGTAGGGACTAGGGGAGTACCGGAGTAGTATCCTCTGAAGTCTCAGATCTACTGTGCAAAAAGAAGACTCGGACCTAATACTATTGGGCTTCACGAATTCCCGTATATTGGATTTTAATTGGGTCTAGCAGCGAGAATGGGCCACAGGCCCGAACCCATGTGCTTCATTTCGTTATAATGTTAATGTCCAACTCGTTTCGTTTGTGTCAGGCGCAAAAAACTGAAAAACGTGCAAAAAGTTAAAAAAAAAAATTATTGATTAAATAAAATAGGAGGATCTCTTTTTCGGGATGACGATGACGATGACGATTCTGCCATTCTCGTTTTTTTCTTCTTCGCCCAACAATTTCCCATTCTGGCTAAGTTAGCGAAGGTTACAAGACTCGTAGAAATGAAAAATCTCTATGCCAAGATTCATGACTGAATGCAAATTTCCTAGTTATCAAAAAACTTCTGTAAAGAGTCTTGTAAAAGCATATTGAAGTTTACAATATTGTACCTGATTCTCATCGGCAAAAGCAGAACTCAAACGATTCTGTGCAATCGTCGATTCAAATCTGCGAAAATTACTCAAGTTCCTGAAATTGGAGTGGCATTGGGCGTTCCTGTGAAAGTGAGAGGTGGAAGAAGAAGTGGAAGAGCCTCGTTGAAGTGATGAAGCCATGAAAGCCATCTTCGATTTCACATGGCGGAGGATGGTCGTCGATTTCCTCATGTATAGAGCCATAGCCTGGGAATGATAAGATAGAGATGAAGTGGAAGATCCGTCTCTAGGGTGTATAAGCTCGCTTGTTCAAGTAATCACTCCCTGTCTCTGGTACATATTTTAGTATTTTACCAATTTAAAATTTAAAATTAACAATTGGCCATTACCAGTGTGGTGAAATGTCTTAATTACCCTTCACAACTAATAATCGGAAGAAGAAGAGGCTAATATTCTATGGATTAGGTTGAAGATATGGAGAACGTACTTCCAAAATAAGGGTACTGTTAGTTTGTGAAATAAAATACTCCTAGTTTTAATATTAATATATAAACACTATGTCTATTTAAGTTTATATATGCTGGAAGCATTCTCAAGAGTAAGACTACCATCTCAATTTTTTATGATATCCTATCAAGGACAACGACCATATAATAACCCAAACCCATATCTAAAATGTGATTTATTTATTTTTTTGGTGAATAATAAAATAAGAGAAAATTAAGAATGTGATTTTTTAATATGGAAATAAGAGCAAATTAAGAATCAGCCGACCAAGAAAAATTACGAATCATACAAGTCCACTGGTATGGGTCATATATTAGATAGCATAGCAGGGGCCCCTTTTGTATTTTTTTTCTCCTTCATTGATGATGATGGCTGGCAGTGTATATAGAACTACCAGATGACGTGGTTTTGAGGCTCGTAAATTTATTTTGTCTACTTGTTTCGATTTTTACTCTCTAAGCAAAAATTTACTAAATGATCTTGCATATGCAAATCCGTCTCTTTTCTCGACCTTCTTGTTATAAAAGATATATTCATTTGATTAACTTTTGCCTTTTTGTTGCGTGAAGTGAAAAGTGAACATCCATATGCAGAGCTTCATCCAGATCCAATTACAAAAATAGAATAGGCTTCTATTAGAGCATGTTAATTTGCTCTCAAAGTAGGGTGAGCCAAATAGTAGGATTGCTTGGTTTAAGTTTTAATTACGCAACATCTGGTGTGAAAAAAATATTATAGCAACTGGTTATGGTACTAATAAGATGCAAAAAGTAACAAGTAGTAAAGTCGTCTTATCAGACAAAGAAAGAAATTTACATGAGCTGCATTTTGGGAAAGCTAATATTCTCAGGTTTACCAGGAAGTTGGAAAGGCGACATCAAAGCCATTACGCAAACAGATAGTACATTATAACTTAGCTAGATTGCCACTCAAATACATGTAACTTAGAACTTTGACTATGCAAGTAGTTCTTTTCTATCATATAAATATACCGTCATTCTAATAGTAAGTCAGGTTGATTTCTTCAATATCATCATCCAAGGACAAAAAAACTTCGTCCAGCCATGACAACTCTGTTCTGCTGTCATCTTCATCTTCATCATCATAGCAGTTCACTTCTTGCTGAGAATCTCTGTTTCTTTCATAAACGCGGCATAAAGCCCATTTGCTCTGGCTCTGATCCTGTGTATAGGTCTAGCAGAGTGATCAATTTGGGGTCTAATTATTTGCTGTATATGGTACCACTACTAACTAAATGGTCTAATTGAAAAAAAAAAATGATCACTCACTGGTTTTCTTCTTCCTCTGCTGCTTCTATTTGATGCAGTGTTACACCCTGATGAGCAGAACTGATACTCCTGCATTACCCAGCTGGTTTCAGTACCTTCTGGAGCTTCTCCTATGATGAATACAAGGTACTTCTTGATTCCCACTTTTTTGTCGGCGGCCGAGACAATAGACTCAGTGAGTCCTATTTCTCTCCAATACCCACTTTGTGTGGTTCTGTCCTCGTTCACTTTGGTGAAGAAATAGTATTGATTTCCACTTGACAACGCGTTACCTGTTTGTTTGTAGATTTAGAGTTTCATTCATGCATATTATGTGTGATTGTGATTGTGAAATATTGAACTAGTTGAGAGAAAGGTAGAAGCATACCCTTTAGTTCCCAAGGATCAGATGCAGAAATATCAAGATCGGGGATGATGTTAGGATGGCATGGTAGAAGAGAAATTTTGCTGTATAGAAAGTGAAGGACAAGTTCTTCATCAGTTGGAGAGAAATGAAACCCAGGAGGGAGGTTGACGCTTCCATCTGCCATTATCTTCTATTTTTTTTAGTATGTTTAGTGGACTTTGGCATTTGTGTCAAGTTTAGGTATTATATATACTTATAGAGAGAGAGAGAGAGGGGGGGGGGTTTGGTTGATTATGATTTAAAATAAGAATTGGGTTGGTTAGAGAAAGACGGCTATACGTGGAATACTATCATAAGAAAGTAGGGCCAAGAAGGACGAAGCTGGCCAAGGATGCTACTAAAAGAAGGTAGCTGTAATTTGATCATTTAAGTTATATTAATTTATTGATTGCATATAGTCAAGTTAATCTGAACGGTGCATTTTTCATTCTTTCTTTTCTATATCAACTTTTAACTTGGGATTATCATAATTCATGAGGCAATATGGAAATTAGCCTTCTTTCACCTTTAACTTTATGGGTTCCACCGGAGTGTCCTGCATGCAAATTGCAGAGGTTAATGCTAATAAAATAGTTTAAAGCAATGATCAAGTCTCCCCTTAAGCTAATATTATCATTATCATCTCATCCCCACCAATTAAAATGCGTTTTATTTACTGTACCACACAGGTAATTTGATGATTTAAAGAGAATTTTTGTCACTGTTTGAGCAACTTGTACCTTTCTACTCTTTGCATGAACCAATTAGATAAAGTATCATCATCGGTGATATCTCAGCTTTGGTCAATATGATGGTATACGATTGTGTGGAAAAATCTAATAAATGATGAGTCTCTGAACCCAAAAAGGTTCTTTTGGATAACATGGGTCACAGGTGTTCTCGTTCACATTTGCCATATGTTCATCATGAGCATAAACAACCTTAGCCGTCCTTTATGGGCTCAAAGTGTGTAACTCGTGAACTGTTCATACATAGTTGGCACCCTAAAAGATTAATTTTAAAGGCAACCCATTTTGAATTTTCATTATTGCTGCAACGTTGGACGAATCAGAGGGTAAAAGGAGGCTGGGTAAAGCAGAGACATATCGTTCTGGCTATTGAAAAAGTGGGAATCGATTGAATTGAGATGGCTATCCTTAATGTGGTTTCTTTGTCTAAATTCCTCCAAGTCAGGTTTCATTGTTCAACCATGAGACACCAAATTGACAATCAGAATTTATCCTTCTTAATCATAGCTATAGGTTTTCCGGATTGCCAGCTTCACATACATAATGGATCGCTTGTCTTCATTTAGACCATGTTTAGGTCGTACTAATCTGTTTTTAGTAAAACGATTCTATCACTTAATCAGACAAATGGATAAAAACACAAATGAAGCAGCCCAGATGGGAATTTGCTGCATTACGTAAGCAACTAACCAATAATGGTAGATGACTTGATGGCTTCACAAATCATTACGCTTCGCCAAAAGCAAAACTTACGCCCTCTCACATAATGAAGTAGTTGGAAGGTCACCTTTGGCCGTCGTTAAGTTGATCCTTGGACAAGTGTTTTTATAATGGTGCTTGCTTTTGGCTTTAGGTGGCTCTTTGAAGCTTATCCCCTTGTTCTCTGCAACTGATCTTGGCCATCTTCGCCATGACAGATTGGAAAAAAAAAAAAAAATTAATAAATAAACAAAAATTAAAAAAAAAAGTGCAGGGGAAAAGCTTTAACCTACCACCGTGTCAAGTATTTTTTTTTTTTTTTGGTCTGAACACCGTGTCAAGTTTTGACATGAACTGTTGTTATTGTTTAATCGGACCTTTCTGGTCGGTCTGTAACAAATAGAGTCTTTCAATGTGTACCTCTTATCACCAAACTTGCCAAATTATAAGCCCAGCCGAATTGCTTTAACCATCATTTCATCTACCTTTTATTTTGGGATTGATGACTAAATCTAGTTATCTAGTTTTTTAAACTTTCTTGATGGATGGTAAGGAAAATTTCTTTTTTTTTTTTAAAAAAAAATTGCTTCTTTCTTTTAGTCAGTTTCGAATCTGTTTTAACGTAAGCTTTCTTCCTTTAATATTTAGAAATTAAACAGCATAAACAGTGAGGCAATATATCTATCTGTACTACCTTTAGGATAACCTTATTTTGCTTTTTCTTTATCCTTTTACCTTTTTAATTTTAAAATTGCTATCTTTATCAGACTGTTCCCGTATTTTAACCAGGGAAGGTTAAAGAGACGGAATAGTAACAGTACACGCTTTTTTGACTTCTCATGTGGTATGATAATGGCTCTAGAAAACCCATATTTATCTATAATTTTTGGTAGCCATATTCTTGTGAGAGAAGCGTTACTTATGAGTCATGACTTGTAATCTTATTACGCAGCATTTACGATAGCACAAGGCAGCTTTCTGGGTAAAGCAGGAACATATATATACAAATGTTGGCGCAAAAGCACTAAATACGCACTTCCAGATTTCGTCTTCATGGAGCAATCCTTTGCAATTATAATGGCCTCTACGTGTTAAGTGGGACCATACCAACGTGTCCAAACACCGAATGGATATGACAATAATGCAAGCGACGTTTACATGCAAAGCAAGACATTGGATTTGACTTTTACATATTAAAATTATTTGAAAAATGTACGAATTTAAATTTTCTTATGGTGCAATCTTGCTTCGATCGTCTTCATATATGTAAAAATTTCAGGTGCCAAGCTTTGCAATGTGTCTGCCACTGGATATGTAAAGAAAGGCAAGTGGGCCCCACCATAACTCTTTTTACCTGCTCTTAAATATTGGACGCAACCATGCAAATGCAAGCATATTCTTGTCGTTATTGTAAAATCAGATAGTGGAATTCAACACGTGGCCATGACCATTGAAGCATCATGAAAATTCGCAGTGCAGCTATAGAATTGGCAACAATTTATAGGAAAGACAGTGGCTTCACAAAAACGACAATAACAAAATTTACATATGCTTGCTTGCGTCCAATACTGAAGAACCAGCAAAGATTTGAAGCAGCATGAGTGTAAGCAGATTTACATCAGCATGAGCTGTTTATTGTATAACTGTGAGCTTTTACTCTTTGTTGTTAAGGATTCTAAGTAGGTGGGATTGGAATCCCATAATTTAGTTGCTGCAATGAATGTCTCTGGGTAGGTCTGCTATATATATATATATAGTTATATACAACATGAGAATTAACTTAATTAAGTACTTCCTCCCATCCTAAATAAATATATGACCTATTTTAGGAGATGAGTTTGGTCTTAAATATAAAATATATTTCTCATCGTTTTCAACTTTTTCCAGAAATCATCCCTGTGGATGCTAATCAATAATAAACTAGTAACGTAACAGAGAAATGGTGGAGATAAAGGTAGATGATTATGATGCTTTGATAATATCATATGATTTTAACAAACTTAACTAACATAATTAATATAATCAAATTAGGTAAATAGATATTATATTTAGTATCGGAGGGAGTACTGTGCAATTCATGGCCGGTATGTAGTTACCTACACCATAGGACTTGGCTTAGTTGGTTAGTCACTCATGGACTATATATATAATAGTTTTGGTATGTGATTTAGGGTTTGTATATGCTGTCATTTGTTGATAAGTAAAGCTTCATTATCTTTGATTTTTAGGGTTAAGGCATAATTTTGTATCAGAAGTAATTATTCAAGAGTATTTGGGTATCCCAAGTTTTTAGAGAAGCATTTTCACCCTAAAAGAGTTATAACTGTTAAAATAATAACATTGAAGATTACAAATTGAGGTTGGATGTTAATATTTTTAAAAGAAATGATAATATTTAATTTTATAACAAACTTGCTTCTCAAAAAACTTTAGATCCCCAAAACTTCTTAATGTTACTTTAGGGAAATAACCGAACCTTGAACCTTTATTTTTATTCCTTGCAAAGGATTAGGACGTGGCTCTGGCTTATCTGTGGGACGAGGATCTGCTACTGCTACGAGCTTTCTGAATACAGTCCCTAAAGTAGGAGCAGCCAGGCACATGTTGTTCCAGAGCCATGATTGGAAAATGGAAATAGTCAAACATGAGTCTGGATTTTAAGTGCCATGTAAAATCAGATTAATACATTAAGCCATATATCTTGCTTCTGCAACACTGCTAATGGAAAAGAGCCAATCAAAGTGAGGATGGGTGGGAGAGTGGCGATCCCTGGACGTTGGTTTATTAATTGGATTAATGCTTAAATATATTGAGATAGGGTTTAGTCAAGTTAATTGAAATAAAATATTAATTAACTAAAGTCAGTAAAATTTAAACATCAATATATATATATATACTCCATCCGTTCTTACATATATATATATATATAAAAGACCTATTTACCTACTTTGATTATTTTTATGATATATTAGTTAAATTAGTTAAAAATACATGATATTGCCGAAGCACCTATCTGCCTTTATTCCCACCATCCATTTCTTGCTTGTTTCTTATTGAGGAGAATGAATGGGCATATTTTAGAAAAAAGTTGAAAAAAAATATAAAGATGTGTCTTATATTTATGAACAAACACATCTCTCCAAATGGGTTATATTTTAGGAACAGAAGAGTATATGAGAATATATATAATATGTGCACAAATGGCTGAATCACTCACAAAGGGATTTGGGTCTTAAAACTTGGATCATACACAATATATACATACTCACTAAAATCATTTTTGTACATGAAAAATATGTGAGCTTTCTTAGGTTTTTTTTTTTTTATTCCATGTAAAACCGAGAGTCTCCCCAACCCACATAATTTAAACTTGAGAGTTGAGACCAATCTCCGTCGAATAGGAGTGTTAAAGATTAAAACCCGTTCAACAACTATGTTTTATAGTATTTCGAACATATATATTCAACTCCGTATGGGGTAAAATTACTTATCAATGTTAACCAACGGCTTATTAGTAGCTTAATGTGATGTTGAATTAAAAGGGATATGCCCTAAATGATCTTATAGTCTAGTACTCCCTCATGTTCTAAATATAAGAGCTATTTAGAGATGAGTTTGGTCCAACATATAAAACCTATTTCTAATTGTTCATAATTTTTTTTTCTAAACCATCCCTATTAATATTATTCAATAATACAGTACAAGTAAGGGAGGGAGGGCGAGGGGATAAAGGTACGTAGATGGTTATGGTATATTGGTAATATGATGTGATTTTAACTAACTTAACTAACAACCTTAATTTAATCAAATTAAATAAATATGTCTTATATTTAGGATTGGAGGGAGTAATATATATAAATACTTGTGCCGGAAAGTGGCCTCGGTTTGATGTTGCCTGGAAGTTGTAACTCTATCACTGTCTATCTAACTATCTTTCTAATTTGTAAATAGATAAATAAACAAATAAAAGGGCATGCTTAACTAAGAAGAGAAACGTGTTATAATGCAAGGCATGGTCACGGGCTCCATGGAGCATCCCTCAACAGACGAAGTAAGGGCTCGTGACTTCAGTTGCCCCAAGACACGTTATGGCTCATCACACACATAACTCTTTTCTGGAAAAATAAAATAAAAAAAGTGGCTAGTGACGAAGACGTAGAAGTTGCTGAAACAGTGCCACCGAACCCTCTCATCAGTTCTCTAATTCGTAATTAAATAATTCTACTCTCCCATAAAAGGATCCCCATAACAAACAAACAAAATGCGTTAATATATAATTTTCTTCAGCAATATGTCCTGCACGGAAGAAGGCATCTTCTCCCAAGCATATATAATATGCAGGGTTACATCATAATCACAGATAAACACAGAAGCATCACGAAGACAAATAAGTGATTATATGTGTTTTAAGCCCCTTGTAGGTCCAAGCCATTCATTATATTTCAAACAAGTTGATGAAAACCACATATTTATAACCAAAAGAAACAACGATTTGATACCACAAAGTTATGAACATGACACCTTCCATTGACTGATCAATCAAATTTTTTTTAGCATTTTTAAGCTCACTAATAACGGAATGATATTGTGATGATGTTGATAAACACCCACTACTTTTTTTTTTAAGTGTGTGACAGTGGGGGGGGGGGGGGGGGGAGAGAGAGAGAGAGAGAGAGATTCAAGGGCAAAGCCAAGAGATATTTTTTTACTCCTAAATATTCTTTTGGTATTAATGGTCACAGAAAATTTGAAAGTGATGATGACATGTTATTAGTGGGTGGGGCAAGAGGCACTTGGGAGAGATGTGGTGGATAACTGATGAACTGAAATAATTGGAAAAAAGGTCACGGGTGCTTCCTCTGCCACACTGAATCATATGTTGGAGCCCAGACTTTGTTCCTTTTAATGCAAGACCAAACGCCTTGTGACAATGACGAAAAATCACACTCCTCCTCCTTCAAAATTTCAAATATAGCCCCTCTCTCTATACATTCAACTTCCTTTATACATGCTAATCAAAATTTAAATTGAATATAGTAGCACTTTACACTCTGTCCCGCCAACTCCTGTGACATTCCCACTTGAATTAAACTAATACATGAGCATCATATAAGGTTAAGGGTCAAAAATACACATGTGATTTTGTCAAAAGTTCATCCGGCACCAAATGTTTTTTTTTTGGACAAAAAATACACATGAACTTTTAAATTGGATCAAAAGTCATATTTACAGATATATTCCAAAATGAAGCGCTTTGTACTGGACGAACCTTTTTACAAAATCACATGTGTATGTTTTATCCTAATTTAACTGTAAATGTGATTTTTGATTCAATTTGAAAGTTCATGTGTATTTTTTGTCCAAAACAAAAACATTTGGTGCTGGATGAACTTTTAACAAAATCACATGTGTATTTTTGACCATTAACCTCCTCATATACATATAGTTATGTTTTTAATATCATTATCTCTTCATGAATATATACACACACATGTATGTGTAGAATTTTGGGCATACTTTGAATTCTGTCAATTCGTTGGGTACTCACATGAAATCGTAGCATTGATCAGGACTTGATTATGATACACGACAAATGTACATAAGAGAGCTCTAATTCTTGCGTTAGCTAGATAACTTGGCTCTTGCTAACACGTCTTATCTTTTTTTTGAACTGAATAATTCATCTTTTATTAAGAAATAAGGCAAAACTAATTACATGACGTGCAGTAAAAACCAAGGAAATCAGAAAAAGTCCATAAGCAAACAAAAGGATAGCAAATAGAAAAATTCAAGCTAAGATCCTATTGCTTAAGAGATACTTCTACCAACAACAGCATGTTGCTCAGATAAAGGAGAAGACACAAGTACTCCAATTGGCTCTAGGACATAAAAAAATTAGAATATTGGACAAGGAGAGTGATGGTGTGTTGACCTACGGGCTCACTCCCCTACAAGTTTCAGCTGCAAGATGGTTAATATATCCCTATTTTATCATGATATTTTATATCTTATTATTTAGAGATTTTATCATTAATATTGAGCTAAAATGCATATATTATGATTAAGTTGAATTTAAGATGATTGTGTGTAAAAAGAGTTAAATAAGGGCATAGTTGCCACATTTCATTGATTATCTTGAGTGATTAATTTTTGGGATGAAAGGTGTTACATTGTATTTAACTTTTCCTTGTCGAAAATGAAAAAAAATGGGCTGAAATTGCGGTTGCTGAGATTTGGTAAAAATTACAGAAAATAGCCCAGAAATTCTTAAAAGCTCCAGAACAATTAGGGAAAAATACAGAAACGGCTCAGAACTTCCAGAAATTGCGAAAAGGGCCCAAATTCCTAAAACCAGCTATTAGGGCATTCTGTATCAGAATTTCGAGTTGGACACACAGGAGGAGCGGCGCACAGCAGTCCCAACATCCATCCATCATCATCTCTCACTAAGAATCACCATTTTTCATCATCCACCACCAATCTTAGCCAATTTCACCACTTTCCTACCACCATCTTCTTCCTCATTCTTCATTATATTGATTCTTCATCTCAACTTCCACAACCAACCTTCCAATCATCCATCTATGGCTTCTTTTTGTAGCAAACACTTTGTATCAGTGATTTGCTCCATGAGGGGCTAATCTTCTTGTGCTTCTTGGAAGAGATGATCTAGCTTGAGTTCTGAAACATTTTATAGGAGAGTTGTTTATTTTTATCCACTTGCCTAATTATATTTCAATTTCCTATATTAGGTTTTGTTATATGATTGTGGAACTGAGACTTGTTGTTCAATTTCTCTGTGTGGATGGATTAAATTTGTAATAGTGATTGGGATTTGAAACTTGATACTTGAAATTCTATTTCCTATTTTTGAGTTCAATGGAATTACATTATCTATCATCGTTTGATCAATTATATGATTTAGTTGAGCTTATCATTTGTCTCTGTGAGCACTTGCATTTAGAGGAACAAGTTACTTTAATCAATTTCAATTACACACTAAGTGGTTTATGAAAAATGGTTTAATTGGTAATTATAGCCCAGCGTTTAGGAATAATTATTGATTAAATTCATTTGACCCAAAACGTGTTTGGGGGGTTTGTAATTTGACTTAGTGATAAATTTACTCCCATATATTTTCTCAAATCCAATTTCATCAGGTCATTCTTTGTTTATTGAAAAGACCAAAAAGAGTAGCTTAAGATTTATTTTCATTGCACTCACAAGTAGTATGATAAATATAATCAATTTCAAAACCCCTTTTGAATGCTACTTTTGATACTTAGTTTAGCCTAGGATTTTAAGTAAAGAGGCTCCGCTCGAGTTGTGCTATATTGAATAATTTGGATTTTTTTAATTTAATCCAAGGCGACTAAAGGTGTTAAATCAATGGTCAGCTACAACGTTACCTTTCCTAGGTGTGAAGTGTAAGGAGAACCCAACGTTTGATTTCAAGAGATCCAAAATATCCTGTAAAATTCCTCGGCTCTGCCATTCATATAAATCCGGTTTTCTGAGATCCACACAATTTTTCAGGAATTGACAATTAGTTTCCAATATCACTTTGTCATAAGATAAGACGATTGCAATTAGAAGATCTCATTTTAAAGTTAGTGCTTCAGTCATGAAAGCAGAGATGACTTTATCAATAAAGCCCCATTTGAATCTCCCTTCATGATCTCTACAAACAATTCCAATCCCCGCATTTTCATTTGCTGCAATGAATGCACCATCAGAATTTAATTTCAAATATGAGGAGGAGGGACCCAGTAGTAATTAAGATTAGCTCCTGACGTGTCAGCTGGCAGTAAGGTCGAATTAATGCAGATTGATCAGAATTCCGTGTTAGCTTTGCTTGCAGCCTTGATGACTTTGTTGGGGTTCGGCTTTGTAAAATTAAGGTTAAATTATAGAAAACTCCCCTGAATTTTGGGTCAGTTACAGATGACCTCCCTAACCTTTGAAAGTTTAAATTGAGCACCCCTAACATTTCATGTTTTGACTATCAACCCCCTGCAGTTAAAATTTCCGTTAAAGTTAACGGTTTTTATCTTATCCAATTTTTTTAATATTTTATATTGTGTAATATATCATTTAAAAATTAACCATTTTTATTTAATATATAATTGTAAGTATATTATAATTTTTTATTTAAAAAATACATGATCAAACAAATATTTTATATGCATTTTAAGTATTTTTATTTTTAAAGCATTTTATTTATAAAGTGTATATTCTGGAAAACACTTTAAATCATTTTTTAAATATTTTTATATTTTTCAGTATTAAAAAATACTTAGAATTATAAGTCAGTTATTAAGGGGTTTTTTGTAAAATGTTATCGTATATAATTAAAAATGATAAAAATTGATAATGACAAAAACCGTTAACTTTAACGGCAATTTTAACGGTGGGGGGTTGAGAGTCAAAACATGAAACGTTAGGGGTGTTCAATTTGAACTTTCAAATGTTAAGGAGGTTATCTGCATCTGACCTAAAGTTCAGGGGGGTTTTCTATAATTTAGCCTAAAATTAAACACAGCATCATTCCTTATTTTCCAGATAAACCGTAACAGCAGATGAATAAATGACACCTCATGGTCAGAAATTAACGGATTAGCCAGGACATAGCCACCATTGCTTGAAATTCCTTAACTGAGATAAGTCCGTTCTTGCTCCTAAATAGCAGCCAAACTAGAGACACCTTGTCCATGAACACTCAAAGAATAAATGCTCAATTGATTCACTAACATCATTGCAAATTGGGCAAATAGGACCCTAGATCCTTTCCTCTTGTGTAGTGCCTCCTTTGTCGTCACCGCATTAGATAATAATTTCCACATAAATTGTTGAACACGAGGGACAGTTTTAATTTTCCATATGCTCTTCCAGTCAACGGAGGAGAACAATACTGAGGAACTTGCTGTATTGGGAGTTATGCTGCTATTTTTCTTTGAATTTAGATAACCAAGCTTCACTGTATAGTCACCGTTCTTAGAACAAGTCCATATCAGTTTGTCCTTAATACCATTCGATGGGATGTGGATTTTGATAATTTCTGCCATAAACTAGTCAGGAAATAAGTGTCAGATTGGTGACAGCTCCCACACGCCATTGTGAATCAAGTCGCTTACTCTACCATGTTGAACAATCGGATTATTGCTGTCTTGAGGGAGAGGAAGTGGATCAGACCCAGGTAGCCATTTGTCGCCCCAAATTCTGATTGAGTTGCCATTACCAATATCCCATAGTAGGTCTTTTTTTATGAACTCCCTGCCAGAAAGAATACTTGACCAATACTATGACGCCCTATAACCTTTCTTGGCATCAATGAATTCATCCTTAGGAATGTAAATACTTTTCAGCACCCTCACCCATAGATCATGAGGATTATTAAGGATACGCCACGCTGTTTTAGCCAAGAGAGCATCGTTCATAACAATAAAGTCATGGAAGCCCATACCACCCATGCTTTAGGAGTAGCAAGGGTCTCCCACGCCTTCCAATGAGTACTACCACCACTGACTTTCCCGTCCAACAAAAAATTAGAGATTAAGCTGTTAAGTTCCTTGCATGTTTTGGTAGGAAACTTAAAGCAGTTCATCGGATAAATGGGGATGGAATTAATCATAGCTTTGATCATCACCTCACGGCTGCATAGTATAAAGCATTCTAACTCCAGCCTTGCACTTTAGACTGTACCGTTCCCTGATGAAGCTAAGAGCTTGATGCTTTGATTTTCCCCAATTGCTAGGGATGCGCAGGTATTTTCCTTGGTTTGAAGTTTCTTGAATACTAAAAGTTTCAGCCACCGATACTCGAACTTCTGGAGGAGTATTTTCAGAGAAAACAATACTAACGGATTGGCCAGTTTGAGGCAATTCTATTGAGAGGCATTCATAAAAAATAGAGCGTTATCTGCAAAGAAGCTATGGGAGAGTTCTGGGCATGAATTGCTTAATTTGATTCCTCTGAATTCCTTGTTGAGTAGGCTCTTTTCAATCATACAAGACAACACCTCTACGATTAGGATGAACAGTTACAGAAACAGTCCCCTTGTCTAAGGCCTCTATGTAACATCCCAAAAATTTAATTAAAGATTGGTGGTAATTTAAGAATTAATTTGGGGTTAATTAAGAAATTTGGAGAGCTTTATAAATAACTTCATGGAAATAGAAGTATTTTGGGAACTTTTAAAGGCCTAATTTCTCCTTTAATTTGGGAAAATTAGAGTTAAAGGAATTATTTTGGACCCAAAAGGGGTTATTTTAGGAAGTAATTTTTAGCTTGTTGTGAAGAAAATTTTTAGGAATTGAAAGGATAAATTTTTACTTAAAGAAAATATCTTATTTTAAGAATTTAAAGGCTTATTAGTCTTCTCCCATCTTATTTATTTTAATTCCCCCTTTATTTCCTATTTTCCTCATTCTTTCTCTTTCCTCTCCTCCCCGTGAACCACACTCACACACACACTCACCATCACTCTTCCTCCGACGCACGAGAGAAGAGACGAGGGCGGAGGCCGCCGCCGCTCAAAGGCGTCGTCGACAGTGATGAAGAAGCCCAGCCCCCATCTCTCTTCCCTTCTCTTTTCTTCCTTCCTCCATGGTGCTTTTGTGTGATGCAAGAGAGAAATGAGAGAGGAGGCGAGCAAGGCTTTGGCCGGCGGTGGAGGCGGGATTCCGACGAGTGATTGGCTGTCATGAAGGCAAGGAAAGAGCACTTGAATTTTGGGTAATGCTCCTTCCTCCAATCCCCCTCTTGTTCTTGATTTTTCCAAATAGAAACTTCTTGGGCTTGTTTGATTTTTGAATTTCTGGCTTGATTGGTGCAATTGCTTGATTTTACATGTTTATTTAAATTATTTGATGATGATAATGTGGTTGTTTTGGTTGAATTTATCCTATGTGGGATGTGGTTTGCTTAGAATGGGAATAAGCTAAGTTTACAACAAGAAATCCTTTGGATACGAGTTTTTAAACTTGATTTATGACTTCTAGAGGGTTATTGGAGTTCAACGATAATATTGGTTGGATTTATTTGGTTAGATTTAATGTTGGATGAAATTGGGAGTTTTGGTTGCTTAGGGAAGAGCTAGATTGCTGCGTACGATTGTTTGAAATTAATTGTATATTTAGATAAACCCATTGAGGCTAAATAATGATGATTAAAGGTTTGAGTGAGTTAGATTTTTGTCCTATATGAATTTTTGGATCATTAAAGCTTGATTGAGTAAGGGTTATAGAACAAATTTATGAAATTGTTCGATTGGGGTTAATTCTGGATTATTGTGGGTTCATTAATGTTGAATGGTGTTATATATCTATTTGGCTTGATGGAATGTTGTTTTTTTCTTAAAAGGCTTTGACCCTTCAAATTGTTGGAAATTGTAGTGCTTAAAGGGGAGTATGGATTTAGTGGTGATTCTTGTTGATGTAAGGATCGTTATAAGTAATTGAGGTTATATGAGGATGTTAAGTAGTTGGGTTTAGTTGGAATTATGTTTAGAAGAATCTATGGATGATTAAAGTTGCATGAGTTAAGAATTTTGATGAGTTTAGGTTATTATAGTCGTTTGAGAATAATGGTTTGTCCCTATGAGATTGTTTATATTAAATGGTGGTTTTGATTGTTTTAGCTTGGTTTTATTTGGAATTGATTATGATTTGGTAGTAGGTGATTAGGTGAGAAAGGGTTCTTTGACTCAAGACGAGTCTTAAGGGTGAATGTTATTATAGGCTTGATATGGGTTTAATTTAACTTAATCAAGCTGAGTAATGGTAACTTAGACCTTAATGTTCCATAGGAGCTTTGTAGGGGCAGAGTCCTTAAGTAGTATTATTGAATGTCTCTTTGATTGGTAATTAATAGTATGTATATTGTTTTAATGGTGACTGTAGACACTGATGGGTCGAGCCGAGCTCGAGGATTCTGTAACTCTGATATTTTATTTTGTTTTGGGCAATTGCAGGTAACCGCTCTCACCTCACTACATTAGCGTGTGTGATGTTAGTCGGGATTTTCTAAATCCTCTTTTATATATGTATGTACATTTGGTTTACAATATGGGTTTCAAAAGTTACTTTATATCAAATAGTCTACCGGGTGCCTTTGGAACTACAATTATTAGTATATAAAGAAGTTTATATATTATTTGTAGTATGCTGGCTAGCTGATGTGATTTGGTGATCATTATTTATATCTTAATGGTTGTTGGTGAAATTTGGATTAACACCGGAGAAGGATCGTTGTTGTGTACTAGTTGAGAATAATTGTTGTTTAAATATATATCTATATATATGTGGTATTCAGGTTGGTTTCCTAGTTTGTGTTGGTATGTGACGTGTGAGATGTTGTGATTTAGATATTGTGAAATGATTGAGAAGCATTGTTTTGTTATTATTGTTGCATGACACTGAAATGTACCATCGCACGATGTAACCCTCAGTAGGCTAACCAATCGGTTATTTCTACCGGTCATCCTGATTGTAGACAGGGACCGCTGGTCATCCTGATTGTAGACAGAGACCACTCCCCATTCTGATTGTAGACAGAGGGAAGCCCCCATTCTGATTGTAGACAGAGGGGGAAATTGCCATCCTGATTGTAGACAGGGGCACAATGTTACTTCATGTTTACTTTTGTCATAGGTTCTTGAAATCTGTTATTGCTGCAGTTGCATGGTTATGGTACATATTGATATTTTGGTGATATGATTGTGTTTATATATATATATGTGTGCAAAGATATACTGTTTGTGGATTAAATGTTTTAAAATGTGGTACCCTCTAGGCTCTCTGCTAACCCACTTACACTCTTGTATTGAGTTGAGTTGTGGTTACTGAGACATATTTGTCTCACCCTATTATCGTTGTTATTTTTGCAGGTGATCATGCACTGAATAGGTCGTTGAGGAAGGGGTGGGGCTGTCAGGCCCGCACTGATTCAGTGAGTCGGTCGGAGGTTTACTTTATATTGTATATTGCCACATTTTTAGGCTTACATACGCTTCTGTGCATTTATGCTTCTGATTACCTATATACTTTGGATGACCGTATCTAGTATCTAATTGAATTAATACTTGATTGATGTGAAGTTAGGATTATAGGTTGATTTTTATTAACCATGTTAGAAGGCTCGCTCCTTATCTAACATGGTTAAATAAATTGTCAATTGTTAAACAGGTGAATTTTTACTAACTATGTTAGAGGAATCCTTTTCTAACATAGTTAGGGTAAAATATCCATGATAGAATGATTGTTGGGATATGTATTTGCTTTTTCTATCATGGATAATCGTTTGAATTCCTAGGTAAACCTTTTTCTAACTATGATAGGTGTATTGTTGTAATTGTAAGAAAACCCCTTTTTTTATCATAGTTAGCAGTGTAATATGATTAAATTTGATTGTTGGTGGTTTAATTATACTCCCTCCGTCCCTTATTATAAGAGCCAAAGAGGTAAAATCACACAGATTAAGGAAGTGGTTGAGAGAAATAAATATGTCTGAAATTATTTTGTTTTTTCAAGTTTGCCCTTATTTATGTAAGAGAGAGAAATGTGATAATAGTGTTATAAATGAGTATGAAAGAGAATGTGAATAGAAAAAATAATGATGGGTAAAATTAGGGGTGTCCATGTGGTCCCGGTCATGCCCCTCCCGTCCCGGTCCCGGAAAATTTAGGCCGGGAATTTCCCGTCTTGGAAAGTTCCGGGACCGGGACAGGATCTGGGAAAGGGGCCGGGATTCCCGGTCCCGGTCCCAGCCCATATATATTTTAAAAAAAAAGTGAGCCCATTAACTCATTAAGTGCCTAAAAAAAAGAACATGAAGGTGAGGCCCATTAGTAGCCCACCCACAATTTCCTCCCCCCATGGCCCCACCCACGTTATTCCACTCCCTCCCATGTGAACTCTGAAATTCCACTGCCCCAAGAAACCACTTTGCAGCCACATCTCATATTCTCTCTCTTCCTCTCGCCATTTCTGCAATTTTCCCCACTCCCCCTCCTCTTTTTTTTCCAGCAACCCACTCCCCTCCTCAATACACATACATATTATATCAATATATATATACACATAAATACCCGTTTCAGATCTACACAGTACACACAAAGAAAATGATGGAGGCGCCGATGAAGGAGCCAAGAGCGGCGGCTCCGCTGGAAGGTTCCGGCGTCGGAACGAGCTCAGATTCGGCCACGACAGTGAGAAAGACGGTGAGGACAAGCTTCTTCATCTCCATGGCAGATTTGTTAAAGTTGAATAGGAAAACTTTGCGATTGTAAGAACAAAAGCTTCTCCCTTTCTCTTTTTATTTCCTCTTTCACGAAGCAACAAATTAAATGAAAGGAAGACATGAGAAATTTGAAGGATCTGAGTGCAGCTGCTTGGGGGGAATTTTCACGGGAAATCCCGGTCCCGGTCCCGGGATTTCCCGGTCCTTGTCAGTCCCGGCCCCCCTTTCGGGACGGGATCCGGGAAGGGGTATTCCCGGTCCCGTTCCCGGGTTTGGACACCCCTAGGTAAAATTGGAAAAAACTCATTAAATGCTTTGACAAATTGTGACAGGCTCTTATAAATAAAGACAAAACCATTCAAATTTTTTGTTCTTATATACAGGGACGGAGTAGTTCGTAAGTAGGATTTTACACTTTACCTGGAGTCAATGCACCAATCTTTATCCTTAGACTTACACTTTTAAAACTTGGTTTTTGTGATGATTGGGTTACTCTTATCATGAGATATGCAGATTATGTGCGGTTGAATTTATCATGCTCCCAATCCCATTCAACTCAGTTATATGCTTTGCTCATGTCCATTTTTAATGCAAATTCATACTTTTTCCCAGTTTTCTCTCTTTTCAAATAATGATATACTTCATGTGCAATTATGATATTATCATGAATCATGCGACCCGGGATAAAGGCAATTTGATTATGGGAGATGCATGCATCTAGCAAAGGTCTCATCTGGAGGGCTAAAATCTTAGAGATGATTTTATATGAAAATTTATATAGCCCTATATGTCTAAAGTGAGAGACATGTTCAGGTTTCCCCACCTTCGAGATCAAGATAACATTAGTATCATTAATATCAAACATATTAGATTTACCAACAAAGAATTCCTCTACCATATCACAGACTCGATTACTTATTTCTAGCCACACAGTTTGGTAGAATTTACTTGAGAAGCCATCAAGACCTGGAGCTTTATTACGTCTCCTGCTAAAAATAGATGCACGAATCTCTTCTCTAGTGATTGGGAGCATGAGTTGGTGGTTCATTTGCTCATTGATTTTTGGTTCCACATAGCATAATGCTTCTTCTAAAGGTCTAGCACGATGATTGGGAGCATGAGTTGGTGGTTCATTTGCTCATTGATTTTTGGTTCCACATAGCATAATGCTTCTTCTAAAGGTCTAGCACGACTCGAGCTTAAAAGCTTGTGATAAAAATTTGATACGTTTCTGCCAATGTCATCCTGTTTTGTAAGCCATCGATTATCATCGTCTTTGATTTTAAGAATGCTATTTGACTTCTTACGCTTAATTGTGGATAGATGGAAGAAACTGATGTTTTTGTCTCCCTGGGAAAGCCAGCTTACTCTTGATCTCTACCACCAGTACTCATCTTCCTAGTCAAGAGCTTTTCTAACTTCGGATTTAAGCTTATTTATGATAACCTTTTCTTCATTTGAAAGATCTCCCTGCATTAATCCGGCAAGCTAGCCTTTAAGATTATTGATGATCTTTTTATTATTTGGGGACTCCTTTCTGCTCTACCTGTTTAAATCTGTTTTACAGGACAAGAGTCTGGTTAGGAAATTAATTAAATGGGAGGGATTACTAACCTCAGGTTGATTCCAGCTAAGATTAACTGTAGAGAGATAATTAGGATGGGTTGTCCACATTGCTTCAAATTTGAACTCTCGCTTCCTCAATCTTTGTTTGTAGCAGCAAGTAACCAGAAGCAAATGGTGATCCGAGCCCATCGGGTCGATATGAAATACCTGCAGATTGGGGAAATTTTCCCTCAAGATAACATTATCCATAGCTCGAATAATTCTTTCTCTAATAATTGCTTGACCTTCATGATTATTGCACCAGGTGTATTGATAGCCATTACATCCCAGGTCAATAAAGGCACAATCAAAGATGAGAAGTTGGAAATTAATTATTTTCCTCATGGCCCTATAATTCCCACCCACCTTTTCTAGAATGGATGCAATGTCATTGAAATCCCCAAGGTATAGCCAAGATTGGTTCACACTTTTAGCAATTCTTCGAACTTCTTCCCACCAACGAAGTTTGTCATATTTCTTGGGGGGCCATAGATGAATGTGATGTATTCAAGAGCATCAAGAGTCTGAGAAAAAAATACTAGTGTGAATAATATTTGATGAGGAGAAGGGATTGTTTGCTACTACTTCGTCAGTCCACCATAAAGCTATGCCACTGATTTTACTAGTTGGATCCACAATTCAGCCATGAACAAACTTGCATTTCCTACGAACCTTTAGAACATAACTCTTTTTTAGTTTAGTCTCCATCAAGAACACTATTTGGGGTTTTTGCTTCAAACACTCCCCCTTCAAATTTTTCACCATCAAGGGAACCCTATGATCTTGACAGTTCTGAGATAAGATATTCATTGCGAACCAGTGGTTGATCCCATCCAACCATCGGCGTTTTGAGAGGAAGAAAAGTTGACATTATTAGACATACCACTGTTGAAGATGAATCACTCCTTGGGAAAATCGATTTCTTCAATAATATGGTCATCAAGAGGCATTGGGGAAGACGATTCCGAAACTCATCACCAAAGGCTCCACACATAAGTTTCTTGAGGCTGTGGATCGAAGCTTTTGGTTTACTGGTTTTGACAAAGCCTTATTTTTGATCGTCGACTCAGAATCTTTGAAGAACAATTTCTTTCTTCATTTCGGGTCGCTTAAGTCCTGATCCTGCGATAAAAGGCGTTTGATATTGATACTTCTCAGGCCTATAGTAACTGCTGACATGGGAGTAAGCCCTTTAAAAGGAACAATAGCTGCCATAGGGTCTATTTTCTCTACAGGCAATTTGACAATGTAATTAATTGGACTTTGACTTTGAGAAATTTCACGTTCTAGGCTCGACATCAGATAAGGCCTTCTTTTACAAGTACTTCTTCTCTTGTTTGGTGGGTTCGAATTTAGAAGCAAGCCTTGGCCTAAATTATCCACGTGCACTGCGTCAGTAAAAGTGACAACTGTTGGCCCTATAGCTTCATTAGGAATATGATTGGTTGGAGATTGCCCAGAATTTATACATATTCCTTTATTTGCTCTGCTAGTCAACATAAGACTGTTATCTTAAATTGAATGCTTTTTAAGAGATCATATATTGCCCCCTAATTTCCTTTCCTGCCTGATTTCCTCCTGGCATTGATTGTTCGTACCAAAAGAGGGGATCTCTGCCTCTGATGATTGATTCTTAGACTTCACCGGAGTCGACGGCGGCTTCTTGTTTATGACCTCCACCCATTTAGGATTGTGAACTACAACAGCTTCATCGATAGTTTTCAGGTGTGCAGTGTCAAGCCAGCTCCCATATTCATTTTCCTGTGAGTCTTCATCTCTGAAGGAATCCAAATCTCTACAACCCATGTTTTCATGTTTGATATGGCCACAACGGTAACAAAAGTCTTGGAGAGTTCATATTTAATAGTCACCCAAGTAGGATCTTTTTCCTCCCTCGAAACCCAAAATCCTTTTGTAAGAGGTTCATCCAATTGAATAAGACATCTAACTCGTATAAAGCTTCTGGTGAACTTTCCATCAATAACAGGATTTTCGCAAGCCTGGACTTCGCCTACCGCTTCTCCAAGGATAATAGCATTCTCCTTGCCAAAGGCCTCAAGAGGTAAGTCATGAAACTGCACCCAAAATGGGGAAGAACTGAAATCAACTTCATTGAGCACCATGTGATCCTCCCACATTTAAAGATTCAAAAGAAAACCTTGTATAGTCCAAGGTCTTTCTTTGATAATTCTTTGATAATCCTCCTCCCTATCAAATCTAAATAAGAACAAGGGTTTTATGCGATCCAATTCATGAATTTCCACATCCCTTCCTTCCATTTGCTAGCCTTTTTTAACCATGGATATTACTGTGGATATGTTAAGATTTTTCCCCGTCAGAAATTTTTCAACTAAGGTACCACCTTTCCTACCGTTTCCTTTCCAGAGATTGAGAATCACCTCCTTCGGCTTTTTCCTTCTACTGTGCTGCCCAATTTCCATTTTGAATTTCACAATGATAGAGGTTGAAAGAGATGAACACAAAGGATGATGAGAAACTAGAGAACACAATAATTTTTTCTGCACAAGTTACAAGGAATCAAAGGATACTCTCACAGAGGAGAGGAGAATATTAATTTACCTAATTCGATTCTTCTAATACGTTTTATCCCATATCTATGGTATGTGAAGTTATTTTCATTTGAATTTTAAATCATAAAAGGAAAATTACCACTGTTATCTCATATTTCTCCTTATTTATATTATAAACCCACTTTCATTGAGCTTAAGCTTGAATCCACTGAAGGTAGACTAGACATATTCCATAGTATTATGCATGCATGCATGTGAAGGTAGGAAATTCAATTTGTTGCTAGTGATATCTACACAAGTGATTTCAAAGTTTCAACAAATTCCCAAACGACATTGTAATCATAGAAATTTGTGTCTGAAAAAGTCACAAAAAGGATGTATTTTTCTAGTCTTAAATGTATAATCTAATTTACATTTACAGTTGTTATTTACACTAGGGTTAATGGGCAAAAATACCCATAAAAATTAGCCAAAAGTGCATCCAGCACTATATACTTTTTGTAGAAGCAAAAATACCCATCAACATTCAAAATATAGGAGCAAAAATATCATAATGTTAAATATGACTTAACACTGTTACGTTCAATAGTGGGTCCCACACTGTTTTTATAAAAATACCAAAATACCCTTAACTAAAAAAACCCTCTCCCTCAATCTAAAACTTGTGCCCTTCCTCCACTCAATCTGATGGCAACTCCAAACAGAGACACTAGTTGAAAAAAGAAACTTTTAATCAACATTGGGTGTGTTTGGATGGATTTCTGGAAAAAGTGACTTACATACAAGTTAAAATGAAAATAAGTCAGATTGTATAATGAGATTTATGTCTGTAAAAAAAGTGACTTATAATTCATAAGTCATATTGTGTAATGAGATGTATGTTTGGATGGACTTTTGGAAAAGTGATTTATGTTTGTGTAAAAAAAGTGACTTATAAGTCATAAGTCATATTGTGTAATGAGATGTATGTTTGGATGGGCTTTTGGAAAAGTGATTTATGTTTGGGTTAGTTGTAATTGGATGTGTAAAATAAGTTAGAATTGTGGGGTCCACCTCCGTAAGTGACTCATAAATCATAAGTTGAAAAAAAGAACTCATACTTATTTTGACTTATAAGTTATAAGTTACTTATTTTTATAAGTCCAGTCAAACATGTTCTTTTTACTGTTCACCAAAATAAGTCTTTTTCATTGAAAAAAAAAAGGACTTATTTTGCTGGTAAAAGCCCAGGCATTAACTAAAAAACAAATCTTTTTTTTTTCTTTTTTGATGGATATGAGTGAGAACAAAACTGCAGGGCTTGCAAAGCTTCTAAAATCCATGGATTAGTCCAACGATTCTGTTGCAAGAAAATCTACTACCATAACTTGCAAAGCTTCTAAAATCCAAAGACGCCTGGATTAATCGCTTTTTTGTCAAGCACAAAATCGTTGTGATGCTCAGCAACAAGCTCATCATTGCTTGGCTTCCACTGCTTTCTCTCTTGCTTCCCAAACCCTTGAAGCACCTATTTCCGAATCTGAACTGGGGGTTGAAGTTGTACTTGAATTGCATCTGGGTTATGAGATATGCTAAATGCTATATGGTTTCACATGAATATTCTTCTTGACAAGGTTGGATCTATCAACCCAAATCAAGTTATACAGCAGATTTTTGCCAATCTCTCTTTCTTGAAAATGGTATTTTCCTCCTCTCTTACAATTTGGGAAAGTAGACTCCCAATTATCCAATGCTAGGTACTCCAATAGGAAATCATTATCAGGAAATGGAAGCAACATTCTACTTCTTATTGCCATATTCTTATCGAATGTGATGGATCTCCTCTTCAAAATCTGTTGTAGAGAAGACTTCTCTCTCCCTCCAATTTATTCACTCTTGATTGTTTTAGAGCAGCTTTGAAATGGATCTCGTTGACAGGAAGTTCTATGACAAATCTAACAATTTGGAATATTAAAAAGCATTTTGTGGATCACTCAAACCTTAAAGCAAACAATTCGATGTAGTTTCCATTGATATCCAAACTTTACTCAGATATGTCTTTTCTATTTCTTCTATAACTGCTACTCCTAGTTTTTATGCTGAGGCAGTTAGGTTGTTTTTAATGCCTCCTATTATAAAGACTATGTAATATGTAATGTTCCTTATGTTAATGTCATTTTGCCTTAATTTTCAAAAAAAAAAAAAATGAAGTAGAGACGAGACGTTGGCAGCTAGCGGCAAGAAAGTTTTTCCATCTCTTCATGAGGGTAATTTGGTGCATCTATAAAAATGGCGTGGGCCCTACTATTGAAAGTAACGGGCGTTAAATCATATTTAATGGTTATGGTATTTTTACTCCTATTTTGATTGTTCATGGTATTTTTGCTCCTAAAAAATGTACATGGTGCTGGATTTGATAAATGTTTATGGGTATTTTTGTACCTTAACTGCTTACATCATATATTAGTTCATGTATTTAGATTAGAAGTTGGTAATTGCAAAGAATAATATCCTTACCCTACCCAGAAATTAAAATCAATGAGCAGGCCAATCTGCAGAGATCTTAAAGGGCTGATTAATTGCAGCAATTATGCCTTGGAGATTTCCCACCAGCAGCTTCTTGTGGGTGGGTTTACTCATAGTCATAGCTTTTAGAGAATATTTTCTGACCGAAAATTCGCCGAGTTTAAGAAGACCCATTACCCATCTGTGTGCCTTGGAAGATACATATAAACAAAGATAAAATAGATACAATTGCTAAATTATACAGATTTAGTGAGGTTAAATGGTTCTAGAGCAACTAGAATTGAGAAGTCCCGAGGGAACTGGTTCTCGTTTGTTTCCATTCATAGCATCCTAAGATCTGCTAAACGCTATACGAGAGTGTACCTCATGTTTTTCAACATTAAAGAACAAGGCCTTCAATTTTTCTCATCCCATCCGTGACCATGTGCCAAAAGCATACTTTGTACTTGTATAGCATCGAATATTCACGTGAACGATTCTACTTTTCCATGTCAAATTACATGACAATGGAGCAGAAATATCTAAAACAAAGTAACAAACATGTGCCCCGTGAACCAAGTTTGTAAGCCCGAGGACCTCAGTGACTTAAAAGCTTTTGTTACAGGAATCCCTTGGAACCAGTCATTGCTTCACAGTTTTTTAGCTGAAGCAGAGATCCTGCACTAAACAAGAAAATAAGCAGAAAGAGAGCCGAATGAATTTCATATTCCAATGATGAAAGAAGGTTGTGAGGTTGAAGCAATAGACATTCACTACAAGATCTGCAAACAGAGAAACAAGCATAACTTTTTGAAACTGTTCAGGAAAACTCGACAACTTAATGAGGAAGAAGATCATGTTCAAGCACAAACAAGCAGCGAAGTGAGAATTGTACTAAAGGACGTGAACTTGCAAGCCAAGCCAAGGGAAATTCTGGCCATTGTTGGTCCAAGTGGAGCTGGAAAATCATCACTACTTGAGATTCTTGCTGGTAAACTCACTCCACAAAATGGGTCTGTCTTAGTAAACCAGAAACCTGTTGATAAAGCTCAATTCAGCAAGATTTCAGGTTATGTTACACAAAAAGATACTCTTTTTCCCTTACTTTCAGTTGAAGAAACTTTGATGTTCAGTGCAAAGCTGAGGCTAAAGCTTTCTCCAGAACAACTCTGCTCCAAAGTAAAGTCACTGATTCAAGAACTAGGACTTAGCCATGTTTCTGGGACTCGGATCGGAGACGAAAGGGACCGGGGAATATCCGGCGGCGAGAGGCGGCGAGTTTCTATAGGTGTTGAAGTCATACACAATCCAAATGTTCTAATTCTGGATGAACCCACTTCTGGGCTTGATAGTACTTCTGCATTGCAAATCATTGATATGCTTAAGGTCATGGCTGAATCAAGGGGAAGAACTATAATTCTCAGTATCCATCAACCTGGGTTTAGAATAGTTAATTTGTTTAATTCTATATTATTGTTAGATAATGGATCTGTTTTACACCACGGCAATGTGGAGTTGCTTGGTGTGAATATGAGATTAATGGGTCTAGATCCTCCTCTTCACGTTAACGTAGTTGAATTTGCCATTGAATCCATAGAAACCATTCGGCAACAACAAAAATGCAACCTTGTTCATCATGAAAAGAAATTTGAAGATGAGAGTAAAAGTGGTAGGTTTACCCTGCAACAGCTTTTTCAACAATCCAGTGTAAATGAATTTATTACCTGTGATTATGCTAATTCTAGAGTGAGAGAAACTATGATTCTCACTCATAGGTTCTTCAAGAACATTTTTCGTACAAAGGAGCTCTTTGCATTTAGGACTATTCAGATGCTAATGTCAGGGCTAATTCTGGGATCCATCTTTTGTAATCTTAAGGATGATCTAGTGGGAGCTTTAGAAACGGTGGGTCTATTTGCTTTCATATTAACATTTTTGTTAACAAGCACAATAGAAGCTCTACCAATTTTTCTGCAAGAAAGGGAGATTCTGATGAAGGAAACTTCATGTGGTAGCTACAGAGTATCATCTTACGTTATTGCCAATGGTCTTGTGTACTTGCCATTTCTACTCATCCTGGCCATTCTATTCACTGTACCCTTATACTGGCTTGTGGGGCTGAACAGGAATTTCACATCATTTTTATACTTCTTGTTGCTAATTTGGTTAATTCTCTATACTGCAAATTCAGTTGTGGTATGTTTCAGTGCTCTGGCGTCTAATTTCATTGTTGGGAACTCAGTGATCAATGGTGTAATAGGATCATTCTTCTTATTCTCAGGCTACTTCATATCAAATAAGGAAATCCCAAATTGCTGGATTTTCATGCACTATATATCTCTGTTTAAGTATCCCTTTGAAGGTTTTCTGATCAATGAGTTTTCCAACTCAAGAAAGTGTTTGGGGTATGTGTTTGGGTCATGCATGGTGACTGGAGCGAGTGTGCTTAAAGAAGAAGGGTATGGTGAGGAAAGTAGTAGGTGGAAGAATGTGGGGGTCATGGTTTGCTTCATATTGTTCTACAGGTTTATTTCTTATGTGATTCTTAGATACAGATGCTCAAGAAGGGAAATTAAGAGCATCATCATATGAAAAAGGTGGTGACTCAAGTGAGAATTCACATGTCCTGTATCTTATTCAGAATCCAGACATCAGACTTGGGACAGAGACCAGACAAGATGCTTCAATCAATCACACACACATAACACGAGAGTGTCTTACATGTACAGTATATTATATTCATGAATATTAATAGCAAGCTCAGCCAGAAATTCTGGTTTTTATTTAGTATTTATATTCTTGATACTGGCTGAGCTTGTGACCATGCAGGTTTTTATACATTAAGTATCCAACCCCCACCCCCCCCCCCCCCAAAAAAAAAAAACCTCCATGAAATTCTGGTTTTTATTTAATATTTATAGTTTCCCTTTAGTGGCTATAGTTATATGATGTTGTAGACTATATTATATTTATGATTAAACCTTTTATTCAGCGCTTTTACGTTTTGTGTAAATTTTCGGAGCTTGCTATTAGTTAGATTAATACGGTTTAATTATTATTATTATTATTATAATTTTAAAAAGTATTGGATATTTTTATGTAAATTAACTTAGAGAGTGATAGTTTTGCACTCTCTTCATCTTTTTTTAATACTACATTTTCTTTTATATTTCATCTCATTATTACTCTATTTATTTTCTTACTTTGTTAATTAGGGAATGATTGGAAAGAAAAGTTTATTTCTTACTTAGTAATTATTTTTAACAATTTTTCACTGTTTTTCTTAAACCACATAATTCAACCATATTATTTTTTCACCTTATTTTAATAATTCCTCCGTTCCTTAATATAAGACTCTTTTAACTTTTTTAGAGATTAAGAAAAATAAATAAACCATTTAATCATAGCATATTTTGTGTATTATTAGATTATGTATAGTTTATAAGTCATATAAACTAATATTTTTAAAAAAGAAAAATTCAGGTAAATCAAATTATAAATAACTTAGTTAGCTCTCTTAGGATTTTCCAAAAAAAATCAATTAGATGTTATCACTGCAGTCCTAAATATAAAACTTATTTACCTAATTTGATTAGACTAATTATGTTAGTTAAATTAGTTAAAATCATATGATATTACCAAAATCACCTTAATCATCTACCTTCTATCTCACATTTCCTTTGTTATTTGTTTATTATTAAGGAACATGTATAAGGATAATTTACAAAAAATTTGAGAAAAATTTGAAAGATAACAAAATTCACATCCAAATGTACTATATTTAACCCATAGTATATTTTAGAGATTAGGAGAGAGTACTAAGTGCCTGTTTGGGTGAAAAACAAAACCTAGGTTTTGAGTCCAAACTTAGGTTTGGAATGGTAGCCAAACACTTTTTTTTTAATAAACCTAGGTTTGGACTCAAAACCTACGTTTGAAAAAAGGTAAGCCAAACACTTGAAAAAATGTGAAAAGCCCTTTTGGATTGGAAACCTAGGTTTTGGCCACCAAAACCTAGGTTTTGAATAAGTTACAATTGGAGTTTGAAATCACACACACAAAAAGGGAGAAAAAATGAGAGAGAAAGGTAGTGAGAGAAAGAGTGACTCGGGTACTGTGCACACTGATTCGAACAATGACCAAGGTAACAAGGTTGATGAGGATCATGAAGCTCCAATAGAGGAAGATGAAATCTTGGGACGCAACATTAAGAAGCTTGAAGAAGACACTGCAATGAAATATTCACAGGAGAACAAGGGGGCTACTCATGTGCCTGGAACTCAGGGGAATACGAACTCGGAGCTTCCAGGGAAAAAACAAGATCAGCAAAATGAGACTAACGGCAAAGTAGGGAATCAAAAAACCCAAATTTCCTACAAAGCTAAACTGATGGGCAGCGAAGATAGACATGAACTTGAGAAAGACTTTGAGACTCAAATGAAAGAGTGGCTTGAAGAAGATAGAGAGTTGGCCCCTATGCTTTTAGAGGACGAAAAGAAGGTGGTGGACGGCCTACCAAGAGTAGACATCTCAGATGAGAGGTTAAGGGAGTTATGCTTTCCATGGAGGGATTCTTTGATTATTACTCTGCTGGGAAGACCCACCAATCTTAATATGATGAAGGATAGGGTTACATGGTTGCTCAAATCAGAGGAATATGATTTGGTTGATTTACCAAATAATTACTATATCTTCACTGCTAAAGACCCAGAGCTGAAAAGAAAATTGCTATTTGATGGACCTTGGCTTATACAGGGGCATTACTTGGCAGTGCAACGATGAAGCCCAGATTTTAATCCCTATTGTTTAAGAGTAAGGAAAGTAGCAATATGGGTTAGAATCCCTATACTACCAATCCATTGTTACTCAGAAGAGGTGTTACTTGAGTTGGGAAATCTAATAGGGAGAGCATTAAAAGTTGACTTACACACCCTAGCCCACTGCAATGATAAAAGGAACCTCGTTGAAAGGGGCAAGTTTGTAAGGGTGAGTGTTGAAGTGGATTTAAACAAGAAGCTACAGTCAAGATTTGTAATCAGAACAAGAGTTTTCACAGTGGAATATGAAGGACTAGATACCATATGTTTCAAGTGTGGGAGATATGGACACTCACAAAAAGCATGTCCACTGCACAAGCCAGCCGAAACCCCTTTAACCAAGCCGGAAACTACCATGCCGGTGAGAGAATTCCAACCTTCTGACCAAGGAAATGAACGTCACCCATTAATGAGTGTCCCGGGGGTCTCCATCAGCGACGAGTACGGAGGATGGATGAAGGTCACGAGATTGAACAAGAAAAAGCAAGGGAAGGTGGACATAGCAGACATGACGCAACCCAGGCAGACTGAAAAGGGGAAGACAGGTGACGCTCAGAGAAAATTAGTCTCTGGAACAAGATTTGACATTCTAAATGAAGATCAACCAACTGCACAGGCTACAGAGAAGAAAAGCTTTAGCAAGAATAAGGAAGTTACACAAGAATGGAGACAAAAAGACGACGTGAAGGAGAGTACGAAAGAAGGCAAATTCTCTGCGCCTGAGGTAGCCTTTGAAGCAAGTTTCGAAAATGGTGAGAGTAGCAGGGGCTCAGCGGCGGAAATAAAGAAAAGTAAAGGAAAGAAGGAGAAGGTCAAAAAGGTGCCTAGTAAGGTTTTTAGAGGAAAAGAAGGTGAGCCTCATAATCAAGATGATGGACAAGAAGGCCCAAACTCGCTAGACAATGGAGAGGAACGTGATGGACCGATTTTAAAAAAATAAGAAGAGGGTCATTGTGACCAGGCCCAAGATATTATCACCAATTCTGAAAAAATTGCAGCAAGGAAGAAGCCATCATGTAATTATTGGGTCAACTTCAAATAGATCCAAAATATGTGAGAGCCTATTTAAGGACTCCAAAAATCAAAATGAAGTGCCCCAAACAACAGCTTATATGGATTTTACAAAGCCAATGGGTCTAACACCAATGGCTTCCAACGAACAAGGTACTCCCTCAACACCGTTGCAATCCATGCAAGAGGAAGTTGAGCTATAAAATCCTTCCTACTAATCCATAATTAATCTCTACTAACCGATCACAATCAATCATAATCATAATTAACAATACTAACTATGATAGAAAAAGATTTTTCATACAATTCAACACTATCATAGTTAGAAAACGGTTTATCTAGGAGTTCAAATGATCATCCATAATAGAAAAAGCGAACACATATTCCAACAATCATACTATCGTAGATATTTTTCCCTAACTATGTTAGAAAAGGATTCCCCTAACATAGTTAGTAAAAATTCACCTAATTAACTAATACCAATTGATTTAACCATGTTAGATAAGGAACCTCCTAACATGGTTAATAAAATTCCACAGTTGAAAACATTAACCCCACGAAAATCAAACCTTTGCCATAACCATGTTAGAAAAGATTCCTCTAACATGGTTATTGCACACAACCCGCATACTAAATTGCATTCGAGCAATTATTAATACAGTTATCCAGATTTTAATATCAATCCAATACATAAACATGCGGAAGCGAATGCAAGCCTATATGTGGCAATATACAGTTTCCAAATAACTTTACCGGCCAACCCACCAGTTTCAGGTGAACCGATGGGCCCCATTCCCTTTTCCTTTGCCCTGGTCTGTACATGATCACCTGCAAAAATGTAAATAACCACGGGGTGAGACAAACATGTCTCAGTAATCACAACTCAACTCAATACAAGAGTGTGAGTGGGTTAGCAGAGCGCCTAAAGGGTACCACATAAAAATATTTAAACCACAAGTAATATATATACCACCATATCATCAGAAGTATATCCAGACAATCATGCAGAACTTCGTAACAAAAATCTTTTACAAACTCAAGGTATATCATTTTATAAAAGCAGTTCAAAAAAAAATATTTTACACAATCATCCTTAACGTTCGCCCTGCGAAACGTTAGGTTGTCCCCTACAATTAGGTGGACGAAAGTGGAACTCGACGGGGATCTCAACCCGTACCCAGAACCACGGAGAAGTGGAACTCGATGGGGGCTACCCATACCCAGCACCACAACGGGGTAATGCTCGATGGGGGCTACCCATACCCAGCACACCGAAAGGTAGTACTCGATGGGGGCTACCCATACCCAGTACACCAATAATATAATTAGTCCCTGTGGGCCAACAGGGTACCTCATCACGTGATGGCAATAGTATCCAGTGCATCGATGCTAACTACCACAGCATATGCATCACAACCAGAAATGCAATTTAACCAAAGTTAGGCACTTGGCCTTTTCCAATATTTCAAAAACCATATAATGCAACAGTTCCAAATCAATATATATCCTTTTCAAAAATGATCATCACAACACATGCCACTTTCCGAAGTACGAATCCCACATGACATTTTTATATAAAAATAACCAATGAAAATCATATCATACATATATCATCATAATCCATGGTTGAAAGGGAGTTTGAAATCCCTTACCAACAACGCACCCACACATAGAACAAGTAGAAGCGGTTACTAAATATTATAATAAAACTGAGTATATCTTCATATGAAAGTATGTGGGATTTTAAAGGTACCCGATAGGCTCTTTCATATAAACATACCATTTGAAATCCAACGAGTATGCTAATATATGGATACATATATATAAAGGGATTTTTTAAGAAAAATCCCGACTAACATCACACACAACCATATAGTGAGGTGAGAGTGGTTACCTGAGCTTGTCAAACCAAAAGAAAAATACCAGAATACGAAGATCCTTAAGCTCGGCTCAACTCGCTTGCGTCTACAATTACCATAAAGAGCATACATACGGTCAAGACAAATTTCAAGTGGCATTAACCCTACGCTTTAGGACTTAGCCAAAAAGAAGTCCTAATTACACAAAGAAATCAAATTACATTTACTTGGCTTGGTTAAATTAAATTAAACTCATACCAACCCTATTGCAACTATCCTACCTCCATAACTTCTCTTAAACCATGAACCCATTTTCCTTAACATAACTAATTAATTAATTCACCTCAGTTTACAAACCAAGCCTAAAGAAAGCATTTTCAATCATTAACTAGAAATCCACAATCCGTACCATACCATAGAACTCTAAAAAGCAATCATCCCCTCATAATTATTTGCATTACACACATTAACGCATATATCAACAATTTGACTCATTTGAAATTATAAACCAATATCAATAAGCCTATTAAAACCACCAAACCATTATCAATTCATCGTCCTACACAAACCCCCAAAAATTCATCATAGGCCACAAATTCATCAATATATATATATATATACAAACCTATAAAATTTAACTCAATTCCTACATAACCATTAATACAAGAATCCATCATCAAATTATCATTGCCCAAAGCCAAATAAATGGCTCTAGCCTATTCCCAATTAATCTATAGAATTTCTCAAAAATTCAAAACACTACAATTTTTCTCAATTTCATTCGATCATAACCCCCTCCTAACCTCAATTAACACATGAGAACCAACATTCATTTTAACCAACAAAATCCCAAGAAACTCTAATGTTTCTTTCTTGCCTCATAACCCCCTATAATTACTCAAAACCTTCCATACTTTTTCTACAACAAAATTCTTCATTAGCCCTACTTAAACATAGTCAAGCATCCTCATTTAATTCATCTAACTCATCTTTCATGTTCAATATTCCCAATTGTAACACTCTACCTTTTTAAAACACCTAAAAATCCCAATTTTCAACATAATTCTAAATCAACTCAATAACCCCAACCAACATTATCGTTGGACTCCAATAACTCCCTAGAATTCATAAATCAAGTTTAAAAGCCCAAATTCAAACGATTTCTTGTCGTAAACTTAGCTTAATTCAACTTTAAGCAAGTAAAATCTCACATAGGGCCAAATTAAACCAAATTAACCACATTACTATCATCAAGTAGTCTAAATAAACATGTAGCACAAGGCAATTGCCCCAATCAAGCCAGAAATTCGAAAATCAAACAAACCCTAGAAATTCCTATTTGGGAAAATCAAGAATCCATGAGCAATAGGAAGGAAGAGATGCTGGGAAGCTTACCCATTGTTCATGGTCGTCGGAAGCTCGTCGGAGTCGCCGGAAAACACCGCCCAAAACGCCGGCCAAAAACCACCACAATCCCCCCTCTGCCTCTCACGATTTCGCACGGAAATGGGGGAACAGGGAGAAGAAAAGAATGGAGAAGGTGGAGAGACAAGACCAGCAGCCTCCTCCCTCTCTGCGCCGTCGACAGCGACGGCGGAAACCGCCGCCCTTCGAGCTCTCCCTTGGCCCCCCTGCGCGTGCGACGATGAACAGGAATGGGAGGTATATGCGGGAGTGAGGGAGGAAAAAGGAAAGGAATAAGGGAATAGAAATAAAAGAAAATAAAATAACTGAAATTAATTAGTATAGGAAAATTACCATTAGACCCTTAAATCCTTAAATAAGATATATTTCACTTAGATAAACTCCCATTTTCACTTCCCAACAATTTATCTTAATTTCCCACTAATAGTTTCTCCCACTAGGATCTCTTTCAAGCCTAACAATAATTCCTCTAACACCAATTCTCTCAAATTAAGGGAGAAACTAAGCCTTTAAAATTTTTAAAATACTTTTATTTCCCCAATTTGTTTATAAGGCTCTTAAAACTCCTTAATTAATCCCAATAAATTATTAAATTACCCTCAGTTCTTAATTAAATTTTTGGGATGTTACATGAGCAAAGGAAACCACCAGACCCAGCTTCTGTAGCGTCCTTGGAAGGCAGCGAGATGGAGACTATAGAACAAGGGGACCAATGGTTTGAAACAGGAGATGGAGGGGATGAGACCGAATTTCAGGGAGAGCCGGTGATACCTCTAATAAGAGAGGCTCAGTAAGTCCCATATTCTCTATTCTTTAACCATGAATAAATTTATGGATATGAACTTTATAGTGTGGAACTGTAGAGGTGCTGCCTCAAAAACTTTTCCAAAGAGAATGAGAGATTTATTAAAAGGCAAAAATGTTAATGTTCTCATTATTCTGGATACTAGAGTTAGTGGGGAAAAAGCTAAAAGAATCGTTAGAAAGTTGGGATTTTCTAACTGGATCAGAGTTGAAGCTACCGAATATGCAGGGGGAATTTGGATCCTATGGAATGAGGAAGACATAATTATCAATTATGAATGCTCAACTACCTAATTGGTTCATATTAGAATTCAATCTCATGAGGGTAATAACAGATGCTGGATGACTTGTGTTTATGCAGAGCCCTTCATTACCCTAAGGATAGCCCTATGGGAGAGCTTGAGAATTCTACAGAATCACACTCAGGGCCTTTAGCTGGTGGCGGGCGATTTTAATGCTTATAGATCTATCCAGGACAAAACAGGGAGTGATCACTTTAATTTTGCTGCTATGAGACAGTTCAATAAGTGTATCGAGGATACCAACCTGGTGGAAATTGAAAGCTCTGGGGAAAGATACACTTGGGAGAGTAATCTAGTGAAAGAAAAGATCGATTGGGCCTTTTCCAACTTGGAATGGAATAGCTTGTTTTCATTTATAAAAGCGCAACACTTGAGTAAGTTTGGATCAGACCACCAACCCATCTTTATCCAAACCTCACCAGGGGATAGAAGGAGGTCCAAAGCCCCTTTTAGATGCCAAGCCGGATGGCTCCTAGAAGCTGATTTTATTGATGTAGTGAAGAAGAGCTGGGATGAGAATTCTTGGGAGTAAAATATTAGCAGCTTTACCCATGAGGCAGAGAACTGGAACCTAAATAGAATGGGGAACATTCCAAGGCGACGGCAAAAATTAATCAAAAGAATTGAAGGGATCGAGAGATCAAGACAAATGAGGGATAATTAGTACTTAATTCAGACAGAAAGAGACCTGTGGAAAGAATATAATAAAATATTAGCCCAAGAGGAACTATTGTGGTACCAGAAGTCAAGGTGCAATTGGTTGAAATGGGGGGATATGAATAGTAGATTCTTTCATAACACCACCATTATGAGGAGAAGAAGCAACAGGGTAGAGGAACTAATGAATGATGATGGAGCTTGGATCTTTGATCAAAGGGAACTAAAAAACATGGCCTTGTCGTACTTCCAGAATTTATTTACAAGTGGAGGCACTCTAAGGGGCGAATGTACTACTACAAGTACGTTTCCTAGCCTACTGAATGAGGAAGTCAACCTTTTATCAGCTAGAACTACTGTAGAGGAAATCAGGAAGGCTGTGTTTGACATAGGGGGTTTTAAAGCTCCTGGGCCTGATGGTATCCAAGCATTCTTGTACCAAGAATATTGGGATGTGGTGGGGAGCTCGATCTGTAATTTGGTAATGGAAATATTTGATAACCTAGCGAGACTACAAGCTATTAATGAAACCAATATTGTCCTCATCCCCAAGAAGGATAAACCAAGCAGCATTTTTGAGTTCCGGCCTATCTCTTTATGTAATGTCAGTTACAAAATTGTCACTAAGATCCTAAGCAATAGGCTAAAAAGCATCTTACCCAAAATAGTAGGAAATCACCAGAGCAGCTTTATTAAGGGGAGACAGAGCAGTGACAACATTATCATTGCCCAAGAAGTAATTCACTCTATGAGGCAGAAGACAGGACAAAAAGGTTGGCTTGCAGTGAAAGTAGATCTAGAGAAAGCTTATGACCGACTAGAGTGGCACTTCATTCGAGATACTTTGAGGAAGATTGGCTTGAGTGAGCATATTTGTAATCTGATCATGGCATGTATCTCTACCCCGTCCTTCCAAGTTTCCAACTCCTATGGAATGGTGAACGAACAGAAAAATTCGGGGCATCAAGAGGTATTAAGCAAGGAGATCCAATATCTCCCTATATTTTTGTCCTATGCATGGAGAGACTTAACCACCTTATCAAGGATTCGATTTCAGAGGGAAGATGGAGGCCTATAGTTATTAATTGTGCCAGCCCCCCACTTTCTCACCTATTTTTCGCAGATGATTTGATTCTCTTTGGGGAAGCATCCTCAGGTCAGGTTGAGGAAATGCTTCAATGCTTGGATACATTCTGTTCAGCTTCAGGCCAGAAAATGAATCCATCGAAGACCAAGATTTATTTCTCTAAGAATGTCCACTTCTCTAGGGCATATGATCTAAGTCAGAAAATGGGTGTCTAACTGACAGGGGACTTGGGTAAATATCTGGGTATACCTCTGATCCACAAGAGGGTATCCAACATACTATTTGCACCTATCATTAAGTGAACCAATCAGAAACTCTCGGGATGGAAACGTAAATGTCTTAACATGGCAGGCCGTGCTACCTTGATCAAGGCTGTTCTTTCCAGCCTCCCCTCTTACTACATGCAAACTATTTTGATGCCCAAGGGATTACTCAAGGAGTTAGAGCAAAAAAACAGAAGCTTTCTTTGGGGAGAAAATGATGAGAGTAAAAAGGTGCATTTAGTGGCTTGGAACCAAGTAATAAAAAACAAGCAAAACGGGGGGCTTAGCATTAAAGACTTGTGGAAATAGAATGAGGCTTTCATTTGCAAGTTATGTTGGAAATTATTGACAGATCCCAATGCACTCTAGGTCCAAGTATTAAGAGCCAAGTATAAGTGTAGCAATCTCTACAAACTTGAGGTGACAAAAAGCAAGACGGCTTCCCTCACTTGGAGAGGGGTTTGTGACGTGTGGCCCAAATTTAAAGGTGGAGTGGGCAAGAAAATTGGGAATGGTCATGATACGGCTTTTTGGTTTGAAAACTGGTCAGAGAATCATAAGGCCCTCATTGACATTATCCCCGGAGTAGAAGGCTTAATTAATTGTAATGACAAAGTGGTGGATTTTGTGGATGCCCATGGGAATTGGGACTCATCCAAACTTCATTCTTGGTTACCCCATCCGGTCGTTGAACGAATTATGTGTGCACACCCTCCCCGTGAGGAGAGGGGAAAGGATAAATTTGTCTGGAAGCCATCCTCAGATGGAACTTTTACTGTTAATTCTGCATATCATTTTCTTTTTGTAGGTACCCGGGTGGAGGCGGAAACCATTTGGAGGAACCTATGGAGATGGAGAGGCCCAGAGAAAATCAAGTCTTTTTTGTGGCTGTTCTCTCATGGTCGAGTCCACACAAGAGAACTCCGGAAGCGCAGAGGGCTGAACGAGAATGCAAATTGCCCCTTTGGGTGCTCGAGTGAGGAGACAGACATGCATCTTATCAGAGACTGCCAGAATGCCTCCTTAAGGTGGAAATCGGTGGTCAGTCCTTCTTTGTGGCCAACCTTTTTCTCACTGCAAGGGAAGGAATGGATCCAATGGAACTTGAAGCAGGAAGCGGGGAACCAAGCCATCAGGAAACTTCCGTGGACAACCTTATTCGGCTATGTGTGTTGGGACATTTGGACATCTAGATGCAATAGAGTCTTTAATGATGAGATAAGGAACATCCCTCAGGACGCTTTAGACTGTTTTTACAGGGCTTGTTGGGATAAAGACCTGTCTGAACATTGCAAATTCTATACTGACCATACATTGCAGAGTTCACCATCAACAACTATCCCTATCAATTATATAGGATTAGAAGTTGACGGCTCGGTCCTTCCTACTGGACAAAGCGGTTGCGGTGGAGTTATCAAAGACCCAGACGGTATATGGTTAGGTGGCTTTAGCTGCAAATTAACTTCTGTTCCACCAGCAATTGCAGAACTCATAGACTTATTAATGGGTTGCAATTGTGTTGGAACAGAGGACATCGGAATATAACAGTATTCTGCGATTGCATAGAAGCCATCAACCTTTGCATCCGATGATGTGAAGAAGACCATCCCTACAGAGACATTGTGCAGGACACCAGATATCTCTTGAAAATGGATTGGAATGTGGAAATTATGTTTTGTAATAGGGAGAATATTCCTCTAGCTGATCACTTAGCTAAACTCTCACATAGAAACGTTGTTAATTTTTGCTGGTATGATTGCCTTCCTCCAGATTTAGTAGGGCAGGTGTCAAGCCCAAGGGCATCTCACTTGTAAACTGATTAGCCTATTTTGAGTAATGATATCCAGGTTTATATTAAAAAAAATCTACAATTTTTCCCCTTTTGCACAAAATACGAGGTAAAAAATGCCATAATTACACATGTCATAATGATCTACCAAAAATACCCTTATCTTCTCTCTTTCCCAACACATTAAACTTATGTCATTTTTAGTAATTTACACAGAAAAAGTCATTCTCATAACAATCATAAGCTATTTTTTCAGAAAAGTGCTTTTTTCAACTTTTTCCCCAAAAGCTATTCTCTAAAAGCTAATCCAAACAGGCTACTACTTTTTTCAGCTTTTATGCAAAGTACGAGGCAGAAATATAATCATTACACATGTCATATTGAAATACCGAAAATGCCCTTATCATCTCTTTCCTAACACATTAAATTTATGTCCTTTTTAGTAATTTACACATAGAAAAAGCCATTCTCACAACAGCCATCCAAACACTCTCATTTCATCAAAAGCCATTTTTTTTAGCTTTTTTTAGCTTTTTAAAAAGCACCTTTTCAGCTTTTTTCTCAGAAGCTATTCTCCAGAACCTAATCGAGGCCTTAAGTCTAGGAGGATAGTGGCGATGAAAAGGAAGCAGATGAGAAAAGAGGCGCCGCCTGGAAGAAGAAATAGAAAAAGAACGACGGTGCATCGTGAAATTCAGTTCGATGAGCTTCTTCCTCCTCCTCCTTTCCTTTTCAGTTTCAGTAATTTCTTTTTCATTCTTCTTCATCCTTAGCAACGCGTTTCACTCATTTTCTGCTATGGAGTTTTTTTATCTTTGAATTCATGTTTTGAAGTCTTTGATCATGTTTCACGATGCTATCCTATCCTCTGTTAACAAGTACGCATTCCTCATTTCTCAATGCATCACCACCAGAAATCTTAAACTTGGCCACGCCTTGCATTCTCACCTCATCAAAGCCTCACTTTTCTTCCATTCTTTCCTCACCAATCGTCTCATAGACATGTACATTAAATGCAGCTGTGTGGAGAGTTCACAAAGGGCCTTCGATGATCTTCCCCACAAGACAACACGTACTTGGAATATGATTATCTCTTTCTACTGTAAAATGGGTTTTTTTTATAGGGCATTCTCACTGTTTGATAAAATGCCTGAACCAAATCTTATCACTTACATTTCACTCATCACTGGTTTGACTCATCACGGTTTTCACAAAGAATCAGTGAAGGTTTTCTTGAAGATACAGAAGAATTATGATTGTTTATTGTTAGATGAGTTTACTCTTGTTAGTATAGTTGGCAGTTGTGCATCTCTGGCTTCCCTTTATTGGTTGCGTCAAGTCCATGGGGTCGCAGTCATAATTGGTTTGAAGGTGAATGCAATCCTCAATAATGCTTTAATTGATGCTTATGGAAAATGTGGCCTACCCAACATCTCTAGTTCCATATTTTGTCGAATGTCAGAGAGAGATGTTGTGTCTTGGACTTCGATGATTGTCGCTCACACACGAGCTTCTAGATTGGAAGAAGCTTGTAGGATATTTAGCGAAATGACTATGAAAAATGCTGTCTCTTGGACTGCTTTGATCACGAGTTTCGCTCATAATGGGCGTTTTGAGGAAGCTCTGGATCTTTTTCAGCAGATGCTAAGGGAGGGGGTATGGCCTAATGCTCCAACTAATGTCAGTGTTTTAGGGTTTGCTTGGATGAGAGGAAAAGTTGGGAGGAAAGAAAATGGGGGGAGAGAAAATGGAGAGGAGAGAAAATATTATGACCTATCATGCTTGGATAGAGGAGAGAAAATAGAGAGGAAAGAAAATGGGGAAATAACTAAAAGACTTAAATAACCTTATCATTATTTCAACATTATGTTTTCAAAAATAAAGAGAACATTAAAATAGTTGAAAAAAGTTTATTTAAATACTTTTTAGACAAATATATAGATTTGAGCCAGCATGAATTTAATAAAATAATTTTAAAAAGTGGTAGGAAGTAAAATATAAAAAAATTAAGTTAATATGAGAGGGAAAGAAAAATGGGGGGGAGAGAAAGTGGGGAAATATTTGATGACTATCACTCATCTTACTTGGATGATGGAGAGAAAATTAAGAGGAAAGAAAATGAGTAAATATTTGATGACTAAAATACTCTCATTTCTCTATTTAAAAATTTAATAAAGTATACTTAAATTATATGTAAGACTGACAAAATGTTATAAATGTTATTTTATAAGATAAAAATAATGTAAACTTAAATTAGATATTAATTGTTATTTTTTAAACATATGAAATAAAAGTAATTTTATTTAAGAAATTCAATATATTAAATGAATAAATAAATTATAATTATCCAACACTAAGCTAATTTAATAAAACAGAAGGATTACAGTATTATAACAAATTAAATAAAACAACCTTTTTAAATATTAGTTATTAGTTATTTAAAAAAAACATAAATAGAACGCAACTGTGCATGTAGTGTCCAGCCAAAAAACAACTGCTTCCAGTTAAGAAAAATAGTGCGACTGTACAAATGAGAAAATCATTTCAGCGTTTTACGGAAAAATAAAAAAGAAAACAAGTAAAGTAAAAATGTTGGACCAGGGGCAAGCATGGGCAATACATTTTCTCCCCAAAATCTCTCCACCTATGGAGAGAAAAGTTGGGAGGAAAATGGGCGTGGGACCCACTCTCATTTTCCTTCCAACTTTTTCTTCCTTTCCCATTTTCCCTTAATCCAAGCAGGGGAAAATGTTCTCCCTCCCCCATTTTCCTCCTTACTTTTCTTTCATCTCCCATTTTCCCTCCATCCAAGTAGACCCTTAAGTTCTTATGCAGATATGGCACTTATAGAAAGAGGTAAACAAATTCATGGTCACATTATCAGAAACAGCAATAATGGCTACTTATCTAATGTCTATATATCTAATGCTTTGATTGACATGTACAGCAAGTGCAGGGATATGAAATCAGCTGAAAATTTGTTCAAGACGACTCCTTCGAGGGATATAGTCTCTTGGAACACGTTAATAATTGAGTTTGCACAGAATGGCCGTGGTGGGGAATCACTGGCCCTCTTCAAGAGGATGATAGAAGCCAATGTAAAGCCTAATCACGTGACATTTCTTGGCTTGCTATCTGCTTGTGATCATGCAGGTTCGGATAATGAAGAACTAAAGTTAAAAGACTTGATGGAAAAGTGGTATGGCGTGAAGCCTAGACTTGATCACTGTGCTATATTGATTGATTTACTTGGGAGGAAAAACAGACTTGAGGAAGCACTGGATTTAATTGAGAGAACATCGAGTGGTACGGATCACATAGCCATGTGGGGAGCTCTATTGGGTGCTGTCGGGTCCATGGGAATTTGGACCTTACAAGGAGGGCCGCAGAAGCTCTGTTCGAGCAGGAACCTGAAAACACAGCTAGATATGTTATGCTGTCAAACATATATGCAGCATCAGGAAGATGGAATAATGCAAATAGAATCAAAAGAATTATGGAGGAGAGCGGCTTAAAGAAAGAGGCAGGTTGCAGTTGGATTGAGGTAAGAAATGCAAGACATGAGTTCACAGCCAAGGATAAGTCTCATGGCCAGATTGTGGAGATATATGATATAAGCAGTAAACTAGTCCATAATATGAAAGATGCTGGATGACAATATCATATCAATTGCCCTTTTCTTCAAGATGAGGATGACAATTTCTACCTTTTTTAGATCATACACTTCTCAGTTTCATTGTTTGGAAATAAGAATTCTGATATAATGTTGTAGGAAAATGGGCTCGACCTAGGCCCAGTCCACCCTTGGTGAATTTGGCCCAAATAAGTTTTTTGGGGTCTGAATAAAATTATTCAGAAATATTGGGATATTATATGTAATATTCCCATTAAATTTAAATTTATTTAAATTTAAATTTAAATGTGAAGAGTTGTGTCTGTTAGTTCTGTATTTTATAAATACAGGAACTTGACAGAAAAGAACCACCGTGAAAAACAAAAACTCCCTCTTCTCTTCTCTCTTAAGTGCTTCTGCAGTATACAAAGGTCAAGGTCCAGATTGTGACTCTGACTCCGAAAAGGCATAAAGATCAGTGTTCTACAACCGGGTATGTTCCCTGAATCCCTACATTGGTATCAGAGCAGTATGATTCTATGGTTGCGTTATTTGTTCTGTGAATAAATTTTGTTTACAGTACGTAAAAAAAATATATGCCTATCTGTTTCCGCTGCAATTTTAGATTTAGGATTGATATGAAATCTGTTTGATGATTTGCTTTATCAATTCAGCAAATCTTTATTATTAGTTTGTTTTTTTTATATGATCAAATTGTATGATTAAATAAAAAATCTGGGCAAAAGTGTTTTTCATTGAATCTGAGATTTGCTTCTGCATATGTGTGGACATATATAAGTTCAGAATGAATGTGTGTGGGCCAAAAGTGCGTTTTTATTGTTTCTGCTGTGCGTGTGGTGTGCGACTGTGCATATATATGTATATTGGTTATTCATTGTGTATATTTTTTTTTGGTTTCAGTTATTCAAGGTGCATGTTTTTTGAATTCTGTCTTGTGCCTACATCTATATAATGTATATGTATTAAAGGCATGAAGGATAGATGTAGAAAACCTTGAACAAAACACCATACATCATTACCGAAAACGAACAGTTTTGAAAACGGGATTGGGTCAGTGAAAATATAAATATTTAGGCCATGAAAATTATCCCATTACGTAGAGTACGAAAAAACGATGAAAATCGACTACTAAAACGCGAAAAACGGACACCGGACGGTAAAGTTATGGGGTTGGGAAAAATTGGGTCCGTCAAACCCGACCCGTCCACCCATCCGGGTCTGGGTTGACCCGGTTGGAGGAAGAAGACGAAGTGACGTCATGATGACGTCATTTCATCATTTAAAAAAAATTTAATCAACTACTGGGCCGCGTGTGGCTGGCCTAGAGTATAAAAAAATTTTAGAAAAACGAAATGGGCTCATTTGGATGAGCCCAATAAGCCAAAAAAAAATTTTGTGGGCCATTCTCTTTGGGCCCAAAGTTTAAAAAAGAAAGGATATTTTTTCTCCTTCTAGGGTTGTCTGAAGGGGCATTTTAGCTCCGATTGAGGCGCGGTTTGTTTATAAAAATCCCTAAATTCAAGAGCTATATTTAGACATATTGTATGTCTATTTTTGAGGCGTTTTTTTGGATCTATATAGAGGTTTTTTGGTGCCATTTTTGTGATTTTTATGAGTTTAAAAATCCTAAAATATTTATAATAATTCATAAAAATTTTATTTGAGTCAAATATGAACTTAAAGAGTTCTAAGAGCACCAAACCAAAAGAATTTCACTCTTTTAGATGACACTAAAGAAAAGAAACTTAATTCTAAGTATGATTTACATAGTGGTAAATCAGAAAAGGAATAAGTTATTGGTTATTGCCTCTAAATGTTAATCCAAACCTAAATTGCTTGGAGAAATGTGAGCCTCTAAGTGATGTATGAAGTAGGGATTTTTGTATTAGAGTATGAGACTCTAAAATAAAACCTCAAAGAAAAAGATCCTTAAGAGGATCAAGAGAGAGATAATTCAAAATAAGGTTCATCTGAACTTGAAATGAAACAAGAGGTGTAACATGAAAAAAATTTTTTGATGATGCACTAGAGGAGGAACCTGAATAACCAAAATTCTAAAGTTTAGGATTGGGATTTGGATAAACCTCAGGGAGGTTAAAATGGATAAGATATTAAAGAAATAATATCATATCAATGCAAGAGGAAATTTCAAATGAAGAAATTTCCACATCTTAACTCTGGATCATGGTGAGATTCAGGAATAAAATACACCACAAGTATGATATGAAAACCCAACTTAGGAGAAAAGAGTATCCTAAAACCAGTCCGTCCACCAAAGATTGAACTAATAAAAGACTTAAGAGCAAAGACTAAATGTTTCTGTAAAGAAACATATATAAATTGCATAAGACATTTGGAATATCTCTTTGAGAAAATAGAGAACCTCTTAGAAATTATCAAAACAACATGACACAACTTCTATCATGTCACTTAGGAATAGGAGATTCCTAAAGACTTGCTGAATGACATTTTTTTTGAAAATCTATCAAATTTGGTTTTAGGAAGTAAGGAGACTTCACCTTTCCATTTTTTATGCTATATTCGGCTGAAAATTAACTTCACAAAATCATAAGAACATAGCGGAAATATAGAAAACTCTAAGTCACTCAACTAAGAAGTTAATAAGACATTATGAAAATAATGTAAAGAGAGACATGAAGAAGTAAATGTCAAATACACTTTGTGAGTGGGAGCAGAATGTCAAATGCTCCTTCTGAGTGGGAGCTCTTGGAAAATGTGTATTCTAATAGTGTTATCTGCTCTATCTAAGTGGAAGCTCTTAGAAAATAAGTTTTCTTAGAGTTTCATATGCTTTATCTAAGTGGGAGCCAATGTCAAATACTCTATCTTAGTGGGAGCTAATGACATTGCTCAATCTAAGTGGGAGCTTTCAGAAACTAAGTTTTTTGAAAGACATAATTGAGCATATTGTAGAAATGCTTGTATAAAATTTTTTATAGATGATAATATTATTACTGGAATCTATGTGATGGGAGGTTTAAACGTATTCTCCTGATATTAGACCCAATAGTATTATTATTTTTCTAGTCAAGAATAATACAAGTGCATGACATTGTATACTTCAATGTGCTACAAATAAGTTCTTGGATCAAATCAGATTGTGAATAGCCAAGTAAGTGGGATGATTTGAAGTAATTAAGCCAAGAAGGGCTGCCAAGAACAACAACACAACTATAAACTTAATGGGGACAAATGTGATATATGATATTGAAAGGTCTCATTGGTTAAAAAGAAGATGTTGTCATGTCATTGACCAAGAGTCATGATAAAGTTAAAGTTGAGAAGCAATCTCGACTAAGCTTATGAGAGGACATGAGACCTACATGGCTCCAAAAAGGAAACAATGTAGCATAAACTACCCTATAGAGTGTCAATATGATAGAAATCCAACAACAAAAAGCTATGTAAATTGTGTAAAAGGAAAATTTAGGCAAAATTTCCATTACACAAGATGAAAAAGGTTGTCAATTAAGTTTGACACATATAACTTAAGGCTTAATGCCTTTTATGAGACAACATTTACATTAGATAACCAACAAGACAATGAAATTAAAGGAATTTTATTGTATATTTTAGAATGAACAATGAGTGCAAGTTGTTCATAAGGGCGCTCCTTTCTTGTTAGGGGCACATGAAAGTCATGTTAAATCAAAGTGAAAACTTTGTTATTTTTCAATGATGTAGTAAAGTATTTGGAGCTTGAACATGGATGTCAGGAAGTTTTTGCAAACCCTGTGGGCTAGCACAACGTAGAGGTAGCACGTTCTCTACACCCTAAACCCAAATGAGATAAGGGTAAGACGTTCTACAAAAGGGAATGTGATGACTACCCTGACATCACAGGAGTAACAAACTCCTTAAGGAGAGGAATGACCTAAGTAAGGTTAAATTCTTTTTCCTACTAAAGAACAAACCAATTTGAGATGGATTTCTTTTCTCTCAATAGTGAGCAGGAAAAGACTCGAGCTCCATAGACTAAAAGAGTAAGGATCAAAGATCCTTTGTTAAATATCGTCGATTATCAAATTTAAGCATAAGGCTTTAAATTGGTAATGACGCGAGAATTGAGGTGAAATGCATTAGAGCCTACAAGCTCATTGTTTCATGGACTAGGCTCATGGGTTCTAAATGAACTATCTTGACTTTCATGACAAAATTAGCTGTTTGTGATACAGTCTTCCTTGACATTTCTTTGTTTTTCCAACATTGTTGGTAATCTTTTGTGTGCGTGACTGCTTTACCACCCTATTCAAGTGTTGAATTGAATACATGTCATGGTGAACTATGACACATAATTTGAATTGGCATTTTCAAGAATGCTGTGTTCATCACCCAATAGGGAAGTTTCTGATCGGTAAAGCAATAAAAAAAGTTTTTCAGTAAGGGAACTGAGATAGAGAAAATATTGCAATTCTTCCATCCGACTATATATGGTTCAATAAATGTGAGGGCATGACACGGAGCTTAGATTCACTTTGTTGATGATTACTCACGTAATTATCATTACTTTATTTCACACAAGTTTGAAGCTCAAGCACTTTAGACGACAAGTGAATAAAGTTGAAAATAAAGTGCATAAAGAATTTAAGAATTCTACGCACTAATAGAGGTTGTTTCTTACCAATTTCAGTGAGCTCCATGAAGAGAAAGGGATGTTTATTTACTTAAATGATCCCTTACACTCTGTCATTAGATGGAGTTGTTAAGAGGCATAATGCAATACTACTAAACATGGTTATGTATATAATAGTTGAAGTTAACCCACCAAAAGTGAGTGGGAGAGTGTTACCAAGTCCACCTTTGGTGGATTAGTACACATATTTGATTGATCAAGTATGGTTTTTTCTCTTTAAGGGAGATACAAACTTTATAATTAACCATGTGCCCTCCTAAGTAGTCTTTTTCAAACCACATGGATTATGGTCAAAGAGCAAATCAAGTTTTTTGAGTTCCTATAGGCCATAAATGTCAATTACTCGATCTCATAGTCGTTGTAAGTGGGAGCTTATTATGGTCACATTTTGACATGTGAAAATGTAGATAGGTTTGTGTTTGATAAGAATTGAAAGGAACCATATTTATTATTGATGAGTGTAACACCCCAAATTTTAGAAAATAGGAAATTATTTAAGATTTTAGGGATTTAACTAAATATTAAAAAGCATTGAAAAATAAATTTATGATATTTAGCCATTTTTAATAATTTTAAGGCTTATTTTCTCTAAGAAATAAAGAGAAATAATTGAGAGATAAAACTTAATTTGGAGAAAAGAGATAATAAGGATTTATTTAAAGTCTTGGAATGGCATATAGAAATTAAACAGTCTTATAAATAAATTTGGAAATTTAAGCATATCTAGAAAAATTATTCTGGGACAAATTCAGGTCTATTTCTAAATGATAATGGTAAATAAAATTACCATTCAAAAGAAAAATAGAAAAGGGAAATGAAAAAGACAATATCTGCCCCTAACTGAAAATATCTTTAGTTATGAGAGGAGGGGTAAAATAGTAATTCAAATTGTTAAAATATCCCATCTCATCTTTTTATATAGACTACTCCCCACGTGTTTCCTTTCATTTTTCACTCTCTCTCTCCCTTTCATTCTGTCTTCTCCCTCTTTCCCGAGTCTCTCTCTCGTTCTCTCTTCCTCTCTGTTCTTCAAACTTCAGCGGCGGTCTCAGCATGAATCGATGGTGATCGGCGGCGAGATATGGTGGAAAACACCCAAGAAGCTCGGACCAACATGGGGTAAGCTTCTTTCTTCATTTTCCTCTCCATTTTGGTTCGATTCGAGTGAGTTTAAGGGGGGAGATTGATTCGAAATTTGGGGCTTTTGAAGCTTCTAAATTCACAAAACTGAAGCTTATGATTCGATTAACAAACCCCAAGAACGAATTTGAGCAGTAAAGTAGCATTAATTAAGATTTCTTCAAATTTCTTCCTTCGTGCACTGTTCACCCGACGGAATTTCTAATGATTTTTGGGGTAATCATGGCTTGAATGATTAATTAGTCTTGTTTAGGGGTAAATTTAAGTGTATTCAGTACCTTGGATGTTTCATTTGTGAATTTGGAATTTTGTTGAATTTTCTTCTTCCTCTGTTTAGTGATGTCGCCGGCAAAGGGAGGAAAAAAATTGAGGATGTTTAGTAATTTAGGTTTGATGCTAGTTGAAGGGGGTGATTGTGGTGATTGTTCTTCCTAGGTCACTATTCTTCCTTGCTTGGCCGAAATTCTTGTTTTTCCCCTTTGTTCTTCGTGATGCTCTGTTCTTTCTTCTGCGACTTTGATTTCTATGGATGAGGAAAGGAAGATGGAGTCGAGGCTGTTTGAATTTAGCTGATGGTGCTGACGTTAAGGATTTAATTTCCTTGTTTTAGTTACTTGATGATACTAGATGATAATTATTCAATGTTTCCCTTTTCTGGTTGTGTTGGCCGAATTTTGTTCCCCTGTGCCCTGATTTCTGGTTCATAAGGAATGGGGTTGATGTTGGTTGTTGTTTGATTTTGTGTTCCTCTGTGATTTTCGTTTCTAGGCATGAATAAGAGGATGAATTTGATGTTTAATAGAATGTATGAAGTGTGTTGTGTTTTCTCTTTTCTCTGCCTGTTGGCTCGGTTGGTTACAGGAATAGAGGGAAGATTTTATTGGTAATAGGTTTAGATTAAAGCTTTACTATATATGATTAAATACCATGACTATAATGGGAAATTCAGACTTCTGGCCCTATGTATGTATGTGTTCGGATTACTGGATTAAAGGAGAGGAAATGATGTTAAGTTGGGGATGATTAGTTAGAAGAATTTATTTTATTTTGGGTGGTTTATGTTTGGGATTTATTGAATATGGGATTCTTAAGTTTGGTAAAGAAAAATAGTGATTAATTTGATTATAGAAGTGATGAGATAGAAAGATGATTGTTGTGGGTTAAGATTGTTTTCATAAGAGCCATAAGAATTCATTGATCTTGGAATGAAAAGTGAGGTAATAAGGTTTTGGTTGAAAAGTGAGAAGTGTAAGTAGTGGGGAAGGGGAGGTGTTGTTGAGGTTGTTAAGAATATGTTTCTTTAAGGGTAAATATAATTATTCAAATATTGTTAAAAGTTTGTTATATGAAGTTGAAATGGATGTTATAGTTGGATTTTTCTGTTCAGCTTTAAGTGTGTAAGATATGTTAAAAAATATATATAGAAATGGAATAAGTAATATTGCTTTATAAGTTTGTTGGTATTGTGTTTGAATTAGAACTTATATTTTTAACTAGATGAGTTGTAATTAGATTGTTATTGAAATGAATGAAGAACTAATGGTGTTTTGAGGATCAAGGAAAATTTAAAGGGGCAAAGGATTAATTGTTCTTATTGCTTGATTATTTGAAGTAAAGAAGGAAAGATGGCGGAGAGGTTGGGAAATCATTGAATAATATATGTTGAAAGATGGAAGAATAGGTTAGAAGGTATAATAATTGTGATTTGGTTAGGAGGTGGTTATGGAATGATTAAAGTTGGTATTGTAATAAGGGCTAATATGATTTTATGTACTGACCTTTGGTTATTAAATGTGCAATAACCTTGGACTGAAAGATGGTGGAAGAGATGTTTTAATGGTAATAGGAAGAAATCTATTTGTGTTATAATAAAATTGATATTAATGATTCATGATTGATTGGATTTGGGTGTGGCAAGTCAAGATTAATTATTGTTGTGTGGAGGTGATTCCTTTTCATTCTCAGGCTACTGCATTGTGTCGCTCATATTGTTCCTATATTGGGTTTTAGCTCTGTAGGTAGAAGTTAAATAGATATTTGAAATTTCAATAATAGGCAGTGAGCTGTTTTGTAATTACCTTAGAGATGGTTGTTCAAATAAAATAAAGTTGTAAAGACAAGAATACATGATTTGCTTAGGTTTATTTAAGTGTAGGAATTGAAGTTATAATGTATTCAATCTTCTCTGAATAAAGTTAAGTGTTTCTCTAGTAAGAGTTGAAATGAGGTTTTAAATAGTGTCTTATAGATATTAAAAGACTAAGATACTGATTGAAGGTATTGAAAGAATAAAAAGGGAATTGGCAGATGATTGGGTATAAAGGGTGATCACTTACTTGATTTAGTTTAATTTAGAAGTTTAGAAATGGGAAAGATTGTGGAAATGACTGAAGAAGAAAGTCTGGACTTTATTTGTGGTACTGAGGAAGAGAAAGAAGAGTAAATCAGATTCAAATCAATGCTTTAGGATCCTTAAAGGCTAAATAGTTATTCTAAGGTGTTAAGGGATGACTAGATATTCCCAATATTGATTTATGAATTAGTAGAGAAGCTTTGATTGTTGGTCTGAATTGACCTGAAATAGTGTTGAGGTAATTATGGAAATAATTGGAGTCTGGTTGGTGATAATTTTGGAATATAGATTTGAATTTTAAATATTTGGATTCAAATGTATCGAGGTTGATTAATCCGATAATAATGACTGTCAGGAGGTTCTTAAGTTGTTAATCAAGTTCCTTAAGATGGCTACATGCATTAACTTTAATTTCTACTACATTGTTTTGATTTATGGTTTCTTTGACTCTTCCTATCTTGTTTGTTGAAGTGATGCATTTATTTCTTTGCTTTGGAAGTTTTAAAAAATTATTAGGAAAGATTAATCAGAATAGATTAATTAAAAGTGACCTCTTGATCTTAAGTGGCCAGGCTAATTATAATAAGCTAAGTTGTAAATAAATTATTAAAATAATCTTGGATAGTTATAGTTCTAAAATGAATATGGGCAAAACATAATTTGTCAAGAAAATAAGCTTTGGGTAGTATTAATTAAATTAGGATTCGAGAGAGACGCATCGATTAGTTATAATTCATACTCTAATTCACACCAACATATGTATATAGGCTTTGACTTGTGAGTTGAGTTCATCAAGATGATAGAGAGAAAAGGAGCTGGTACAGGACTAAAGTCTAAAGAAGTCAGATAGCAGTTTATCTCATTACACTAAATTGCATGTATAATTTTGTAATACCTGTTGCATATAGTGGTATGTCATTTATTCCTCTTTTGGAGTACTCCAGGCTTAGGTGATTCGCTACCCCTTTACCAAACCAGTTAATTATAACTTTAAATGTTATAATGAGAAGTCCTGCAGGTAGAACCTCCACTAGTTAACGAAGATATCGTTATCAGTGTTGGTAGGTGCTTATGTCACCCAAATTAATAGGATAAATACTATCATTGATTTGCAAAGGTCTATAAAATATATACATGGCAATGCATACATGAAATTTACAGTTAATGACATAAACTGCGTTGAACTGCTGTTTTTCAGAGAAGCTGATAGATGATAAGATGGTTGAGATAAGGCAGGAGCACTGGTAGAAGAATAGACCGAAAATAAAATTAAATTTTGGGAAGCAAGAATATCAGCAGAAGAGCTTTATGATGGTAGTTTAATATCTTAATAATGTTATTTGTCAATGATACAAATTTAATTATTAAAATAATAGAAGAAAGCTTAGAAAATATATTTGTATAAATTTATAAAGGAATTTTAAATTCCTAAGTGTTATAATTATAAATTAAATATCTTAAGAGGATTAATGAATTTTTAATCGTCTTATGAACCACTCTGTTTTAATCAAAGATTTAAATTATTCAATTTGTTCGATAAGCCTATTCCAACTACAATAAAGTTGGAACATTGGTTGAAAAGAAAAGTTTAAATTTTTACGTATTTTCGGGCTTCTGACACTGAAGAGTGGTTGTAATTTGATTAAAAATGCTATATTATAGTAGAAAATTTTTAGGTGTTACAATGAGTTTTTCAAACAATGGTGAAGCTCGTCATATAGTATTTCTCTGTATCTCTTTATGAGACGCAGTGACAAGGCAATATGGAATAAGTTCTAAAGTCCTCAATTGGCCATGTAAGTGAGAGCTTGTAAAAGGTCATTAAAGAGACCTAAAAGTGTTCTGTATAAGAGGCCTTACCTGTTTTATAGAAGGAATGGAAGAAAGCAATATTAATGGACGTAAATTCTTTGAGAAAGAATCAAGTCTGAGAGTTAGTTGATCAACCACAAGGACGAGAGATCATTTGTAAACAAATGAATTCTCAAGATTAATAACAAATTGGTTAGATCAATTAACAACACAAAACTCTTTCGGTTACAGAAGGGTATACATAGGCATACATTGTGAGAATATCTTCTCATATATTATGTGCTTAAAATCATACTAATTTTTGGAAATAGCTGACTGTTTGGTTTTAAGGATTACATCAAGTGGATGTGAAACTTGTATGTTGAGTAGTGATTTGGATGAAGAAATCTATATACTTTGGTTATTATATTTTACTATAATTAATGTTTGAGGCTTACAAAGTGATGACCTCATATTACATATTTTTGCATAAGTCAATTCATGGACTGAAGCAATTATCCAAACAATGGTATTTACGGTTCCATATGAGTGGTAACCTCATATTTTATTTTACTGTTGAAGAAACCATAACTAAGCAGTCTGTGATATTATCCTTTAAGTGGATGATATACTATTGATCAAAATAGTTTGATTTTGATAGTGCCTATTAAGGAAAGGTACTAAGAATATGGGTAAATCATTGTATACTTTTGGAGTTGAGATCCAAAGATATAGCTCAAGCAGATTCTATTCTCTGTCACAACAGAGTTATATTATAGAATTCTTGAGTAGTCCAAGGTAAATGATTATGATCCCATAGATACCTTATTGACTTCGAGAGTGAGTTTGAGTCTTGATTATAGATATCCCTAAACTAAATTAACTTAAGAGTAAAATGGAAAAGGGTTTCCTTGTAAACGTTGTTGGTAGTTTAATATACACAGTGGTGTATAAAATATCATATATTCATTTTAGTGGTAGGACTTGTAAGTCGGTACTAGTCCAACCATTGTGAGAGACACTCAGTGGCTCCATAAAAATGTTGAAAGATACTTGAAGGGCATGATGATTATGCACATTTAAAAGTACTTACTGTGATGGTACATATGGTCGAGGGTGTTTAGAAGGACATATTGGATTTGAAATGAGAATTCAAACCCAATGTTAATGCATTAAGAAAACACCACGATTGTTGCCTAAATAAAAGACCCTAAGTATCATAGCATGAGTAAAATACAAAGATAAATATGAGATATGTTGTAGCACATAAGGTTGTTTCTAAACAACAAGTTCCTATGCAAAGTCCCCTAATTGAGCTTGTTTGTGGCTAAGGATATACATGAGAAATATGATAAGTCCTTTGGCAAGCATAGGATATGAAGTAATGGATACTTCATTAAGGCTTTACATGTGTATGTGATAGTATACAATGTCTAGTATGTCGTACAGGCAAGGGAGGTTGGCTCTCTCACACGAGCAAACTGCCTTTGACACTCAGGAGGAGTGTGCAAAGATGAGACATTTGTGTTCACCAGCAAAGTAGCAGGAATGCTAATATGGTATAGAAGTAACACAAAATCATGTCGCCTCGACAAAAGTGTAACGTGTCGAGATGAGATCTATAAACATAAATTACAAAATATAGATCGTATCATGGATACCCACTTCCATGATGCATGTTACCAGATAACAAAATCTTCAACTTTGACGTCATGAGATGAGTAAAGAATGAAGAGTTTGGGTTTAGATACTAAGAGTATCTGAACTTAAGTCTGTACAGTGTTATTGATAAGAACTCAAAACGACATATGCTCTTATAATATAAGAGTAACACTGTAGCATGTGATTCATACCACATGTGCTAGAGAACCGCAAACAGGAAGCAAATGAATGGATCCCTGCTTCATTGCTGTGTGAGTCCTAAGAAGTTTCTATACTTCTAAGATATCCTTAGACTTTGACATTATCATGGAAATATACTTCAATGTCAGCTACCTTAATGCATGTCCTACGGTCATGACTTATGCGATCTAAGGTATTGTGTTATGAAAGCGATTGATGTATATGGAGTGATATATGGGCGAAAGGAAGATTACCTGGAATGTACACACTTATGCTAGTATCTAAAACATGTCCCTTATGATATTATTTGTGATTTCATAAGTGTGGATACTATGCATATGAGAAAGGCAATATGAGTTTTTACTATGACTAGAGAGGGATTAGATTTTGCCATGTGAAGTGTATAAATATATTGGTAAATCTAGGATGTCTGAGGCAACAATATAATTCAAGCTACACAAGAATGGTAGTCTTGTGCTGATCCTGTAAAAGGGGTTACTAGTACAGACACCAATGAGACGTCATGCCTATGCGGTTACTGCAGAGCACTTAGTATGATCAAAGAAAGAGAAATAAGAGAGGTCGGCAAGAAGTTAAATCCACCAAGTGTGAGTGGGAGATGTAGGAAAATGGGCTAGGACTAGGCCCAGTCCACCCTTGGTGAATTTGGCCCAAATAAGTGTTTTAGGGTCTGAAAAAAATTATTCAGAAATATTGGGATATTATATGTAATATTCCCATTAAATTTAAATTTATTTAAATTTAAATTTAAATGTGAAGAGTTGTATTTGTTAGTTCTGTATTTTATAAATACAGGAACTTGACAGAAAAAAACCACCGTGAAAAACAAAAACTCCCTCCTCTCTTCTCTCTTAAGTGCTTCTGCAGTATACAAAGGTCAAGGTCCAGATTGTGACTCTGACTCCGAAAGGCATAAAGATCAGTGTTCTACAACCGGGTATGTTCCCTGAATCCCTACAAATGTGAATGCTATGCTGGCTGAAACAGAATGGCTCTTATGAGGATCCATACACAGTTCATGTTATTTAGTGTTGTTGTTGTCTCTTGTACTTTAAAAATGTATGCCACATCTGGCAACTAGTTCCTCACTTTCAATTGTATTTACAATTTTGTCATGAACCCATTTGATCAGTTATAGGAATTGATTTGCATGATTTTCATTCAGATAGCTGTGGCACACTTACAAGCTTTCAAATCTTCAAGTCTTGCGCGTGCACAAGCGTAAAGGCACTTATATGTACTCACAAGCGCACACATGTTAGTTGGATGAATGTGAGTTATGACAGAGATTAGGGGTGAGCACCATACAAAATTGGGAAAATTTCATTGCAGGACCACTGTAGCAATTTAATGTCAGATGAGGACCACAAAAATCTGAAATTTCACTGCAGGACTAAGGTCCTTAAATGAAAAAAAATTGTTGTGTGAAAAGACCTAAATGCCCTTGTAAATTAATTTCAGATAAGGACCTGTACAAAAATCTGACGCTGACACTGACGTGCTGACGCTGACAACGTACTTCCTCGTGCATATGGCGATTTCCTTGTGCATATGGCGATTTCCTTGTGCATATGGTCATTTCCTTGTGCGTGGCCTGGACATAGCACATTATAAGGCCAATTAATTACTCCTTGTGCATATGGCCATTTCCTTGTGCATATGGTCATTTCCTTGTGCGTGGCCTGGATATAGCACGTTATAAGGCCAGTTAATTGCTCATTGTGCATATGGCGATTTCCTTGTGCATATGGCCATTTCCTTGTGCATATGGTCATTTCCTTGTGCGTGGCCTGGAAATAGCACGTTATAAGGCCAATTAATTGCTCCTTGTGCATATGGCGATTTCCTTGTGCATATGGCCATTTCTTTGTGCATATGGCCAATTAATTACTCCTTGTGCATATGGCGATTTCCTTGTGCATATGGCGATTTCCTTGTGCGTGGCCTGGACATAGCACATTATAAGGCCAATTAATTACTCCTTGTGCATATGGTCATTTCCTTGTGCATATGGTCATTTCCTTGTGCGTGGCCTGAAGATAACACGTTATAAGGCCAATTAATTGCTCCTTGTGCATATGGCCATTTCCTTGTGCATATGGCCATTTCCTTGTGCATATGGCCATTTCCTTGTGCGTGGCTTGAAAATGACCATATGCACAAGGAAATGGCCATATGCACAAGGAAATAGCCATATGCACAAGGAGTAATTAATTGGCCTTATAACGTGCTATGTCCAGGCCACGCACAAGGAATTGGCCATATGCACAAGGAAATGGCCATATGCACAAGAAAATCGCCATATGCACAAGGAAGTACGTTGTCAGCCAAGGAAGTACGTTGTGTCAGTTGTGTCAGCGTCAGCGTCAGCGTCAGCACAGGTCCCTATTTGAAATAAATTCACAAGGGCTTTTAGGTCTTTTCACACAACAATTTTTTTTCATTTAAGGACCTAGGTCCTGAAGTGAAATTTCAGATTTTTGTGGTCCTTTTTTTACATTAATTGTCTACAATGGTCCTTAAATGAAATTTTCCCTACAAAATTCAAAAAGTTCGTTTTGCCTTATGTATTGTATTTATTTTGTCACTGATTATAATTATGATGTAAATTATACAGCTTGTTAAGCAAATTATACATCTTATTATTTCTCCTTATTCTCTTGTTATCTTGCATTGACTTGATTTGGCATGGCCGTGGAAATCAATGTGTGGTGGGTGTGTGCATAAACTTAATACAAAACCAAGCCAGCCCATTAATTAAGTTAAAAGCTTAAAAGTCCAATAGGGGTGTTTTCACAATGTGAACAGCGATGGACTTTTCATGTCAACGTGGGTTGAATTAACCTACAAAGGCAAAAAAAAGTTGAGGTGGAGAGAGTGAGGGAATTTCGTATTGACCTTATTGAAGATGATCCTCTGTTCCATCATAGCCTTTATGTCCCTCTCAAGAGATAAATGATATACCATAAACGCGTTTCCTTAATTTACTTTTCTTTATGTTGAAGCTCATAAAATAAAAAGGTTCCACATTTAATTCTAAATATTAGAGTTAGGTGAGGGTTACATTTTAGTCTAAAAGATAATGTTTTTTCCTAGTCTATTTCTTTTATTTATTATTCTTCCAGAATAAATTGTTTGACTTATAGATTGATATATAATCTAAAAATGCATATAATTTTTTTAAAAATATATCATGTAACATAACTACCGTAATCTCCCAAGTTAATCAACTGCACATTATATTAATGAGGAAGAAGCAGTATTAAACAAACAACGACATATGCACTTGTTCTGTTGCATCATTTACACATTGAGTAAGGGTGTACCTTACCAGCGGATAGTGCAGCACTTTTGGAAAGAAATGATAAACTCCCCCCCCCCCCAACCCAAAAAAAAAAAAAAAGATTAATGATGATAATAGATTTAAGGATTAAATGTTATATTTGCGTCTGAAGTATGTAAGGTATACCATATATGTTTCTAAAGTATTTTTGGGTCCAAATGTGCCTTTAAGTATGAAAATGCATCAATTTTGCTCTTCAACCGTTAAAATATTAACGGTCAACGTGTGTTTTTTAACAGTTAAATGATGAAATTGATCCATTTTTATATTAGAGGGCAGAATTGATCCATTTTCATATTTCAAGGGAACATTTGGACCCAAAAATAATTCAAGGTTAGATATGATACATTTTGCACACTTCAGGGGTAAATGTGACTTTTAATCCTAAATTCAAATAAATAAAATACTGTGAATGAAAACACATTATACAAAAAAAAAAAAAAAACTACTGAGAGCACAGAAATATTGGATCAAGATCGAATGAGAACATACCATATGTATGATATTCATATATTTTTTAAATTACATGAGGGAAGCAAGTGCTTTTAAATAATTTGCATTGGAATCCGTGATCTTCCACTACTAAAAGATCTTTCCACTAGTACTAAAATTGAATTAAATGTGACTGAGCATTGACATAATAATATTATTTACAACACAATAACATCCTCTGGATTTTTGTAACAAACAAAAGATTTAAACACACGGATATTACTTAAAACAGCAACGAACTTAGAGACCAGCTAGCTTGCCTTAAATATATGGAGGCATGCATATCAAGTAAAGAAGTTAAAGGTTCTGTGGAGAGTGACATTAACTTTACGGAGGATACCAGAAAAGATGCGACGCTTGATACGCCCTCTTACGGGTGGCATCACTCGTTCACCATTACTCCAACTTCTCTTCTCCTTCTTCATCTTCTCCTGCAAATGCAAAGAACATCTCAACTTGGTATCCGCCATTTCCCCTCCGATGAAACTTTATATATATTACTCTGAGTTTTGTGTGGAAGAAATATGTGCTGTGTGGGTATATATACAGTGGTTGGGACGTTTGGGGTACGTGATAATCTCTAAAGAGGACCCCAGGTTACGTTGACAATTTGGGTTAGGACTTGGCAGGAAAATGCATGGAATACAGACAATGACTCCCTCATCCCATTAACTTTTTTTCTCCCTGCTTTACTGCGCCATCACGTCGAAAATGCATGCATAAAGACAAATAAATCGCTTAGGATGAGAAATTACTCTTTTGGGTTTCCACCCAAGATTTTAAAAAGGTAAATCAAAGATATTGGCCCTTATATATTTTCCTTTTTTTTTCTGTCAAAAATATCCAAGGTAATAACAACCAATAGTTAAAGGCTAATCCATTTCATAAAATGTAGAAATCACGTATATATGTGTTGCATGATCAGCAAATATACAACATTTACATTTTAGTTACAATATAACCATTTTCGTAATATTGTTCCTATCTTTCAAAAATTATTTTACTGAAGTTTTTTTTTTTTAAATAAAAGTGGCATTAAAATTTTAATGAGTACAGTCATGTATAAATTCTTCCCTTCAATAATAGCGATAACCACAAGCAAGGCCAAATTAAGGCATTAAAATTTTAATGAGTACAGTCATGTATAATTCTTCCCTTCAATAATAGCAATAACCACAAGCAAGGCCCAATTATGATTATATATAGGAACATATTAGTCAAATATAATCAAATTTCACTACAGCCTAAGCAATTTAATATAATTTTTAAACTTCATGCATAAGCTTGGAAAGGATTTTAAAAAATTATGCAGTACAATTATGAGCTTTTTCGCTCGGGTTTTCCCATATTTATTGGTACAAACTAAAAAGTACACATTTAATACTCTAAATTTATATAAAGTTTCAATTTAGTCTCTCAATTTTATAAAATATTTCTAGTCATTAAACCTAAACATCTTTAGTCTCAAATATTATTTTCTCGTTAATAACTTTTATTTAAAAAATTTAAAGTATGTATGTTAACATTTTTTTAAATGTTTTGTCAAAAATTTAAAATTTCAATTTCTACATTTGTTGTTAATGAGACTAATAGTGTTAGGATTAAACGATTTAAGAGGTACTTTATAAAAAAATATGATATTTTTTTACAAAGCTAAAGAACTAAACTAATACACATTTTTATTTTTAATTAAGTGGGTGGGTTAGGGGGGAAATAATGATAAATGTTATGTAATTCTCTCCCGTGTAAAAAATGGAATGTAATATTTTGCTTTGTATTCTTTTTCCTCGAAGAAACCATAATCCAATGTAACATGGGTTGGTCGAAATCAACTTAAAATTTACCATTTTGTTGTTCATAACAAAACAGTGCAGGCAATTCATTCATTAGTTTACTTTATCTGCAGCATGATTTCTAGTACGAATCCGAGTATGCTAAAATTACAAAATAAAGCTAGAAGGAGAGCTCGGAGCTGTATGTCGGGTTCATCATGACATTAACTCCCAGAATTAATCAGTTTACTTGTGTCTAACCAACGAAATCAATTTCGGTGCTCGTCAGAAAGATAAGTATAGGGCACTCCTCCATTATAGACCTTCCAGATCCAATCTAGATGATGGTCCAGATTGAATTTTTTTAAGTTTGTGAGTTTAATAAAACAATTATTTTTATGGTTACAGAATCTAAAATAAAGATAATATCTTAACTATCATTTTGTCAAAAAACATATTATTCATTTAAAAATAACAAATTTAAAATTATTAAATCTGAACCGTTGAAATTCAAATATGGACGATCCAAAGTAGAAGAGCACCATCTGCTTATCTTTCCGATGAATACCGAAACTAGTTCCCCAACGATGTCATTACAATAAGGAGCTAATAAAGAATGTGATTGATGATAACATTATTGATTCCATTTTTGTTAAATATTTTCAATTGTCTAATGTGACACAGTTTCATGTTTATGTTTATTTGAGTACAAAGTTAAGCAAACTGCTGTAGAGATCACCTAAAATTGTTTCATACAAATAATCACGTGTTTTATTTATTTATTTATTTATTTGGCTTGACTTTGTTTTTTCCAATAATCAAATATGGTGTGATGAATCGCAAAGTCAAAACTAACCAAACGCATTATTTTTTTTCATAAAATAAGAGACAAGGTATATTTCTAATGGAAATTTATTATTAAAAAAGGTTAAAGTATGCTTTTAGTCCTTTATGTTTATACTAAGTTTCATTTTAATCATTTATGTTTGAAAAGTACACTTTTAATCCTTTATGTTTATACTAAGTTTCATTTTAATCATTTATGTTTGAAAAGTACATTTTTAATCCTTTTTTTTTTTTGCTAACACCGTTAGTTTTATTTAACGGAAAATGCTGACTAGTCAAATCTAAAAGGTGATTCTATAACTAAATGTAGATAAAAATAACTAATTTTTTTAAAATATAAGAATGATTATACTAAAAATTTTAAATTTAAGCATTTTTTGTCCACAATTAATTATAAAATTACTTTTTTAGATTTCATGAGTCAACATTTTCTGTTAAATATAACTAACGGTGTTAGATAAAAAGGACTAAAAGTGTACTTTTCAAACATAAAGGACTAAAATGAAACCTAATGTAAATATAAAGGACCAAAAGTATAATTTTCAAATATAAATGACTAAAATGAAATTTGACACAAATATAAAGGATCAAAAGTATACTTTAACCTTAAAAAAATTAGGCTACATCCTCTACACTTGTAAAATAAATGTATAAGACATAGGGAGATAGAGGCCGGGATAAATAGAGTCATAATGAGATGTAGTTATTTAACTCTCATATTCACTCATTTATTCCTATTAATGTCACCCTCTAATGTCATTACTTGTGTTTATAGCTTAACTGAAAACTAGATTTTGACAATTAAAAACTATTCTGAAAAAGCTGAGAGAACTTACGTTTGTTTGTTTGTTTGTTTGGGTGAAAAACTCACTTTTTTTAAGTCATCCAGCTAGCAAGATAGTGGCGAGAGATGAAAAAGAAGCAGACGAGAAGAGAGGCGCCGCCTGGAAGAAGAAACAGAAAAAGAACGACGGTGCATCGTGAAGTTCATTTCGATGAGCTTCCTCCTCCTCCTCCTTTTCTTTTTAGTTTCAGTAATTTCTTTTTCATTCTCCTTCATCCTCAGTAACGCGTTCCACTCATTTTCTGCTATGGAGTTTTTTTATCTTTGAATTCATGTTTTGTAGTCTCTGATCATGCTTCACGATTCTATCCTCTCCTCTGTTAACAAGTACGCATTCCTCATTTCTCAATGCATCACCACCAGAAATCTTAAACTTGGCCACGCCTTGCATTCTCACCTCATCAAAACCTCACTTTTCTTCCATTCTTTCCTCACCAACCGTCTTATAGACATGTACATTAAATGCAGCTGTGTGGAGAGTTCCCAAAGGGCCTTCGATGATCTTCCCCACAAGACAACACGTACTTGGAATATGATGATCTCTTTCTACTGTAAAATGGGTTTTTTTGACAGGGCATTCTCACTGTTTGATAAAATGCCTGAACCAAATCTTATCACTTACAATTCACTCATCACTGGTTTGACTCATCATGGGTTTCACAAAGAATCAGTGAAGCTTTTCTGGAAGATGCAGAAGGATTATGATTGTTTATTGTTAGATGAGTTTACTCTTGTTAGTATAGTTGGCAGTTGTGCATCTTTGGCTTCCCTTTATTGGTTGCGTCAAGTCCATGGGATCGCAGTCATAATTGGTTTGAAGGTGAATGCAATCCTCAACAATGCTTTAATTGATGCTTATGGAAAATGTGGCCTACCCAACATCTCTAGTTCCATATTTTGTCGAATGTCAGAGAGAGATGTTGTGTCTTGGACTTCGATGATTGTCGCTCACACACGAGCTTCTAGATTGGAAGAGGCTTGTAGGATATTTAGCGAAATGCCTATGAAAAATGCTGTCTCTTGGACTGCTTTGATCACGGGTTTCGCTCATAATGGGCTTTTTGAGGAAGCTCTGGATCTTTTTCAGCAGATGCTAAGGGAGGGGGTATGGCCTAATGCTCCAACTAATGTCAGTGTTTTAAGTGCTTGTGCAGATATGGCACTTATAGAAAGAGGTAAACAAATTCATGGTCACATTATCAGAAACAGCAATAATGGCTGCTTATCTAATGTCTATATATCTAATGCTTTGATTGACATGTACAGCAAGTGCGGGGACATGAAATCAGCTGAAAATTTGTTCAAAGCGACTCCTTTGAGGGATATAATCTCTTGGAACACGTTAATAACTGGGTTTGCACAGAATGGCCGTGGTGGGGAATCACTGGCCCTCTTCAAGAGGATGATAGAAGCCAATGTACAGCCTAATCATGTGACATTTCTTGGCTTGCTATCTGCTTGTGACCATGCCGGTTTGGATAATGAAGGACTAGAGTTGAAAGACTTGATGGAAAAGCGGTATGGCTTGAAGCCTAGACTTGATCACTATGCTATATTGATTGATTTACTTGGGAGGAAAAACAGACTTGAGGAAGCACTGGATTTAATTGAGAGAACATCGAGTGGTACGGATCACATAGCCATGTGGGGAGCTCTATTGGGTGCTTGTCGGGTCCATGGGAATTTGGACCTTGCAAGGAGGGCCGCAGAAGCTCTGTTCGAGCAGGAACCTGAAAACACAGCTAGATATGTTATGCTGTCAAACATATATGCAGCATCAGGAAGATGGAATGATGCAAATAGAATCAAAAGACTCATGGAGGAGAGAGGCTTAAAGAAAGAGGCAGGTTGCAGTTGGATTGAGGTGAGAAATGCAAGACATGAGTTCACAGCCAAGGACAAGTCTCATGGCCAGATTGTGGAGATATATGATATAATCAGTAAACTAGTCCATAATGTGAAAGATGCTGGATATCAATATCATATCAGTCGCCCTTTTCTTCAAGATGAGGATGACAATGTACAATTTTATTAGATCATATACTTCAGTTTTATTGTTTGGATATAGGGATTCTGATTTAATGTGAATAATATGCTGGCTGAAACAGAATGGCTCTTATGAGGATCAATACACAGTTCATGTTATTTAGAGTTGTTGTTTTCTCTTGTACTTTAAAAATGTATGCCACATCTGGCAACTAGTTCCTCACTTTCAATTGTATTAACAATTTTGTCATGAACCCATTTGCTCAGTTATAGGAATTGATTTGCATGAGTTTCATTCATTTATAGCTGTGTGAACACTTAAATCTTTCAAATCTTCAAGTCTTACGCGTGCACAAGCGTAAAGGCACATATATGCACATACTCACACAAGCGCACACATGAACGCGCACACACGTGTTAGATGGCATATGAGTGTGAATTATACGAAAGAAGATAAGGGTGAACACCATACATAATTTGAAAAGTTTGTTTTGCAGTATTTATTGTATTTATTTTGTCACTGAGTATAATTATGATGTAAATTATACAGCTTGTTAACTAAATTATACACCTTATTTATTTTTCCTTATTCTCTTGTTATCTTGCATTGACTTGATTTGGCATGGCCGTGGAATATCAGTGTGTGGGTGTGTGCATGAACTTAATACAAAACCAAGCCAACCCGCCCGTTAATTAAGCTAAAAGCCTAGAAGTCAAATAGGGGTGTTTTCACAATGTGAACGGCGATGGACTTTTCATGTCAACGTGGGTTAGAATAAACCTACAAGGCCGAAAAAGTTGAGGTGGAGAGAGTGAGGGAATTTCGTATTAACCTTATTGAAGATTATCCTCTGTTCCATCATAGCCTTCATGTCCCTCTCAAGAGATAAATGATATACCATAAACGCGTTTCCTTAATTTACTTTTCTTTTTGTTGAAACTCATGAAATAAAAAAAAGTTCCACATTTAATTATAAATATAAGAGTTAGTTGGGGTTAATTTTCAGTCTAAAATATATTTTTTTCCCATTTTATTTCTTTTATTTATTATATTTCAGACTAAATTGCTTGACTTTTAGATTGATATATAATATAAAAAAGCACATAAATGTTTTAGAAATATATCATGTAACATAACTTCATTAATCTCCCAAGTTAGTCAACTGCACAATATATTGATGAGGAAGAAATAGAACGACATATGCCCTTGTTCTGTTGCATCATTTACACATCGAGTAACTTCAGTGAACCTTACCAGCGGGTTATTGATGCATGCGGTACCATATCTATCTTAACTGTAGATACATCCAGTTTTTTGCAGGAGAAGGGGATTACTTAATTGGCGTTGTTGTGTTAATTTGTGTTTAGTGTAGTTTTCATTTCCAGATGTAAAAAAAAAAAAAAAAAAAAAAAAAAAAAAAAAAAAAAAAAAAACTTTTGGAAAGAAACGAGAATCCCCACCCACCCCCCCCCCCCAAAAAAAAACCAAAAAAAAAAAAGATTAATGATGATCGATAAATACTGTGAATGAAAACACACCATCCCAAAAAAAAAAAAAAAAAACTACTGAGAGAGCACAGAAATATTGGGTCAAGATCGAATGCATAAGAGCATACTATATGTATAATATTTATATATTTTTCAGTGCTTTACGTAATTTGCAACCGATTCCGCGATCTTCCACTACTAAAAGATCTTTCCACTACTACTAAAAATGAATTAAATGTAACTGACCATTGGCATAACAATAACTATGTATATGGCCATTATTTACAACATAGTACACAATAACAACGCCCCTGAACCTTTATACTAAACATAAGAATTGAACATTTGGATAAACTTAAAACAGCAACGAACTAAGAACCTAGCTTGCCTTTAATGAAATATAAATATACGAAGGCATATCAAGTAAAGTAGTTAAGGGTTTTCTGAAGAGTGACATCAACTTTACGGAGGATACCAGAAAAGATGCGATGCTTGATAATCCCTCTCACAGGTGGCATCACTCTTTCACTATTACTCCAACTTCTCTTCTTCTTCTTCTTCTCCTTCTTCATCTTCTCCTGCAAATGCAAAGAACCTCTCAACTTGGTATCCGCCATCTCCCTTCCGATGAAACTTTATATATTTCTATATATTCCTGAGTTTTGTGTGGAAGAAATATGTGCCGTGTGGGTGTATATATAGTGGTTGGGTGAGATTGGGGCATGTGATTAAAAATTTACAATGGAACGTTTGGGGTACGTGATAATCTCTCAAGAGGACCCCAGGTTGACAATTTGGGTTAGGACTTGGGAGGAAAATGCATGGATTACATGACAATGAAGCCCTTCATCCTATTGACTTTTTCACTCCCAACTCTCAGCCATCACGTCGAATTGTATACTTAAAGTCAAATAATAAATCACATTAAAGGTTTTGTAGTCTAATTATATAACATTGAGAAGTGAAGGTTGCGGGTTCGATTTCTTCATGCCATCAGTACCTATCCCTTTAAAAAACAAAAAAAACAAAAAAAAACAAGAGAGAGAGAGAGAGAGAGAGAGATACTTTTAGATGAGAAAATTACGCTTTATTTTGGGCTTTAATTCAAAATTTTAAAAAAGTAAATCAAAGATATTAGACTCTTTTTTTTTTCCCCTAAACCTGTCAAGAATATCCAATAACTAATAGTTAAAGGCTAATCCTTTGCATAATATGTAGAAGTCATGTATATATGTTTTGCATGATCACCCAATATACAAGATCTATTTCATACATAATTAAGAATCAAACTCTTAATTAACAACACTTACATTTTAGTCACAAATATAGCCCTTTTCTTAATATTGTACCTATCTTTCAAAAAATATTTTACTTTCGTTTTTTTTCCAAAATACATGTGGCATTAGAATTTTAATGAGTACAGCCACGCATGTATAATATTTCCCTTCAATAATAGCAATAACCACAAGCCAGATCAGATTAAGTTTATATATAGGAACATTATAGTCAAATACTATCAAATTTCATTATAACCGAAGCAATTAAGTATATTTTTAAAACTACATGCATAAGCTTGGAAAGTATTTAAAAAAATTTTGCAGTACGATTATATATGAGCTTTTTCCCTCTGATCTGCCATTTTTATTGGTAACATTTCTAAATGTTTTGTCAAAATTTAAAACTCCAACGTCTGCTTTAGTTGTTAATGAAACTAATAACGTTAAGATTATATGATCGATTTCAAAGACACATTATAAAAAATATAATTTCTTTTAACATAGCAAAAGAACTAAGCTACTACTTATTTCTATTAAAGTGGGTGGATTAGGGGAAGAATAATGATAAATGTTGTGTCATTCTCTCCCAGTTTGAATATTTGGAATGTAGTATTTTTGTTTTGTCTTCTTTTTCCTCGAAGAAACCATAATCCAGTGGACCATGGGTTGGTCGAAATCAACTGAGTAAAGTTTACCATTTTGTTATTAATAAAATAACAAAACAGTTCGATCAGGCATTAATGCATTCATTAATTCACTTTAGCTGATGATTTCTGGCACGAATCCAAGTATGCTAAAATTACAAAATAAAGCTAGAAAAAAAGCTGGGAGCTGTATATCAGGTTCATCATGACATTAATTGCTAAAATTAATCAGTTTGCGTGGGTCTAATAACCATATCAAGATAAAAGAATGTGCAGAGATTGATAACGTTACTGCTTCCATTTTTGTTAAACATTTGGAATTGTGGGCGCGACACAGTTTCATGTTTATTTTTATTTGAGTACAAAGTTGAGCAACTATAATAACTTAAAATTGTTTCATACAATAATCCATTTCAATGGAACAATGAATCACGTGGTTGATTTATTTTGCTTGACTTTAATTTAGTTTTCCCAATAGTCAAATAGTATATGATGAATTACAAGGTCAAAAATAACCAAATAAACGCATTATTTATTATTTTTTTTCATAAAATAATTGACAAAATGACGACCCCCCCCCCCCGAAGTTATGTTACATTGAAAAAAAAATTGTTTTATTCCGGTCCTAATTATAAGATCATTATGACTTTTTTTTAGATATTAAGGGTGCAAAATTAATCACTTTAAAATGTTTACAGTTATATTTTTTTCCTCAAAACTAATTTATTTTACTTATAAATTATCGTATAATACAATTACATATAAGATATGTTAAAATTAAGTAGTCTATTTAGCTTCCTTAATATCCACACAAAAAAAATCAAAAAATTTTATATTTAGGACCAGAGGGAGGGAGTACATTTATAGAGAGATAGGGGCCGGGATAAATAGAGAGTCATGAGATATAAGATATAGTCACTTAAATCTCACATTCAATCATTTCTTTATTTACAATGTCACCACTGGAAAAAAAAGGCTAAAAATTTACTTATTCCTAGGGGTGTTCACGGGCCGTCCCCAAAAAATGTGTTCGGGACGAGAATCCTGTCCCGTATCCTGTTCTGTCTCGAACTTGTTCCGGTCCCGATCAGGACGGGACTGTCCTGATTTTTTTTTAAAAAAATTGAGAATTGTAAAGCTACTATTGCAGAGGAACGAGCAAGAAGGAGGGGGAGAAGAAGGAAGAGAAAAATTGAAAAATAAAATATAGAATAGCACAATTTTTCAACTTCTCTCCGCAGCTCCACTTACAGATTCTTCTTAATTTCTGCAAAACCAGTGAACCACAATCAGAATCACAGCCTCTTTTTTCACTTTATTCATCCCCTAATCCCTGCCCTATTAGCTTTCCTATTATTCCCATCAAGACCATATCTCAACAATTATATTTTTCTATATATTTTGTGAAAAAATATATATATTATAAACATATATATTCGGGACGGGACGACCCCGTCCCGAAAGCTCATTTTATCCCGTTCCGAAATGACCGGACGGGATGCACCGAGACGGGATAAGTTTGAACACCATTACTTATTCCTGCATTCCTTAATATATGTGACACATTTGACTTTTTTAAAAAAATTAATAAAGCTAAATGAATCTTAATTATAACTTATATTGTGTATTATAAGATTATATGCTAGATTAATTATAAGTCAAATAAACTAGTTTAGAACAAATTCAGACAAATTAATTTATAAGTAACTTATTTAGAAATTTTTAAATTTTCTAAAAAAAGTCAACTGAATCTTATACCTAAGAATAGATGGAATATATTCTTATCATACTTTTGGGGGGTTTTTTGTTTAAAATATTCTTTTAAGAAAAATAATAATTTGCTGTCAAAATCAAACAATGACAAGAAGGAACGGGACACATTGTGAAATTGGGCTACAGAATTTCTGTGAAATTTCTTGCGAATCAGGGAGTTCATAAGGCATACGTAAAGTCAGGCTTCGCTTGACCATATGAGCGAGAGATAGACAGGCACCATCCACTAAAATCAATCCGACGTTCACGTGTTTGAGATATATGTGCGTGTAATCTATTTGGTATGTGGTACGGGGGAGAGAAAATAAAATTTGTAAGGGTTGAGTTTTAAATAATTGAAGAAGTGGTGGTATAAAATTCTAAAAGATAATATGTAAAATAAAAAAGGAAAAAAGACAAAAAAATCCCTTCAAATTTGCAAAATCCCAAATAAGGAATTTTGAGTTGTTAATGGTTGTTAATACCTATCATGAAGTTGTTATTGGGATTTTGCAAATTTGAAGGGATTTTTTTATCTTTTTCCCAATAAAAAAGCATGAAAAATTGGGTAAAATTTTTTTAAACCTACTTCATTAATTCTTTTAAATTAAAGGGAAAATTGCACTTGGATCTCAAATAAGGCAAGTTAATACTATAAAGTTTCTTGAAATATCAAAATTACTAATAGGTCTCTGGGTCTAAGGTTAATATAATGTAACTGTGAATTTAACTCATTTCCCTTCCTAATAAACAAAGAAAAACATTGACAAGCAAGTGTGTTTTTATTAACAAGTTAAGGTGAATTGACTGACAATTACATTTGTTATTGACAAGTAATATCAATATACTTAATACATTTTTTATTAACAATTAAACAAAACTATATTAACAGCCATTGTAGCATGTATGAACTAATGAGAGTAACTCCATAATTTTTATAATTGCATTATACCACTATATTCCTTATTATAAGTTTAACTACCACAAATTTTGTGTTCCTAAATAGAAGTCCACTTTGGGATCAATTAATGTTACTGTGACAATTTTATCCCTATGTTAGAAATAAAAAAGATGAGAGGGAAGGTTTATAATGTATAAAATATTATTTTAATACATTCTTATATAAGGGTAAAGTTGGAAATTTATTTTAAAATAAGACATGTTTAATGCTATAACTTCCACTCCTTAGTATATGAGAAGTAGTTAGGGTGGATTTATAATAAGGAATAAAGTGATATTACTCACTGGTAAAAAAACTGTTAATAATTTTAAAATTTCAAAGAATTTTAAAGTAATAATTTGTCTTATTTTAAGACATGAATGCCATAAATTTGGGTTTACATTCCCTGCTCAGCAGGGAAAGTCTCATCACCCTTCTCATCACCCAAAACTGTGCCGTTTTGGGTGATGAGATCAGCCACCCTCTTTTTTTTTTTTTTAAACATTAATATTTTATAAAAGTAAATATAATTATAATAATACTTTTAAATCTCATAAATAAATTTAATCTGTCATTATTTGGTCTGAACAGTTCACGTATAAAAGTAAATATAATTATAATAATACTTTTAAATCTCATAAATAAATTTAATCTGTCATTATTTGGTCTGAACAGTTCACAACTAAGTCATAAATAAATTTAATCTGTCATTATTTGGTCTGAACAGTTCACAACTGGGTCCAGTTGTGAACTGTTCAGACCAAATAATGACAGATTAAATTTATTTATGTTCAGTTGTGAACTGTTCAGACCAAATAATGACAGATTAAATTTATTTATGAGATTTAAAAGTATTATTATAATTATATTTATTTTTATAAAATATTATTGTTTAAAAAAAAAAAGAGAGAGGTGGCTGGTCTCATCACCCAAAACGGCACAATTTTGGGTGATGAGACATTCCCTGCTGAGCAGGGAATGTGGACCCCATAAATTTCCCCCTTTCCTCCTACCAACCAAACCCTTAGCTGTGCGCTTACGCACCTTTTTTGTGTCATGCAACGGTCCTCAAAATGTCGATCTGATGTTAATTGGGACAGCGACAAACTTACAGGGAAAAAAAAAAAAAAAAAAGACCTTGCACCGAACTTGAATTGACATCATGTTTTAGCTGCACATTTTTATCACATCAAGTCCAAATTAAGTTCACACTCATTTGACAGCCAATATGTACGAGTGTGATCATTGCAAGGACGAGCACTAGTGACTCCCATTGCCCATTTTCAAAAATCTTGTCTCATTTGGGAATCTTTTTTATCAATCAATCCTACTCACTTAACTTATAAGTTATCCATGCATATAGAGACAGCTTATATGTTCAGACCAAAAATAGGTAGATCAATCAAATTCATTAAACAAGCAATTAGGTAACTCATTTTAATATTTATTCTTTCATTAAAATAAAATAAAATAAACAATTATATTCTTAATATGGAATATGATACATTAAAACTAACCAAGAACCTTACACCAACTACCTCATATGTTTCTTAATACAAGATCTAATTGACTTTTTTGGATAGATTGATGAGGCTAACTAAGATACTTAATTATAACATATATGGTATACTATTAGATTATATATAGTGTATAAATCAAACAAACTAATTTAAAAAAGAAAGTCAAGTAAATCAATTTATAAGTAATTTAATTAGTTTTTTTTAAAAAGTCAACCAAATCTTATGTTAAACAATATAGGGGGTAATATATTTGATAGCAGATATGTAACTCTAGGATTAGGAGGTGCTTTGGCTAAGATTATTTTTTGCAGCAGAGTTTAAATGCTACGTATTCTTAGGTGAACTTTTCAGAAATAAATCAAACTATTGCAGCAGATTTCCTTAATTTTAAGCAAATCGAAAATGATTATTTCAGAAGGATTTGAATATCTTACGACGTTAGAGTTCATAGCAACCTCTGCGCTGTATTATGATAGTTAGAGAACGAAAGGAAACTGATAAAGCAACAGAACAAATGTGAATGAACTGAATTGTCAGTCTCAAAAAAATGAGCAGATTCCATCCAAACCTGCAAAATATAACGCTCGCCTACCTTTAGACATAAACCAGAGGATTCAATATGGTCAAAACTTGAAATATCGCACAGGGTTCTTCTTAAAAAAGACTATCTGAAGTTTTTCCTCTCCCTCTAAGCTGTATTCTCTGTTTTTATTCTGGGATTCCGGGTAGGCACCAATGCAAGCAATCGCTGGCATTAAGTACTCCTCTTGCACTATAACGTGAGATATGAGCCTCATCCCTCAATTGTGAAATACCAGTTATATCCAGTATCTTAATCTTTGTACCCTTCAAAGCACTTTCCACGGTTAGATATTGATCCTTCTTGTACAACCTCACTTCCGTTAGATGATGGGATGTTATTATCACAGCTGCCTCCAGTGTTCCAATCTCCATTGAAGAAATGCCTTGGTGATATTGTCCTGAAGAAGGCTTTGAGCCTAGGATGTGAAGAAAGTTGTGAATTAAGCCATTTCACAACACTGAAAACTGTGAAGTTCTTGGCATTTTCCATTTGAGCCAGCTTTTCATTTTCATTTGGCTTTCCATCAACACGTATTACCCACTTGTTTGCATTAAGCTTCCCAAGGTTCCAATGGTGGCCTGTGTTAAGGATCAAAACATCAAAGTGATGCAGGAACCGTGTCATGAAATTTGGAGGGTGATCTAAATGCATGGCAATATTTGTGAGGGGGTCACTCACATTTAGAGGCCGCAAATCACAGAGGGTGGATGACCAATAATACAGAATTGTGGTGTTAGTCTTTGGAAATCTGTAAGCGCAGCCATCGGGGCGCTTAGCTCGCCAGTGCCTAATAAGACCATACTCATATCCTACATTTTTCACTTCAAGGCTTTGTTTTCCCCCAGAGGCCATACACATCAAAGATTGAAATTGTTGCCTCCCCAATGAATCTCCTATGAATGCAATTGTTTTGTCCTGCATTCTAAAGGCCAAACTAACAGTAAGAAAGTTTTTTCAAAAATCACAAATTGGTATATTCATGGACAAGTTTGTGTTTTGCCATCTAATATAAACAGTAACACAGCCACATATCAGAATGTTGTTAAGCTATATGCTTCAAGTATTAGATCAGGGGAATAAATGGTTATACCTACTTTCTCAAGAATCAAAAGTCAAAACGGTCAAACTCTGGTATATCACAATTTTGTGGTTGCCAGCGGAACCCCTCATATGAGAAATCTGGTCTCTGATTTACTCTACATTCCCACATTGTTGATAACCACTGTTTACATCCAAAGCCAGAGTACAATGGTCTCCTTCTGTCTGAAATCCATCTACCCTTGGGGTAATTACAGACTGCAGAGATGATGGAATTCAAATTCAATCTGTTGGAATTTAATATAAATATAGATTGGATGCTAGGGTTAGGCTATCAACTTGCCTATATAAAGGCGCCTCATTTGTGCTCTCCAATATTTACACAATATATTCAAGGATTAATAATATTCCTTCAAATCCTGACATGACACGATCAATTAGTCTTTCATCCAGATACTTATTCATGCAGTGACATGTTCAAATGCTTATTATAATAATTCAAACAAAAAAGAAACTGAACCTACCCTTGCTTACCCTTGCTTCTTGTAATATTTTGACTGTATTGCATTTGAGGAGACTCCACTTATATAAAATCTATAGGCATTGCACTGTTGTTACCAAGTTGTTCTCTGGTTTCATTGTCTTTGATGGAGCTTGAAGATTTTCCTTCACCTTGTGTACGCTTTGCAGTTCCCAATGGATTATCTGGGGCTTCAGCTTGCAAGCCTAGGCAACGGTAGTATTATATAGAGAATATATTCTCCGCGAAGTCAAAAGTTTCAAATTCTGTGACGGAACTTGAAGAGCTTTCTTCACCTTTTGTCAGATTTTCAGTTTCCATTAGATTATTTGGGGCTTCATCAATCAATCCTAAGTCAACAAATGATAGCAATTTTAAATGGGTTAAGGTCCATTTTTGCCCCGGAAGTAACCGTAATGGAGCATTGAGTATCTGAAAATAATTTGAGGAGCATATTTGCCCCGGAAGTTTCCAAATCGTAGCGAAATTATCCTCACCATTTAAAACGTTACCTTGACCGTTAAATCATATTTTTTGACCCATCGATGCTGATGCGGCACTGTCTCCATGTACATGTCATCATTTTAAGGTCCATTTTTGCCCAGGAAGAAACCACCAAGGAGCGATTTTACCTCGGAAGTATCCAAATCGAAGTAAATTTGTCTAGACCGCTATTCAAAGTGAAGTTTAACTGTTAAATGACACGTGGCACTCCACATTGCCCCAAATAATCCATCTTATCATGCATCACATACATCACCACAAAGTCGTTTAAAAAATGAATTGTGATTGAAGATAATCAAACTTTGAAGATAATCAAAGACGTTCAATCACTCCAGAAAAGTAAGAACAAAAGAAAGATAAAACTCTCAGAACTGGACTAATGCAATTAACCAAGTTTTTCAGAATGAGCAATACAAAGAAATGAAACAGGATTACAATTAAAATGCCAAAAGTAATGCAAATAACAACTGAAATGAAGCTCGAATATAGGAGCTAAACGTTAGCAGAGCAGAAGGATACAGATAAGAGAAGAAGAATATTCAGAGAGAAAAGATAACTGCCAAGGAGCGAGAGAATTCTTTCTAACAAACTTCTTGCCAATCACTGGGTGTGCATCGTGTTTATTATATCCTTCACCTATTCACATAACGAGCTGGACATCCCGTGCGTTGCACGGGTAGCTATACGTAAAGATCATTTTACCTTTATATGAACATTTTCCTCTTAAACAAACTTGCCTCACTGTCAGCATAGCCAAATTTTTTCCCAGGCATAATCTAATAATACATTGTTCTTGATGGAACCTCCTGGAACATTCAGAATGCATACATCTTTTGACCAAAGAAGAAACATGCGTCAAAGAAAGGAATAATCTAGAATACAAAACAGAGCACCTCAAATTTCTGGCTGTAATCAGAACCGACACAAATGTAGTTCATGTGATAATTAATCATGCTTCACCATGCAAAGTATGTACAGCAAGCTATACAGCAATAATATAAAAGATAGCACCTTAAATTACAGAAAGTAAACAACACCTTATTGCTTCAACATGAACAGTACATAGAGCAAGATTACAAAAGATAGCACCTTAACTAATGCAATTAAACATTCATGAACACTTCTTGGTAAACGACGTTTGTTGTTTTGTTTACTTCTTGTTGTTCTGGACTTAACACAATTTTTAGGCCTTCCATGCTCCTAACTCTTGAAAGTGCTACATATAGTTGACCATGTGTGAAAACAGGTTTTGAGAGATATAGGCCCACTTTTTTCAGAGATTGTCCTTGGCTTTTGTTTATTGTCATTGCAAATGATAGTGTGATGGGGAATTGTCTCCTTTGCATCTTGAAAGGCCACCTTGAGTCAGATGGATTCATATCCATCCTATGTATGAGAACCTTCTCGTTTGGCTTAGACCCATTTAATGTCACTGCCTCAATTACCTTCCTTCCCACCTTCGTAACCCTTAAGCGAGTACCATTGCATAATCCTGCTTCTTGATCAATGTTCCTTAGCAACATTATTGGTACACCAACCTTGATCAAGAGCTTGTGAGGGGCCATTCCTGAGCATGATATGGTGTTCAGGAACTCTGTTGTGTATAAGTTGTCGATGGTATCACTTTCTGTTGACGACTTACAAACAGTGTCGCAACTAAGGAACTCATGACTGTCACCTGGTAGTAAAGAACACATATGATCATTGATGCGATTCACCATTTCAATTGTAGGAGCAAGGATAGCACGATCATTGAAGTATGTGTTGCATGACAAACATGTAAGAAGGTTGTCATATGTCCATTCAACAATGGATTGAACTGGATCACCATTGCAATCTATAAGCAACTCTTTAGGTATGTCAACCTCACTCACACCATCTACTGTTGTACCAAGCTTTCCGTCACCAACATCTAACAACCACTTTGAGAACCTCTCTATCTTCACATTAACATCTGGGTCATTGGAGGTGTTTAATCGCATGTTTTTGGTTAGGTGGTAAATCTTGCAATAATTCCATAGGTGTGAAGAATTAATGGAAGCATCAACAATGGTTGCTCTTGATGCTTTCGGTATAACAGGAAGGATTTGTCTGAAATCACTGCCCATGACAATACACTTTCCACCGAATGGAAGGTTTGAGTGCATAATATCCTGCAAAGTTCTATTGAATGCTTCCATACAGAACCGTTGAATCATCGGTGCTTCGTCCCATATAATTAGTGACGTTGCCCGTAGGAGATTTGCAAGAGGTGAGTTTTGCCGAACAGAACAAACAGAGAACTCTGTTATCTGTATAGGGATAGCAAAGCGAGAGTGTGCGGTCCTACCTCCGGGTAACAAAGTAGCTGCAATACCACTTGATGCAACAGTTAATACAATTTCTCCTTTTGCACGTAAAGATGATGCAAGTGCATTCCAGAGGAATGTTTTACCCGTACCTCCAAAACCATAAACAAAGAAGAATCCCCCGTTTTTTTCTTGAAGTGATTTCATGATACCTAGGTAAGCTTGACCTTGCTCATGATTAAGGGATTCTAGTAAAGAATCAGATTGGGCTTTTAGTGCATCCCTATCGTAATTGAGCTCTTGAACAATGAGATGGTTAGAAATATCAAAGCTAGCAAACTCCTCTGGTATAGGCATTGGGCTATAGTCACATAATGTCTTCCCATTTAAATGTAGCATCTCATTTATTTCCCGCAATGCTGCTTGCTCCTTAGCATTCAGAGTGATGGTCACACCTATGGAATATGTAAGACTTGAAGTCATTGGTTTGTAGACATGAAACCATGTGTAGAAAATTAATATAATAAATTGTAAACATTTAGTATTAATATAGCGTACCTGCACGTGAATGGTCGTTTCGTGGTATATATAGCATATCTTCGGACAGTATAGATGATGTTGCTTCCCAGACAACATGTGGACGATGTAATGATCCACATAACAACATCATGACGAATAGCTTTCTTAAGCATCTACCGGTTTCCCAGGTAGATGCCTCCTTGATTGCAGAGACAAACTCACAATCATCATCTAATAGGCCACGTGCAAAACATGCATCTCTGTAGGTCTCATAGATTATACCATCAACCATTTTTATGTCATCGTATGATTTTGGTCCTCGAACGTGCGTCAATAATATACGAAGATAATACAACTCTCCTGCTGACGGTGAAACATGAGCCATCCGACCAACTGAGAACCCTTTCTCTCTCAACTTCCATTCACGTTTCTCCTTTTGGTAAACATATTTGTTAGGGAACTCAGCGTAAGTCAATTTACAGGCATCAGTATTTTTGTCATTCATTTTCATCCAAGCAAGAAATTGTGATTCACATACTCGAGGCTTGTCCAATAAGTCAGAGATGTCTTCATTACCAGAATAAACAACATATTGCTGGTTCGGTAGGTGGAAGCTCAACCTTTCAACAGAAGGATGTCTGTGATGAATAGGGAAACCAAATACACGCCAAGAAGCCTCGCAAGAAGACACATATCTGCAATTTAAATATTGCTGCACCTCATCAAAAACTGCATGACCAGACCCATCTTTAATATTACTGAATAGCCCAACAACAACTCTGTCATGTCCTTTGCTTATGTACTTGAATAAGTACTTGATTGCTGTTGATTGGTTGCATTTTTCAATATTTATGTGAGCATGGAACATCTTCAGTAGAACAGGATTGTATGGAACAACGTACCTATTGTCCAAAGGGATACCTTTCAGCTCGATAGTTCTTCCATCATCCCTGCGCCTATATGTAGGGTAGCCATCGTCGTCTATGGTTGTTATGTTCACAAATTTCTTGGGGAAATACTTGGAACATTGTTTATCTTTCATGCACCGCGCATTAGGCTTGTCCCGACCACATGGTCCATGAATCATGAACTTGCGCACCAACTCATGCAACTCTGGGTCTGATTCCTTATCTGGAATCTCAGCTGAAATGATTCGATCGATTGTCGCAGGTTCTGATATCTTATGATTTTGTTCTAAGAATAGAAGAATATGAGCATGTGGGAGGCCTCTTTTCTGGAATTCAATTGTGTAAATCTCTGTGTAACAATGCAAGACATCATATTGATCACAAATATGTAACGTTTTAACTCAACTAAATAAACCATATGATCACGCTTGAATTTATAGGAAAAGCACAATATAGAAACACATTTAATAGTTGCTTTAAGTAAGGAACAAAGATGTCATAAATGTCTAATTAATATGGCATGTATGTGTAATATATGTAATTGACAACGTAAATACAGGTACCTGCTCTAACTTTTCCGAAGATGTGGCCTTTCTTCAATTGCTTCATTAATGTGCGCAACTTAATATGGAATAAACGTGACAAAACTTGGGGGCAATCTGATGGATTGATGTTTAACTTGGTGCAAAGACGAGTGACTTCAAGCCATGCCGGATTGCAAGTGAAGGTAATAAAAAGATCCGGATATCCGATAGTACGACAAATAGCCATTGCATCTTGGTAATTGCCTATCATATATCTGGCCCCTCCTGTAAAGGAGCCTGGAAGTACAATACGCTTACCAGTATACTGAGCATTTGTTTCTCCATTAATAACAGCATCTGATAGGCCTTTATAGAGATCTGCACGCAATTCCTTCTGGTGTGTGCGATACCATAGTAACCGCTGTGACTCAAGCATTGTGTATACATCTACTATAAATTGCTGCAACAATCTCGAAGCATGGAGCAGTGTGGACATCTCATTATGTCTGAGCATTAGCTTATAGCTGAGATATTCATGTATGCTGACTCTCTTCCTTGTCTTTGTCACCATCAACGTCTCTTCCCGATGTTGGACGTCATCTCTGTATCCATCCTCACCATATGGGAAAAGTAACGGATATTGCAATGGCAAGTAAGAAGCGTGCAATTCATTAATACGCTGCAGAGAGCCAGAATATGTCTCAATGATAATATCTCGCTGGTGGAAATCCCTGTCAATGTCACCCACAATTAAAGCCGTAACTTCAGATGCAGTAGGGAGATTGTAAGTACGCCCATCGTGTTGCCTACTTACCAGCAAGACCATCTTTAATGATGGTTTGTCTTGTGCAGATAGCATTTGGGCAACAACTCGAAATTGTCTTACAAAAGGATTTACCTCATCTAATTGCTTCTTCAACAATTCAACAATACTCGTATCTAAGCTGTCATCCTTTTGTTGTTTGCTGCAATGGTATACATATAAGTAGTGCTAATGATAACAAATGAGCTATGGTATTATTAAATGATATTTATCATGTGCTATTTTACATGAATTACCTCACAGCAGAAATCCTGTTCCTCACTTCGTTATCGGTATCATGGATGTATAATTGGGAAAACACGGGCTTTGCTCCCTCAGGTGGCATAAGGTTGCCGATAGTATGATAATTCATACCCGATAGCACGAATGTGTACGGACCGCCGCCATTATTAATTGCATGATTAATTTTCCCTCCCATTGAAGTAAAAGAGAACATGTTGTTGTATTGTCTGATGTTCTCATAAAATTTCTTTGATTGTTCCGTCTCTTTTTCGAAAAACAATTTCTTCAAGAAAGGAGGAGGGACTTTACAGGGGGGCAAAACAACCTTGCCTTTTAAGCAACACATTGAAAAAAGAGTGACATGCTTCTGCTTCCTATCCTTTTTTACCCTTTCATTGAACCACATCTGTGCATGACAATATCTGCATTCATGGATGGGGTCACCTTCATCTATACATTACAGATTAAATTATAAAGTATCAGCTTCATTTTTCTTACAAAATAAATAAGTTCGTAGATCAAATTATAGTATTCAGTACCTATGTAAACCACCTGACCCTGAGATAGTTTTCTGCGAGAAATTGATTTGTTTTTTTCATGTTCTATGACAGAAGTATGTGGAAATTCCTCTGTTCAGACACAAATGTAATTAAAATGGTTAAACATTTCTATAGATTAATATCAATAGTAGTACTGAAAGAACAAAGGCGCACAAACGAAGAGGACATGTGTTATTAAAAGCACCTTCGTTTTGTCCATCTTGATCACTTTCAGAATCACTATCTAAAACTTGCTCACACTGCAGGTTAAAGTCAACGTTCCTGTAATGTTCTTCTTGTTAGACCAAAGTGTTGACAGCCACAACTGATTTGATTTTATATAACATGGTTGGTATACATTTATCTATTTTATAATATAAACACATAACAAATTGATATTAAAACGAAGGTAGTAGAAAAGAACTCCTTCATAAACCTGCTTCTGGTAATGCTGATAGTCCAGTGACATCTAGAACTGTTGTATTTGCTTTATTGGAAGACCCCTTATTTGCTTTTCTGATCCTTCTCGGTGGTATGCTATTTTCTATGTTCTCCAAGCCACACCACCTTGCACTCCTTCTCTTGCAGACAGGAGTGGGAACATTCTCGAACGTATTTTCTAAAGAGTGGCATATTGTTTTCTAAAGAGTGGGAACACTCGTTACCCCCCCTTTTTTTAAGACAGTTTTTCATACCTCAAAAATTATATTTCTCCTATACTTTATAAATTGATCAACCAATATGGATATGGACCATGGGGCTTTTAATCCATTAAAAATTATGGGCCCAGTATTATTGCAAAGGTTAATTCCCAAATAATTGATATGGTCTGGACGGTTTTTCATACATTTAAAATTATATTCTTCATGTGCCTTATAAATTGATCAACAAATGGATATGGATTGTGGGCTTCAAGTCCATTATTTCTATCAAAGACCTATTATAGAATTTTGTTACAGGATTGGGTTGCTAGCATGGTTATGTATAGGTGTTTTCCTAATTTTTGTCGCCTACCCGTTAATAGTGCAACCCATTAACTCACCTTCTAGAATTCACTTATTTTTTCTGGCTGCCCCTTTGTTTTCTCCATATTTCTCGCATTAAAAATCAGCAACTCTAAAAATTATGGGCCCAGTTTTTCTGGCATTTATAGGTTTTGCAAGCTTGGCTACCCATTAACAGTGCAGCCCATTTTATGCACCAAATTGTTTCTCTTAATCGATCGATTGAAGATTTAGGAAGAATAACACAAAAAACAGAGACTATATGAACACAACACCACAAAACAAACGAAGTACAGCGATTAAGTTCATATAGAATAACTCAATTGAAAAGAAGGGAAAAGTGATCTTGTCTTCAACTCTCTACATATTCAATCATCTGGTGCTTGAGCTTCTGAACTTCTGGAATAGGTGGATCGATATCCACAGTTGTGGCATCACTGTAAGAAGAAACACTCGGAATACCTGGTCATACGTGAGATTTTAAATAAGCATCCAATCAAGTATAGATTGATGGTTATGTGTAATATCCACAGTTGTTGGTATGAATCTCTTACCTAAGGGTTCGCATGATCGAACATATCTCACGTGTACGAACACAGGGTCATCACCATTCAACGCATCGCGCAATATCTTCTCATAAGCTTCAACACATGATCCACGAAGAAAGCACCCAACCTCATCTCTAGGCCACCCCATTCCTTTCTTGTGGGTCTCGAGAACCACACGCAAAACGTTTTCCCAGTAGCCCATGTGCTTATCTTTTGTTACAGGTGAAATGTGTTTGACAAAGCCCAGAACATCTGTTAATGAAGAAGAACAGATGCATATGATAAAGTCAGTCATAGCAGAAAAGTTTATACAAAAAGCGAATGATTGTCGGTCAGCGAAGATATTAGAAAAAAAATCTCGAACTGAACTAATACGGGTAGATACCAAAGAAGCCTTCGTCAAGCTTCATGCACCAAGGGACCTCTGAAACTGTCTTAAGGTTATAAGGTAGAGGTGGAAAAGCTCCATATGAATCCATTAAAATGGTATCTTCGTGGAACTGGAGGTGGTAGTGTTCATGGATTCCTTGCCCACCAATGTCCACGAAAGGATTCACGACCTCATAAACAGCACCTGGATGTATCAGCCACATCAGACGGTCCCTTGCAGCTTCGGTCATGAGTTTTGCTAGCATCCTAGTCCCCTGTTTCGCAACAATAGTCATGTTTAAAAAAATGACGCAGTTCAGAGAACGTGCAAAGATATATGTAAAAAATACCAATAATATAACGACGGTGCTCACCCGTTCATCATAAACAACGACGTCGACTGAAACAACTTCCTTCATTGGTCGTGAGTCAGGGCCGACCAAGTTTATTCTCTCCCTGCTAAAAGATCGGTCAAGCTTAACCGTAACTTTGAACATTGGGAAGCCAGGGTGTACTTGATCAAGGAAAGTAGGCTGCAACTCTTCCATTGGCAACGGAATGAGGCAACTATGAACCACTAATCATGGAATCGGAACACGTTTATTTATAGGAGGTAAGGGAGGTAGATGGGCAGGGAGCTAATAAATGGGAAATTTATGATCGGCCAACTACATTGAAGTGAGGAGTTATTATATAGACAAGTGAGACCCTTCTGTTGAATAGCCGTAATTGAAATAAGGGAGAGGATGATTTAAGATTCAAAATTTGAAATTGTTAACACAGAGGCTTGGGCCCACATATTTGAATTTGAATTTCAAACAAAGGGATTACGGAGCCCAATGGTGGGCTATGCGGCTCAATGAACAGTTATTTCAGTCAGGAGCTGACCAATTTAATCGGCTCCATGTGTAGAATGCTTCAATGAGTTTAGGCGGGAAGGAACAGTATCTTATTTGAAATAGATTTCCACTGAAGCTTATGTTCACGCTGACCACACCTCATTCCTCCAAAACGAGCATCTTCAACTTGGGCTAAATTAACAATTTGCGTTGGGCTTTCTGCAACAAGCCCAGCAACTAACCCCTCTTCAGGTAACATCTTACATCGTTACATTGCCTCATCCATCGTCAGAAGTTGGGTAAGCAACCCGAAAAGCATCGAGAGGAACCCAAGAAGGTGGACTAGCGTCATCCCACTGAACCAAGAGCTGCAACAGCTGGCAGCCCCTAACAGGCACACAACGCACCTTCAAAACAAAGACGTGCTGAATCCAAGGACCTTCTTCGCTTGTCTGCAGCGGCAGAGGTAAAGCGGATTCCTGGGGCATCCCATGACATTTCTTGAGAAAAGAAACATGAAATACCAAGTGGACTTGGCAGAGGGTGGCAACTCCAATTTGTCAGATACAGAGCCCACCTTAGCAAGCACACGGAAAAGGGCCCAAAATACCTCATACCCAATTTCTGGTTACGACGAAGAGTGAGCGAAACTTGACGGTAAGGCTGCTAATATCGAAGTATAACTCAATACTAGGGGCGTCCATGTCTTCTCGTTTCAGGCCCTCCCGTCCCGGTCCCAAAAAATTTAATCCCAGAATTTCCCATCCCGGAAAGTCCGGGGACGGGATCTGGAAAAGGGGCCGGGATTCCCAGTCCCGGATATATATAGAATCTATATAGTGTGTCCAACTCCAACCAGGAGGCTAGTACATTTTATAAAAAAAAACCCCACCCCACCTAGTTAAGCCCAAGCCCATAGCATTTGTAGCCCAAACCCTATTTTTCTCATGCTTATGTGCCTTCATGACAAACCCAACCCATAATGCATTTTTTTTAATTCAATTATCTTCTTCTCCCAGCACCAGCCCCACGTGGCTTTAATTAATTGAGCTTGAACCTGTGAACCTTATCTTCTTCTCCCAGCAGTCCAGCACCAGCCCCACGTAACTCCTTATTCATGACAAACCCAACCCATAATTCATTTTTTTAATTCAATTATCTTCTTCTCCCAGCACCAGCCCCATGTGGCTTTAATTGATTGAGCTTGAACCTACAGTGTCCTACCTACTATTCATAATTAAACCGCTAACAAATAATTCTAATCATATTTACCTTACTAAGGGCCTGTTTGGGTAGTTTAGAATAGCTTCTGGATAATAGCTTCTGAAAAAAAAGCTGATTTTGAAAAAGCTGAAAAAATAGCTTTTGATGAATGAGAGTGTTTGGATGGTTGTTGTGAGAATAGCTTTTTTTATGTGTAAATTACTAAAAAGGACATAAGTTTAATGTGTTGGGAAAGAGAGAGAATAAGGGCATTTTAGGTATTTCAATATGACATGTGTAATGATGGTATTTTTGTCTCGTACTTCGCGTAAAAGCTGAAAAAAGTAGTTGCCTGTTTGGATTAGCTTTTAGAGAATAGCTTCTGGGGAAAAAGTTGAAAAAAGCTTATGTTTAGAAAAAATAGCTTTTGTAAAAATGAGAGTGTTTGGATGGTTGCTATGAGAATAGCTTTTTCTATGTAAATTACTAAAAAGGACATAAGTTTAATGTGTTGGGAAAGAGAGAGAATAAGGGCATTTTATGTATTTCAATATGACATGTGTAATTATAGCTTTTTTTACCTCGTACTTTGTGTAAAATGGGAAAATTGTAGCTTATTCAAAACCTAGGTTTTGGTGGCCAAAACCTAGGTTTCCAATCCAAAATAGCTTTTCACATTTTTTCAAGTGTTTGGGTTACCTTTTTTAAAACCTAGGTTTTGAGTCCAAACCTAGGTTTATAAAAAAAAAGTGTTTGGCTGCCATTTTTTAAAACCTAGGTTTGGGTGAAAAAATTGCTTTTTTTCCCTCACCCAAACAGGCACTAACTATGATAGGAAAAAGGGTTTTTCATCCATTTACAACAATAGCCCTATCATAGCTAGAAAAAGATTTACCTAATATTTAAAAGAGTATCCATGATAGAAAAGTAAGACCTTATTACAATACAGACTATCATGGATAATAAAAACACTAACCAACTGTAACATCCTACCTACTAAACAATAATTAACCTCTTAAATCACTTACAATTCACATAGTACACATAACAAATCAAATGACATAATATTAATTGTCATGATTCATGGACATCTAACCATGTTAGAAAAATGATTCTCCTAACATGGTTAGGAAAAGAATTTAATCTAAGGCATAAAGTGGATAACCATGTTAGAGAGGGGCCCATTTAACATGGTTATAAAAATACAATCAATCATAATCAAATTATCCGTTAATTATTGCTTATAACCATGTTAGAAAAGGGGTTTTCCCTAACATGGTTAATAATCCTATACCTATAATACCAACAATGATATAAGCAAGTATTTAATATAACCATGTTAGAAAGGACCGATCTAACATGGTTATTTAACAAGATCTATGCAATAATCATTCAAGAATATTAATTGGCCTCTGGTTTATACCCATTAATATACTAATTTGGCCCACAATTCCATAATCACATCATAATATGGCAGCAAGCATGTAGTCTACCTCAATCACATTAAAAAGCCGTAAAAGTATCAGCGACAAAAAGATCCAACAACATTCAATAACTAAATCTATAATGCATAACCAATACAGTCATCCAACATTCTGATCAATTCAACAAAAGCATGCGGAAGCGTATGCAGCCTAATCAAATGGCAATATACATCCCAAAATAATACGCCGAATGACTCACTGGTTCAGTGTGGGCCGGTCGGCCCCTTCCCCTTCGTCGCTGTCCACCGTGGTGCATGATCACCTGCAAAAATGTCAACAATAACAGGGTAAGACAAATTTTCTCAGTAACCACAACACACCAATGTTTTAAAAGCCGGACCAGATGTCGAGCCGAAAAGTTTAGCGGGTCATGGTTCAAACGGTTGGATCGGTTAGATTGTTCGGCTGGACCGGACATATAATAATTAATAAAATTAACATAATATTAAATTTATTATAATAATTAATGACAAATTATAAATGTATTTTAAATTCTCCCATGTCCTTTCCAGTCATACTATTTTTTTTCCATTGATTTTTAGTCATACGTGGTACATCATTCTTGCTTTTAACTTTTGTACCCTCCTTGCTCTCATCACCGTCCATCATGGTTTTCCAAATTCAAGAAGAAAAAAATCCTCCCTACAAACATTGTTTCTCAGCCCTTCATTTGTTCTCTCTTTATACTTATCACCATCCGATCATGGTTTTGAGAATCTCAAGATAAAATATCTTCTTCCACATAGCTTCTCACTTGTTCTCTTTCTTAAATGTTTTTGGTTCCCAATAACTATAGCCCAGGCCCTCTCTGTCTTCTTCGCTCCTTTGTCCTCTCATGCCTCTCTCATCTTTTTTCTAACATTTCTTCCTCCCTATTATTTTGTTAAGCTTCTATCTGTGCGAGATTCAGATTTTTCGAACATAAAAAAGGGACTAGAGATGCATATGTGAAATCATAAGAGACAAACTGTAAAGTAAGCGTTGTGCACCAGTAATAGCAGCTTCGGTGGAAGTTGAAAGTGGATTCTGGAGGCGGAAGTTTAGATGAGAGTATAACCGGACGGCTTTTACAAACTCTCTCTGGTTCCCGGCTTTTAAGCGGTTGACGGCTTAAAAACGGCTAGATGACGGCCAAACGCAGCCTAACCTCCAGAACGGATTTTCCATCTGAACCAAGCCGGTGAAACTTCCGGTTGACGGTTAGACCGGCCGGACCATTTGGTCCGGTCCGGCTTTCCAAACATTGCAACACACCTCATTATAAAAGTGAGAGTAGATTAGCAAAGCGCCTAAAGGGTACCACATTCAAATTCTTTAGTCAACTCAGAATAGAGCTATGTATATATAACCATATTACCATCTACATTCCAATCTGCAACAAGATCATGTTATCACAAAAATAAAAGTTCTAAAGTAAATAAGGAAAAAATAAACATGATGCAATATGATGCCCCTGTCTATAATCAGGATGTCATTTTCCCCTCTGTCTATAATCAGAATGGGGATTCCTCCTGTCTATAATCAGGATGAGGCTCTCCTTGTTCATGATCAAGGAGGTGGTCTCTGTCTATAATCAGAATGACCAATACAATTAACTGCTCGGTTGATCAGCTGAGAGTTACATCGCGCGATGGTACTTTTAAATGTCGTGCAACAACAACAAAAACCATTATCTGCAGTAAGTCATAATCATCACCATCACAACTAACCAAGGTATACATATAATATCTATATATATATCAAAATCCGGTAATTCCTAATCATCCTCATCACCACCAGCCAGCATACTACGTATAATAAATCAAACTTATTTATATGAAAATAATTGTCGTTCAAAGGTACCCAATAGTCTATTTGATAGTAAAATACTTCGAAATTTTATATTGAATTATAGTGAATACATACATATATATAAAGGGATTTTTAAAATCCCAACTAACATCACCCACAATGATATATCAAGATGAGAGTGATTACCTACACGGATCCAAACAATAAATATACTCAACTCAACTATGGTTGTCCTTGAGCTTTGCTCAACTCTCTGATGTCTACAACCATACAAACAACAATAATTGGTCACGACACATTACGAGTGACATTTGACCTTAGCACTAGGGGCCTAATCCATAAGATTCACAATGAAGCAATCAAATACAACAAAATTGATTAACTTAATCAAGATAAGGCCACAACTACGTTACTACCATCCATTAAATTCTAAACTTTCCCCATTTAATTCAAACATCCAAATTTCACCAAATTCCCAATTCAAGCCTAAAGGGATCTCTTTCATTAATGACTCAAATCATTTATCCTACCATTACCTAATTACATCCTCAATTCGATACCTACACCAATCCAACCAAATTAACCTCATCAATATTATCATTGGGCATAAACTAGCCCACCCTCAAATCCATTAACCAACTCCAACATCAAAATTGCAGAGTTACATAATAACTTTCCAAATCATTCAAAACTTTAACCATCACAATTTTCCCAAGAACAATTCCAATCAAATCCAGCGATTCAAGATCATTATATGACTTTAATAAACATCTAATAATTCCCAATTCCTCCATAAACATATCATATCATCAAAACCCCCAAATTACAAAACTTCCAAAATCCGACAATTCTAAATAATTAGATAAACTTCAAACGAGCCCAAATCTCTTCAGGAAACTATAAATTCAACACCCAAACTTCAATTTATTAAACTTAGAGCTCCCAAAAACCCCCACTTAGACAAAACCCTAATTTTCAAACGAAGTTAATCCAAGAAATTAAGGACATAGGAAGGTAGATGAGGCTTACGGGAGTTCGAAAATGTACTTAGTTGGCCGAAGAACCACCGTCACCGGAACCGGTGAGCCCAAGAATATTCGGCGAACTTGCTTTGAGAACTCCTCCAACAACCACGAATCGGCCCAGAAAAAGATGGAATAGTGGTGTAGGAAGTAGGAGAGGAATAATGGTGGCGGTGGGTGGTGATTTTCTGGTGAGTTTCGCCGAAAAACTCGCCACCCCTGTGGTGTTCTACGGCGGCAGAGAGAGGAAAAAAGAGAGGGAGAGAGGATGAAGCTTAGGGAGGAGGGAGGAGGAGAGGGAAGAAGGGGATCTGGCCGGCGTGACTCGCCGGCACGGCAGCGTGAAGGCGGAGGGGGAAGAGGCAAGGAACGAGGGACGAAGGAATAAGGGAGAAGACAAGAGAGAGAGAGAGAGAGAGAGCCACAGGAACGCAAGGGAGCAGGGGAAAAGAAGGAAGAGAAAGAAAAAGAAAGAAAGAAAGAAAAAGGAAAAAGAAAATAGAGTGGGGTATGAAAATTAAACTACTAGGCCCCAAATCTCTCAAATAAGATATTTTCTTCCACTCTAAAATTTCCTTTTCCTCACCAAAAATTTTCCCTAATAATCTTGAACTATTCCTCTTTCACAATATCTTCATTTAAGTAAAAAATATAACTTCCCCGATTTATTTTTCCTTAAAATAAGGGATAAACCAGACTTCAAAAATCCTCAAAAACACCTTAGAATTCCTCAAATATTCCAATTATCCAAAATTTTCCCATAATTAATTTCCTAACCACCCCACTAATCCTCAATAATTTTCTAGGATGTTACAGAACTTGTGAACCTTATCCCCCCACGTGACTCCTTATTCTTGAATCTGAACCTTTAGTTAAAAAAAACTAAACCTCCTTCCCCCAAAATTTTTCCCCTCGAAGCCGGTAAGGTAGAGAAAGTGAGAGGCGGTGATGAAGGATGCAACCATTGGTGATGGTCAGCGGGCGGCTGCAATGGTAGCGTCTATCCATCCTCAAATATCGGTAGTGTAAACTCTCTCCTATGCTGTTCTACTTTTTCTGCTTCCTTCAACTTACTCGATCTATTAGTAGAGTGAAAGAAGAGAGGAGGAAGTGGTGGAAATTGGTGAGACGAAGGGAGGTAGACGTTGGATTGTTGGAATGATAAATGAGGATTATTGTTCTCTTTTTTCGGGGAAATCCTAGTCTCAGTCCCGGGATTTCCCGGTCCCATTAGTACTGGGAAATCCCGGGACCGGGACTCAATGTCAGTCCCGGCCTCCATCGGGGACAGGATCCGGGAATGACCATTCCTAGTCCCGGTCTTGGGTTTGGACAGCCCTACTCAATACGTCGTTTATCCGCATTGCGCTTCATCCTGAACTGGGCCTTAGACAAATGAGTCTTCAGCCTTTGCAACAGTACATCTCTCTCTTGTAACAACAGCAGAACATCATAAGGAGTATCGGAAGATTCATTGGCTGAAATCAAACGGGGCAGTTTGCGCCCATACACAGCTTAAAATGGAGTTATGCCGATAGACTCATGCAAGCAGGGGAGAGCAACGGGCGGGTACGGGTGGCCCGTGGGTGCACCCGTTACCCGCCCGTTTATCTTACACGGGTACGGGCTCACCCGTACCCGTGCTCAAACCCATTTAGCCCGTAACTAAACGGGGCTGAACGGGTACGGGTTATACGGGCAGGTTCCCAGGGAACCCGTCAGTATATCCTTATTTTTTAAAAAACAAATAAGCAAATCAAAAGGATTTTTGGCAGCAACATGGATACATCATATGCAATTAGCAAACCCTCTAAGGAACGAAAAAAAATCAGATCTAGAGAAGAGAAGCAAAGCACCACAACAGATCTAGAGAAGAAGAAAAGACAGAGCACCATGAAACACCTTCACAATCATAGCCATTTAACATATCTGAAAGGCTGAAGAATGATGATAAATATGGTAGATAATAGATCAGAAAGAAGAAGAAGAAGGAAAAAAAGAAGAAGACCGATTTGGTTTTTGAAAAAAAAACCAAGAAGAAGATGAAGAAGGTTGGTGTGAACGCTGAGCAGAGTTAGAAAAAGAAGGGGTGGAGTAGAGGGGTATATGCTTTGAAGAAAAAAGAAGAAGATCGATTTGGTTTTTGGAAGGAAAAAAAGAAGATGAAGAAGGTTGGTGTGGTGGCTGCGCAGGAAAAAAAAGAAGATGAAGAAGGTTGGTGTGGTAGCTGCACAGGAAAAAGAAGAAGAAGAAGATGATGAAGGTTGGTGGTGTGGTGGCTACGAAGAAAAAAGAAGAAAAAGAAGTGAAGTGGCTGCGCATTGTCGAGGGATAGGGTTTGGCTTAAGTGAAAAGGGTGTGGAGGTAATTTTAATTAAAAAATCAAAAGGTTGTTAATTTATTTAAAAAGGGAAAAGATGGCATGAGAGGAGAATTGAACCCTGCATGTGGGAGCCAATTGCAAGCACCCTCACCATTGAACCAATTGTGACTTATATGAGGGTATGTGTAAGATTATATATCTATAGTAAAGGCAAACTCTTAATTTTTAAAAAAAATATTTATACGGGCGGGTACGGGTGGCCCATGGGTAAACCTGTACCCGTGCCCATATATTTAAAAAAGGGCGGGGCCCGCCCGTTTACTTCACGAGCCCAAAACAGACGGGCCAGAACGGGTAAATATGCGGGCTTAGCGAGCGGGCCCCGCGGGTGGCGGGCCCTTTGCTCACCCCTACATGCAAGGAGGTGCTATACCAATCTCTGCCCAAGGTAACAAAGAAAGCCAAGCTGTCGACCTATCATGAATGAAACAATGGAGGTACATTTCCAAAAACTTGTTCAAAACCTCACTATGGCCATCCTATTGGGAGTGATACGCAGAACTCATAGCAAGGGTTGTGCCCTGTAACTTGAATAAATGTTGCCAAAAGTTGCTCGTGAATACCTTATCCCGATCTGACACAATGGACTTTGGAATGCCATGGAGCTTAACAACATTCTAAATGAATACTTCAGTGACAGACGAAGCTGAGAAATTAGCTTTTAAGGGGGCGAAATGGCCATTTTTGGACAATCTATCCACTACAACCATAATCATAGTGTAGCCCCTAGAATTGGGCAATCCGATAATAAAATCCATAGCTAAATCCTCCCAATATGTTTGAGGTATGGGAAGAGGGTATAATAGGCCCGCCGGTAAGGTTTGGGATGCCTTAGCCCTCTGATAAATATCGCATGTTTGAACAAACTGATGCACATCATCACGAATTTTAACCCAGAAAAATCGCCGAGCTACTCGAACCAGAGTTTTGAGAAACCCAGCATGACCATCCACTGGTGAGAAAGAAGGAAGAACAACACGGTCTTAAAGAAAAGTAAGCCACGATTATCATGGTAATGATATACCTTAGGATCCTGTTGTTCCAACTAGGCCTTAATGTGCTGGATGTCAGGGTCCTGCAATTGGGCCTCTGCAATCTCAATGGCCCAAGAAAAGATGGGTACTGTGCAAGCCATGTAATAACTGTGAGAGAGTGCATCAACAGCTGCATTAGTGTGGCCTGGCTTGTACTCAATGGTAAAGTTGTAGCCCAATAGCTTGGGTAACCAAGCTTGTTGTTTAGATGTTTGTACCGTCTGATTAGTCAAGTGCCGAAGACTCTGATAATCTGTCTTAATCACACAAGGGTGACCCGCCAAATAATGGCGAAATTTAGCCACTGCCTTAGTAATAGCTTACATCTCCCGAACATAAACCAACTTGTTCTGCATCCTAGGAGACAATTTCTTGGAGAAAAAAGCAATAGGATGCCATTTTTTACTCAAAACAACTCCAATACCTAAAACCAGAAGCATCAGCCTCAACTTCAAACGGCTGAGAAAAATCAGGAAGTATTAAAACAAGGGCTTGTGTCAGAGCTACCTTCAGAGCAGTAAAAGCCAGCTGAGCTTCATCAAACCAAGCAGTCAAGAGAGCTGCAATATTAGCATAACCTCGAATGAATCTTCAGTAATAACCCGTTAAGCCTAAAAATCCTCAAAGTTGGGAAACTGAAGACGAAACTAGCAAATCGAGAATGGCTTGAACCTTGATTGGGTTCATCTCTATAGTTGGGCTGAGACAGTATGCCCCAAATAATCCACTTTAGTCAAACCAAAGGAATACTTGCTTAACTTAGTGAAAAGTGTATTGTATCGGAACAGTTGCAAAACTTGGACAAATGGGATAAATGAATACTCTAGTCCTTACTGTAAATCAAAATATCATAAAAAAACAAGGACAAACTTACGCAGATAAGGTCGAAAGACATCATTCATCACTGCTTGAAACGTCGCCGGAGCGTTTGTAAGGCCAAAAAGCATTACTAATCATTCATAGTGGCCATAGTGTGTCCAAAAAGCAGTCTTGTATTGATCTTCCTATCGAATTCTGATTTGATGATAACCACAATGTAAACCCAGCTTAGAGAAAAATTCATCACCAAAAAGCTCATCTAAAAGCTCGTCCACAATAGGAAGGGGAAATGAACCCTTAATAGTGACGGCATTTAGAGCTCCGTAATCAGTGCGGAACCGCTAAGATCCATCTTTCTTTCATACCAATAACATAGGGGCAAAAAAATGACTAGTGCTTGGAGTAATAATCCCTTCCTTGAGCATTTCCTCAACCATCACCTCTATTTGTTGTTTCTGAGGAAAAGGGTACCTGTAAAGGCGCACCTTCACAGGGGTTGTATTATCTTGCAAATTAATCTGGTGCTCATGTGTCCTCCGAGGTGGCAGACCCTTGGGTATGCCGAACACCATCAAAAATTCCTAGAGAAAAGATAGAATGTCCTCAAGCATATTAGGAGTAAAAGTCAAAGAATTAAATTCCAATTTGGCAGCACAATAAGCTAAAGTAAAAATCTCAGCCACACTATTAGTAGCCACAAAACAACGCAAATAGTTGAAATGAACCATAGAAGGTGCAAAAGAATGATCCCCAGTAAGAGTGAAAAACATGTCATCCTTGTAAATCCGAAGAGTAGAGGTACTATAATCCGACACATGAGGACTTAAAGACGCTAACCACGACGCCCCCAAAACCACATCAGAGCCAGAAATAGGAGCGACAAATGCATCAATGGGTATGCCATGGCCACATATCTTGAGTGAAATCCCATTGACCACACCCTCGCCCATGAGATAGTTTCCATCACCTACCATCACCCGAAAACGAGGAGCTGGTTCTACCAACAAACTGAGGTGATGAGCTATACGAGGCTGAATAAAATTATCAGAGCTCCCACCATCAAGAAGGACGCTCACCAATGTACCCAAAATAGTGTTAGCTAACTGAATAGTACAGTGCCCATTAACCCGATGGAACGCCTGGAGAGACAAATGATAAAGTACGACCGAATCATCCAAAGGAGATGAGGACACATCACCAGGGGAAGGGTTGAGTTCAAGCTCCTCGAAATCTACCAACATCATCATGAAATTCTTGTTGGCACACTTATAAGTAACTGAAAACTTCTCATCTAGTTGTAGCAAAGGCCCTTGTCCAGTCGTAGTTGGATTCCAGCCGCCGTCAATCGCCAGACCTAGGGCATTGGTTTCATGGCTGAAGTGGGTAAGAGTGGTGGAGAGGCTGACTTACTAAGTGAAGTAATCACAGAAGCAATGCCCCCTGGAGAAAAAGAATAGGGTTCAGAATAAGTAAAAGAGCCTGATGAATCCCCTTTGCCTTTAGGCCCAAACCCAAACTTCAGCCCAATTTCATCATACAATTTTGCAAGAGCCATAGCCCTTTGTAAACACTCAGGTTCTTAGGCCAACACATCATTTCTAATCTCATCTTTGAGCCCACTAACAATCCATTGAAGCATTATCAGATAAGCCTTCAACCCTATTAGCAACAGTTTAAAGGCAGTACGGTATTGGACCACAAAAGAAGTTTGGCCCAATTTAAAAAGCCGTGATTTAGGATTTTCATAACGCGTCGGCCCATATTAAGCTTCCACCACCTTCGTGAGTGCCAACCATGTAGGAATCTAATGATTTCTCTACATAATCTAAAACCAAGGCACCACATCCCCTTCAAAGTGCACAGAAGCAAGAACAATTTTCTGAGAATCAGAAGTATCATAAAAAGAAAAATATTGTTTTGCTTTAAAAATCCAATTCAAAGGGTCAAAACCATCAAATCTAGGAAAATAAAGCTTAACACGAGGAGTATTAGCATGAGTAAAGGAAGAAGAGCCAGGTTCAAAAGATGGATGAACGTGACATTTTCCAATGGAAAAAGACTGAAAAATAGAGTCCAAGAGTTTATTAAGACCCTCCAAAGAATGATTAAGATTGCCCACAGATAGTTTAACACGTTCCATCCATTTGGAATTCTCCAAATCCAACTTAAGGAAATCACCCTCAAGACAATGAAGTGTTTGACGAACCGCTTCATCCTGCCTGTTGCTTACTTCCTGTAATATTTTAAGCTCAGTAGCCACATCATTCAATCTAGTATGATCCGGCATTAAAGGTGAATGAAAGCACCAATGAAACAGAGTCTATGCATATTAAATCAATTAGTCCAGAAAAGTGAGAACAAAAGAAAGATAAAACTCTCAGAATTTGACTAATGCAATTAACCAAATTTCTCAGAATGAGCAATACAAAGAAATGAAACAGGATTACAATTAAATTGCAAAAAGTAATGCAAATAACAACTGAAATGAAGCTCAAATACAGGAGCTAAACAATAGCAGAGCAAAGGGATACAGATCAGAGATGAAGAATATTCAGAGAGATAAGAAAACTACCAGAGAAAGAAAGAGAATTCTTTCTAACAAAATTCTTGCCAATCATTGGGTGCGCATCGTGTTTATATCCTTCACCTATTCACGTAATTTACATGGAAGCGTTCACACTGACCACGCCACATTCCTCCAAAATGCGCATCTTCAACTTAGGCTGAATCACCAATTTACGTTGGGCTTTCTGCAACAGGCCCAGCAACTAACCCCTCTTCAGGTAACATCGTTACAGTAGCACAGTAAGTTACTGTTCTATATTTATATTAATATGCTCTTATGCTACATTTATGCTAATTATACCGAGAAATGATATATATTGACGTGGAAGTCTAATTGGGGCAAAACCTAAAATTCAAACCAAGAAAGGCTGGAAATCGCATCCTTGAGCTAGAAATTAGGAAGTGTAATACGTAATGTAAACTAGAAGCCTATGTACAATTAAGAGAAGCTTGAACTATTCCAGAATTTTATTTGTAGAGTCTTGAATCCCTGATCATTTCGTTGGTGGCTGAGTTGAACGTGAATTCACTTTCGCAATTAAATCGTAGATCGATCCATTGCATGCTTACAAGTGGAAAAAGTTTGAGGCAGAAGGAGAAGAATGAAATGTACCTTATTGGATCAGATAGAGAGGTAGGGATAAATCTTGGTCATGCAGTGAAATGATGAATTGTTTCATCCTCTGAATTTGCATAAACTTTGATGATTGAAGAATTAGTTGCCTCACAGGTAATGCACGAAAGAATTCGGATGTGATCACTATTCTCGTATTTAATTAATTATAATATTTTACCTTGGATTAGATAGATCAGTTTTTCGTTATTTAACCCTCTTAAGGTTTGAGTAATTATCTTAAATTGTTTATGCACAACGTTAGTTTATGAGCATTTGTATATGTATTCATATTTCAGAATCAAAATTCATGACGAAATTATTTTTTATTTTCTTAGGTGAATTATTAATTTTGGTCCTTTTAAATTTGGAAGATTAATTGCGTCCCCTAAACTTTTGTGGAGGTATTCCCTAAAATTGAAATGACTTGTCTTAGAACATTTCTCTACAATTTAGAAGAACGGGTACAAATTATACTTATTTGGTTTCTTAGCGATGTTAGCTTTTTTTCTTCTTAGGTATCCCCACCCACGTGTCAGGTGGGACTAATGTCTTGCTGCTCAGGGTAGAAAGTTGGCCTGTGAATTTGCTCCATTCACAAGGAGTAGGGATCGAACCCCTTCCCACTTACTTAAGGGACTAGAGTACTTACTACTCACTCCAACCAGCTAAGTTAGCGATGTTAGCTTTAAACACAACCCAAAATGCACAATGCTTGGCCACACATGCTGTTCTATAACATCCAATAACTCACTTCCGAACATTCAAAATATTCAATATACAGCTACCGTTACATTTTTTTTTGCAACGAATATGTATGTTACATATTCTTTTTTTTACTTAAAAAAAGAAAAAGAATATGTATGTTATGGCTAATATCTAATTCAAGCTTCATTTGTATCAGGAAAAATGATAATGATAGATAAATATCTTCTGAAAGTCAAAATTCCATATGATTGGTTTGCAGTTGTGAATACCGATACTCAATTAGTGAAAATCTTTTATCTGAGATTTTGAAATTCATATTGTAACATTAACTTCCTAAATAAACTTTTTAAATACAATTAATCACTTTAAATCATAATATAAAAGAAATTAGCTTAGTAAAATAGCTAACGTAGTTAGAAAATACTTCCCATAATGAATTCCGTTTAAATCAAATCGTACGGGCTAACTATGATAGGAAAAGAAGCTTCCAAATATAAATACAATTCCAAATATGAATACAACCTATCATAGTTAGAAAAAGGAGTTCAACTTAATAAATTAGAAATCCATGTTAGATTAGGATGAAAATAAATTTTCATAACACTAACATGGATTTTAAAAGCAATAAGTATCATATTTTATTTATCCATGTTAGAAAAGAAATTTCCTAAATTTATGAAACTAACATGGATATCTAATATCACCAATGTTCAGATGCAGGTATCCATGTTAGATAAGAATTCACCTAACATGAATATTTAAAGCAACCTGGATACAACACAATAAGAACCATTCAGACAAATTCACTTTTACCATGATAGGAAGGAAATACCCTATCATGGTAATTAAGAGAAACCATACACAAAATATTCTACTTTTCTGGAAAACCAACAATAGTTATGGATCCATGTTCCTAAACTATACATTCTCCTCAATTTATCGATATCCAATCCATACTATCACCCCAAGGCACCAAATCGTTCATTATCATTATAAAATATTGTTCCCAAGATCAATAGACAATAAGAGTTGTTGGGTTTTCCCTTGACTTTCTACTCCGCTCCTAAGACCTGCAAAAAGTGAGATAAACGGGGGTATCCCCAAACGCAACCACTAACTACTCATTTACGTGTGGTGTATGCTAGCAAGGTGTCCAGTGGAATACATACATATAGATATATATCAGTTCAAAAAGCATGCTCAAGTATTCACATATGATGCATAGCTCAGTCCCAAAATCTCTTTTTCGCATTTTATAAGTGTAGAATAATCCGTCCCAATTCATCTCCAAGGATAATATATATCATTGATAATTACAAACAACCCAACGAATCTTACTAGAAACGTTGGAAAAACATGTGGGACCAGTCAGGAACTTTCACCCGCCCCTGATCACCATGGTACAGTTCACAAGGGACTTTCTACCCTCCCTGAACTGCACCACGGATTAGAGGGATCTCTGTCCTTTCTAAATTTGTGAGGGGCGTTCTCCCCTCTTACGTCTTTCTCTCCTTTGTTTCTCGTAATTATTTTAATCAGTCCCTGTAGCATAACAAGGTACCTCATTACGTGATGGCACAATTTCCAATTCACTGGTGTCACATACACAAACAATTTCTCACAAACAACACATAGATATGCAACACCCACAATTAGGCACCGGGCCTTCCAGTATTTCCAGGATATATATATATGAGAAATAGCTTCCAAAATTACATATATTTCAGTTCCAAATATTTCAGATCACAAATTTAAGCCATTTTAAAATAATACTTCACAGGACATTGTATTATGACTATAATAATAATAAAAGTTCAAGATCTCATTTTCATATCTCATCAATCATTAATTGATAATCGTATCTCATTTTCATATCTCCTTATATCCATGATTCACCCCTAATCTACTTACAAATTCAAGCTTACAATTAATTCCCACAATAATCCTTCATTTCAAACTTCAACATCTAATAAGCCTAAGCACAAATTTTCCAACATCCACCAATTAATTCTCAACCTCAAAAATTTATTCATCAATTTCCAATTTATTTCCTCAATCTTCATATTTCAATTAAATTAAATTCAAACCTAATTAACACCCTCTTATTCCAAATCAAGGCCTACACTCAATCCAACTCAATTAACCTCATTAATATTTTTGTTGGGCATAAACTAACCCCTTAAATTCATAATTCAACATCCATAATCCAGAATCACAAGATTACATACCAAATATCCCACTTATTCCAAACTTTAATCCACAATAATTCTTTAGGTGCAAACTCCAATCAAACCAATTAATTAAATGTCCTCATATAACCTTAATAAGCATATAAAGACCACCAATTTATCCATAAACACCTCAGATCATCAAAAGCCCCAAATTTCCAAAATCTCAAAAAATCCAAAAATTCCCAATAATTAGGAAAACTTCCAACAATAAAAAATCTATTCAGATGAACTCCAATTCAATGTCCAACTTTCGGTTTATTATGCTTAGAACTCCCACAACCCCAACTTAGACAAGACCTAATTTTTCAAACATAGCAAATCGAAAAACTAATTACATAGGGATGTAGAGGAGCTTACGGGTTCCGAAAATGTGTTTAGTTGGCCGGAAAAGCTCCGACTCCGGCGCCGGCAAGCTCGAGAAGTTCCGGCTAAAAATAATCTCGATCTCCCCCTACGAACTTAGATTGAACTAGATAATAGAAAGGGAAGAGTCTAGGAGCTTGGGGTAGGTGAATGGGGGTGGAGAGGAGCTATTTCCGACGAGTTTTCGCCGAAAAACTCCTCCTTTAAACAAGGCCGTCGACAGCCAAATGAGAGGGGATAAGGAGAGAGAGAGACGGCGTGCTAGGGAGAGAAGGGAGAGACGAGAGGAGAGGGAAGATAAAGGAGCAGCGGCGTCCCGACGGCGGTGGACGGCGGATCCGGCGGAGGAAGATAAGGAAGAGAGAAGGGAGGAGAGAGAGTGTGTCGTGAGAGTGAGAGAACCCCGGGGGTGTGAGCGCAGGAGGAATGGGAAGGGAATAAATGAGGGAGGGAGAAATAAAAAAAAAGGGAAATTCACACTACTAGGTCTTAAAATTTTTAAATAAGATATTTATTTTGAGCTACAAAATTTCTTTCATTTCTAAAAATTTACCTACCAAACCCCTTAATTATTTTCTCCATAATAACCTCTTTTGAACCTAAAAATAATTTTTTCAAATTTATTATCCTTAAAATAAGGGAGAAACTAAGCCTAAAAAATACCTCAAAATTCCTCTAATATCCTCATAATTACATAATCTCTCATAAATTAATTCCTAATTAGCCCACTAATCCTCAATTAAATTTCTAGGATGTTACACATATAGTATTTATCTATTATCTTCCCTTTATATTAACAAACTTTTTCAACAACAAAAAGTTGCCTATCTGTTTTCGATTAATATGTGTGTTTGTTTGAATCGATGTCCAATTTTTTTTGTTAAATACTCCCCCTTCTTGTCCTAATTATAAGATTAAGTTGACTTTTTTAGAGAAATTAAGGATGCAAAATTAATTACTTTAAAATGTCTATTTTTACCTTTTTTCCTCAAAACTAATTTACCTTACTTATAAACTATCATATAATACAATTACATGTAAGATATGTTAAAATTAAGTGATCTATTTAGCTTTCTTAATCTCTCCACACAAAAAATTCAAAGTGATCTTATATTTAGGATCGGGGTAGTATATGGTCTAATACACTAGTAGTGGGATAAAGCTTGTATTACAATATAGTACGACGAAATAACATATAGTTGGTCTAGCTGTGTACAGCCCCACTAGATACCTTAGAATCTCAAGTTCGAGTCCTAGAAGAAATATTTGTGTTGGGAGGGGGAGCCACTAATCCCGAAACTAGAATAATCAATTGCTCAAAGCCTCGAATACCTGGTAATAGTATCAAAAAAGGCATTGGTTGTCAGTTAATATATATATATATATAAATTAAAGATATAGTACCACGAGAATGTTGTGGAGAAAAAGACAAGCTGCTAAACTAAAAGCGGAAATGGGACAAAGGGTTATTATATCTCAGCTACACTTGAATTATGTATTTACCTCCTAAACAAATCAATTTGTTGGTACTGTCAATTTGTCTCTGTACCAGTAACTATACACTGCATTGTTTATTGTTTAATGAAATAATAACATGGCATGTGGAGCTTTTTCACAAGAATTTTGTTAGCTTACCCTTGATGTAAATTACGTTTAATGAAATACTGAATACGGTGTTAAGTATCCATCATATCTTTAATATAAAATATAATTCATAGTTCAATTTATTTTTATTGAAATAGATTTTAATTAAGAATGAAAGAGATTATATAAAATGCTTATTAAGGAATTTTAACACTCCCATGTATAAGTCCTTATATAAATAAGTAAATGATTTTTCATAGAAATGCCCATGGTTAATTACATTATGAGAAATATTTCTGTCCAAAAAAAAATTACATTATGAGAAATAAGGAAATGTAATATTCATAAGAAAACTATAATATAAGCCATTAAACAATGGCGAAGCAAAATGATTAAATAAAGGTTAGCACTTAACAATGTTGGATTATAAAAAATTAAGGCCGGTGACTACAGACTACTGTCTCATAAAATCACAGAGCACAGATTTGCCTACATAAGTAAGGAGAGCATATTCCCATGGCTGATCATCTTGCCAAGTTGTCACATAGCTTAGATACTGGTGCTTCCTAGATCAGCCACCATCTTTCACCAGTGAGATGGGAGCTGATGAAGGAATAGACTAAGTTGTTCACTTAATGTATCTTATTGTTTAGCAATGAGATCCATTAAAAAAAAAATACAGAGCACAAAGTGAGATGACAGAGGCAAATGGAGGTGGCCGACCATGTGAATGTCCAAAATACAAACTTGGGGGCCCACTTCATGCAGTGATGTGCAATTGTGCATGTCCATCATTTCGTTTAACTCACCTTTTAGGTCCTTTGCACTTAAATGAATCCCTTCTGTGTCGGTGTGTCCTTGAGATTCCCATATCGTGGATCCAATTCATTTACTCCTCGAGTAGTATTTACAAGAGCATGATGACCGTTAAAATACGCTTCTTAGAAAATATATGAAAGTAATTAAATGTGTCTGGAATATACATCTTTTTTTAATATTACCCTTATTTATGATGAGTCTTATCAAGAGAGAGAAATATATGAGTATTAATAAATATAAAAGAGAATTAGGGGTAAAATAAAAAAAATGCATTAAATGATGAGAAAATGCAATGTGGGCTCTTATATTTTGGACGAAATCAATTCAAATTTTGAGCTCTTATAATAAGAATAGGAGGGAGTATTACAAAATATCCTTAAAAAAAAGACTAGCTTTTCATCCATATCCTGACTGTGAGTGGCTACTCTTTTATAATCACCAATACCCATGTATATACTATTATATTAATATTAACATACCATTACACTAATCAAATTCATTAAAAAAATCACGGTAGATTTCAGGAATAAGAAGTCTAAACTTTGTGCAAAGCTATTTAATTGATTATGATTATGAATGGGAATGGTGGGTTTGTACTTTACATGACCTAGATCACCGGACTTAAATCCACATCACGTGTTTACTGTTAGATCAGTTTACTCTTGTTAGTATAGTTGGCAGTTGTGCCTATTTGGCTTCCATTCAATGGTTGCGTCAAGTCCATGGGATCGCAGTCATTATTGGTTTGGAGGTGAAAGCAATCCTTAACAATGCTTTAATTGATGCTTATGGAAAATGTGGCCTACCCAACATCTCTAGAATTCCATATCTTGTAGGTATGCCAGAGAGAGATGTTGTGTCTTGGACTTTGATGCATGATTGTCGCTTACACATAGAGCTGTGCGGCCGGCCCTACAGGGTTGGCCCTTCAAGGGCCAGGGCCTTAAAAGGGCCGGCTCGAAAAGCCCGGATAGTGTAAATATCCCTATTTTTCAAAACCCGGCCCTTGAATGGCAGGGCTCAGGGCCGGCCCGGCCCGACCTGATTAACGCTTATATACTATTTTTTAATCTTTTTTATAGAAAAAATTAAAGCAAAAAAATCCTTATAGTCAACATAAATATCAATTTTAATTTACAATACAAACACCAATAAGCAATAAACACTAAGAAATTATCAAGCAAAGATAAATATTGCCCATATTTTTATATAAGTAACAAAATATATGTTTATTTTTAATTAATTATTTTAATAAAATTTGTCCATATTTATAAATAAATCACTCACTAAGAAATTATCAAACAATGATAAATATTGGGAATTAGGTATTATGATTTTTTTTACCTTTAATTAATTGTTTTATTTTGTAGTTGTTAATTTTTTTAATATACATATATATATGATAGGCTTAAAGGGCCGGCCCTCGGCCTTGCAGGGCCGGCCCTTTGAAGCCCTCGGCCCTACAGGGCCAGCCCGTGAAGCCCGATTCCTTTTTGAAGCCTCCAAAATCAAAACCCGACCCTTCAAGGGCTAGGGCCTAAAAGGACCGACCTGATGGGTTTAACCCGAATTACCAGCTCTACTTACATACGAGCTTCAAGATTGGAAGAGGCTTAGCCCCTTGTGGAATATTTAGCGAAATGCCTATGAATAAATTAAATGCTGTCTCTTGGACTGCTTTGACCACGGGTTTCGCGCAAAATGAACATTTTGATGAAGCTCTGGATCTTTTTGAGCAAATGCTGGAGGAAGGGGTATGGCCTAGTGCTCCAACTGATGTCAGTGTATTAATTGCTTGTGCAGATATGGCACTTATTGAAAGAGGTAAACAAATTCATGGTCACATTATCATGTCAACGTGGGTTGAATTAACCTACAAGGCCAAAAAAGTTGAGGTGGAGAGAGTGAAGGAATTTCGTATTGACCTTATTGAAGATGATCCTATGTTCCATCATAGCCTTTATGTCCCTCTCAAGAGATAAATGATATACCATAAACGCGTTTACTTAATTTACTTTTCTTTATATTGAAGCTCATGAAATAAAAAGGTTCCACATTTAATTCTAAATATAAAAATTAGTTGAGGGTTATTTTAGTCTAAAAGATAATGTTTTTTCCCAATTTATTTATTTCATTTATTATTTTTTTCAGAATAAATTGTTTGACTTAGATTGATATATAATCTAAAAATGCGTATAATTTTTTTAGAAATATATCATGTAACATAACTACCTTAATCTCCCAAGCTAATCAACTGCACATTATATTAATGAGGAAGAAGCAGTATTAAACAAACGACGACATATGCACATGTTCTGTTGCATCATTTACACATCGAGTAACTTGGGTGTACCTTACCAGCGGATTATTGATGCATGCAGTACCGTACCTATCTTAACTTTAGTACTTTTGGAAAGAAATGACAAACAACCCCCCCCCCCCCCCAAAAAAAAAAGATCAATGATTGATAACAGAATAAATAAAATACTGTGAATGAAAACACACCATACCAAAAAAAACTACTGAGAGCACAGAAATATTTGGTCAAGATCGAATGAGAGCTTACTATATGTATGATATTCATATATTTTTTAAATGACATGAGGGAAACAAGTGCTTTTAAGTAATTTGCATTGGAATCCGTGATCTTCCACTACTAAAAGATCTTTACCACTACTACTAAAAATGAATTAAACGTGACTGACCTTTGACATAATAATATTATTTACAACACAATAACATCCTCTGGATTTTTGTAATAAACATAAGAATTAAACACACGGATATTACTTAAAACAGCAACGAACTTAGAGACCAGATAGCTTGCCTTAAATATATGAAGGCATGCATATCAAGTAAAGAAGTTAAAGGTTCTGTGGAGAGTGACATTAACCTTACGGAGGATACCAGAAAAGATGCGACGCTTGATACGCCCTCTTACAGGTGGCATCACTCGTTCACCATTACTCCAACTTCTCTTCTCCTTCTCCTTCTTCATCTTCTCCTGCAAATGCAAAGAACCTCTCAACTTGGTATCCGCCATTTCCCCTCCGATGAAACTTTATATATATTACTCTGAGTTTTGTGTGGAAGAAATATGTGCTGTGTGGGTGTATATATATATAGTAGTTGGGACGTTTGGGGTACGTGATAATCTCTAAAGAGGACCCCAGGTTACGTTGACAATTTGGGTTAGGACTTGGCAGGAAAATGCATGGAATACAACATACATAGACAATGACGCCCTCATCCCATTGACATTTTTTCTCCCTGCTCTGCGCCATCACGTCGACACTGCATGCATAAAGACAAATAAATCGCTTAGGATGGGAAATTACTCTTTTGGGTTTCCACCCAAAAATTTTAAAAAGTAAATCAAAGGTGTTGGCCCTTATATATTTTCCCTTTTTTTTTATCTGTCAAGAATATTTAAGTTAATAACAACCAATAGTTAAAGGCTCATCCATTTCATAAAATGTAGAAATCACGTATATATGTGTTGCATGATCAGCCAATATAACTCTTTCGTAATATTTACATTTGAGTCACAATAACCGTTTTCGTAATATTGTACCTATCTTTCAAAAATTATTTTACTGAAGTTTTTTTTTAAAAAAATAAAACTGGCATTAAAATTTTAATGAGTACAGTCATGTATAATTCTTCCCTTCAATAATAGCAATAACCACAAGCAAGGCCAAATTATGATTATATATAGGAACATATTAGTCTAATATAATCAAATTTCACTACAGCCTAAGCAATTTAATATAATTTTTAAACTTCATGCATAAGCTTGGAAAGTATTTAAAAAAAAATTGTGTAGTACAATTATAAGCTTTTTCGCTCGGGTTTTCTCATATCTATTGGTAAAAACTAAAAATTACGCATTTAATACTCTAAATTTATATAAAGTTTCAATTTAGTCTCTTAATTTTATAAAATATTTCTAGTCATTAAATCTAATCATCTTTAGTCTCAAATATTATTTTCACGTTAATGACTTTTATTTAAAAAAAATTTAAAGTATGTATGTTAACATTTTTTAATGTTTTGTCAAAAATTTAAAATTTCAATTTCTACTTTTGTTGTTCATGAGACTAATAGTGTTAGGATTAAATGATTTAAGAGTCACTTTATAAAAAAAATGATATTTTCTTGCAAAGATAAAGAACTAAACTAATAAGCATTTTTATTTTTAATTTAGTGGGTGGGTTAGGGGGGAAATGATGATAAATGTTATGTCATTCTCTCCCGTGTAAAAAATGGAATGTTATATTTTGCTTTATATTCTTTTTCCTCGAAGAAACCATAATCGAATGTAACATGGGTTGGTCGAAATCAACTTAAAATTTACCATTTTTTTGGTAATAACAAAACAGTAGTGCAGGCAATTCATTCATTAGTTCACTTTATCTGCAGCATGATTACTAGTATGAATCCGAGTATGCTAAAATTACAAACTAAAGCTAGAAGAAGAGCTTGGAGCTGTATGTGGGGTTCATCATGACATTAATTGCTAGAATTAATCAGTTTACTTGGGTCTAACCATATCATTACAATAAGGAGACACAGAATGTGATTGATAACATTATTGATTCCATTTTTGTTAAATATTTTGAATTGTCTACTGTGACACGGTTTCATGTTTATGTTTATTTGAGTACAAAGTTGAGCAAACTGTAGAGACCTAAAATTGTTTCATACAATTAAACACGTGTTCCATTTTTTTTTTTTTTTGCTTGACTTTGGTTTTTCCAATAATCAAATATGGTATATGATGAATCACAAAGTCAAAACTAAAAACGCAGTATTTTTTTCATAAAATAAGAGACAAGGTATATTTCTAATGGAAATTTATTATTAAAAAAATTAGGCTACATCCTCTACACTTGCAAGATAAATGTATAGGACATGGAGAGATAAGGGGCCGGGATAAATAGATTCATGAGATGTAGTTATTTAACTCTCATATTCACTCATTTATTCCTTATAAAGTCACCCTCTAGTGTCATATTTTGATTTTAAAATAATGGGAAAAAATAAAAAAGAATAATTTAATAAAAAATAGTAATTTGCTGTCAAAATCAAACAATGGCAAGAAGGAACGGGATACGTTATAAAAATTGGGTTACAGAATTTCTGTGAAATTTCATGAGAGACAGGGAGTTCATAAGGCGTACGTAAAGTCATAAATATAATGGAAGTTTCGCTTGGCCATATGAGCGAGAGAGACAGGCACCATCCACTAAAATCAATGCTACTTTTACGTGTTTGGGATGTATGTGCGTGTAATCTATTTTGGTACATGTATGACTTAAGGGGGTGATAAAATAAAAGTTGTATGGGTTAAGTTTTAAAAAATTGAAGTGTCATGGTAAAAAAAAAATGAAGTGATGTTATAAAGTTATAATGAAGATGGGGTGTAAAATAAAAAAGTAGGAAAATTATGTAAAAAAATTTTAATCCTACTTTAATTCTTTTAATTTAACCCATAAAATTTTCCCCCTTCCCATCTACCAAAGAGCCTCTAGATGTATCACACGTCAATAATCATACGCACCTTGTTTGTGTCATGCAACTGTCATCAAAATGTGGATCGGGTGCTAATTAGGAAAGTGACAAACTTACAAAATAAACACTTAACTTGAATTGACACGTTTAACTTCACATGTTTTACCACACCAAGACCAAGTTAAGTTCACACGCATTTGCCAATCGTTAAGAATATCGTGTTATATGTAATAACTGAACGCTAGTAAACTCCCAATTCCCATTTTCAAAAAGCTTGTCTCATTTGGGAATCTTGTTTCCCATTCACTCAACATATACAAGTTATTCAAGCGTATAGATAGAAAGAGATAGCTTATATGTTCAGACCGAAAATAGGTTAGATCAAATTAATTAAACAAGAAATTGGGTAACTCATCTTAATTAAAATTTATTAATTCTTTCATTAAAATAAAATGAAATAAAGATTTATATACTGAATATGGAATATGGTGCATTAAAACTAACCAAGAATCGTATATGAAAATGTTAATATATTTGATAGCAGATATGAAACTGTGAGTTGGGGAGCTAGCATGCGCTTGAGGTTATTTTCTGCAACAGAGAGAGTTTGAATGCTACATATTCGTAGGCGAACTTTTCAGAAATACATCAAATTATTGCAGCAGATATTACTAATTTTGAACAACTTGAAAATGATTCATTATATTTCAGAAGGATTTGAGTATCTTGTGATGTAGAGTTCATCGCAATATCTGCACTTTATTAAGATAGTTGGAGAAACAAAAGGAAACTAATAAAGCAACAGAACAAATGTGAATGAACTAAATTGTCAATCTCAAAAAATGAGCAGATTCCATCCAAACCTGCAAAAGATAACGCTCGCCTACCTCTACACATAAACCAGAGGATTCAATATGGCCAAAACTTCAAATATCGCTCGCACAGGGTTCTTCTTAAAAAAGACTACCTGAAGTTTTCTCTCTCCCTCTCCCTATAAGCTGTATTCTCTGTTTTTATTTTTCCTATATCTGAGCAACTAGGATCTCATTCCATGTGTCTGGAACTCCGGGTAGGCACCAATGCAAGCAATCGCTAGTATTAAGTATTGCTCTTGTGCTATAACGAGAGATATGAGCCTCATCCCTCAATTGTGAAATACCAGTTATATCCAGCATCTTAATCTTTGTACCCTTTAAAGCACTCTCAATGATGAGATCCATTGATCCTTCTTGTACAACCTCACTTCCGTTAGATAATGGGATGTTATTATCACAGCTACCTCCGGTGTTCCAATCTCCATTGAAGAAATGCCTTGGTGATATAGTCCTAAAGAAAGCTTTGAGCCTAGGATGGGAAGGAAGTTGTGAATTAAGCCATTTCACAACACTAAAAACTGTGAAGTTCTTGGCATTTTCCATTCGAGCTAGCTTTTCATCTTCATTTGGCTTTCCATCAACATGTATAACCCACCTGTTTGCTTTAAGCTTCCCAGGGTTCCAATGATGGCCTGTGTTAAGTATTAAAACATCAAAGTGATGGAAAAACCGTGTCATGAAATTTGGTGGGTGATCTAAATGCATAGCAACATTGGTGCGGGTGTCTCTAATATTTAGAGGCTGCAGATCACAGAGGGTGGATGACCAGTAATACAGAATTGTGGTGTTAGTCTTTGGAAATCTGTAAGCCCAGCCATCAGGGCGCTTAGCTCGCCGGCGCTTAATAAGACCATACTCATATCCTACATTTTTTACTTCAGGGCTTGGTTTTCCCGCAGAGGCCATACACATCAAAGATTGAAATTGTTGCCTCCCCAATGAATCTCCTATGAATGCAATTGTTTTGTCCTGCATCCTAGAGGCCAAACCAACAGCAAGTAAGAATTTTTTTTTTTCCAGAAATCACAAATTGTTATATTCATGGAGAATTTTGTGTTTTGCCATCTAATATAAACGGTAACACAGCCACAAATCATAATGTTGTTATACATATATAATATATATGCTTCAAGTGCTAGATCAGGCGAATAAATGGTTATACATACTTTCTCAAGAACTCAAAACGGTCAAACTCTGGTATATCACAATTTCGTGGTTGCCAACGGAATCCCTCATATGAGAAATCTGGTCTCTGAGTTACTCTACATGCCCACATTTTTGATAACCACTGTTTACATCCAAAGCCAGAGTACAATGGTCTCCTGCTGTCTGAAATCCATCTACCCTTGGCGTAGTTACAGACTGCACGGGTGTTGGAATTCAATTTCAATCTGTTGGAATTTAATATAGATTTAATATAAATATAGATTGGATGCTAGGGTTAGGCTATCAGCTTGCCTATATAAAAGCGCTCATTTGTACTCTCCAATATTTACACAACATATTCAAGGATTAATAATGTTCCTTCAAATCCTGGACACAATCAATTAGTCTTTCATCCAGATACTTATTCATGCAGTGACATGTTCAAATGCTTGTTATAATAATTTAAACAAAAAAGAAAAAGTACATACCCTTGCTTCTTGAAATATTTTGACTGTATTGCATTTGAGGAGATTCCACTTGTATAGAATCCGGCACTGAACTGTTATTATTAAGTTGCTCTCTGGTTTCAACGTCTTCGACGGAGCTTGAAGATTTTCCTTCACCTTGTGTATGCTTTGCATATTCCAATGGATTATCTGGGGCTTCAGCTTGCAAGCCTAGGCAAAGGTATTATTATATATAGAATATATTCTCAGCGAAATTAAAAGTTTCAAATTCTGTGATGGAACTTGAAGAGCTTTCTTCACCTTTTGTCAGATTTTCAGTTTTCATTGGATTATCTGGGGCTTCATCAATCAATCCTAAGTCAACAAATGATGGCAATTTAAAATCCATTTTTGTTCACCAGTGAATTGGGAAAGTACAAGCAGTACATACTTATGCAATGAACGAATTTATCAGCATCAAAAGTTCAAGGACGTTGGTTATATATTCTGTTAGTCATGTTCGGTTCTATGAATTACTAAATGCCAACAGAATTAGGATAACTTTAGTAAGAGAGTGCAGCACTGTGCCCTCCTGCCTCTCCAGATAAGTATTTTCCTCAAGATGGATACACTTTCTATTTGAAGGAATTCACTAGTGCATAGCTGCACATAGAGAAATTTTTACCAGGCAGTGAATATGTTAATGTCTTGTAACAATCAGGGAGGATTACTTATCCTCATACTTTGTATCTCCTCCACATATTTTAATTTTTTCTATTTAAAACAAAAGTGAATCCAACCGGAAGGCAAACCTGCAGAAGACAAATTAAGCCAATTTTGTGCTGACAGATAGGTACTGGCGAATGGTTTTTTCTTCCATGTCGACTGAAACGTGATGATAAAGACAAAAGCAAGCAGAGCTAGAGAAATAAGCCTCCCTTTTAAGCCATAAATATTTGTCCCTTTCATCTCTGCTAGCTAATGCATTAGCAACCAAAAATCTGTCTCGTTTAGCATTATATCTAGGAAATGTCCATAGGTACCATCACAAAATATCACCATTACATCTTCTTCTGGTCCTTCCGGGGCTTGTCTGTTTGGGATAACAACAATCATATATAACGACAATCACAAAGTATTTCTGTCCACAAGACAGTGATAACGCTCATATTCCTTACATATATAATTATAAGCTCAATGATAATTTAAAAAAGGAAAGTAAAAAAAAAATGCCACTTGAATTTCTTAATTTCCTATAGGAGATATTGACTATTCGAGTAACTATTTTTATTAAATGAATAACAGCATTCACAATTTAAAATTACCCATCTGGGATTTAGGAATTTAAGTGGTGAATTTTTGGGATTTCCATTTAAAAAGTAAACACTCAAATGTTTATATAGAGAAGAGAGATGGGTGGTGAAAAAAAAAGAATGAAGCAGGATCGTTGTCTAATCAGCATACGTATGTAGTAAGACAGGTTTCAGTGTTCTGTTCTTATACTATTCCCAACGAGATAATATTGCAATTGCGACATAGCAGTATTAATATGCTCTCGTGCTGCAATTATGCTAATCATACCGAGAAACAGTATATACTGTCGTGGCCAACGAAACCTAAAACTGAAACCAATTATAAATGCTGAAAATCGCATCCATGAGCCGGAAAGTAGGACGTGCATTGCGTAAAGTAAACTAGAAGCCTTTGTACAATCAAGAGAAGCTTTAATTATTCCAGAATTTTATTTGTAAAGTCCTGATCGTTTCGATGGTGGCTGAGTTGAAGGTGAAACCACTTTTGTAAAAAATCGCAGATCGATCCATTGCATGCGTACAAGAGGGAAAAGAATTAGGGGGAAGGAGAAGAAGGAAATGTACCTTATTGGCTCTCTTGAAAAGGCCAGATTATCCAGATTTTACCTCTGCATCAAAAAAAGAGCTACGGATATATATATATATATCTTGATCATGCAGTGAAGTGATCAATTCCACCCTCAGAATTTGCATGGACTCAAATGATTTAAGAGTTTGTTATCCTCACAGATAATGCACCAAAGAATTCGTACGTGATCACTATTTTCGCCATTAATTAATTTATTTAATTATATGATTATACTCCGTCTAATTTTTTTTTTTAAAAATTCATATAACTAAATTATTTATTTATAAATTGATTTGTCTTAATTTTTTTTTCAAATTTATTTATTTGATTTATAAAATAACATATAATCTAGAGCTTATGTTTTACAGTAATTATACAGACATTTCCTCTATTTTGAAAACATACACTTTAATCTAATTCTTTAACACTGTTATGTATATTTTTCAAAGATTCTAAAAATATTATTTCCAATTTTAATTAATATTTAATTTACTATTCTATCCTTCATTCTAATAAATCCCTAAATTATAAGAGTATTAAATTTTCTTTGGTTTTAAAAATTTCATTTCCCATAGATCATGTAAAATTAAGTAATTAAACTTAATTATAAATCCAATTTCTTCTTTTAGTAAATGTTTACTTGATTAAATGTTTACAACTTTGTAACAAAAATTATGTTTTCTATTGAGCAAAAAATATATATTTAAGAATTTTTAATTATTATTAAAAAAAAGAATTTTGAATTACAAATTTAAATCAATTATATAATCTCATGAATTTTTATAACTTTTACTATACCATGAATAAAAACATAACTGAAATATCTTTTAGAAAGTTAAAATAAATATATTTTAACAAATATATTTAAAAATTAAAATTATGAAAATTTATTATTTAAATAAAGATTAATAAATTTATTAGAAATGTTGAAAATATTTTTGCCTTTGAAAAAAATGTGTGTGCGAGAATTATTTTTTATTTTATAATTTTTGACAAATATAAATGTTTAAATAATTATGTTAAAAAATGTATTTTGGTCTACACGAAGTTTAAAAGTCGAACTTAATGATGAGCTAATCGTTTGAGTTGATGTAAATAAAATTTCAAATATAAAAAGGAGGTTTGTATAACATATATCTTAATTTTGAGGGAGATTTATATATGTTTTCAAAATAGATGACAGGTTTATGTAATTTTGATAAAATAGGGAGAATGTGAGTGTATTTTACTCTATAACGACCTATTAACACATAACATAGCTTTCTTAATATCTACCTTAACTAAATTTTATATAATGAAGGAAGGTATTACCTTAGATTAGATGGATCAGTTTTTCGTTATTGAACTCTTCATATTTGAGTAATTATCTTAAATTTTTATGCGCAATGTTTTTAAATGAGCATTTATATATGAATTCAGAACCAAAATTCATATCAAAATATTTTTTTAATTTTCTTAGGTATGTTCTAATTATCTGCTGTGAAGTGTGAACTATTGGGACTCCGTTCTTTTTTTCATGAAATTAACTTTCTTCCAAAACATTGGTTTTGGACCTTTTGGTGCGGTAAATTTGGAAGATCGATCAATAGAGTCCGCTAAACTTTTGTGGAGAGCTTCCTAAAATTGAAATGACTTGTCTTAGAACATTTGTCTGCGATCTAGACGATTGGGTACAAATTTATGCCTCTGTATGGTTTCTTAGCGATGCTACCTTCAAACACAACTCAAAATAGTGAAACACACACTGCTTGGCCACACATGCTGTTCTAAAACATCCAAGAAATCCCTTATGAGCATTCAAAATATTCAATACAGAGCTGCTGTTTGAAACGGATATGTATGTTATACCTACAACAACATCAAAGTCTTATCCCACTATGTGGGGTCGGCTATATGGATAGTACGACGCTATTATGCTCTATCAGTAACCAAATCTTTAGATATACTATTTACTAAAAGATCACACTCTACAATTTCATTTAATGTTCGCCTCGGTTTCCTTCTTTTTTTGACTTTTGACTGTTTGATCTACCCTCCTCACTGGTGCATCAAGTGGCCTTCCTTCGACATGTCCAAATTACCTCAAACAACTACCTCAAACGATTTTCCATCATTTTCTCACTAATAGGTGCCATTCTAACTCCCTCGTATATATGATCATTCCGAATCTTATCATTTTTTGTATGACCACACATTCATCTCAACATTCTCATTTCAGCTACCCATATTTTATGTTCATGTTGTCCCTTCAAAGCCCAACATTCAGTTGTATATTACAACTAATACAGTAATATTTAATTCAAACTTCATTTTTTCTGTGAAAATGACTGATGAATGCTTTATGAATTTTAAATTTTTAAATAAGTGATTTGCAGTCGTGAATATTGTTACTCAGCCATTGAATTTTGTTACTCAACCGGTGAAAATATCTTATGTGAGGTTTTAAAATTCATAAGGTATTTATTTATTATCTTCCTTTATAGCTAGCAAACTTTTTTTAGAAAAATAACTGACCTCTTTGTTTTCAATCAATGTTTGAATCGATGTCCCTTTTTTGGTTAAATGTATGGTCTATTACACCAGTAGCGGGATAAAGCTTGTATTACAATAAAGTACGACGAGAATGTTGCAGAGATAAAGACAAGCTGAAAAGCGGAAATGGGACAAAGGGTTGTTTATCTCAGCTAGATTTGAATTATGCATTTATCTCATAAACAAATTAACTTCTGGGTAATGTCAATTTGTCTATGTACCTGTAGCTACACCACATTGTTTTATGAAATAATAACATGACACGTGGAGTTTTTTTATGAGAATTTTGTTATGTTACCCTTGATGCAAATTAGGTTTAATGAAATACTGAATACGGTATTAAGTATACATCATATCTTTGATATAAAATCTAGTTTACAGTTTAATCCTTTTATTGAAATATATGTCTAGATTTTTGGTCAAATAAATAAATATATTTTTAGATAAAGAGTCAGAAAGATTATACGAAATTCTTATTAAGGAATTTCAAAACTCCCATGTATAAGTCCTTGTGTAAATTAGTAAATGCTATTTCTTAGAACTGCCCATGGGTTAATTACAGTATGACAAAGAAGGAATTGCAGAACTCATAAGAAAACTCTAAGCCATTAAACAATGGTCAATGGAAAAGGAAAATGATTAAATAAAGGTTAACTCTTAACAATGTTGGATTATAAAAAATTAATTAAGGCCGGTGACTACGGACCAGGGTGTTATAATAACTTATAAATTATAAATTCACAAAGCACAAAGTGAGATGACAGAGGCAAATGGAGGTGGCCCACCATGTGAATGTCCAAAATACAAACTTGGGGGCCCACTTCATGCAGTGATGTGCATGTCCATCATTTCGTTTAATTCGCCTTGTAGGTCCTTTGCACTTGAATGAATCCCTTCTGTGTCGGTGTGTCCTTGAGATTCCCATACTGTGGATCCAGTTCATTTATTACACGATATCCCTAAAAAAGACTTACTTGGATCCATTCTTATTGTGAGTGACTACTCTTTTATAACCACCAATACCCATGAATATGCCATTATATTATATTAATATAATATACCATTACACATTTACACTTATCAAATCGATTGAAAAATGACGGTAGATTTCTGGAATCAGAAGTCAAAACTCTGTGCAAAGCTATTTAATTAATTATGATTATGAATGGGAAATGGTGGGTATACACTTTATATGCCCAAGATCACCGGCCTTAAATTGACATCACGTGTTGGGAAACATGAGGAATATTGTAGGGGTAGCATTGCTTAAACGACGTCGTAATGTCCCTCTCTCCCACCTTGAGGAAGTCGTTATCAAAATGGAGGGCCATGACCCTTAAGTCACGGTTAGGGCACTTTCACGTTTCGGGTACCAAAAATGTGGCCAATCCTGCTACTTTCTCGTTCCTGCAATCAACGTCGTTTCAAAGGCATTGATCAAGACATGGCTCAGTTCTTTCTTTCTTCTTTTTCATTGGCCAAAATGTGTAAAAGACTGATCAGATCAAATCAAATGAAAGAAAGTGATCACCTTGTTGTCTCCAAACAAGAAAAAAGTGAATCTAGTGTAGAATGAGTCTAACAATCTTCAGAGCTTTCATTGGTTAATTAATCTGCAACTATAGGTGTGTGAGTGGTTTAATCTCTTAAAAACCATACAAGTGAGAGACTGTGAGCACAAAATGTGATGCATGATGGCAAAGGTAGAGGAGAGAAGTTATGATGGAGTGCAACAAAAATGAAAAAAGAAAAAAGAAAAGAAAAGATAAGATAAGATGGGTGAACAAGGTGAGAGTGTTCGACGCTCAAATATGACACTTAAATGGGGTTGGATATCTTTCAATAATATTTCTTTCATAATCCTTATAAACATATCTCATATTCATCCAATCAATTTGAATTGGTTGAAAAAAAAAAAACTCCATCACATTCTTATTATAAGGCATCAACTACTAATTCTCACAAATCGAGGAATAGTAGTTGGGTTATCAAATTTAGGCTAAATTGACAACATTTTCCAACTTCACCCCTCATTAAATGATATGAATTCACATTTTCAACTTTGAACCTCCATTAATGACAAGGTTAAAGTGGGAAAAGAGCAATTAATGTGGCAGTTAGTGCCTTATATTTAAGATTAAAAATTTTGTTAATTAGTGCCTTATAATGAGAATTAGAGGGAGTATCTCAACCAAATGAGGGATATTATTTCCATATAAATCAAATTACCCGATTAGGTTATTTATGTCTCAACCTAACTCCAAACATTGATGATTAAAGATAACAATCAAATCAAAATTAAAACAAAGGATTCTCTAATAATGTTAAATATATGAAATATTTAAAAATCTTAATAAATTATTATTTTACATCTCATCAAAACTACAGTAGATAATAATTGGTAATAGAATTTCGGGAAAGACACTGATTGCTGGTTGATATATAAAAAAAAAGACTACAATAGATAATGACATGGTGGCAAGTGAAGAAATATAGTAGTAATTAAATTGCTCATAATTCTTACAATTTTTTACTACCCCACCCTAACTTTTTTTCCATTGCGAAGGGTTCCATGCATGCTTCCACAACAACATTTTGAATTCCTTTTGCTATCATCATAAAAAACTTGTTTCATCCAAAAAAAAGAATAATAATAAAAAACTTGTTCAATTTAAATGTATAATTTTGTCAGGCATGACCATTTAAACAACAAAACAAATATCGAACGAAGTGAGATTACAAAAAAGCCCTCCTATGATGTGGTTGTAATACAAAATTATATGAAACCTCACACTCAATCACATGACACATGATCTGTCTACTTATTCCACTAAACACACCATCTTAGTTAATAGTAAATGAGTACTAAAGAAATACTAATTTTAACGTGAATCCAGTGCAGCCTCCTCTGTGAGATAGATATATATATATATATATATATATATATATATAAATAGATATAGATTCTAAACCTCTCCTTACAGCAGTGAGATAATCCTAGTACATTGGTTAACCCAAAAAAAATCTAGTCCATGTATCTATAAAAAAAAAAAACTCATGTTTATTTAAACATTTAAAAATTAGAACTCTGAATCTCAATAATTCAAAGTTCAAATCCGTTAGTAAGTATACATGCTGGAAAAATTAGAGAAGAGAAGGGCCTCCTATATATTTTGCGTATTTAAAGTGTTTGACAATATTGAACCCAAATACCATGACCTAATCATTAATGTAATCAAACCCGAAGTGGATCAATCAGGTCCGGAACACTAGCATGTAAATGGTTTGAGTGTGGCACTAACTTGGGGGTGCAAGCAACCCGGTGAGAGTCCGGATAAACCTGCTGGTTGCTGAGTTGATCCACCTTTTTTATAGAAAATTTATAACATTTTATTATGAGACATAAATTATAGAAAGTAATATTAATTAAGATTTATGAGAATTTCGGCATTATTAACTATTAGTTTAACGATTAATTGACTACAAGCATGAATAATTGAATATTTTGTTATCATTTTTCAATTATAATATTTTTCTATGAAGAATATTTAATGATTATCAATTTTAAATGTGATTGAATGGTTGATTGATTCTATAATACTAATGTATCAAAGAAAATTGTAACGAATGTTGGAAGAGTAGTATTTTTTTTTTTTAATCAACAAAGCATGAAGTGATTATGCTAAGAATAATGAAATTACCACCCGCCACCCTCGGTTTTCCTGATTACAGGGACCGCCTCTCTCTAATCACTGTCCCACTTTTCAATTTCTGTATGGTGTGCTCGAAAATTTCCTTTTCTCTCTCACCCTTTTCAAGCTCATGTCTTGGAGTATCATTATGAATATGATTGTCCTTACCCATGCCCATATCTAAAGCAATTACTTTCTTTCTATAAAAATCTCATCTTTTTTCTTCCCTATTCTCTCCCATGTCCTCTCCCTAACCTTTCCTTCCATATCCCTTTCTCGTTGCGTCCTTCGCAATGGATTTATAGTAGTTTTAGCTGCCGTCGCCGTTTCTCATTCGCTACCCAATAACCCAAGGTGCCTGCCTGCAATATTCTCTCTTTTCTCTGTTTCTTTACTTCTTGCGTTTCATGTTTCTTTGCCTTACCTTTCTCTTATATCTTTTGTCGTTTAATCTTTGGCTTCTCTGTTCTTTTCTTTGTCATGTCTATTGTATCTTGATTTAAACTTTTCTTTGCTGCTCTAAATTGGACTTCTTTACACTTTTGTTTATGTTCTTTTGGTGTACAATGTAGTGCTGGTCGTGTCTTTGCTGATTTTTTTTTTTTTTTTTTATTGGAGTAAGGTTGGTTCCTCTGTTAAATTTTCATTGGGGCAGTTGTGTGTATATCGGTGTTGTCGTTTCCAACTGGAATTTCTTTCTTTGCTCATAACTTTTTTCATCTTTAAAGTTCATTACTTTTCCGTTTTGAGTTCATATATGAGTTTGATTTCAGCATTTACGTTAAACTTCAGTTTTTCTTTTTCTCCTTAGGCAGGGTTTTTTCTGGCTTTTGGTTAGAGTGCTTCTTAACAATAAACGTTGAAACAATGTTCTTTGTTTTCTTTCTTCTTTCTTCTTTCTTTTTCTTTTTTAACGTGTTTTATCCCAGAACAACTTAAAAGCTTATGTTTTGATGACCTGGGAGATATCTATTCAACCATTAATGTATATTAAGTTATTTTGATTCTGTGGGCGGTTTACGAAACTATTAACTCCAAATAGTTATTATTAATCAAAATACAAAAAGCAGTTTTTGTAATTTCCATAACATTTCTCCTTAACAATGTTTAATATGTTCTTCCACAGCACCTAGAATTATGTAACATAGCTTTTGATAAACCACGGCATTCTGCGGGATGTGCAAAGTTTTCAGATCTACCGTTTAATACAATGATAGTAGAAAAAAATCTGTGTGTAATCCCAAAACGGAAATGCAAGTCCTATCAGATTTGACCACGTCATGTGTTTGATTTTATTTGAGTCTCTGTTCGAGCCAATACAATGTAAATGTGAATTTCACTTTGTGTGATGTGCTTTTGCCACTTTGTCAGCGAATTGTGTCAATTTTTGGCAACCAAAGTTTCCTACATATGATCCTACAATGTGAGAGGTGTTTAATTGTTTTTTCTCTTCATGACTAGGTCTAGTTATCAGTGAATAGGTGCACTCCAAAATGGCTACAGGTAAATATTCCAGATTAGACAATAAAAGATCATCATCAAGTCACTGGTCAACAGTGACTGTTGTTACGTTTGTGGGCCTATGTTTGGTCGGAATTTGGATGATGACATCATCATCTGTAGCTCCCGTCCAAAATGCAGATGTGTCTCAGGAGAATAAGAATGAAGTAAAAGAAAAGACTGAGGTTGAAAAACAGCTGAATGACAGCAACAAGGGCAATTCTCAGCAATATGGGGATGGTCAAGGTGATTTGCCTGTGGATAATAATACAGTTGAAAAGAAATCTAATCCCTATTTGGATGAGACGAAATATGATTTTTACGACAACAGAAAGTCTGATTCAGATGGAAATGGAAGTCAATCAGATGGTCAAACTGAAACAACAGGTGGTAAGATAAAAGAAGAGAAGGCAGAACAAAGGACTGACAATGACTCTGATGAAAGCTCTGGTGAGAAGAAAACAGATGAGTATGTGCAGAACCAGAGTTCAGAGGCTGTTTATCCTCATGGAGCACAGAAAGAGCTTGAGAATGAAAGTGAAACTCCAACTGGGTCTTTTTCAACTCAGGCATCAGAATCAAAGAGTGAAAAAGAGTCTCAAAATTTATCTAAGCAGCCTACTGGTCAATGCAATTGGAAACTTTGCAATGTCACTGCTGGTGCTGATTTCATCCCATGCCTTGACAATTGGCAAGCAGTTAGGAATCTCCGGACTACGAAGCATTATGAACATCGAGAAAGACATTGTCCTGCAGAAGCTCCTACCTGCCTCGTTCCTCTTCCTGAAGGCTATAGAACTCCTATTGAGTGGCCCAGAAGCAGAGATACGGTATAAATTTTACTACTATGCCAGTTAGTTGTCATTTTGTTTGACTTGTTATTCTCCTATTATATAAAAGGTACCCCACAATTGTGGAATGAAAATGTTCCTCTCACTTTGCCTGTTGAATTTGCTCAAATCATAGTTCATTTGCTGTTCTCTATTTGCTTGTTTACACATCCCTGAAATAAGTAGTTCTGCTCCTGCAGATATGGTATCAGAATGTTCCACACACCATGCTTGCTCAATACAAGGGGCACCAGAATTGGGTAAAATTGGCTGGCGAGTACCTTACTTTTCCTGGTGGTGGAACCCAGTTCCAGCATGGGGCACTTCATTACATTGACTTTATACAACAGGTGATATATTCATGTCCATATTCCATTTCTCTTGCCATCATTGACTCTATTCATCGTTTTCAATGTTAATATCCATCAATATAGACCTTTTGCTGCATATTATACAAATCCATATTTACATGTTCAGTAACAAATGGTGTATGTCCTTGTTTGCTTTCTGGGCATTGTTGTGCATTTTGCTTACTATAAGGAAGTTTGATGCAGTCTGTACCTGAAGTTGAGTGGGGCAAACACACACGTGTGATATTAGATGTTGGATGTGGTGTTGCCAGCTTTGGAGGCTTTCTCTTTGAGAGGGACGTACTCACTATGTCATTTGCACCGAAGGACGAACATGAAGCTCAGGTACAATTTGCACTTGAAAGAGGAATTCCCGCTATATTGGCTGTCATGGGCACACAGAGGCTTCCGTTCCCAGCGAAAGTGTTTGACGCTATCCATTGTGCACGTTGTAGAGTTCCATGGCATATAGAAGGTAATTTAATGTCCTCATTTTTTATTTTAGTGATAAGATGAATTCATATCAATCGTAGTTTGAGCTTTCTGTGTATCTTTTTTGCCAGTGACCAGATGAATTTAAGTTCATTCTAATTTAAGGTTGTAGTACAGTAGTTTTGTTCATCCTCTTTTTGTAGGTATTTAGATTTAGGACTACTTCCTTGCCTTGATAATTATGTTGATAAGTTCTAGATGGATTTTATTGGGAAGCTTATTTTTCTTCCTTTGGTGCAACCTCAGGTGGTAAGCTTCTCCTGGAGCTGAATCGAGTATTACGACCTGGTGGTTTGTTTTTGTGGTCTGCTACTCCTGTTTATCAGAAGGAGGAAGAAGATGTTGAAATATGGGAAGGTAGGTAAAAAAAGAAAAGAAAAGAAAAGAAATAAACTTTCGTTTGCCTCTTTTAGCTTGCAGGTGTATTTATTCTGTTATTTTTGTTTTGTCAATTTATTTGCAGCCATGAAAGTTCTCACAAAAGCTATGTGCTGGGAAGTTGTGTCAATCCAAAGGGATAGACTCAATAAAGTGGGTATAGCCATTTACAGAAAGACAACATCAAATGAGTGCTACATGAAACGTTCAGAAGAAAAGCCTAGTCTCTGTCCAGACATTGATGATCCTAATGCAGCATGGTATTTTACTTTTCTTAAAATTAAATGATTTATTAGTAGTGTTTTGATTGAATTTCTAAATTGGGTTGAAAAAAAAGTCTTCATTAGCTGCTATAGCAAAAGAAAACTGTCATCCTTCAAATTCATGTTCTTGTTTCCTTTTGCTTGAAATGACAAATATTTCCATTACAATTTTTTATCCGATAAAGTTCAATAAACCGGTTTATAATATCGATTATGTCTCTAATTTTTTTCATGTGATAGGAACGTTCCATTACAAACTTGCATGCACAAAGCACCTGAGATTTCAACTGAGCGTGCATATGAATGGCCAGAGGAATGGCCAGCCAGACTGTCTAAACAACCATCGTGGTTGTTGAGTTCCCAAGTTGGAGTTTTTGGAAAGCCTGCCCCTCAAGATTTCACTGCTGATTATATTAAGTGGAAGCGTATAGTATCTAGGTCTTATCTAAATAAGATTGGAGTTGATTGGTCGAAAGTTAGGAATGTCATGGATATGAGATCTGTATATGGAGGGTGAGTAAGAAGAATCTTCTCTTTTCTTTTCTTTTTCCACCATACGTCATTAGCCCTTTCTGAATTATAATATATTTTTCTGGCATTCAGTTTTGCTGCAGCTTTGAGTGGTTTAAAAATTTGGGTCATGAACGTGGTTCCAATAGATTCAGCTGACACTCTTCCTATTATCTACGATCGTGGCCTTTTTGGCATATACCATGATTGGTGTGAATCATTCAACACTTATCCTAGGACTTATGATCTCCTTCATGCCAATCATCTGTTTTCCAACCTTAAGAAGAGGTGGGTAATGACTAGTTTTTTCCTCAGAACTAGCAAGATATTTTGATTGTCTCTGATTTTGCTAAATTTTTCATATTTTGGTTTCCTCTTCCAGTTGCAACCTGACAGGTGTAGTTGCTGAGGTTGATCGGATTCTGAGGCCATCAGGAAAGTTTCTGGTTCGCGACAAATCTGAGACGATTAAGGAAATTGAGGGGATGGTGAGATCTTTGCATTGGGACATTCTAATGATTAACACTAATGACAAGAATGGATTTTTATGTGCCCAGAAGTCTACTTGGCGGCCTGAAAATAAGGAGACACTATTTTATGCTCTTGCTCTTCCTAAAGATCTTCAACGTGATCAAAATGTGGATAATGTGATACCTTAGGAGGGTGACCATTTTTTTTTTTCCAGAAATCTTATTTGGGGCCAAAATTTGGTAGGATAACTAATGTTAGAAGCTTGTCCGATTTTGATCTCAATTTTAGAGGGTTATTATTTTTCTTGCTTTTGTTTACGTTGTTGGTAATGCAGCCAGTTTGGTATTACGTTCTTGTAATTGTAAAGCCCATTTTGTTATTTGCTAGAAGTCTAATAAAATTCTTTGGTATTGGTTAGGATAAATTAAAAAAAGGTAGTGCCAGAGCGAAGGACACTTTTGGATCTTTATATATTGGGTAAACTTGCAGTATATTCTTATATATAGTAGTATTACCTTTTCTCAATTCAAAGTCATTTTTTTGCACTTCTCTAAAGCGTGATGAAACAAGTCTTTGGTCAAAAAGAAAAGATAACACTGCTGAACAAAAGAAGCATTTCGAAAAATGGACTTTCTTTGACGGTCATTTAAAATCCAACAATATGCATATTAAATCCTAAAATCATACATTAGGAGCAAAGCAAATCCCAATCAACTCTTAACATTCAGGGCACATAAAACTTTTTTTTTTTTTTTATCAACGCAGCAGCATATCGCAGAAGGAATATATATAACCTATTTCAGCGTCGAAGATTGGATTTCTTGCTCATCAATTTCAAAACTAATGGTGGACTCAAAAAGACATGATTGTAAAACAGTACTTTTAATTCTGACGTTAGAATGAGACTAGATATGGGGAGTGGCTTCCTCCTCTACTCCTTCCCATCCTCTTCCCTCCTCTATTCCAAATTTTTTTTATTTGTTTTCATCATTAGATTCTACATAAAATTAGTGACATTTTGATATCTCATGGACAAAAAATGGTTCAGTTTTTAATTTTATATGATTTTTTAAAGATTTAATACTTTAACTAAAAAAAATACAGATTTTTAAATATTAAATCTTTAAAAAATCATGTAAAATTGAAAAATGAACCATTTTTTGTCCATAAGATATCAAAATGTCATTAATTTTATGTAGAATCTAATGATGAAAACAAATAAAAAAAAATTTACCCAAAAATTAAAAAAATTTGGGGTAGAAGAAGGAAGAGGATGGGAAGGGGTAGAGGAGATGATCCTCTCCCCTAAATATATTTAGAGTCTTTTCATGAGCAGAATACAAACAGATAAAATAACATGTTTTGAACTCACAAAAATGAATACAAATTATTAGTATATAAAGGTGAAACTCAATGCAGTGAGGGATAGGGGTGGAAATAGGTCAAGCCTTTGTAGGCTATAGTTAAATAGGCCTAGGCCTGCAATTGAAATGTGAAACCTAAACCTGGGCCTGTATATAAGCTTTTTTCTCGGCCTAAGCCTGAGCCTTCAAAAAGCCTGAAACCTTTTTAAAAGCCTACTTAAAATGTAGGCCATTAAATAGATTTAAAAGCCTATAAATCTAATTCCGTATATTACCTTGTAAACCTATTGAAATTATAATATTTTATTTAAGTATAACTGAAATAAACTTGCAAGTTACAAAAAATTATTATGTTTTAGAAGATCATAATAATTAGAGAAGAGTAAGTAAGCTAGCAGTGTATCTTAACTAAATTAAGGGAAGAAATCAAGAAGTAAACAACTACTAATAAATTTCAACTTTGTAAATGAATTATAAGATGTGAAGTTTAGAATTAAAGTTAAAATGTTATATAATTTATATATTTTATAATTGGTTTATTTTATATTATACATAATAATATAAATTAAAATAAAACTAAGTAAGCCAGGCCTGTAGAGCTTGAAGGCTAGGCCTCAAGAAAAAAGGTCTGACCTTTTTATTTAAATAGGCCTATAAAGGAGTCTGAATATGAGCCTAACCTAATTACTAAATAGGTTAGGCTAGGCCGTAGGCCCCTGAAAGGGGCCTGGCCTATTCCCACCCCTAATGAGGAATTATGAATGCTTAATATTGTCATGGAAGCTAAGTGTCCATTTCGTTATTGTTAGAATCAAATCAGAATCATAACACATGATTTAGGATAATTAAGACTTGATTATTATTTCCTTTTTCCATTTGATCACATTCTTATGCATTTATTTCTTGATTGTATTTTCCTTTTTCCTTTTCTCCTAGACCTCTATATATTGTACTCCCTCCGTTACTAAATAGAAGACATTTTAAAATATGTTTGAGTTTGATCTTAAATATAAAACCTCATTTTATTTTTATTAATTTTTCTATAAATTATCCCTATTGATACTTTTCAATAATGAATAAACATGCGAAGGAGGAAGAGTGGGAATAAAAGTAGGTATAACTCTTTTTAGTCATATTATCAATCAATAAGAGCGTATTCTTCTCTGAAAAACACTCAATCATTTATTAAGAAATTTACATATCTTTTTGTTTTTTTCTTTTGGGGGGGGGGGGGGGATTAATTAACAGAATCTATATGTTTTAGAAGGATTGGGTCGTCAGTCGTGGAAATTCCACCTACATTAAGAGCGAGTCCCGGGGGTCTTCACCGAAGAAAATAAGCCAAATACCCTGTTTAAATTTTTTTGTTTTGAACAAATTAATTTTTTGCTTTTACTAGTCTAATTAATCCCACATTGCTTGCCTATTTACATGCCCCTATTTCAGTTTCATCTTGTGTCCCATAACTATACAATATCAAATTCCTCTTTATCAATAGCCTCACACAAATACCACTCAATCTATCTCTGTTTAGATCATGGAAGATGAGAGCTACAACAATTTGCCAAATGGGGTCATTTCAGAAAGCCCTCAAGGTACTATCTTAAAGACATCAAATAGCAACAACAAAGAACAAGATCGGTTTCTTCCCATAGCCAATGTGGGAAGAATCATGAAGAAAGTGATGCCTCCAAATGGGAAAATCTCAAAGGATGCAAAAGAGACAGTTCAAGAATGTGTTTCAGAGTTCATCAGCTTTGTCACCGGGGAGGCCTCAGATAAATGCCAAAGAGAGAAGAGGAAGACCATTAATGGGGATGATATCATATGGGCCATCACTACCTTAGGCTTTGACGATTACGTTGACCCTTTGAAATGTTACCTTCAAAAGTATAGAGACTTAGAAGGAGAGAAGCTTAATCTCCCAAAACAACAACGTTCTGAACAAAGGCTTCCCTACCAACACCACCAAAACCAAAACCGATTCCAACCTGATAATAATAATATTATCATTAATAACAATAATTTACCTCTAAGTAGTTTATATTCTTCCACAAATCTCATTTCTCAGCCTCCCTTTGTGCCATCTAGCCAGCCATATAATGCTCTACCTTTCTCCTCGAATTCTGTCAAACAGGACCAGATTGATTCGGTGGGACACTGGTAAGACACATACCCTACACATACATATATAGGCACTGGAAAAAATGTGTTACGTACCTTATGATTGCCTTATGTTGTAATTAAGGCAATACATTTTTTCCATTATTTTCTTTTTAAGAAAACGCATTTTTTCTTACTAAAATTGGAATAAGTCTTCTTTTAAAGAAAACTTCTCATCTGCTTTTTATAGATAAATACACATGTAGGAAATATATTGTTTTGTTTATGTGAATACTTAAATACAAATTTGCTTCTTCTTCATAATATATAAATGAAGAGAAGATTCAAAGATTCATGTCGTTGGTGTACATATATATGTATATCATCATAGCTAGCTAGCTAGCTAGCTTATAGCTTGGGATGATCTGTGTATACATTATAGATTTTCCTTCTCGAACGGAGCATGTGTATATATTACTCCATATTGTTAGCCATTACATGACAGACCGATCGATGATATTGTAAAGTGATTTTTAGTGCATGTGATTGAACAAGGTAAATACGCGTGATTATTTTTCAATTCCTTATGTATTTTCATCAAATACGTATGGCTATTTCAATGCACATCTGTCATGAAAATTCAATGAGAATTTCAGTTGACGTGAACGTACACATATAGCTGCCAGATATTACTATTCCTTTACATCTTGATCAGATAAAGCAACTCGTCTTTCAATTTAGTGAAAACGATCATTGCATGACATCTATATCTATCATGTGAGATAGGGTTATTAATTAATCAATGGATTAATGCAACATTTGGTCCTTGACTTTCAAACAATTTTAATTTTAGTCCCTAAATTTTAAAATCGGTAGTTTAGGTCATTGAACTTTCGGTTAATGTTGGTTTTAATCCCTGAACTTTAAAAAAAACTTGAAAATTCAGGGACCAATGGTTATAAATAGTACAAAGTTGAAAGACTAAAACCACTAATCCAAAGTTTAGGAATCAAGATCAAAATTAACCGAAAGTTCAAGGACCAAAACCATTGATGATGTTGAAGTTCAGGGACTAAAACCAAAATTAAGTAAAAGTAATTCAAAAACTAAAAGTTGTGTTAACTCTTAATCCAATTGGTTAGTTAAATCATGATCAGTGATCATGATGATTTGTCCATAGAAATATACCATCTCACTAATTCTTAAATTAATACTATTGGCATGTTCATATCCAATCCATATTAGAGTGATTAACCAACAGGTGCCCTGAAAATTTCTCTTTACAATCCTTAATTGCTCTCTTCACTGTATACTCTGACACAAATATATTGCTAAACCCGATCGATCGGAACATAACCTCCAAATTTTCTTGGTTTATAACTGCGATGCTCGCGAGAATTATATGCATGCATGCTGAATTATCCATCTGATGTGTAGGTGATGATCTTAATTAATTACGCCGCCTAAAAAAATTATCCTTTCCATCAATTCTTTGACGATATATAATTTTTAAGTAACTCAGACATGAAATATGATAAATGATTGTGTGAATGAGTATATCTGTATTATGCTCATGTACGAGCATAAATAATTGATGCCTTCTGTGTTGTGAATGCTTAGCTTGTGGCCCTTACTTATTAATTAATTGTTATCCACCCCCTTGTGAGCTTAATTAACAAAAATCGCTCCTGGCCTGGTACGATTTAATTTCATCACTTAAAATCTATACATTTAAAGATATTGAAATTGCTGTGTATGCACACTTGGATCGACAAGTTGTAGTAGTTTTCACTCACCTCATTTTTATGGTCTTTCATATATATCCTTGGTTCTTAACTTATCTTTGTCACCTTCAATAAGAATTTTATTTTTTTTTCAAATAATTATTTAATGGGGTTTTCAATGTATTAATAATTAAATGAAGCATAAAAAATAATTTGCATACTTCATATACACGTGAATTTTAATTTCATTTGCTTTGAATTATATTTATATATATAAATATTTATACATTAATATTGGTGAATGAAAACTACTATTTCTAGAAATAATAATATGATCATAAATCATATTGCTTATACAATTAAAAATTATTAATTTTGATCTTTATCATATGTCAACATTCAATTTAAATAAAGTATCTCATGCCCCCACACATAATATCTATAGAAAATTGTAAATCATAGTTAAGTTAGATTACCATCAAACTGGCTGTACAGTTTATTCAGTGCTCTTATGCTCAACCTTAGCGATGTAACCGCTATAATTACTTTAAAGTAATCGAGTTTTTCCCATTATGAGCTTGTATCGCCACGAAATGAGTTAATCATATACTCCTTCTAGCCTTAATTATAAGAGTAAATTGACCTTTTATATGAAGTTTAAGGAAGCAAATTAAACCACTAAATTATAACATATGTTATATGTAATCAGATTATATATTAGTTTATAAGTAAGATAAATTAGTTTTGAGAAGAAAATATAAATATGAACAATTTAAAGTTATTTATTTTGCATCTTTGATTTTTTTTAAAAAAATCAACTTGATCTTATAATTTGAACCGGAAGGATGGAGTATTAGCCTCATCAATCCAATCTGCATGGTTCCATGATTCTTAAACAATAATATCATGGTGAAAAATATCTTCTAATAATTAGGTTAGATGAAAAGAACGAATATTTTGACACACAAAACGATAAACTCTATACATAAACTGGACACACAAGTACAAGTATTGCATTTGTGAGAATCTGAGCATCCATCAACATATAAACCAAATACGTGACAACACTCCAACGCAACATAGCTGGTATCGCTACACAAACACACACATATATATATAACCCCAAGACATGACACGACACCCTTGAATTCAAAAAACTAGAAACAAACAAGAGAAGAAGAAGTGGGACATTTTTACATATTTTTCATTAATTAGCTAATTAAACAAAGTTGGGGGATTGGAGGTGAGAATTAGAGCGAAGCCAGATGATGAAGCTTTCTAGAGTGGCCACGTCAGCTCTATAATGCCTCTGTGTGAAGTCAAACAAATCGCACCATTTGAAGTCAGGGTACTTCCTTCCTTCTTCTCTTTCCATCAGATTTTCTGGTGGCTTCACTGTTTTGTCGTCTCTTGGGCTCACAAAATACACTAACGATCTCCTCTCTTTTTCTGTGTGTACCAATGCTCTGTGCATGCAGCTCTTGTATCTCCCATTAGACAATGCCTGTATCACACACCAATATCGTATTATTATCAATATATAATAAGATCACTAATTTATCATCAGATCAGCTTAAAATATACATATAACAAATTGTTGGTTAATGTACTCATCATCATCATATCATCATCAATACTGATGTATATCTATATCGATAAAGTTTTCCTCTTTCGAGATAATTTCAAATTAAATTTAATTAATTGCAGAACTTGTCACATATCTGATAATAATCCGCGTTACATCAAGCATCAATACATGCATATCATATCAAGCTAGCCTCTTTCTTTTCTTTTCTTTTTTCTTTCAGTTAATAATATCAGCCATCATGATCGTCGGCCATGTGGCGATACCATGAAATAAGGAAATGTTAATGATATTGGGAAGTGTCCCAAAAAGTCAATTCACATGTGAAAACGTATTCAGGCTATTTGACTTTTGGTAATCGATCAGATCAATGTTGAAGTTAATATAAGGTTAAAGGTCATATTTGCCCCTGAAATATGTTTTGGCCCAAATGTACCCTCGAAGTATGAAAATGGATCATATTCGCCCTTCAGCCGTTAAAATATTAACTGTCAACGTCCACTGTTTAACGGTCAACGTGAGCTTTTTAACGGCTGTTGGGCGAATATAATCCATTTTCATACTTCGAGGGCACATTTGGGCCCAAAAAAACTTCAGGGGCAGATATGATCCATCGTGCATATTTCAGAAGCAAATATGACATTTAAACCGTTAATATAATGTCTTTATTACATAGAATAAATAAAAATCAAATTACGTATTTTGTCACAAACTATTGGTATAAACTGAATTAGAATCAAAATCAGGCCGACAAGATCTCCTGTCTGTGCCCCGAACAGGCGCTGAATCGTTTGTCCTTTGTTTTTTTCTTAAACTTTCAAAAACCTCGTTTATTACACATTAATTATGCCTTGTGCTCATTTTGTTTTTTACCAGAGTTCCTCATACCCGCCGATAAATATGTTGAAACCTGCTTCTTTCAACTACCATGACAAATGTTGTCTCTTCTAATCAATTGGTTTCAGAAAAAAAAAATATCTATCTTGTGTATGCATGTGCTATGAGCTGTACTGAAAATTGTGAGTTCATTTATTTCATCATACAAAAAACCCAGGGTTTAAGTATGTTAATTTCTTCCACATATATTTATCTCATACTCTAAATCACATTGAAAAAACAGTTTCTACCGCTAATCCAAATAGACACTTTGGACACAACATCATATAATGGATTAAACTATAGGAGCACAAAGATGATATGATGATGAACAAGCTTACAAGTGGTTAACGCACGTACCATAAAAGTGTCACCAATATTTACGACGAATGCGTCGGGTCGAGGACGAACAGCGAGCCATTTGCCTTCTGAAAGAACCTCTAAGCCTCCAACTTGGTCTTGATGAAGAATAGTCAATGAGATAGGATCAGTGTGAGGGCCAGTCCCAAGGGTGAGGCTTGAGCTATTACAAGGTGGATAATAGTTGCATCTCATCAACGACGAGCCATCTTCAAAATATTTTCTATAGTAGGAACGATCCATTCCCAGACTAATGGCCAAAAGCTCCATTATTATGAAAGATAGCTCTTTCATCGCTTCACAGTACTTTTGATACACCCGCCTATTATTCCAAAACACACACGCTTTCCAAGTTAATAAATAACAATGAAAAGAAAAGTTTTTGTATATTCTATAGTTAGCTAATACCCCATTCTAGTTAGTTAATACCCCATCCGATCATAATCCAATTGATTTTTTTAGAGAAATTAAGGATGGATAATAAATCATTTTAAATTATTTGTATTTATGTTTTTTTCCTTGAAACTATTTTATTTTGCTTATAAGATAACATATACTCCAATTACATATAGCATATATTAAAATTTAGTGATATATTTTGTTTCTCTAGTCTCCACAAAAAAGTCAAATAGATATTATAATTAGGAGTGGAGAAAGTACTACTTTAATGCTAAATATAACAATGAGTTAAGTTTAATCTTAAATATAATTAAGTGCTTAATTAATCCAATTTGTCACAACTTTCCTCCAAACTCCGTTGTTTATATTTCTTCAACAATTATAACAATTAGATTTAAATAGTTGTAAGAAATTTGTTACTAAAAAGATAGTTTATAGAGATAATGCCATATTTGTTACATTGATCAATTAATTCGATTTACCTTACTTTTTTAATTTACTCAAATTAATCAAATAACTCAATAAGGAGTATATGAATATAAAACAATATAAAACAAATCCAAGAAAGTGAAGAAGTTGGTTTGCGTGTTCAATCAAAAGCAGTTTCTGTGGGCTATATGGTTGTCGTGAGTGGGTCCAAGTGAAATTCTTAGATATCGGCTGAGCATTAGTGGAAACAAGGGATAAGCCGGCCAACTAGATTAGGCTTTAAAATTCTACATGACAGTTTCTTGTCGGTTTTTCCCCCTAAAATGGGCCAATTCTATGTTTCCAACAAGATAATCATCAAGGGGAAAAAATGGTGGTAATTAAACTCTGGTAAAAAGATAGTTGGCGTGAGATTTGTTTTTAATGCTACTAACCGATAACCTAGGAGATCTTACCGACACCTCTTTTTTTTAATTGTATTATATAGATATCCAAGCAAATGATAACTCCAATTTCGGAGTTAGTGACTTCCTTCTCTCCTCTCCCAACACGAATAATTTTAAATATCTAATGGAGCCTTATATCATCATCGTTAGACTAACTGTGTTAGTTGTCATACATATATGTGAAGTAATGAAATTAATTAAGAAGCCAAGGTTAATCGAAATTACCCTGTGTTTTCGAGTTGTTCTCCTAAGACAGACTTAAAGTAGTCGACAATTTCAGAATCATGACCATCGTTTTTGTGATGATACTGAAATGAAAAAATCTCTTTCCATGGCAACTTTGAAGTATATCGATCTGCATGAGCACCTGAGTATCCACATGCACTTCCTGGCTTCCTTTTGGCACCGAGCTTATGGTCAAGAGGAAGCTTGAAAATGGAGTCAACTTCATCATAAGCGGCTCGAATCAGGTCCGAGTCGACCCCATGGTTCGTGACTTGAAAGAAGCCGTGCTTTACACAAGCCGATTTCACCAGCTCAGCCGCGCCGATTATAGCTTCCTCGTCGGCTCTCATGAAGCCGCTCAAGTCTACGATCGGCTCGTTCAGCTCTTCATGTTGTTGAGTTCTTCTAGCCAAGTCACCAGATGGCCAAACAAACTGGTCTGGCATTTTTGGTTGCTTTTGAAGCAAACCAGTGTCGAAAATTAATGCATCATTGTTATTATTATTATTGATCTCCTTCTTTGGTTCTCCGGATGATGGTGATGCTATTGCGAGAGGCATTTTGGACTACTTGCTTGCACAGACATTTCAGGGGACATGAGAAGCTATATATAGAAAGAGCTTATTAAAGTTGAAGTTACACATCATCCCATCTCATTGATTTATCATGTTTCACACGTAGGCAAAAATTATATACCTCCTTACATACTTAGTCGACTTTTTTAATTTTGAAAAATTAAGAAAGCAAAATAAGTTAGTTTATCAAAACACATGTGATATATTATCAGATTATTTATTAGTTTATAAGTCGAACAAACTATTTTTAAAAACAAAAAATTTAGGTAAATCAATTTTCAAGTGATCTATTTAACTTTTTTAGAATTTTTTAAAAAAAATTATATAGATCTTATATTTAAGATAAAGGGAAGTATAATAATTTTACACATATATATGTGTTGTCATTTCATTATATGTAGCGACATCTTGTTCGTATATGCATCAATGACTAAAACTACAACGTGAAGGTATTTATAGCGATCTCTCAGTTCTCACCAACTTGTGCTTTCATAGAAAGCATGCCTTCTGTGTCATCTGGAAAAGTGAACCGGGCCAGTGAGGTACATAAAATTTTAGATACCACTAGCATGATAAATTTTTGACGAATTAAACACTGTGACAATAGTGAATTAGCTAAGAAATTTGATATAACACAGGCTATTACTAAAAAATTAGCTATAGAATCTCTCATTCAACTACAGAATTTTATCTTTATCAATGGAATTACGTTGCTAAATTCCTTGATTAATTCACTATCTTCTTTTTGTAATGAAATTATTTATGATAAGGTGTAATTAATTTTAAGGTGATCTTTGGAATAACAGTAAAATACACTCATATATATATATATAAGATCGATCGAGAGGTTATAAGTTCAATTTCAGGAAACAAGCTCTCTACTTATGAGAAAAAAAACTGCGTACAGCTACCCTCCTCAAACTCCACCTAGTAGAAACATTGTGCGCGGGCACAAGTGGATGCCTTAGAAAAGGTTGAAGGAAATAAATAATTAACAAGGGAGATGAATGAAGGCCAAGAGCAAGGATAAGTGGACGCCCATCCTTTAGTAGTCCCTTCTGTCACTGTCGTCTCTTGTTGCTAACACAGTTACAGCATAATTGCCAATATCACCTTGCAAATATTTAGTTGATTTGGTTCTTAAGATAATGTCCATACTATAAGAGATAATATAAGAATTTTTTTGTTCATACCGGAACATGTAAAAATTAAGATGGTAAATGTTTGATTTCTATTTTTAGTCTTGCATATCAAATGTAAAGGGGGATAGTGTGTATAATAGATGATATATGGGTAAAATTGAAAAATCACATTAATTTGGGTAAAATTAAAAAATCACATTAATTTTACTCACAATAAATGACTCCACTATATTTCAATTATTTGTGTAAAATAATTTATTACCTCTTAGGACCTGAGGAAGTACATCTTACTCCCTTCGTCCCTATACACAAGAGCCAAAAATTTGAATGATTTTATCCTTTTTTATAATAGTATGGCTAAATTTGTCAAAATATTTAATGAGTTTTTTCCCATTTTACCCATCATTATTCTCTCTATTCATATTCTCTTTCATACTCATTATTTGTAACACTATTATCACATTTCTCTCTCTTCTATACTCAATCATGAATAAAGATAAACTTGAGAAAACAAAATTATTTCAGATATATATATCTCTCTTAACCACTTTATTAATATATGTGATTTTACCTCCTTAACTCTTATAATAAGTGGCGGAGGAGTATATATTAGGGACGTGGGTATCAATTTTCTTCAAGGCCGAGGTTGTTTGTTACAATTTAATGATTTACCTACGTATAAAAATATTGCTGCCTGAAGTGTCTTATTCCTGGGTCTGATATTTTAGAAATATTAACTGTTTTAACTCCTTTATCACATGAAAATAAAATGAAAAAGGGGAACCAAGGTGGTATATTATACATCGATCACCATCACAAGACTGTTGCAGCTAACTTATTTATAACCCAAACGGAACCCGTATACCTTGATTGAGATTGAACATGATATCAGAGTTGCATGCATGGACAACATTTATTACACGACACACTTCGTGGATTTCACAGCCCCCTTCTTTTTCCTTTTAGTCATCTTTTTTTAACCATCTTCTCTCTCTTTCTCTCACATACACACATACTTACTCACACTTCCGACATTGGATCTGTTCTGAAAATCATGAACTTCCTCGTGACAGAAAAATCAAGTAATGCGACAAACATGTGAAGATTCTCTCGATATCTGAAAAGATCATAGCAGATTTTGAAGTCAATTTCATTATGAGAATCCATTTCCAAATTCCAAGATTTTTTGTTTCTGTTTCGAGAAAGAAAAGAGGAGGCAGCTCAAAACATCATGTGATGATCTATCATCCTCTTATGGTAGAGCTACATAGTCATGTTTAAAATACTATTGGACATTACATGTGATCACTTGTCTTAGTTGAAACTCAAAACTTAGTTCACTATATGTTGTGACGGATTGACTGTCTAGCTAACTAGACCTAACTCCATTGGCGTTTAGGATCAGTGATCTATTTAAGTCTTTTAATTAATGGTAACGTAAACATCATGTATATAGCTTGGCATCAAATCAGTAGAAATAAGAAATAGTTTGACTTAGGTGCGCACTCAATTATCACTACAAATAAGTAGTGAATTAGTGACAGATTTTCGTTGGTAAAGACAAAATTATATGGTTAAATGAGAGATTACACAACATCAGCTTATTATAAGTTGGATTCTCTGATTCATTCACTGTTTTTTTTTTCAGTGATATATACCATTTGTGTGGGTGTGTGACTCTGATATTTCAATAACAAAACCAAAACTTACAAAACCCCTCATTATATGTATGTGTATATAGTGATATATCCCATTTGTGTGTGTGTGTGACTGTGATATTTCAATAACCAAACCAAAACTTACAAAACCCCTTATTATATGTATGTGTATATATTTTCATGTCATGTCTTTAATTATAGTGTTAATGGATGCAATTTATTGATGATCGCGACGAGTTAGTACGCTTACTGTCTGTTAAATGAGAGACATCATGGGGCCTCTCTCGAAAGTCTAAAGATTTTTTTAAAAAAAAAAACTAAAGAGACTGGCCAGATAGCAACCATTTGTCCATGGGCCGATGAGCCCACTTCCCCTTGGAATTTGTACAATGATTTCATTTATATTTTTCTTTATAAAACTATTTTAATACAAACATTTTATACTAATTACTTCAATATTTACCATAATTCACTACTTCAAACTTAAGTATGGTCAAACATAAAATGGGTGACATGATTTTTTAGAAAGGATCACTACAAATATAATATACACTTACATTGAGCGGGGGTCTAACATGTGAAAAAAGATTCCGATATATCCCACTGTGATAGTAACCCTCCATTAGTATAGGAAAATTATTGAAAAATACCTTTTGAATTTTAAAATCTCATATAAGAAATTTGAGCTAGTTAAGTAACGATATTAACTAGTTGAATATATATATCAACAACTACAAATCACATATATCGAATTTTAAAATTCAGAAGATATTTTCTATCATATCCCTTCAAAAATTTTATTTTAAGGTATCCAATTTGTTAGGAAAATTAGTTAAAAGTGTATTTTAAAAAATTTATTGATTTGATGTACCTGAATATAAGTGGGTACCGTACAACTTATTTTCAGTTAATGCAACTTTTTTTCATTATTACAACATACCTTTATTAATATACAATGTTGATGAGAAATTCTTGCATGTATGATATCATATAATAACATAAAACATAATATAATCCAACCATTTTCTCCTTATAAAATTGTTCTACTGTCTCTGATTAATTTTCTTTTCTGAGAAATGATGCGATTTAGTGTTTTCTAATTGGACAAACTATACACATAGTTTCATGTTTGTTCAAGAATTTCTCTAATTGCGACATGCCCCTGTGCCCAACAATAATATTCCAATAGGTACATGTGACCAATTTTTCCTTTTTCTTAATTAGTTATATTATGCTTTTTCGTTGGTATAAAAAGGAAACCTTACGTAATAATCTCTCCCCTAACTCTATTATTATGTGTGTACTGTGTAGTGGAATATGATTAAGTAGAGACCAGCCACATTTGGTATAGTGACGGGTGAGGTTGAAGAAAATGATGAAAGGTGATGGGAAGAAGAGATGGTTCACGTGGCTGAGTTACATTTATATGTCATCATCGGGCCATATTGCCTCATAGCTCACAGTGGTTCTGGATTCTTCTGCGTCATCATCTCCCATCATTGGCCATGACCCCCACGTGTCCCGCACGTGAATGCTACTTCTCTTTGCCAAACTGATTTCGACACATACGTGTCATTGTTTGACATTGACAAACTTGTCTTTGTTTTCACTTTGACTTGTGATCAATAGATGACATCCTGACCGCTTCAAGATGCTTGTTCTTGTTCTTCTCTTTATATCATTCAACTAAACACCGTACCACTTTTTCTTTTTTTTTTTGGAAAAATTTAATTGATTATTTGAGGGTAGTCGACTTACTTCCTCTAAAGCGTATGCTAGGCTAGTGCAACACAAAAATTGGATAGGATGAGGTTGAATATATACTCTAAGGCTTGGGACTAAGATCTGATATGACATATCCTCCAAGCTATAGGACATGTTCTGTTGGTCTTTGGGTCATTTGATTCTTAAAAAGGAAAAAAGAAAAAGAAAGGGGAAAAAAGGAATTATATTATATTGTAAATATTAACTAATTAAAAGATACTCCCTCCGTCCCATAATATAATGTCTTTTTAACCGAAATACGGGTTCTTAAAAAATTAGTTAAAGTTAGTTAAAAACAATAAATGTGTAGGAAATATACCATATTACCCTTATTTATGAATAAGTAAGAGAGGAGGTAATTATGAAAAGAAGATGAAAGAGAATGTGTGGGAAAATTAATGTATGGGTAAAATGGGAAAAAAAGCATTTATTACTCAAACAAAGTCAAATAAGACCTTATATTGTGGGACAATATCATTCAAAAAAATGGACCTTATATTATGGGACAGAAGGAGTATTATTTTTTAAAAAAATAATAATATTTTCAGGCCAGACCATTTTGTTATGTTCTGAGCCAATTTATAGTGAAACCGGGTTGGCCTCGTACTACTGGTCTATGCCAATCAATACTCAAATGACATTATTATTGGCTGATTGCTGATGAGGCGTGAAGTAAAAGCAAATGAAAGAAAGCTGCTGGTGACATGGACCGGCCGACAGAACGGTAAAATTGTTTTCCGTTTCATCTATCGGAACGAGATTCAATCAATCTTTTATCTTTTCGTTACTAGTGTACATGTGGGGTGTATTTACCATGTTCATGCGTGGTGTCCTATTGTTGTAGTTTGTTGTTAACTCAGTTTGAATATCTTGCTTTTCAGTTATGTACTTTAATTTGGGTTTGGGATGTGTATGGTAATCCTAGAAAAATTGTTTGCGTATACCGCTCCAAATCTTTGTGGGATCCTCGATTATCTTATTGATAGCTTAGCTTTTCACAATATATGTGTGTCTTATTCTTACATAAGTGTCTTCATTATTTGATATGCTCCCATCCAAAACTGAGCACACTGTATTTATGTTAATTAATGGCTAACAGATCAGACTAGAACTGAAACTCCTTGTCACGTCAAAAAAGAAGGCTATGTCTTTATTTCGTTTTCTTTCGACAATACTCCTTTTTTTCTAAGAACATATATCATGTTATTGGAGATAATCTTATTTTTTAAAACTGATTTGGAGATAACTTATTCTGTTTTTTTTTTCCAACAAAGAAATTCATTATAAGGAAAACAAAATACAGTGTCTAATACAAAACAAAACATGATAAAGAACAAACTATAAAACAAACTAGACCTAAAAACATTACAAAACACTTAAAGGAAACTAAAAACAATCCTGATATGCAACAATGATTTGAACTTCTTGAACATCCTTCAATAACGAATCTGTAAGAGAATAGGAGGTCGTAATACCCAAACTAATGGGAAAGACCAACCCAATGAAGCTTTGGCAACTAGTTTATTACCAAATCTGCTTCCACGGGAATCAACTGATAGGAGATGATATTATTTAACGTACTATTAGTCACTAAATATTATATATTTTATATCAAGTGTTCAATCATTTATTTGTCATATTGTATTGCAAGGGACTGACCAATTCCACAAGACTCAATCCTATCGGTCTTTTGTCAATACTCGCGGGGGATGGCTAACTAGTCCTGGATCTGAACCTTCGGCCCATCTCCAAATTTCAACGGAATAACTAAGTTTCTAAACCGATAAGTCCATTATAAAATATTCCATTGACTTTAGGCCCAACAAATTGAAAAGTTTTTTTACTAATGTTTGCCTTTAGAGTAAAACCAACTTTTGGTCCTTATAATTTAGTGTGATTTGGATTTTAGTCCCTATAGTTTAAGATGAGAGGTTTTATTCCCTGAAGTTTACTCAGTTCAAAGCTGTTGGTCCCTGTAGTTTTAAAAGGACCTGACGATATTAGTTTGTACTTATGTATCACTAACTCCATTAAAATTGCTAACTTGTCTCGATGATTAGACACTTGGAAATAATGATTTGAATATATAATTTAAAAATAAAATATAGAATATGTTTTCTTAAGAAAAAAGGAAAATCGAAAAACCAGAAACCCAGATAGATTGATGGGATTGAGCTCCGATTACGCCACTGGTTGCGATTTTTATAAATCATGGAGTCTGTGAGAGTCACCGTTGTCGCAACTACGGAAGGATTCACAGCCAAATGAATTGGGGAATCACATTCATTATTTTATTGTATAGGAGTATATGTCAAATCTGGACGTGGGGATATTTGATGATTTTGGCTATGATATTTTATATATATATATATATATATTGCAAGGTGGATGTAGGTTGGGATTTTGAATTAGAAGAGTTAGAAGAAGGAGCTCGTGCCGTTAACGAGCGATTTGACTCGCGATTGCTGTCTTTTTCGAAGGAGATTCTAGTTTCTCGTTTGCACACACAAAGGAAAAAAAAAACCCAGTTGTTCAGATTCCATGCTCTATCTTCCCCTTTCCTCTCTTCTGCCTTTAGGGCTAATTTACTGTCTCTTGTCTTCCTCTGTTTTTTTTTTTTTTTTGCTGCTACGAAGATGATGGATCCGCAGTGCCCTACGCCCTCTCCCTTCTCCTCCTCAACTGATCTGTTTCTGGGTTCTTCTGTTTTAATTTTTTAATAAAAAAAACATATTTTATATCTCATTTTTAAATTATATATTCAAATCATTATTTCCAAATCAGCATGTCTAATCATCGAGACAAGTCAGTGATTTTAACAGACTTAGTGACACATCAGCACAAACTAACACCGTTGAGTTCTTTTAAAACTACAGGGACCAAATGTTTTAAATTGAATAAACTTTAAGGACTAAAACCTCCCGTTTTAAATTACAGGGGTCAAAACCCAAATCACACTAAATTATAAGGATTAAAAGTTGGTTTAACCCTTCTCTTTATCTGGTAGCTTCTATAAAATATACACACGGTTGATAAAAAAGAATACAGTTTTGCGAATGATTTCTATTTTAATTTTTACATTATTATGCTTTTTTTGAATATTTTATAATATCATATTTAATTTTTTCTCATTTGAATGTTAAAAAATTTAATCACGACTAACATTAAATGACAAATTTTTGTTGTTACTTTTTCATTTTTCAATAAATAGATCTGAAGTAATTAATATGAGGTACTGCTAATAATCACCTATTCCAAACAATCATCACCTATTCCAGGCCATCATATGGATGCAGTTGGATTAACGAGGAACACGAAAAACGACTTATTTATAAATCAAATTAAAAATAAGTCAGATTGTATAATAAGATTTATATTTAGATTAACTGTAAAAAAATGATTTTATAATGAATTTAACTTTTGAAACATGTTTGGAGGATTATCTTAAAAAGTAAGTTGAAGATAAAAATGATAAAAGAGGGCATGAATTTTGTTGAATAATAGAACTAAATTGAATCTTTGAATTATGATGATTTTGAGTGAAAAATTAAAATTATTTGGTGAAAATTAAATAAAGGTCCTATGGAAGAAATATAATTAAGATAATGTCTCACGGGTTGTTATCACCAAGCCAAAAGTTGTTATAGTCATGCCAGAAGTTGTTATTTACAACTCCGTAGGACCTCATCTTAATTATGTTTCTTCCATGAGACCTCTAATTAATTTTCTCAATTATTTGCAAAAAAAATGAAATGAAAATTTAAATAAATATATTTAATGGATAAAAAGTCATATTACTTTTAAATCATACAAATATGAATTTTTTTAAACTAAATAATAATACATATAACCTATAAGCACTTAACAATAAGTTATAAGCTTTTTTTCTCCTTCTACTTATGATTAACTTATAACCTAAAAACCGAACTAAAAATAAGTTAAAAAAAATATCTCTAAAAAATGAATTTCCCATTTTAAGTTCTTTTGTAGAAAATAAACACTTATTTTCCCTTTTTAAATTGATCCAAATACACTGGTAAAGAATGCCAAAGGGTGGCAAGCTTCAATTTGTTGTATTATTTATTATGTTTTAGAGAGGAGAACACAATAGCGGATAATATAATATGGCTAAGAAGACTCATAGTAAGGTTGGAAAATTCTTCTATTTTATACCGCAGAGGCGGCCGAGGTGGAAGATTCTAGACAGTTATTTGTGAAGCTCTTTGTGAGCTAATGTATCCACGTACTTATTCAGAAAATAAATAGACTCTAATTTGAATATTATACATCCTCTGGAATTGTCAAATTCTAAAAAACAATCACAACTTTGCAATTATAATTCATTGAAGTATCTAGAATTTTTTTGACCATAATTCATTAATCTATATCAAAACTATTAATCAATATCAAAACAATGTTATCAAAAAAAAAATCTATATAAAAATAACACTACTATAAGGAAATATTTTTTTTTTATAAAAGAAAAATTATTCAATTAAAGGATAAAAAGATACATATAAAGTCCCAAACCAATGCTAAGTGAAGGATTGTTGGATACCATAAGACTTTAAGAAAAAAACACATCACAACATACAAATACAAACATAACAACAACTGAAACAAAGTAAAATAGAAGTTACAACTTACAAAACCAAAACATAGTCAATACTTTAAGAACAAGTCAAAGCTTAAATCTTACATCGAACCAACTACAATACCATCAAGTTAGACGCTCCCCGAAATCTCAACTAACATGAGTAGATACTAATTGGCAATATCGATGAAACAAGGGACATAAAACGCTACTACGACTCACCAATTCACTCTGATAACCTGCGACGCCTCTACATTTTAAACTAAGTTAAAAGACATTTTGAATGTACATGTAGCTTGTAAGACTCGTTCTAATGCAAGACTACTTTCTGTACACATGATAGCATTCGGGACTCATTTGGTACACTGAAATTGATTTTGATGGAAATGAAAATGGATATGGAGATGGAGTTTAAGAGTGTGTTCGGTATGACTTGGAAATGAGACATATTTTATACATGAAAATACCAAAATACCCCCATTTGTTTTAACCAATGCAAGGCTTTATCAGAGCCCATCTTCACCTACATGGGATTTTTTTTTATTAACTTGAAGGCTCTTACTCTAAACCCACTGTTACAGTAGGTTCGATATGATCCCTCCTGTGAATGTTCATTAAGCCTCAACTTAGCCAAATAATTTGCTGCACTATTGCACTCTCTGTTCACATAATTGATCCTCACATCCCAGCTTCTATCCAGAAGTTGTCATGCTTCAACAATTACTGCATAATCGCGTCATCGGATTATTTTTCAAGGATCATTTCTTAAAAAAAATTGACTAGAACACCAGATCTGGAAATGCAACAAGAAGTAGCTCACTATTGTCATCACAAGGTCTCCCATATCTTGTGCTCATGCAAACATCATCATCAAAAAGCAAATAAACCTCCCAAATCTACAACCCAGGAAATGGTGAAGCCAAAAAAAAAAAAGTTCAAAAGAGTCTATCGATGAGGAAGATGGGTGGTTGCAGAAACTATTTTGCTCCTGGGCTTTCCTCCTTTAGAACTCGCCGTCGAAGCCAGATGAAGAAATTGTTGCGGCTGCCACCGCCATTTGCCGAGCCAAGCTACAAGATCCAAGATGGGTTGTCACTAGTAATGCTTAAACCAGATCTGGAAGTTGGACTTCGGTGATATGTTTGGAGGTCACTAGTGGTGGGTTTGGAGATCACCAACGGTGGGTTTGAGGTCACCGATGGTGGTGGTGGTAGGGAAGGAGGTAGCAGGTGGGAAAGAGACGGTTTTGAGGAGGGCAATGGATGGAAATTGGCAAATGAAATTATAGAACTGAGCATTTTTTGTGGAACCCATTTGGTGGAATTGAGCCTATTTAGATTCCACATATGGAGCTCAATTCTAAGGCCCTATAATTGTACCAAACACACAATCTCATGGAATCCAATTCCATTTTCATTTTCATTTCCACACCTCTCAATTCCATCGTACCAAACAGGCACTCAGGCCCTCAGTGTCATTATACCAAGTCGTTCACAAAATAAGCTTGTTTGTTACTGTGACGTATATTAATTACACCCTTACATAAACCACTGGTCCCTCTTAAATCGATGTATAGACACCTGTTCAAAAAGAAGTTACAGAAGAAATCGAACTTCACGTACTATTTAGAAATTTCAGTGGTAAGTTTCTAATGTACCATCTCATGGTTGACTGTCATGTTTTTCAATGTTAATTTAGGATAATTTTTGAAAAAAAAAAAAGGGAAGAAAAAAGCTGTCCACCTCTGTAAATAAATAACTATAAATAGATAAAGTTCTTATTCCTTACGTTATAATATTGTTTCTCTCTCAGGTATTCAAGGCAGCAATCTGACAAGTATCTAAGGTATGATAAACAATTTTCACTATTATGCACATGTAAATTTTTTACTTTAAGGGTAATATGACTTTTAATCCTTGAACTTTCACTCAATTTTAATCTTTATCCCTGAACTTTAGATTGGTAGTTTTGGTCCCTCAACTTTGTACCATTTATAATTATTGATCCCTGATTTTTAAACTATTTTTCAAAATTCAAGGACTACGACCAAAATTGATTGAAAGTTCGGGGATCAAGACTAAAATTGACTAAAAATTCAATGATCAAAACCATCGATTTTAAAGTTCACAGGCTAAGACCCAAATTGACCGAAAGTTCAAGGACTAGAATCATCGATTTTAAAATTCAGAAACCAAAACCATAATTGAATGAAAGTTTAAGGATCAAAAGTTGTATTATCCCCGTTACTTAATGAATAGATGACAGCTGAAAGCTTGAGCTATTAATGCTCACCTCATGGCTTGCCTTATTTAAGAATATGCACCAATTTGTGGAAAAAATATTTTAACTACTGTTTTGAATGTAGTATCTGTCTCTCTCATCACTGTTTATTTTCTTAAGTACTACTCTTCCTCTACCAATTCGAATGAAATTGTATGATACCGTAAACAGATATTTTTTCAAAAAAAATAAATTTACTTGTTGTTTAAGCGATGACAGAAGGGAAGGGTATTTTCTATGATGATGATGATGATGATGATGATGCGATGCTTTATTCTCCTATAGCAAAGGTGTTATGGGCTTATGGCCCTTGAATTAAGTTTGGATCCGCTACATTTTATTATTTTCATGTGTCTGCACGTCTTCGTTGATGTGATGCTGTGTTCTCTGGATAGAAATTTTTGTGAATATTTATATACTTATATTATTTCCCCGTCCCATTATCTGTTTGTTTAACAGTGTCATATGTATAGTGGGAATATTGTTGGATCACTAGCATTAAAAATATTAGTACCGAAATGATGCTATGTTTTTTTTAGTATAAGATCTAGTTAACTTTTTCTAAAGATTAAAGAAGTTAATAAATAAAATACTTAATCATCCTATATATGATGATATATTTTAGATTATATATTAGTTTATAAGTCAAATAAATTAATTTATATGAAAAATTCAGTCAAATCAATTTAAAAGTAATTTATTTAACTCTTCCATGGTTTTCCAAAAAAAATAAATAAATATTATATTAAGAAACAAATGAACTAATAATTAAATGAGACAATTGTATTGATGTCCAAAACAATATAATTAATATCAGACAAGTTACAGCGAGTTGTCATTAGCGTTTTTCACTTGTTAAGAGTCACACTTTCATTTATTGATGTTGTTAACAACTCATTGAAATTTATTATATTTTTTTTATATTTTAATTCTTTTATTTTAGAACCTCAATACAATCGATTAAATCCCTTGTGGCATAAAATTCAACACAATATTCCGCTATCCATTGCTTGATTCTGCTCTAATCATACAACTCAATCATTAGTCATCAGACAGATACTTCCAGGTGTGCACAGTTTCATCTTTCGTGATTCCCACGTACCAACACTGTTCCTCTCGATGACCAATTATCTGGAAAATATACACACTGGCACGTTACTTGTAAATAATCTTGCTTGGAAAAATTACAATGGAATCTCACCAAATCAAGTTAAGATTAAAGGAAGAAAAAGCGTAATCAGTCTTTTATTTGTAATTCTTGCTGAGGGAAATTTCTTGGAAGGAAAGAAATTAAGGCAAAGTGTGCAAGCTTTAATAATGCAAGAAATGGATAAAACGCCTTTTTTAAGTCAAAAAAAAAAAAATGGATAAAGCGCCTTTTACGACCAAATCAACAAGGGCATGTGCATTGTATATTCACACAATAAACGAGTTTGACAGGTGCACGCATCAAAAAAGCCAAACAAAATTAACCGAATTATTATTATTATATCATTATTTTATTATTGCTACTTGCTCTATACAAAAATGGCTATGACCTTCTTCTTCTTCTCTCTCCCTTGGAAACCCAACGTTCTCTCTTTCAAGCTCCAAAATCGAACGCAGAGAAAGCACCAATTCACCAAAAGCTTCACAAAATCTGAAAAATCTCCTCAATCGTTTTTTAGTTTTGACCTTTCTTTCTGCTTTTTCTTGCTGCTTCTCTTTCTTCCATATTTTACAGGTAACTTGCTCTCTTATCTGCTTTAGAGTGATTTAATCGAACTCAAGCAGACCTTGGCGTTACATTAGTTTAGATCATGATTTTGAATGGTGATTTACGATGTTTGAGTTTGAATTGACGTCAAAGTAAAGTTGATGAAGTTTTGATGTTGTGATTTAGGATGTGCTGAGAAACTTGTATGAGTTTAAATTGGATACTATTGCGAGAATCTCCTGTTGTTTTAGGCGAGTTAAATAAGTGAGTGTTTCATGTGGATTTTTTGGGGAAGATTTTAGTTATTCAGAATATTTGTTCTTTTCGAAAATCTAACACTAGACTTAAAACTAATTTCATTTTAGTACTACCTGAATTCAGAGTTCAGATTACTAATGTTCAGCTCAGCATTTTTTTAATTCTTTGTTCTGCCTGCTTTGGAAGTTAGCTGAGAGATTTTTTTCCCCCGAAAGAAATCTCACGTTTCAATTTGAGTTCTGGAACAAATTGGTTCATAGTTTGACATGTGATTTCTCTGAGCAGAAATAAGCCGTCTTAAAGAATTGTGATCCGCATTAGGCTCTTCGTTATGAATATTTTGAAGGAAGAATAGTTTGTCCACTTCTTAAAAACATGCTAATGACAAAGAAGCATGACATGTAATTTCCGTTTAAGCTAACGTGATTGTTTTCAAAATATTCGAGTTGATCCCGCTGAAATGTTAATTTTCAGTAACTCTTTCCCCAATGTACTCAATCTGATTTATTTATTCTCGTAAAAGTCAATTCTCACAGTTGAACTCTTGTATGGTATTATTCACCTTTTTTTTTTATTCGCTTCAGATGTTTTTGGACCTACTTTAATTATTTATTTATTGATACAGGTTGAGCAAGGCTTTTGCCATGGGTAATGCAGAGTCAGTGCAAGAAGAATCTCAGGATTATATTTTTCGTGGACCGCCTACATATGCTGGGAGTTCAATGAGTACTGGATATGAGCATCAACACACTCCTTATTCTAGGACGGGAAGTTCAGTTAATACTAGCTACGAGTTTCAACAAACTCCTTATGAGGAAACTGGAATTTCAATAAACAATAATTATCGACATGAGCAGCATCATCGACATCAGCACAAGCAGCAACCCACATACATAGCTGACAATTTCAGTTCATTAGATGAGGTTTTTGTCATTACTTTTGCTTACTGACTTGAGGAAGATAACCAGCACTAATTAATTTTGTCATTGTTTGAGTCACTTAGTAACTTTTTTCTGAAGTATGTATGAGAAACCTGTCGATCAATAAGTTTAACTTGATCACACGTAAGGAAATCCTTGCTGGTTTTCTTGATGACATCATTATGGACTCAGTAATGGGTATTGAAAATTCTGTAAGTATTGACTAGGATGCTACAACTTATTTGAGAAGCATAAAACATAGAGAAGTTTATCTTGGTTTAAACATAGTTAAATAACTGATCATATCACTTTTAGGTCCGTTTGCTATGAAAGGAAACAACCGGTAGTGTACTACTGTATAAGTTTAAATTTCTTTAATATGCGTGGCATTTTGATTATATGTTCTGATTAACCCTCTTATTACTAAAGGACATGACACTCATTTCAGGTTGTATCTGCTTTAAGAGAAGCTGGTTTAGAATCTTCAAATTTGATACTTGGTATTGACTTCACCAAAAGTAATGAGTGGACAGGTAATTCATTTTAAATGACAACTTGGTAATGTATATCCTTTTACCTACAATGAGTGTAGAGAAGTCACACCTTGATAATTACAGGCAAGTACTCATTTAACCGGAAAAGCCTCCATTCTCTTGGAAATACTCCCAATCCATATGAGCAAGCAATCTCTATTGTTGGTCGTACTCTGTCTTCTTTTGATGAAGACAATCTCATACCCTGTTTTGGATTTGGTGACGGTGAGTAGCTGATCATAATTTTAATTTTGAAATGAGAAGACACGATATGTCTTCCCACCATTGATTTCAATTAATATGCTTTTGTAGCGTCTACACATGACCAGTATGTGTTCAGCTTTTATCCTGGTGATCGTTATTGTCATGGTTTTGAGGAAGTTCTTGACCGCTACAAGCAGATTGTTCCATGCTTAAAGTTGTCAGGTTTGTTTTATGATATACTTTTCTTCCTGCTTTTATACAATTTTATTACATGGAGATACTCGTCGAGGGAAGGAAAGAGAATAATAATATGACCTGAAAGCAAGTTATGAGTTCAAATTCTTGAACATAGGTCCGCAAATATCTGAATATAGTTAGGAACAAAGGCCAAATTTGAGAGAATAGAACCTGTTTGAACATGAAATCCGAAAGGCTCATGAACTATAGACACTTTATAGAACTCTCACTTGTAAATATCTTTTGTAATATCTAACTTTTCACCCCTCTTAAATCCTTAATCAGCAATTTTCTGGAAGCCGAAACTCCCTTTCCCTAATCTCATTAGATTCATCAAGCAAATAGCTATCTCTTCTTGATTATGAGATTGCTTGGTAGCTAGTAGTTGGCTGTTTGGAAAGATTGAATCTACCTTCCTCATTTTGTTACTGTCTGTTTAGGATTTTAAGGAGTGAAGGAAAAGAAAAGGGTCTTTCAGAATTGAGCTCATTTTAATTGAGTGCAACATTTAGCCAGAACTGATTCCATAATCTTTAGCTAGAAATCTCTTCCTTCTCATCTTTGGTGTTATAGGCTTGTTATCTCATCCTCCTTGCAGAGTTCTGTTCATGGCTCTTTTTGAGGGAGTTTCATTGTATAATATGCTTGGGAACTCTATTGATCTGATGAGCTTATGTATTTCTTCCTTTCCCCACTCTCTATTACTAGAGCAAATCTTGTGCATTTGCATGGAGTTTGAGATTATACTTTTGGTATTTTACACTGCCTTCAATCCTTATTGCACTACAAACTACATCTTATATTAAGGACCGGGGGTAATATTAATTTTGATTATCTGATTTATAATGGAGCCTTATCCAGCTGCATTGCATGTATTGTTTCTCTCAATGAATTCTTTTTCAAATTGACAAAAGGCGAGGGAGAGGCTCTAGGTATATCCAGACACTGATATCAGACCTTGATTATGAAAGTTCACTCCCTTATCCACAGGTCCAACATCTTTTGCTCCAGTAATTGATGCAGCCGTCGACATTGTGGAGAAAAGCAATGGCCAATATCATGTTCTTGTCATTATTGCTGATGGACAGGTTTTCTTATTCTTTTTCTTTTCCACTCAACCCTTATGTTCCAGTAATCTTTTTTTATGGTACACTTTTATTAGTCGTTTTTCTTAATTCTCTTGTTTATGAAATGTCTTTAACAGGTTACCAAAAGTCCTGATGCATCACACGGAAAGCTCAGTCCACAAGAACAAGCAACTATTGATTCCATCGTTGCTGCTAGGTAAGGCAATTTCCTTTGTAGCTATTTTTTTGGATAGTGTTTCTTGGTAGCTTTCTTTGATGTGGAGCTTTTCTGATAATCAGTCACTACCCTCTGTCGATTGTTCTGGTTGGAGTTGGAGATGGACCATGGGATGACATGCAGCATTTTGATGATAACATTACTCAGCGCTTATTTGACAACTTCCAGGTATTTGATAGTTCCATGGCCTTTGGCAAAATACAAGCGTGTTTCTCATGATTGTCATTGTGAGAACTGAGAAGAATCTTTATTGAATCAAGTAACTCTGCGTAATTTCATTTTTAACCCAAGCACCTATTGACTTAAGATAAACAGAATATTCTTATAATTTAGTGTCTTCAGCCACCTCATACCCCTTCTTAATTAAGTCCATCTCTATGTGTAGGGGGTAATATGCCTCTGCTCTCAATGATGTTTCCCTCGAAGGATATATCTAATGCCAATGACCATAGAGTCTAGAGATATATAGGCTTCCTCTATAAGTGAAATGTTGTGGGTTTAATCTTTTTGTAATCTAAGTTCTTAGTGCACGCCTCTTTAAATTGAAAAGAAAAAAGGACATATCTGGTTAAAAGACCATATTTAACAGTAAATAAAGTGATGAATGAAATTTAAGAATCGGTGTCGATACAGACATTGTAAGTGGTTCTGATTTTTATACTTGAAAAGAGACAGATTAAATCTCAACAAACGCTAGAAGTTTCTGTGTTCGAGTTTTGTGAGTACCCACCTCAGTTTTATTATAATAACTGTATTCCCCCAGTTAGTAACCAAATGTTCCTTTTAATCCATCAGTTTGTGAACTTCACAAAGATCATGTCTGAAAACAAGGAGGCATCAAAGAAGGAAACAGCATTTGCACTGGCTGCCCTTATGGAAATTCCGATACAGTACCGGGCTACCCTAAAGTTACCACCTGCCTAGTAAGCTAATAATTAATGTTTTGATCATTAAAAAAATATACTCCCTCCGGTCCTAATTATAAGAGTTAGTTGACTTTTTTTGGAAAAATTAAGGATGCAAAATACACCACTTTAAATTGTTTATATTTGTCTTTTTTCCTCAAAACTAAGTTATTTTACTTATAAATTATCATATAATCTAATTATATGTCATAGATATTAAGATTTAGATTTCTAATTTGCTTCCTTAATCTCCCCAAAAAAAGTCAACTGGCTCTTATAATTAGGACCGGAGATAGTACCATTTTAAGGATGACCGAGCATCTTTTTCTATCGCAGTGAACAATCACTAGGCCATCAACGTAGACAGCCCCGGCCCCCACCCAAAGAAGTAATAGATCGTGACAATGCAAGAATGGCAGCTCCACACATAACAAACTTTGAATCAGTAGAACCTACAGCTCCAGCTGCAGTCGAATCAGTATGTTATACCTCCATACTCTCCTTTTTCATGCTTTAGTTCTTGTTTAGATGATATGATTGAGACTTGATAAATGCCTTTCCTGTTCAAGGTATGCCCTGTTTGCCTAACTAATCCGAAGGACATGGCATTTGGATGTGGTCACACTGTAAGTCTATTTAATCTTCAAACTCTTGTTTGATGCGCTATGCTAATATGTGGGAACTCGACTTCTGCTTGCATTTCACCTGCAATATTTTGATTGAAAATCTTCAAAATAAATATTTGTCAAACTATACCTAAATTTTGGTCTGAGAAGATCACATGTTAAACAGATGCTTGTCTCTTAACATGTTAACATGTCTTATATTTATGCTCCTTGTTTCCAAAACCAGACTTGCAAGGAGTGTGGTGCGACCTTATCTTCGTGTCCGATGTGTCGGCAGCAAATCACAAGCCGCCTAAGGCTGTACACTTGAATCGGTTAAATACCCATGTCACAACATTTGGCATTTGTATTCCTTTTTTTTTTTTTGCACAAAAGAAGCCATGAATCATAGGTTTTAGATTGCTCTTCTATCATCTTCAGTCACCTGTATAGCGAAATCGAGGTACAATGTTCGAGCTCATTAAAATTCATAGGTTATTGTATTATGTCATCTCACTTCCGTTGTAAAAAAAAGATTGTACGGACATAAAATATAAAATTGATAGCGAGCTAATATTAATAAGATGTATTTTTTCCATATACATTTATATGCTCACATTTAATTTAAGATGAGAAAATGAAAAACAAATTTACCTTAAACATTTACATCTTATTAAATTTTATTTATAAATGACAATACGATTTGTTAATATAAAATTTGATAAGAAAACATGCAATAACTTTGTGTAAGTATAATTTTCTTGGACATGGGAATTTAATTTTTTCTCATGAAACTACTCGTGGCTCCGGGCAATGGGCATGTGGAAGACGAACTATGCCCATATTTTCCAAAAAGATTAGCCATAATCTGGACTTGAGTTTAACTTCGAACCAAATTAAATATTTAGATACATTAAATTATTTTTAAAACAGGTTTTGAAGGAGATTTTAAAATATGAAATTTAAAATCTAAATCCAAATCCAAATCTATCTATCTAAACATTAATATAAAATTAATGTGTTTTACAAAAATAAATATACAATCAGTTCCCACATGCACACGTATATACAATAAACCCAACAAGGCAGAGAACACGATCCATGATGCTCGAGGGGCAGGGGCTATAAATTTAACAGGCGTCTGTAATAAAATAGTAGTGGGCTAATTCTTCCCCATCCACTCTAGTCTCAAGAATCGCCGTCCACGGGATTACATTCTGAACAGCTGGTGATTAATTTTAGCAAGAGGGTCAGAGGCTTTGAAGCAGACAAGGAAATCACGCGCTAAATGTACATTCATGCAATATCATCTCAAAATTTTGCGTTATGCTTTAAAACATCTCAATTTAGATACGTTTGAATTTAGCAATCCTATAACCATAATATTTTCCTTAACCAACATCTTGTTCTTTTTTCTTTTCAACCATCTTCAAAGAAAAATGTTATTTACAAATTTTTTAATCCATACTATAACATTCTTTGATCGAACTACCATGATAATTATATCAATCAATTTTAATAATAAATGTCGTGTAAATGAAGAATCAGTGGCTGGACCTTACGTATGACACGATCTACACGCAAATAACTAATGCAACACAAATTCATTGTAACAATAACCATAATATAAAATTCAGACCTGGATAGAATCCTAGAAGCTCCACCGGTCCAATTGCACCTTTGCTTCAGCCATATCTTTCTGTGCCTTTTTCCTTCTATAAAAAATCGGGCAATCTCGACTGAAATAAATCGTATAGTATTAGTTATTAAGGGAAAATGGGGAACTGCAGCAGATATTTATCATAAAATCTATATTACAAACGGAAAGAAATGTCAGATAAGATTGAAGTAACCAAGGCACCACAATATTTAATGACAGTGGTAACGAAGCGGAAGGAACCACCAAGGGACTGGGGAAAAATAACCAACATGAGGACTCGAGTATGTGAATGTTTCTGTCAGTTAAATCCGATTCCTCTAAACCCAACGTTTGCAACTATGTCAATTCATGCCAACCAAGCTTATCCGCAAAGGGGCATATAAACTAACAAATGCATAAAGCATTTTAATGATGAAAAAGTACCTTGTGCAAAGAACATCCTGATGAAGGGAACCTTGGCATTCTTGACACTGCGTCCAAAGCTTCCCAAAAAGCGTCTCTAGATCAGAGACTGCAGCCACACCATTCATTTTGTCCAATAATATTTAGCTTGAACCATACATAGCAAAAAAACGCTTTGAAATTGAACACAAGGGACTTGAAATTGATGCCTACCTTGAGCAACCGTTTTGCAGTAGAGCTCAGCTTCCCTTCCCTTGCAATGCGAGCAGAGAGTGCGATCTCCATTGCTAACCCAGCATAACAAGGTAATATTTAGAATTCATAGCTAGTCCAAAAATTAGTGCCAAACAGTGTTTGTGACATACAAATTCAGTGAAACCCTTCAGACATGCAGACCCCAAAAAGGAAAATAAATAAATAAATATAATGAGCATGCCAAATGTAATTCTTGGCAGTTCCTAAACACAAAAAGCAGCAATATTTCAAAAATAAAAAGAAGTAAAATAGGACAAGCTAAAGACAAGCTGATGTTTTTATACACAAATAAGATACCTAAGTAATGCTTTGCAACCAATGCAAGTAAGCTGTTTCTTGGCAAATTTCATTATGCCACTGTTTGATGGCGTAGAAATAGAAATAGATCTTGTGTGGCTTCCATGGAGAAGCTCCTTGCTAGCATTCTTCAAAATAGGCTCAAAAATCCTCAGAATTGGCTGCAACACCAACAATTTGCTCAGGAACAAGAAAATAAATTTACAGGAAATCTTAGATACGATCAGAACAAACCTTGCTAATTTGATTCTCAAGATAGTACTGAGGGTCTATTGGTATGTTGTTCTCCAGCACATAGATCGGATCCTCTGACTTTTCATAAGCCTGAAGTTCTTCTATTAGTCAAGGTAAAGTCCAACTTCATAAACTTAGGAATATACGGAGGGAGCAGGGCGGATGAGACATTACCTTGGCACCTTTTGCAGCTTTAATTATGACATAAGGAACTCTATCGCCAACATTTGGAGCAGTGGCAGCATCTCGCTGTAGAAAATAGAATCAAGTAGAATATATTTATGGCCCAGACTACAAAACCATTACAAGCTCAACATGCCTAAAATGATTGATATAAATGTTCTTGCTTTAATAAATAAAGCATGCCTCAACAAAAAAGTTCATCCAATATTTGAAACATATCTAGTAAGATCTGAGAAATGAGAACATACAACGGCAACCTTATAGAAAAAATTGCAGATCCTGATTTGCTTTCATTTATGACACATACAGTGCATATGACTCATACCATTACAATTAAATATTCTTTATCAAATTTCAAGACTACAATACACCCCCCCCCCCCAAAAAAAAAAAATCATTTTTAAGATTAAATGAAGGGGGAAAACAAAAAAGAAAAGAAAATGCAACAACCAGTACATTCAATTATCAAAGCTAACCTTGCGCATCCTTTCAGCAAGTTCAACGTGAGCTGCTTTCACTTCATAATCATCTCCTGTCTTGGTCAATCCCTGTTAGACAAACCCCATATCACAAGTTCAAGACATTTACAATTATATTTGCCTGACATTTAAATGGCATATTTGGATTTTTCGCAAATGCAAAAGCCAATATTGAAAAGCACCTCCAGCACCATTTAGCAATCACCCAAAAGACATCCCACCTTTGTAATGACCAGAAGTGACAAATCCATGCGGTTCATGAGTAGATCTGAAATTGCACTCTTTACATGCTGGACTGCCCCAGGGACATCCCTGTCGATGAGAATTTTGTGTAGGCAGTCATTGACCAGGTTCTTTACCAATAAACAATTATCTCTCCGAACTGTCTCAATTCCTGTTAAACGTAAATGCATGCCAAGAGTAAGAGGCATTTCAATGAAGAGGCAGGAGCATCTTAATAAAGCTCAGTATTTACCTTTAGTGTCCATCTTGTCAAATTTGTCTGGTTTTGTCCAAAATAAACCAGCATATCTTTTCTTGCTAATTAGGAGATATGGATAGTAAACCTTTTCAAACTCTAGTTTGATGGGCTTCACAACAAAAACACAAGCAGGTGAGTGGAAAGAGATGGTAAACAATATATGAAGCAATTGATTCTAAATATTTTCACACAAGAACAGTCTCAAGCAAACTAAAGTTTTTGAAGGTGGGTATTTTTGCATTGTTGTGCTTATAACTGAAAAAAATTTAAAAATTCAAGAATTCAATAGACCAACTAAGATCATGAACTGCTATGTCTTTACTAGTCTATGTATAAAACACCCATAGCCTAAGGGCCTATCTTCATTGCAGTATTGCACTAAAAATGAGATGTTCGGTGGTTCTGTGAAAGCAAATGGCTTTCGTGCAATGGAAGGAATGATTGGGAATATACTGTGATAATATATCTCTGTTGCCATTGTGTGTGTGTGTGTGAGTGAGAGAGAGAGAGAGAGAGAGAGAGAGAGAGAGAGAGAGAGAGAGAGAGAGAGAGAGAGAGAGAGATTCAGTATTCATAGTTAGCCGATCATTGTCTAGAAAATTTAAAGATGCACCAATTATGAAAGTGATGTGTAAATAATAATAGATACGGGTATTTATTAGTAGTAGTTAGTAGCCGTTTGAATTAGTTGAGTTGAGATAGATGAGTCCCATATAAGAGGTGCTCCTGAATTGTAAAGAGACTATTATGATGGATTAGTATGTGATTCAGTTTCTCCCCTCCTCTCTCTCTCTCTGTCTCTCTCTTCTCCTTCTATTCTCTTCTGTTTCTCTCTTCTCTTCTCTTTTCCCCTCTCTTTCTTCTACAATTCTCTTATCAGAAAGTGAAAATGATTCTAAAGAGGGCAAATTGAACTTTCCGAGATAATAAATAGATCCAATTAAACTGTCGAAATAGGCATTCAAACTGACAGGGAACAAAGGAAAAATTTAGAAATAGTTCTAAATTTTACTTAATAAAAGAGCAGAACACTTACTTTAATGAAAGTTCCGCTTATGTATTCAGCAGCCTCCCTCCCTAATTTCATAGCATCTTCTACAGAGGAAACACCGAATTGTACCATGACTGAATCAGTGTCCCCATATATGACCTAATGGCATAAATCGCATTTTAAAATGAGTAATATAACACCAAAACTAGACAAATTCTAAGCCAGTAAAACAAGGAGCCAACTTCAAGAGAACATGTGTAATTTTTTAAGCTTGTATGGTGTGAGATGCAATACAAATAAATATCTTAATGTCTTACCTCAGCATTGTTCTCATAACCATTGAGTATTGTAAATTTATCTTCCACAAGTTTTTTTGTGTGCTCAATCATTTGCCGACCTTTACAGAGCATCAAAATCATGCGATCATCAAACTCTTCAAACCAATAAAACGATAACTATAACACAGCATGGCATCTTAAATTAATAGGCATACATACCATAGCTTGTTACACTTGAAGATATCTCTATGCAAGGTAACTGGCCAACAGTAGCCCCTGTAAACCCATATACAGAATTAGCACTGACCTGAAAAGGAAGACAGCATAAAGTTAAAACACATAATCATTCTTAATATTTGCACGAGAGAACTGAACTATCACTCATGGTTTAGAAGACAGAAGAAATCACCGATATGCACAGGTTACCTTTAGAGCCAGCTGTCGACCATCCAGCACAGCCTTCTCAAGAGGATCTTTTGCCTCCTAAGGTAGGTTAACGCGAGATCATTTACAAGCAGAATTCAGTAAAGTATAAATTAGTAGAACACTACAGCTTAACAGCAGAGCTATGTATCTACCGTCAGTATTCGAAACGAAATCAGAAAAAATACCTTCAAGTCTGCTTTTGCCCTCCGACGGGCTGTCAATAACTCATCAAGAATTTCAGGAAGTATTCCCTAAGATAGGCAGAAATAAATTTCATTGCGTCAGCACCTAAACATCATACTAAACGTAAATATTTCTACAATTTATCACTTTTTGATCATGGAGGAAGTAAAAAAATTAATCCAATCAAATACAGTTTACAACTAACTGACCTTCTGTAAATTTGATTTAACAAACGTTTCACCAGATGGAGTTTTGTTCACAGACTCTGGAGGAAGGTTAAGCTTGCGAACGTCTTCTGGGGTCACCTTCAATATGAATGGTGAACATAAAAGCCAGTCCTCATCATTGACTCAATAGGAATTAAATCAAGTGAGTGGCTTAAATTATATTTTAGAAAAACAAAACATAAGTCATGTTTATCGTATTGACTAGAGATAAGGGAAAAATTTACCAGAGAGCAGTAGCATAGATTATATGCCATCATAATAGATGGATACAAGGATGCAAAATCTAAAGTAGCAATGGGCTTTTCATAGAATCCAGCTCTTGCTTCCAATACCTGCCAATGTTGAAGTTTCAAAACAATGTATATCCTTGTAACTGATAGGCAACAATGGGGCCACCAAGACATTTAATGCAAGTAGTGCTTAAACTTACTGACAAAACTTACAAGGAAAATGCCTTTAAAGCTAGGAAATGTAAGGTATACATGAATAGATACATTGTCTCGTGGAATATGAGACAAGGAAAATGCCTTTAAAGCTAGGAAATGTAAGGTATACATGAATAGATACATTGTCTCGTGGAATATGAGAGGGACAACTCAGTAATGCCTCTTAAGTTCAAGATAGAATCCAATAATTTTAACGAGGAACTCAAATCCCATCCCTTGTGATTGGCCCCAATAGCCTGACTGCTAAAACATCTAATCTTTAGTACTCTAAATTCTCAGATAACGTAAGGAAAAAAATCCACCATTGAGTGAATAATACAAAATGCACACTCTAGTTTAAGTCGAAGACACCATCTATAGATAACCTTTCATTCATGTATATGCATGGATGACAAGTAGAGAGCTTATGAATATCTGAAAATTAACAATTTCAAGAGAAATGAACTTACAGTGGCACCTTCATATGTACCTTGGTCTGACCCAGCCTGCTTGACATTAGGAATAACCAAGTTCTTTTGTTTTGCCTTCCTAAGAAGCTGAGACAGTACCTGAAAGGTAAGAAAATAGAAGCAATTACTTAACAAATCCAACTTTTGATTAATTTGCATATTTCTAAATTTGACATGGGGGAGCACAACCTTAATGCTTTGCCCTCTAGCAAGTAAAAAAGAAATTGGAACACCAGTTACTCGAGCCATCTCCACATAATTGTAAATAAACATCAATTTATCCAACAGTCGTTGAGGGAGATATGCATCCTGCAATCAAAGACCAAAATAAGAATTAGTCTAGTCAGGTTTTTGTTCAATTTAATTTTAATTGCATTTTACATGCATTATCCACAAAATACAAAAACATGTACTGCCTCCTGTCCTAAATATAGGATCAGATTGACTTTATTTTGGAAGATTGAGAAAGCCAAATAAACTACTTAATTATAACACGTTACATTATATTAGATTATATATCATTTTACAAGTCACCTAAATTAGTTTGGACAAAAAATGAATCACATAACTACTTTAAAGTAATTTATTTTGCTTCCTTGATCTCCCCAAATAAGTCCACTTGATCTTACATTAAAGAGTGGAGGGAGTATAATGTTACCCATTATTTATGGAATACAACTGCAATATTCCTGTTCGCAGAGGGTTAGATTAACTAATATGGTAGATAAGAGTCCTAATGTTAGGATTTGAGAGGAGAGAGAAAAAGAATTAAGAAAAGAAGTGAGATAGATGCAGAAAAGAGATTAAGAGAACTAGAAGAACAGGGAGAATAGAACTAGGACTTCAATTCTGGAAGATCTAAAGAAACAGAGAGAAGATTGTAGAGACAACCAACCAGAATATAAGTACAAATATTTATAGCCTATTCCTACAACTGATTACAATTTCCCTGATGGGATATACATGACAAACCAACAGAAACTGCCTAACTGAAACACAAACTGCCATATTCAACTGCTACAACAATGACACCACACAAATAACACATTTAAAATATGTAATAAACCTAAAGTCCATTTCACTACACTTTCTTTCTCCTAGAGTAAACTAACAACAGTTTGTTCCTAACTCATAACACCAGACTAAGAAAAGAAGATAGCATATAACATAAAAGGGGCCTCTAGCTTACAACAGGCTAGAGTCTGACCACAAAGCCAACACTTTTTTCTGCCTTTTCCCAAAGGCCTAAACACCACCCTCCCAAAAAAAAAAAGACATAACCTCACTATCACTAATAGCATCAACCACTTTCCCCTCGCTCGCTTCCATTTAATATCCTAACTCGACGTAGGGCTTTCTCTCAGTGGTTCCCACTCCCCCTGTTGTTCTCTTCTTTTCAGTTATACAACCTAGTGGGCCATGGCCCAACAGATGTGGTTTCATAAGTTATAATCTAAAGGCATGTGCATTGAACTAAAAGGGTTTTAAACAAGGAACAAAAACCAAGACCGGATTTGAGGGCGGTCCGACCGGGAAACCGGCCTCAAATCCAGTCCGGGTGGGGCATTAGTCTGGGAGGGCAGTTGAACCGGTGGAGGAAACCAGGAGATTGTACCAGTTCTATCTTTTTGTCAAAATGTGATTTTTTTTATTTTGTTATAATTCACCTAATTACCAACTTTCACTTCACTTAATTTTAGAAACCAGGAAATTATAATATTTTAAATGCTATTATACTTGCATATGTTTAATATTTAATTGTTTTTACTCTTACTATTTGTATTTTAGTCTGTGGATTGTAGAATAATATTTATTTTCAAGTGTAATCAACTACTATTTTATATTTTTCCCTCTGTAGAAACATTTTTCATGTTTGATGACTCATGCATGCTTATCTACATTTACATTTTGACATTAGTGATTATTAGTGTTAATATCAATAAAAGTTTATTATTTTAATATAACCGGTCCGACCCCGGTTTGACCATTGACCCTTAACCGGTGCCTTGTCCGATTCAATGTCCGGTCCGGTTTTTTGAACCTTGGTTTTAAAGACATGCAAACTCCAATAAATTATGATTTTACCACCAACAGGTCTTGGAGATATAGCAATATAAAAGCTTAAATTCCTTGGAGCACTAACCACTTCTAACATTAGCACCATGTGAAGAAATCAGACCCTGTTTAACACTGAAGCCAAATTGTAGGACAAAAAAGGAGCTGCCGAACTATACAATAACCCTTACTAATGAATACATCTTATCAAATTCGGTTAACAGAGGTGATAACATGCAGGAACATGCAATTGGGGTGGCAGCACTATTAATGGCAATAACAGCATGGTGTCACAATTAAAAAGTAGTAGTAAACCACCACTGTTCAAGAGATGATGCAACGTGATGAAAGAAGGCATAATGACAGCAGAGCAATAATGGCAAGACCAATCAGATGAAAAACAGCAGCAGAGGCAAGACCAATCATACTTAGATTGGAACCAACATACGGACCTTCAAACAATACACAGCAAGGCGTCTCCTAGTGTCGGCATTTCCATTCTGAAGATCGGATATAATTGAATGGTGAACATCCTCTTTCTGCAGTTGATGAATAAGCAATGATGTAAGTTAACAACCCACATACCGAAATTTTAAAGGAAATGAGATATCCAGGAAAGGAAGGCATCTTGGAACTAGAAAATTAAGAAAGTGAAGTATAAGGGGTAACGGATTTTGAAGGAATGTTCGAGAATTTTTTTTTTTTTTACTGAAATAGTAGAGGACAGTCATGTTGAACATAGTAAACCTAAGAGTTGAATCCACGGTAAAAACTGAATGTAGTCCAAACCATAAAATCACAAACATTACTTTACAGGAAAGTGTGAATTGCAGCTTCCATCATAAAGGTCTTTAAGGTTGATAAATAATTGAATATACTTAAGAAAACCCAAAAATCAATTGATATAATGTCAAAAGAAGAATCTCACCTGCTCAGAGAGAAAATGTGCTGAAACAGAATTCAATGAATAAGAACTTAGTTTGTAGTCTCGCTGTATAGCCTGTATTATGTATATAATTATAAACTTTTTTATTGATAAAGTTAGAAATACAAGTACAAAGACAAAAAGGAAAACACTTCTTTATCAGAACCTGGAGCAAGTCAAACTGAACTCTCCCTTCTATGGTAACCTCTTTGCTTTCCCTAGTCCCAAGCTGTCTACAACATTAAGTGTCACCAAGAAAAACATTCAGAGTGATTGAAAGGCTAACATAAAATAAGATCCAACAAAAAAAAAAGACTAAAAAGTATACACAAAGTGAGTTCAAAGTTTATAATCAATATAAAATAAACAGAAGAGATGCAACTACTCCCTACAGTTATGTTAAGCTATACTCCAGCAATAGATTCCATATTTACAAGTTTATGGAATGCTCCAATTATTTGGTTCACCAACCTTAATAGCAAAAACGCAAGTTCTTCCATACAAAAAAGGGTGAAACATAATTACAGCAGCAGCACTATATGTTCATACACTAGCAGTTAAAAACAAGATACATTATACTCATTGCCTCTCAAAAAATATTCAAAGTGGTTGATTATTTGATATGATTGAAGCATGACTAGAGAAAAGCAGAACCTCTAGTCACAGCAAAAACTACATTTACAGCGCTATTTTCTAAGAAAAAAATAATAAATAAATACTGGCAACAACTTGGTAACATATTTAGACTTCTTTACCTTGATGAGAAAGTTGTATCTTTCACTCGAACTCGACTGCTCCTGATGCGTCCAAGAATAGGAAATTCTGCTATTTTCAGGGCATCAGCTCTCTGAATGGAGACAAAAACAAGTCATAGTTTAAAAAAACTGGAGCACAGCCAAATGCACTGAAAATTCCCACTAACGACCGTTAATGCCTTTTAAAAATCTCCAGGAGAACAGGATAAGTAAATCGATCACCTCAATAAGATATGGCAGGTCAAATTTGCAAATGTTATATCCAATTATAATATCAGGGTCCACTTCACGGATAAAATCCTGATGGAAAAATAATAATAACAATATTATTAAGAAGAAGAAGAAGAAGAAGAAGAAGAAGATGATGATGATGATGATGAAGACAAAGTGAGATAATGAGTATGCAGTAAAGAAAGGAGTATACTCATTAATTGCATGATATCAATTAGACTCCTTATATACGGGTTAAAGACAAAAAAATGCTAATTTGTAGCATAATCCACTGACACAGTTCAAAGCATTATATAACATTGCACAATATCATATACCATAGAAGTCCTTCAATAAATTAGCATATCTCAGTGACTCACTGTGGGAAAAATTAAAAATACGGATCAAAACAACTCAAGCAACATGCTTCTCTAACAATGTTCCATCAAGTTTAAGGGTATTTTTGCAATTGGCATTCATATTCCTGCTAAGCAATAATTTTAATAAAAATACAAACAAACAAAAAAACATAAGAGGTTAGCTAAGGTGGCAAAGATAAGATAGCGCATAAATAGTGCTCAAAATTCAAGTCATCCTAGTGTAAAATAAAATATACAATTACAAAAATAATACCCTCCATGCTAGCAGGACTTCTCTTTCGGTATCAAATGACATTACATCAGTGCCAACTATAGGTGAACATGATTTAAGAGTCATGACGTTACGAATAAATGGTTGATCTTCTCCTTGCAATGTGACCAAGTTGGCAATCTAAAAGGAAAAAATAGGACATCAATTCAAGAACAACACATTTATAGAAACTAGATTTATTGTGGAGCAGGGAATGGACCTGGATAACAGGATCGTGTGTAGGTTCAGGAAAATGACCTTTGCGACCAGCACACTCAATATCAAAACTCAATATGCGAAATGGAGCCATCTTTGAATAATCCCCTTCTGGTGCATGGCTAATCAACTCCGAATACCTAGAAAATTGTTAAGGGAGCAGGGGAAAACCAGAAGTTTCTTACAGAAAATGGGATAGTGCCTGAGAAGCAAAAACAAATAATAGTGCCTCATAAATAAGGATACAGGCAGTCAAACTCTAACTGGCAATAAGACAAGTTCCTTGCTGTCTTCTTGTATTTTCCAGCAGGTACCTCAATCCAATTTCCACCAACCACATTGCAATCAATCATGAACCGAAGGGCAAACAGAACATTGCTTTCATAAGTCATAAAGCTCTTCATTCCAAGGCCATCAATCTGAATGCCTCTGTCAAGAATACCTGCCAAAATTTTAATTTTCCTCAATATACAAGTAAACTTACAAATAGACTGCTGTTCAAATGACAACGACAGAACACAAACCAAAGCATGTGAGTATAGATGGAAGAAACTAATACTACACTTGCTCTCTTATGCAGACCACAGTCATTCCATGAAAATCATAATATTACATAAATTTACGACCAATAGTCCTAATAGTGATGCAAAAATCATCAATCAGGCAGTTACCCATTATAGCATGCAATGGACTCATACAAATTTTGGAAAGAGGAATAATATACAGCATCTATTTCATCATATTTGTCCTTTTAGGGGGAAAATGTTTCATATTACATGTCCTTTCTCAATTCCAAAACACTTAATATCATTTTTCCTGTTTTCCTCTGGGAGTAAAATAATAATTTTAGAAGCATTGAAGTAATGTTAAAAAAGAATGAGGGTCAATCTTGGAAAAGTATATCATATATTTACAGTGTTATTGTATTAATTAATCTGTGGGCAATAATTTTAAGGGAAAAATATAATGAAGCAGAGGGTGAGTATTACAAATAATTTTGATAATATCTATACCTCGACAACTAGCAACCATTGTAGGCAGTGCAACTACAATTTTCAAAAATGGCTGGGAGTCCAGCTGCTGGTAGTGCATAATACTCTTTCTCTGCACCATTTCTATACGACGAACAAATTGTGGCACTTTACTGTTTCTATTGGACTCCTTCATCCTCCCCTGTAGCATCCAAATCATGCAAATAAATGAAGGCAACTCATAAACAGGGCATAATATTCTCTTCAGGTGATAAGCAAAGTACCTCGAGGATTTTATGGAAACCAGAAATATCATCGGATCTCATTCCAGGAGGGCAACTGATGTAAAAATATGGCTCAAATCCATGAACATTGCAGCAAACGCTATGTCCTAACAAACAAAAAACATAAGAATGCGTTTCCATGACACATGATTGAAGTACAAACCGGTTCGTACAACAATTAAATTCAGAAGCCACAATGACTCACAAGCTCCCCCCCCCCCCCCAAAAAAAAAAAAAAAGCACCTAGTAGTTTAGAAAGAATACAGTAGAGCTACAAACGGTTCATAATTTCAAGGATGATATATAGGTGCATTCTTATTAATAGATGTGATAGACAGTTTTCACAATGCTTCTACTAATAAGTGGCTTTAAAAAATATTACTTGTGAGCTATGAAAAAGATGCAATTCAAGATTGTAATTGTAAATGTACACACACACACACACATATTCAGAGCTAAAATGTGAAATAAACAGTACTTGTTATTTTGAGGTGTTGATCGCATTATGTAGACTCCAAAACAACAGATGATGAAAATTATTATTATTATTATTATTATTATTATTATTATTATTATTATTATAGGTGTGGTTTTGAAGTCTGGATATGGCACCTAGACATTTAGTTTAATTTTCAAATAACGAAAATATAACATAATAACAATGAAAGCTCCTTTACTCGAAATAATGGCAAATGTCCGTCAAGTATGGACAGATAAATCAACAAGTGCTGTATTCGATTCTTTGAGGAAACAAAATTTCAATGTAAAAAAAAAATATAATAATGAACTAACCTTCCTTCGTAACTCCAAATATTCTAATAATAGCAGCTGATCCAGATGAAATAGGCAGCAACTCTTTATGACTCTCTCCAATGACATAATCAATCTCCAGCTGTTGAAAAACTAGAATTCGAAAGAAAAAAATAAGAAGAGACGATCAAACTCCACTAAGACAAAACCAAACCCTAGGGAACTCAGAGCGAGGGAATTCTCAGAAACAGTGTAAAAGTTACAAACACTCACTAACACTACAAGATTGTGAGAGATACTCGGATGAGAGATTCGGACGGGTCCATTTGGAAATACGAGAAGCGAGAGCCTGGCGTTGCTCAATGTCACGGAGGATGAGGGACTCTTCATCTTCAGACATAAGGGTTTCGTCGAGGAAAACATCCTCATCGACGAACTCTTCTTCCTGTGAGAATGCTTGGCTCTTAGGCTGGTTAGCCGGTGACGGCTGCGACGGCGGCGGCGGCGGTCGTTTACGAGAGCCGTTATTCATGGCTGCTTTGGTATGGTTGAAGAGAGAGAGGACTGAGTGACAGTGCAGAAGAGGAAGGAGTCCTAGAGAAATGAGATTCCCGCCAGTTTTGGTGTTGGATTTACTCTCTCCCGCCGGATATTCCCGCGGGCCGAGTGACTGGTTGAGGCCCAATCTTATATTTTTTATTTACTTTTGAGCCCAATTAAAAAGGATGTGTATGTGGGCTAAAGTGGGCCTTGTCTATTTCTATTGTTGTCAAATTTGGAATGGAAAAAGGATTAAAAACAGTGATACAGGCCTACAGCCAGGGATGGCTTCGTTTTTGGGAAGATTGCACAGAAATGACCTAGATAAAATTATATTTGATGGATGGGACTCTGGGAACCATAATTCAAACACGGATTGGGCCTGACGGTCTGACCAGAAAACAGGTGAACCGGTGGCTAGTCCGACTCGGTTCTGCATGCAACAAGACAATCAATTGGACTGAAAAGGAGCATATCGGAACATTGCAAACCACAGAAAATCCCATTCAAAACTAGGGTTGTTCGATCTGTCACCTTCTTTTTTAACATTTTTTTTTATTTTGTTATATTTCCCTTAATCATTATTGGCTTTCACTTTCTTTTAATTTTAAGAAACCATGCATAGGAGACTATCATATAAAAGTATTGATTATTCTAAATATTACTTTACTTGCACATGTTTGATATTTGATTGTTGTTTCTCATTGTATTTGTTTTTTGGTTTGTAGATTGTAGAAGAATATTTATTTTCATGCCATGTGTGATCATTTTCTTTTATTCCCTCTTTAGAAACATTAAAATATTCATATTTAATAAAACATACACACTTATCTAAATTTATATTTTGATGTTAGTGATGATTAATGTTCTAGTATTCTGTTATTATCAATAAAAGTATATTAATTTAAAATGAAGGGTTCGACCCCACGTTGACCCACGATCCAGCCATTAACCATTGAATCAGTGCTTTAGCCGATTCTATGCCCAATCTAGTTTTTTGAACCTTGCTGACAATTATAAGCATTTGGAAATAACCAAAACTAAAATATAAATACATAAATACTATGTAGCCCCTAACTAAAATTTATTCCTTCTCTCTTGTCACATCTTAGATGATTGGAGAAATTCTTAGATGAACCCAGTTTGTCACGTCATTTATGTTTTCACCAATCATAAGCAAACACATAAAAATTGAGATTTTTCATATTTTTGACACAAGAAAACTCAAACTTGGTTTATTGTGAAAACAAGGGTCAAAGCCAATTTTAAAACTCCAAAATGGATTTTCAAAACCAAAATATGATATTTGAACATGATATCCAATTTCTCTAGTTGAATATAAATTTTTTCCAAAATTTATTTTTAAATTTTTATTTTTTTTTTTAATTATTAAAACTTTGGAGAAGTAGTTGCAATGTGGGTTTCAAATTTTGAATGAGACAGTTGCTACAAGAAAATATGGGAGAAAAATATTTGGGATAAAGTAGAGTAGTTAAAGCTCCAAGAGAATGTGATGATAAACTTTTGGGATAAAATCGAGTAGTTGAAACCAGATAAGTCTCACCTTCTCAAAGTTTTGGCAAGTTAATATTTAGTTTAATTTTTATTTCACTCAATTATTTATTAATTTGTTATATATTATCACAAGTATAAAAATACTAAACTAATGTAATCTTGTTGGTGTTTTTTATATTATTTAGCTATTTTTAAATTATTTAATATCCATAGTTTTATAAACTAAAATGTGATTTTTATATTTACAATAAAAAAAATTTTGTTTATATTTTATATTTTTATTAATGATTTAATATTTACTTAAATTATAATAAAAAATATTTTATCTGTTCATAATGTAATCAGTGGCCTCTTCATTTTTCAATATAAATTTATATGGCAATAATGACAACATAGTCATTATTGAGAAACCCAAAGATAAAAAATTTACACTTTGACATTCCATGTCATACTAATAAAACTGATTTTATTCAACATTTCATTCAAGAATTAATTGATAATTGGGAGTCTATATTTTTGAAAAATTGAATCAAGCCTATTTATATTATATATAGTATTTAAACCAAATTTATTTCATTTATTTTAACAGCTCTTACACATTCTAATAACAATCCATTTCATACAAAATTCATATAGTCAATTTAACTCATTAGAATTTAACTAGTTGGAACTGGAAAAAAATTTTAAACAATGATGAGAAATAAAAGTTGCTAAAGATAATTATATATAGTCATTTGAATTGTTCTACAATTTAATTCCTGAATTCTTTATTTTCCATGATAAATTTATATGGACAATAATGACAATATAGTTAATGTTGAGAAGTTCAAAGGTATTGACTTTATTCTTTTTTATCAAAGATCAAGATATCCCCTACTTGACAAGTGGGAAACTAATCCTCCGCTAATTTTGTAGTCAATGTTTAAAAAACCAGACTGGGCGGTTCAACCGGTCCAACCGCGAACCACCATGCAATCCGGTCCGGGTGACTCTTTAAACCGGGGGTGGCATTGAACCAGTGAAGCCCGGGGGTGGTTGAACCGGTTTTGTTTTTTAAAAAAAAATAAAAAATGTTTTTTATTTTGTTATAATTCACCTAATTACCAAATTTCACTTCACTCAATTTTAGAAACCAGGAAACTGTAATATTTTAAATGCTATTTTACACTTGCATATGTTTAATATTTAACTGTTGTTGCTTTTAGTAATTGTATTTTAGTCTGTGGATTATAGAATAATGTTTATTTTCACGTGTAATCAACTAATATTTTCTATTTTTCCCTTTATAGAAACATTAAATAAGAAAGATTCACCTTCAAACAATCAAACTAAACCTTTTCATATTCTTTATTTAAACCAGTTTTACTTAACTTCTTTAACAACCCCTTACACGTTCCATTGATAACTCATTTCATAACATGTTAATACAAAAATTAAAAGCTCTTGATTGTTGTTTTGAAAATCTCCAATATTTCTACCTTTTTCCTTTTATTTAACAATTCCTTTCACATCCATTTGAAGGATTAATTAATAATTAAATGCATAAGAAGCTCAAATATATTAGTCACAACCGTTCATATTATATATAACATTTAAACCAAATTTGTTTGATTTATTTAACAACCCCTTACATATTCCTATATTAATCCCTTTCATAAAAAGTTATGCAAAAATTAAAGGGAGAATCCCAATTAAATCGATTTAAAATACCTAAATCCAAGTCTAGGCCTTCGAATTCAACAAATACTTTATCAAGTGTATTGGCGACTAAGGATTTTTCAATGTTATTAACAGACCAAAATAGCCTCAATGCTAAAAACAATTCAGATTAGTGACTCAGATTCCTGGCTGCTTTGCCGCCACTGTTGTTATCACCTCCTTCATTGACAAGCATTCCATACACCTTCATTGTCATATAAATATCATATATAAAGAACACAAGAAAATTAATAGTGGCTCATAGCATTCTGTTATAGATTTTTTTACTTCTGCAGTAGTCTCAGTAATTGATCTGCTAAAATTATATAAAATGAATGAGATCGTAAACATGAAAACTGAACTTACGTTTCTTTTAAACCCATCAATATAAGATTCCAATTCAAATAGGATGTTCAAAATATGGAGATAAAGATAACTAATTAAAAAAAATATTTGAATACCTTCTCTAAAATCTTGAGTCCACCAATCTCCAACGTTGAGACAATTGACTGCCTCCATTTTTCCGCCTACAGACTAAGATTTATCTACTTTCGTGCTTCGACAATGTGTGCGTAATTATATTTACTTGGAAATTATGAAACGAGTACCCATGCCCAAGTGATCAAAATGTTAACTCCACCTGCATCAAGTGTTTGACAGAAGTGATATGAGCTAATTCAGTGGATCCACTTCCCTGAAGGAGGCGATGATTAATGAAGGTGTGTGGAATGCTTGTCAATGAAGGAGGTGATGACAGCGGTGGCGGCAGCAACAAAGTGAGAAATTTGAGCCACTTGTTTGAATTGTTTTTAGCATTGGGGCTATTTTGGTCTATAAACAACATTGAAAAATCCTTAATTAGGCCTATTGGCATGATAAGGGATTTGTTGAATTCGAAGGCCTGGACTTGGATTTATATATTTTAATTAGGATTCTCCCAAAATTAAAAGTTCATGATTATTGATATAAAAATCCCCAATGTTTTTACCAATTCCTCTCACATTCCACATAAAAACTATTAAAATGCCATGTTTTCTGTTCATAAAAAATAAGACGATCATGAGTAAGCGTTTCAAACTTTTGTAAGAGGAGATTTTATTATTTCAAGGCATCCAAATCCAACCTATCATTGCTAAGTAGTGTTGTACACAAGCTAGAGCTAGGAAAATGGGCCAGCTTGCAACCCAGATACATGGTCTGGGCTTGTGCGGCCTGCACCTTAAAAAGGTTGCAAAAACCCCAACCCTAAAACCAGTCAACCCGCCACCTATTTTTTTAAAAAAATATCAAAAGAGACTAAATAAAGTTTTTAATCAACAAAAATACATCAACATTGCATCAACTAAAGTAGAATACCCCCCAAATACAGTAAAAACATTAATTCCAAAATTACATATTTTTTGTATTAACATCTTACTACTTTTATTTTACTAACAATAATATTACTAACAAAGTTTAGATTCTATCATACAAATACCATAATTTATATTAATGAAGTGTCTAAGAAATAACAGAATAAATTAAAATGAGATTTTTCTTTTTTTTAAAAAAAAAAAATATATATATATATAGCAGGCTAGCCCGCCTTAACCCGTGGGTTACACGGGTCAGGCCTGTGTAGCCTGCACTCTTATGGGTTGGGATTTTCCTAACCCTAACCTGTTCTAACCTACGGGCTGGTGGGTTGAGCCCTCAGGTTGAACGCATATTCCCGGCGCTAATACAAGCCTAGCTTTCAAGGGATTGCCATAAAACATCTTTATCTAACTTCTTCACAACACATTGCTAGCCCTCAAATATCTAAAATAAGTAGATAAACATTGGAGTAGATCTCTAAACAAAATTAAATTAAATCAAAATTGTTGAGATACAATGACTTTATTTCAAAATTGTTAAGAAAATATAACAATAATTCTAGATTGAATATCAATCAAAATGCCATGAAAATAAGAACACTTAAAATGGATTACATGAAAATATTTCACAATATTATTGTTTATGTAAAGCTTTTTTATTCTGCATTCAATTGCATTGTTTGTTATTGTGCTATTTACCTTGGTACTTAATTTATTTTTGTGAGTCTGCCATTTGATTTTTATTGATATGTAATGTTTTCTAAGTGATATGTTCCAAATGGGCGTGGAATCTCTCCACTTAATTTCCCATCCACTTGCCTCCATTTAGTTAAAACTAAGTCGTTTTACCTTTAAAACGGAAAGCATAATTTTCGGAAAATAGTTGGATCATTATTTTTTTTAAATAAAACGACATCGTTTTAACTAAATAGATATAAGTGGATGGAAAATTAAGTGGAGAAATTCCAGACCCATTCTGAATTCGTAATTTGGTTTTATAACTGATGAATTGGAGTAATACATGGTATCTTGTTAGATGAAACGGATAAGGAAAATGTTTTATACAATTATGCAAGATTGTAAATATGGATAGTCTCTCGGTGGTTATACGTTGGCATGGTGTCTATTATTTCCTTATTTTTTATTTTTGTTTCAATTAAAGAGGCTAATGGTGTTTTGATATCAAGAAATTGATATTGTATGTTTTGGTAAAAGTAAGTAATGGATATTGTTAAACTCTTGGTCAATTTTTTTAAATTTAAATTAAATATATTAATAATATTGTTATTAACCCTGTAATCGATATTGTTAAAAATTTTGATAATGGTAAGTTAGTCTCCTGAATTTTTCCTATTATTTTTAGGTAAAATGAACTGAACACGTGTTTAATAGCCTAAAATGGAAAAAAAATATGATTCTAGTTGCCTGTTTTTTCCATTCCAGTCAATGTTTTAAAGGTTGGACCAGAGATGGAGCCGGAAATGTCAGTGGGCCATGGTTCAAACGGTTGGATCGTTCGGTTGGACCGGCAACATAATAATTAAATAAAAGCATATTTACTTTTGTATGGAAAAAATAGAATATCAATGGATAAAAAAAAGAGAAAAAAGAGAGTTTTTATAGATTGTAAATTTAAATGTTTTACTGGGCATATACTACTATTAGAATATTAAGTGTGTAGATTATGATAAAAAAAAGAGCTTTTTTTGTAAAAGATATAAATATAAATAGGGATTAAATTTCCACTACCTAATAATTTTAATCTGTGAGAACTTATATTTTATAGATTTTCTAAATTTAGGAGTTTTTTCCAACAAAATTACAATTAATGTGTTTTTTAAAACTGTATTTTTTCCCCATCTTTTTTTAAGCTGTTACTCAGATATGAAAAAATTAAAAGAAAAAAAAACAACATCACCCAAACTAGGAAAAAGTCAGACTGTAAATAGGCAAATGAAAAGACCTTCAATTGTTTCGTCCAAAGGATATTAACATGATGCATTCTTTTATTCATTGGTATTAAATGATCCTTTTCTTAAAATTTGTTCCATCTTCTTCCTCCAACATTTCTGAGTTTCGTCTTCCTCATTTCTCACAGTCTCACCCCATCAATATAACTTCATCATCTGATCAGTCCGCAACTCCTTTGCAAAATAATTTTTTTCTTCTCAAAAAATTACTCATCTTCTCAATCCGACGTCTGTAGCTTGGTAGGTATTTTAAATACATTATGCTATTTCTCCTAATTTTTTTCTCTCTCCTTTGCTCTGTCTTCATCCTCCCTCTGCTCTCTTTTTCAGTCCAAGCTTAACCCGGACAGTTGTTGAAAATCCGCTCCGGTCCGTGGGTTAAAAGCGGTTCCCGGCTAAAAAGCCGGCTGGAAGCGGTTGAAAACGGCTGAACTCTCTGAACAGCTAAATCCTCTGAAAGGGCCGGAAGTTCCTCCGGCTGACGGTTTGACCGGCCGGATCGTCCGGTCCGGGTCTTCAAACACTTATCCCAGTAATTCAAATTTCAATCTTACTATAATTGGATTTACATGATTGAATAGGGTTTTAATTTTTTAATTACCTAAAGTATTAGCTAAATACAATAAATATAATTCCTAGATACCTGAAATTAAGGATTGTTAAAAAAAATATTTTTAAAATATACTACACTTGATTTTTTTTTTTGGATTGAATATAATTCATCTGATTGGGATGTAGATATTATAAGAACTGGTCAACTGGGGCATCTAATTTTTTTTTTCATTTACCTATATATTTATTGTGACAGTGATGCAACTATTTACTCAGCATCTAATATCTAATGTTTAGAAAATTGTTGTTACACGATCTAATCTCATCTGTACTAGCAAGAGAATATAAACATTCATTGCGGCAAAAAAAAGCGGCAAAAAAAGAATATAAACATTCGTTCTCGGAAACCTAAAATTAAAGACGGTTTCAACCTGACCTTTGCCAATGTCAATAATTAGTATCCTAACCGGAAAAATAAAGCATGGACTTTCTGTAATATCACTACTTGTTAATTTTGAAATATTATGTGACAACTTTGGTGTGCGAAGGAATCTCGATAGAAAATTGAACAAAAGCAAAAAAAAAAACAAATGAAGAAGATACTTTGAAACCATGGAACACATAAAATGTGCTACAACATCATCAATAAAATACAGGGAGTTCATGGATTTCTTGTCAAAAGGTAGAAGAATGAAAAGATTCCATGAATCAGAAGTGAATTTACAATCCCCATATCTGATAAGACCTGAAATTGTGCAAAAGGCGATCAATGAAACTCTTTAGTCACAAAAGACTCAATCTTGGAACACTCAACGGTGAAATATAACTTTTATTAGTAATTAAATTTGATGGATGAAATAGAACTTGCATTGCTAAAGATTGAATTAAAAAATATACAAACTACAGTATAATGCTCTGAATCAATTACAGCCTTTGTCATAACAGACCCACTTTCTAAGGACACAACAATCGCCCAAGTATCTCTTTTGAGCGAACGTGCAAAAATACCCATGTAGTTTGGTGTAAGGTACACCCAACACCGTGGAATTTTTTTTTTGCCCAAAAGTGTTCATGTAATTCTCAAAATAGGTCAAAAGTGTCAATGCCGTCAATATACACTAACGGCATTAAGTTTTTCAAAATTAGAAAAAATAAAGGGTGCAAAAATACCCATGAAGTTTGGCCTGAAGTGCACCAAACACCGCAAACTTGTTTTTAGCCCAAAAGTGCCGACGTAGTTACCAAAATGGTTCCCATAGTACCCATGTCGTTACTTTACACATGTTAGGCAGGAAAAATACACAAGATGGGGTGAATTTGATATCTTAATAAAATATTTTTCAAAACTTTTAGTTCAAAAGTCAATTTTCAAAAATAGATAAGAAAGAAACAGAGTATTGAAATCTTAGGCAAATGCTTGTAGATCAAACAGAGTATATGATAAACACTCAAGCTTACAGAAATTTAGAGAAACAGAGTATGAAGATCCGAAGTCCCAGGAAAATACTTGTAGCTCAAATTTTTCTCTGTAATTTAATGCTTCAATATTCCTTCATTAATGGATATATATATATGCCTTTGATAATGCAAACGAACGTTGTAAAAAATTTGCTTAAGATTTCAATACTCTGTTTATTTTCTATCCGTTTTTTAAAATCGCTTTTGAACTTAGAGGTTTGAAAAATATTTTATTGGAATACAAAATTCACACCCCCTCTTATTTATTTCTCCCGCCTAACATGTGTAAAGTAATGGCATAGGCACTGAAGAAACCATTTTAATAATTACGTGGGCATTTTTGGGGAAAATAACTCTGCTGTGTTGGGTGCACTTCAGACCAAACTACATGGGCATTTTTGCACATTCACCCGTATCTTTTTCATCCTTGAAATTGACAACCGTATCATATAATAAATGTTAGACATGTTCATATCAAGTCATGAATCAACAATCAAGAAAAGAGAAAAAAGAAATCTGTGGTTGAAGGACCTGCCAGCTTGTGTGCGCTCATTATATATCAAGGAAGAAAAACCCGAATCTGACTGGTCGAACCGCCCTCAAATCCGGTCTGGGTGAGGAATTGGCCTGTCGTGGCAGTTGAATAGGTGGAGGACTGGTTCAACCCGCCAAAAACTGGGAGGTTAAACCAGTCCTTTTTAAAAAATGTTTTTTTGTTATAATTCACTTAATTGCCAACTTTCACTTCACTTAATTTTATAAATCAGGAAACTATAATATTTCAAATGCTATTATACTTGCATATATTTAATATTTAATTGTTATTGCTCTCAGTATTTGTATTTTAGTCTGTGGATTGTAGAATAATATTTACTTTCACGTGTAATCAACTAATACTTTATATTTTTCCCTCTATAGAAACATTAAAATATTCATGTTTGATGAATCATGCATACTTATCTACATTTATAATTTGATATTAGTGATTATTAATGTTAATATCAATAAAATTTTATTATTTTAATACATCCAGTCCAACCATTGACCCTTAAAGTAGTGCCTTGTCCGGTTCGATATCCGGTCTGGTTTTTTGAACCTTGTTATATATAACCAACACCATATGCATATGAAGGAAGAAGCCACGGGGAATGGATTGCATCATTGGAATTGGAAGGGAAGCATTCATCTGTAAGAAGAATTGGAAGAGGCTTACTGCAACACTCGAAAAGGGAAGGGGAAGGGACGAGAGGAATTGGAAGAGGCTGAAGCCTAATCATTATGGCTTGATTGCGGTATTAATTTTTCATTATAATGTAATAGAGCTATAGGAGTTGATGAGCCCCTTTGTGGAGTATTGATAACATGCATTTATTTTAACAAGACGTAAATCCCCGTGCGTTGCACGAGTATATTGTTTATTCTATATTTTCTATTTTATTTTCAATTTATTGTGTTTCTATGAAAAACTTAATAGTATCTTGAGTTTGTGCAGGTGAAAATAATCAAATCATATAGAATTTTCACTGAATTTAATTATAGTTAGTTTGATATTAAATTGGGTAAGTTGCAAAAGAATAAAAAAATTATTTTTTAATTTCAACATAAAAGCATACACAACAATAATTGTATATTCTAAACATACTTTATTTGTTTGGTACACTTTAAAAATGTATGTCATATCCATAATACGGAGAAAATGAGGATTGTAGTTCATGAATATATAATATGTATAAATCCTTTGAGAGCTACCTTGCTATAGATGGCACATGACGGTTGATACAACTTCTCTTATTTCAAGGCACCATAACCCTTCACTTTTAACCAAGACTTAAAAATGAATAAGTCTTATATTATTTGTTATTAATAGAGATATTTTATGTTAAGTACCATATTCGTTACAAATAAATAACTCTGGTAATTTCTCTAATATTTTTAATTTAATTTTAATATATAGAATGTTTAAATATTCAAGGGATTAATGTGTGCTATATATTTTAGGCGCGCTTAGTGCCCTAGAATTATTTGTGATGCAATTTCACCCCTAAAGGGATTTGTTAGATAAATTCGATTCAAATGTTGGTATATAGAATGTGAAGGTGTTGGTTCACTTTTTTAATATAATACTTTCCTTTTCAAGGAATGTGAAGGGTTATGACTAACTCTTGCTGCCCAAACCTTTCATTATTAATTAATTGCTCAATTAAATGTGCAATTAATTGTTAAATAAAATTGATTTTTTTATAGATAACACCCCATATTTAAGGGAATGTGAAAGGGTGAGGCTTATGCTTTTAGACTTATAAATAATGATTCTTCTATTATTATTGACCATATTAATAACTTTTATGAATCGATATACACAAAAATGTAATAAAAATATGAAATTAACTAAATAGTAATTACATTTTTTGAACTTATATAAAAATCAATTTTATATAACAATCTCTTTCACACTCAATTAAATAATTCATTAATAATTAAAGGTTTGAGAAGCCTAAAAGTATAGCAAAACTTTTCACATTTCTTTGAAAATGAGAGTGTTATCTTCAAAGAAAAATGGAACCCAACATTTTTATATCTTGCACAACATTTAAACCAAATTTATTTAACAACCCTTTTCACATTCCAATAACAATCTCTCTCACAAGAAAATTATAACAAAAATAAAAGTGCATTATTATTAATATGAAATGACTTAAGATTACAACCAAGTCCTTTCACATCCCAAATAAAAATTGTTAAAAAAATATCACATTTTGTGGCTAAGCATACCATCTATTTTCTCCTAAAAAATATAGCAACCATGATAAGCACATAAATATTTTGTAAGAGAGGATTATGTTATCATAGCCAAGTAGTGTTGATATTGAGTCTAACTTTCAGGATTTACACATATACTCATTTTCATATCTGAAAAAAGAGAAAGAAGACACAAAATCAATTAGCTAAAAAAAGAAAGAGGAATGATTAAACAAAGTACAAAAAGAGAGATAAAACGACACATGTTCATAAGAATTCATCCTAATATCATAAATAAAAATAGAAGAAAAACAATATCGTAGATTATGAAATAAAATTGGAGGAAGAATAGAGGAGCAACAATACATGTTTCAATGCATTAATCTCCATATCTACAGAAAAATAAAAAGGTAATGAATAAAAAATTTAATACTTGAAGACAACACAAAAAAATGAACAGTCAAAATACAAAACAATACAAACATGAATCGAATAAACAAAATACAAAGGGGTTGACAGGAAGAGGAGAAATCATCATTTGACATAAGAAATAAGTCCACAGCAATGGCTTTACATAGAATTCAAACAACTATGTAGAGAAAAAAATTAACCAATAGATTATATAAATATAAATCAAACAAAAAAATGCAAAATGGTTGAGAAGAAGAGGAGAAACCATCATTTGGCCTAAAAGATAAGTCCACAACAAAAACCTTATATAGAATCCAAATTACAACTGTGTAGAAAAAAATAACAATTAGATGGTGAAGGGTCATCATAAATGATACTCATAATCATAATATAACTACATTAATATTGGAATATGAATAACCACTTAAGTAGAAGATGAAGAGAATTTAAAAAAAATAAAAAAGGTAATGAATAAAAAATTTATAACTTGAAGATAACACAAAAAAATGAACAGTCAAAATACAAAACAATACAAACATGAATCGAATAAACAAAATACAAAAGGGTTGACAAGAAGAGGATAAATCATCATTTGACCTAAGAGATAAGTCAACAGCAAAGGTTTTACATAGAATTCAAACAACTATGTAAGAAAAAATTAACCAATAGATTATATAAATTTAAATCGAACAAAAAAATGCAAAATGGTTGAGAAGAAGGGGAGAAACCATCATTTGGCCTAAGAGATAAGTCCACAACAAAAACCTTATATAGAATCCAAACTACAACTATGTAGAAAAAAATAACCATTAGATGGTGAAGGGTCATCATAAATGATACTCATAATCATAATATAATTACATTAATATTGGAATATGAATAACCACTTAAGTAGAAGATGAAGAGAATTAAACAGTTAGTTAACGGTGTTAAGTCGGGATTACCATGAGATGAAGAGAACTAACGGAAGACTAATGGTGTTACCACAAGATTTATAGTATATATTGATTGATGGAATTGTAGGGGTAACTTCTTTTTTTCAATGGAACTAGGGGAGACTTTATGTCAAACTCATCAACATTGTACTATTCTTATTTAACGGAATTAGGGGATGTTACTCCGTGATTACAAGATTTAGAGTGATATATTGATATTGATATTTATAAAAGGGATGTTAACTTACTGTTGAATATATCATTTTTCAAATCTTGCATTAATCACACTTATATTATTTTTTCAAATATTTCATTCATATTAATAACTATATTTTTGAATTTGAACTTAAATTTTTCTCTTCCCGATAAAAAAAATCACCTTTACAAATGAAACTGAGATGTTATTTCATTGGGTTAAGGGTAAATTTTACCACAAAGATTTTAACTGAGGAGTAATTTTGTCTTGGAAGTATTTCATCCCCACCTAGTGGGATAAAGCTTGGTTTTTGTTTTTGTTGTTTGCCCTGAAAGTATTAAAATGGAGCAATTTTACCCTTTACTATTAGAATGTTAATAGTCAACGTTAACTTTTTAACATTCAATATACGTTTTTTTAACAGAATAGGGCGACATTGCTACATTTTGAAACTTTCAAGACAATTTTGAACCCAAAAGAACTTCATAAGTAAAATTGGTCATGACCGAAAACTTTCGAGGTAAAATAGATAAGAAAAATCTACAAATGTCGTTAATAATTGGGCGAAGGTGCAAAAATCCCCATGTAGTTTGTTCCAAGGTGCACCTAACATTGCGAAGTTTTTTTGGCCAAAAAATGCCCACGTAGTTACCAAAATGGGTCATAAGTGCCCATGCCATCAATATACACCAACGGTGTTAAGTTTTTCAAAGTTAGGGAAAGTAAAAGATACAAAAATACCTATGAAGTTTGGTCCATAGTACACCCAACATCACGAAGTTTTTTCTCTGCCAAAAGTGCCACGTAGTTACCAAAATGGTTCATTCATTGCCTATGCCATTACTTTATACATGTTAGACAGGATAAATACATAAGATGGGGTGTGAATTTTGTATTTCAATAAAATATTTTTCAAAACTATAAGTTCAAAAACAATTTTAAAAAATAGATAGTAAAGAAACAGAGTATTGAAACATTAGGCAAATTTTGCACAACGTTCGTTTGCATTCTCAAAGGCCTATATATATCCATTGATGAAGGAAGATTGAAGTATGAAATTATAGAAAAAAATTTGAGCTACAAGTATTTTCCTAGGACTTCGAATCTTCATACTTTGTTTTTCTAAATTTTTGTGAGCTTAAGTGTTTATCATGTACTCTATTTGATTTGCAAGCATTTGCTTAAGATTTCAATACTCTGTTTCTTTCTTATTTGTTTTTTAAAATTGATTTTGAACTTAAAGTTTTAAAAAATATTTTATTGAAATATCAAATTCACCCCCTCTTATGTATTTTTCCTGTCTAACATGTGTAAAGTAACGGCATAGGTAATGAGGGAACCATTTTGGTAACTGTGTCGGCACTTTTGGGCTAAAAAAAGTTAGCGGTGTTGGGTGCACTTCGGACTAAACTTCATGGGTATTTTTACACCTTTTTATTTTCCATAACTTTTAAAAGCTTAATGTCGTTAGTGTATATTGACGGCATGGACACTTTTGACCTATTTTGGTAACTGCTTGGGCACTTCTATGCCAAAAAAAATTTCGCGGTGTTGGGTGCACCTTGGATTAAACTACATGGGCATTTTTGCACATTTGCCCTTAATAATTATTCTCTTCCCCATGAAAATCAATCCTAATTTCCCTTACTTTTTTCTCTTCTACCAACTCTTCAGTGCATTTTTAACATTCTATTTCTTTAAAATTTAAATAGCATTCTCTTTCTTTTGGATGCAAATCAAATATTAAATAATATAATATATATGACACACTTCAAATATATCAATCAAATATCAAATATATATTTCCGCACCATATTTATTTTTGGGATAATTAGAGAGATGGACCAATGAAAAAATTATTTGCTACTAAACACCTTAAAAATTAATTTTTTAGAAGGACCAAAAAATAAATAAATATTTTAAATTACAAAATTAACCCTTATCAAACTCCTTATATCATCTCTCCATGTTTATATTTCACCTTTTTTTCATTTAGCCACTGGTATCCGGTGCTACTAACAACCGACTAATTCGATTCAAGAGAATGTAACCATGTGGCTGCATACCCAGGTTTCAAACTTAAGACCACTGTTTAAGTTAGAACAATATACATTCGGTTGATCTAAACGCGATGATTCCTATTTCACCTTTTAATCAATTGATTCTCTCCCCCTTTCTCTCTATCTCTATATAAATTGAAATTTAATCAATGAATTAAAAAATACTTCATTTCATTATATCTGTGAAGTATCAAGGATTATATGGTTAATCAAAATCAAAATGTAAATATTTATTTTACCAAAAACTTTTAACAGAATCAATTAGGAGGATCACAACAATATTATTAATATCTTTAATTAAAATTATAATATTGACCAAAACTAGTTACCTGAAATCTCAATAATATTGTTAACTTTAATTACAAATAAAATAAAAATTGAGTAAATATTTCTCTAAGTCAAACAAAATACCAAAGGATCTTGATAATTTCTCTTTTCACATATAATGTTAACAGCTTATTTTATTAAGGGTGTTAGTCTCACATAATGGAAAATTGTGGCTCGACAAATCTAAAAAGTGATTTTCTAATTAAATGTTGATAAAATAGGATTAATTTTTAAACTATAAAAATGATTATACTAGAAATTTAAAATGTAAGCATATTTTGTCAACATTCAACTATAGAATCGCCATTTAAATTGATTGAGTCGGCATTTTTCGTTAAGTGAAACTAATGGATTCGGACTTCCTCTGCGGCCTAATTTTCGGCCATTCAGATAAATCTAACATCTTATAATGTGCCACTTCATTATGCTTTTTTAACTTAAAAATTTTAAAATAAATTTAATCATTTTTAGATTTTTTTTAATCCCTCATATCCTTAATATAAGATATAATTGACTCTTTTTAGAGATTAAGAAAGTAATATAAGTTAGTAACTCATCACATATATGAAATAGAAATATTATTAGATTATGTATTAGTTTATAAGTAAAGCAAACTAATTTGGAGAAAAAATTTAGGTAAATCAATTTATAAGTGACTTATTTAGCTTTATTAAGATTTTTTAAAATAGACAACTAAATCTTATATTGAAGATATAAGAGGGATTAAAAAATATCTAAAAATGGTTTTTTTTTTTTTTAATTTTTAAGTTTAAAAAGCATGATGAAGTGGCACATTGTGAGGTGTTAGGTTGATCTGGATAGCTGAAAATCAAGCCGCTGAGGGACGTTGAGAATTTTTGCCTCAGAGGAAATCCGAACCCGAAACTAACACTGAAAGTAAAAGGAACTAAAAATATACTTTTCAAATTTAAGGTACTAAAATATACATACTTTAACATAAAATAAAAAAAATATAAATCTAACCTAACAAATTGATACCTAATTCCTATAAAAAACAACAAATAAAAAATAACGTCAAACAAGCTCATCTTCGTTTTTCCATTATCTTCCTGTGGCAATTAGAATGCAGGCCTTCATCAAAGGTAGGACTAGCCACCGGTCGATACTCTGGTAACAACCTTCCGGACTTGAACCTAACACCACATGCATTGCATAATGTCTTGGGTCCATTAGGACCAAGCCTCCATTGAGGTGTGTCATCAGACTTACAATGGCTACACCTCTTTCTTTCGATCAAAACTGCGTTTTGCCTAGCTTTCGTCTTCTTCTTCCTACCCTTCCTCCTCTTAAACCCACTTATTGCATTTTGACAGTTCACAGCTTTATTTGCAGGTTGTTGTAGTGTTTTATCCTCAAATTCACAAATGCGGCTTTCATCTGAGAAACATTGGAAATATTCCCATCCCAACTCTTCTAAATCAAGAGGTATGTTAACTGAAAATTCCTCAAAGCCAGGTAAAACAAAGTCCCTTAAATCAAGTTCGAGAAGATCGAAGCTATCAAGATCAACTTCCATGAATTATACACATAGATATATTGAGCTATTAAATGTATACTCGGCTACTCGCTCTTCAATGAGAATACTGGCTGCTTTAGAACATAGTGCACATATATATAACTATATATATAAATATATATATATATTAGTGACGAAGGTGTTTATATTTAAAGTGGATAGGATCATCAATATTTTCTTGGTCGATAAGTCAGTGATTCGATCATAACGTGGAATCTGTTGGGGAAAAAGAAAAAAGAAAATAAGTCCACGTAAGCGTGATTGGGAGATACTTTTGACCATATTAACGTATATTTGCGTGACAACTCAATGTCATGCAAATTTGATAGGTTTAAGTAACGGCATATATCGTGGCATGGCTATCCTTGTCATCACCGTTTATTTTGAATTTAAACATTTTGTAGTATCAGTGTCAAAACAACATTTTGTATTGTCAGTAAAATCACCACCAATATCATAAATATGGCGATAAAATATAATCAGATCCTTATCCATACTGAATGCCGTGTTCATAAGGAGTACATATTAATCTATATTAGGTCCAATCATGATAATAATAATTATATATTACTTTTTTAATAATAATTATTGATTACTTATGAATTTATAAAACCATATCAATTCAAATAATGATTGTGGGCGCCTATTCTTGTCTGGGCCAATGTCACTCGCCTAACAACGCTTAGCCCAACAGCCACGAAGGCGCCCACAGACACGAGGTAAGCCCAATTCATCATAAATATACTATTATTTCCTTTTAGTCCCTTGGTGTCATAAATATACGATTTTTTTATATTCTCTCTGATCCTACATATAAGATTATTTTGACTTTTTTTGTAGAAGTTGAGGAAGTAAATTAGACCATTAAATTATAACATATGTCATATGTAATTAGATTATAGGTTAGTTTGTAAGTAGAATAAATTAGTTTTGAGAAAAAAAATGTAACTATAGACAATTTAAAGTGATTAATTTTGTATCCTTAATTTCTCTAAAAAGGTCAAAGTGATCTTATAATTACGATTAGACTCATCAGGAACAACCCTAAAGAAGCAATCACTCATGGCGGAAAGCATTCTAGTGCTCTTTGATATCCTACATTAATTCAAGGGATAAGGTGCATTTTTTTTTGGCTTGATTTTGGCTTAGAAGCTGTGGCTATCCAAAAAATTTTATAAAAATAATGCTGGCTGGAATGTTTAGAAAATGTACGAGTGTTGGCCTCCGCTAACGGTTGGTTAACTTTGACTGTTACAATGGAGAGTTTTGACCAAAAATTGCCGCATGACAAGCTGATGTGAATGTACTTTTCCAAATCTCTCTCTTCCTTCTCCTCACTCTCCTTTGGCCGGAAACTTTCTTATTCCTCTTCTTCTTATCACCTTCTCTTCTGTATCATTTATATCCCTCTTTTCATTCCATTCATTTCTCATTAATAAGTTCACTCACCGCCAAAAAAAGCCTATGAGACTTCGTTTTTAAAACTATACTTCTCAGACTTTCCCTTCTACTTTTTTTTACTTCCATTTGAGATTTTCTTCTCCAAATCATACCCACAATTCTCAATTTCACCATATCCTCTTCTTCTTTGGCTTTAGTTGAAACCATATTTCCACGGCATTCTTCATCAAAGGTTTGATTTTCTTTCTTTCTTTCTTTTGTTTTGATTACCTCGTTAAATTTGAAGGTTTGTATATTGTGAATTTGCTAGGGAGCTCCGGTTCTGGTATATATATTTGCCTTTTCCTCTTGAATTCTGTTGTGTTGTTGCATAAATGGGCCAATGAGATGGCGATCAAGTTAATCTATTATTCGGTTTCGTGGGAATGTGATGGGTGTAACTTTAGAAAGGAGATTTATGAGTGCGTAATTGATTAATTTTTATTAAACTTGATTTGTGGATAATTGGAGCATGATTGCTTCCGTAGCGTTGGAATCAATTGGCAGCCATGCTGTGAAACATGAGTGAAATGAAAAGAGGGATATAAATTCAGTTAAAAAAGAGAGAGAGAGGAATGAAATAGAAGAGGTGATGAGAAGAAGCGGAAGAAGAAAGTTTGCGGCAGGAAGAGAGATAGAGGAGAGTGAGGAGATAGATTTGGAAATGTCTAGCTACTTCAGTGTACCATGTGGCAATTTTTGGTCAAAACTCTCCATTTTAATGGTCAAAGTTAACCAACTGTGTTAGGGGAGGCCAACATTGCTACATTTTCTAAACTTCCGAACCAACATTGCTCCTACAAAAACTTCTTGACACCCACAGCTTCTGAACCAAATCTTCCGAACCATAAATGCACCTTATCCATTAATTCAAAATAGACTACTACTACAAAAAATGGGTATCGTCTAAGCCTATTCCTTCATCAACCACCGCCTTATTGAGGTGAGGTGGGGTTGATCAAGGAAGCACCTACTATCCATTAAGTCACGAGCTAGATTAGCTACCTAATCTACTATCATAAGTTTATCTCTAACTACATGTTTAATAAATATAATACAATCCTGAAAGGATAATCTTTGTAGCCTGTGTCCCAGCAATTAGGCCATTTAAAATGGCTAACAATTTCACGATCACTGGGGGTACTATGGTGAGCTTACAACTGAAGCCCATGATCCATCTCCTCTCTACATCCCACACTATACCTCTGCAACTATTATGTCTGTCTTGTAACACCGAACCATCCACCTCAAGAAGAACCTGTTGATCCAGCAGTCTGATGGGGAGGTTCCATTAAAAAGGCTTACACCGGCATCATTCTAGCGCTCTGCATACAGAAAACTTGATCCTCAATTTCCTTTATTCTTTATCATTTGCATTTATTTGTCATTGTATTCAAAATGGTCACATAGTTGGTTGCCGATGACACCCTTTCTATAATCTACATTAGTCAATAGAATATCCTTTCAGTCCAAAAAAAAAATAGAATATCCAGTTTATTTCTCTATCCATATCTTAGTATCCACGATGACAACAATAGTGATTATAATTGGGAGTTGCTATAATTGTTTCACGCTGTTTTCCTGAAAATTTAATTTCCACTTGTAGGGTGCAAATTAAATTACATCAAAGAATATTCGTATTTATCCATCTTTTTTTATTATTAATCTAAGTTGTGGATTATCGTGACTGTGGGTGCTTTCTATAGTTTTCTGATTTATAATTTAGAGATCTGGCCTTTCATATATGTTAATGGGTGTGTTCTGATTAGCGGTAGAAAAGTGATTGGATAAAAGTTAGGTTTGTGATGTGATTTATATTTAGAACGATGGTATTAGAAATAGCTTTTCTCAAACTATAAAAAAAAGTCAAAATAAGCCAGAAGTTGCTTATGGCATTTGGATTGTTTGTTTGGGCCTCCAAATGGGAATCCAAACAGACACTAAATCTTGTTTGGATTATTATTCTTAAAAAAAGATTAGATGAAAAATAACTTGAAAAGAAATTAATCTTATTAAATAATACATATATAGTGTATATATATTGTGATAATTTTAAGATAAATATTAAATTAAGATTATAAACAATAATTTATTATTAGAAAAATAAAAAATACTCTTATAATTATATTTATAAATAATTTTCGAAATGTTTCATACAAACAAAAAATGTGATAAATAGTTTAATGATGTGCTTACTGCGGTTCTAGTTATAAAATGATTTAAATGAATTTTATCTCCAAACTAGTTTTTTTTACTTATAAACTAATACATAATCTAATTATATATCAAATAATATATATATTATGATTAACTAAATTATTTTTCTTCCTTAATCTATGAAGAAAATCACTTGTGTCTTTCATTATGGAAATAAGGAGTATTTTATAGGATCAAATATCAAGTTATTGGATCTCTTAAATTATTTTAATTTTTGTTTTGAAAAATAAAGTGAGAGTAGGCTCTAGGGGTGTCCAAAACCGGGATCGGTGCCGGGAATACCTATTCCTATTTCTTGATCCCGGAATGGAGCCGGGACTGGATTTTAGGACCGGGAAGGGGACCGGGAATTCCCGGTTCATTTTTTTTAAAAGAAAAAAGAAAAAAAATGGGCTCTAGCCAGCCATACATAATACATATAGCAATAATAGATTGGGAATTTGCCCAATCAGATGTTTTGCCTATCAAGAAGAAATAAACTAATCCATTCACCAGCCATGTATGCCAACCAAACAGCAATAATAGATTCCAAATATCCAAGCTGAGGATTAATTCCTTTTTGTTGGTCTTTCTTCTCCTTTTATATTTGTCTCATCCACTACCTCATCTTCTAATGATTTTTCTTCTTTTGCCACATTTTGGTTTTTAGGATCCTCCTCAATTTCTTGGGTGGTTTCCATCTTTACTATCTTTCCAAACTATGAAAGAAAACAAGTCACAAATTAATTATTATGAAGTTAGAAACAAACAAATGCACAAGGAAAAAAAATGAACAAAAATGATATCATTAGTTTAGTCACTGAATTTATGCCACATTTAAGAAAAAAAATCAAACAAAACAAGCATTAAACTTTCTCAAAATTCTAAACGCTTTCTTCTATAATAATGCCATAACGTGAGGCAAATAAATCTCATTTAACCTGAGAGATAATAACGCCATGACACAAAGGATAAATCAGTAAAAAGGACAAGTTTAATATAACAAAAGCAAGAGATAAAGTAGGGGCAGAAGGCTGAAAACACCATGGTTTTTATACAGGAATTTACTTTGTCTGTAATTGCAATAGAATTAGTCCAATCAAGCTCAAGCAATTGTAGAATCAGTGTAAAATCGTAAGCAAGAAGGGAATGCATTCTTGATGATAAATAAGCATTGTGCAAGCATACAGATATATTTTAAGCAACACTTGAGGAAAATAAACAAATAGAAACCACTAGTAAAGCATCAAATACAAACCACTCACCTGACGATGGTTTGGCAAAAGGACGGCATTAAATCGATGGTGGAGGCTACGGAGAGGAATGACGGCGAAGAAAGAGAGGGAGAAGGAGAGGAACGACGGCTAGCACACAAGCTTTGATGGTGGGAGAATGATTCGAATCAGAAGAAAAATGCTGTGAAATTGAAGTAAAAACGGTGATTTAATGATGGGAGAGGGCGCGCAAAACCCGGTGGTGGCAAGTTTGCCTGCTCAGAGCACAGAGAGGTGGGAAGTGGGGACGACTGGGAAGGAGAAAGAAGGAGGCAGGGAGCTCGAGAGAAATGGGAAGAGGAATAGAGAGCTAGGTTAGGTTTAGGTGGGAAGGAAGTTGGACCAGAGAGATTGTAAGAAGGAGAATCAGGGAAGCAGGGCCTTTAGCCCTTTACAAGTGTTGGGCCTAAATTTTTTTATATATAAAATAACATATGTTCTGGGACCGGGACCGGGACCAAAATCCCGAGGCCTTGCCTGGATCCCGGTCCCGGGATGGAAAATTCCCGGTTCTGACTTGCCGAGACCAGGACGGGATCACCGGGAACGAGATGAGTTGGACAGCCTTGGTAGGCCCTTTCATTTTTCTTCCACCTTTTCCTTCTCTCTCCACGATATAACCACATCTTTTTTTTCATAAGCATCTCCAAGCTACTTCAAGGCACTTGTACGGTGAGGCTAATAAGTGGGATTGGGAAATCATGATCCCAAACATAAAAAATAAATCAACTCACTAAACGACTTGAACATCAAAATGTGATGCCATTTTTGGTTGATTATTATAACATGTGTATTGGGTAAGAGCATTTTTGGTTGATTATTATAACATGTGTAATAATGGCATTTTTCTACCCTACACTTCAAGCAAAAAGTGTGAAAATTATAGTTTATCCAAAACTCAAAAGTGCTTTTCACTAATGTGTTTGGCTTACCTTTCCTCAAACCTAGGTTCTAGGCCCAAACCTATGTTGGAAAAGCTATGTCAAACATACACTAATTATTAGACCCAAAAATCCTATGACTTAATTATTAGCTTACATAGATTTATCTAAATATACACGCTTGAACTCACACTCAATTTCTCTAATGTCTTTATTTTGTTTATTTATTTATGCATCTGTATCCAATGTTATTAGTAATTTGATTATTATGGTTTACATAAGTGTAGGTCAAACCTTGCTACCTAATGTTCTAATCTAAAAACTAAAAAGAGGGGGAAATGCTATGATACCTTAGAATCAATATTTTGTAAAATAATTACGCAGAGAGAACTCTAAATTTAATCCTAATGATATAAAATAAAGCAATATTTTATACAATTAACTAATCACTGATCCAACCACTCTCCTAGACGATCATTAGGCGGGAACAGGTCAAACCCCTATCAGGCGGCCTACAATTTGACCTGGATCGAGCCTAGCTTGACTTATTGAGCAAATAGATGAGGCTAAGGCCTATTTAAAAGTCTCAATATTGTGTAAATAGGTCAAGCCGATTTCATGAAGGCTTGGCCTGTAAGGCCGTAAGCCTCTAGGTCTAACTTGTTTAATATTAAAAAATGCTATATATATTATACATACACTATATTGAATATTTTAGTGGGATAATTTTTTTAAAATTCTTACGTGAACTTGGTGTACTACGTCATTTGTGGCATGATCAATCACAAGTTAACACATCAGGTCTAGCGTATAATTTTCAATCTGACTTAGCAACCTAAAATAAATTAACTGACTGATAAAAAAAAATTTCAATATCATCATATTTTTAATTTTTTTTATTTTATAAGTCCAAAAAAATATTTTTATTTGTCAGTTATTTTTTAGGGTGCCAAGTCAGATTGAAAATTCCACGTAAGACCTTATATGTTTACTTGTGATTGGTCGGATCATAAATAACGTGGTGCACCGAGTTCACGCAAAAATTCCTCAAAATTTTTTGGACACTTGAATTTGATATCATTTTAAATATAATTATTTATAGTAATATGTTCTTTTTATACACCTTTTATGATAATATGTTATTAGGTCGAATTTATTTTCATTATATATGTAGACTCTGAAGCTTGCCAAAAACGTATATCTATATACGTTATAATAGTAGGTTTAAAGCTTACTTATAGCCTTTACCTCCTGAGATGTGAGGGATTTTTAAATCAACAATAATGCTCACTGGTTCTATAATAACAAGTCTTGTCCCACCCGATAAACAACGGACAAGCGATGACCAAATCAACAATAATGCTCACTGGATCATAATTATCGCCTTTATCTGCGGCTTCCCATGAGAGTGAAACACCATTGAATAGCTAAATGGCCTCGAGATTGTATTTAAATTTTGGTTAATGTAACACGGCAATTAAATTGTTTTTACACGTGCCACAAAAAATTTGTGTTGGGTTTCAGGGGAAGTTATAAAGCTATTGATCATTTCTTCATCTTCATACTTGTGTTCAGATGGTTGCTCCACACGGGGCATTAACAGTTGCACATCGTTTTGCTCATGGCCCTGCTCTGAATCCTTGGTGCCATGCAGTTTACACCTCCAAGAATCACCTTTGTATGACGATGCGGAGGGTATGTAGAAACTTGTGTGTTTTTTTGAATACATCTGTTAAAAAGAAAAAGAAAAGGAATCGGTGGAGGCAGTATTTTTACTGAAACTCGTTTATTTTAAGATTTTCGAGAGTTTTGACATGCGTGAAATCATACGGGAAGCGGGAGTCAGGATTTTCAGCTTTAACGGTATCATTTATGAGGCAACGCACCTCTATTAATTACTTTCCCATTCTAAATATAAGATATGTTTATCTAATTTGATTAGATAAAAAATGCCAGTTAGTTAATGTAGTTAAAATCATACAATATTACCAATACAGATTAACCATTACCTATATCCCACCCCCACTCTCCTGTTTATTTATTATTGAGGAGCATTAATAAGAATAATTTGAGAACGTTTGAGAATAATTAGAAAAATGTCTTACATTTAGGACCAAATTCATCTCCTCAAATAAGTCATATATTTATGATAGGAGGGGATACAAATTTGAATATTTGAATAGCTTTGATTAGACGATTATGTTCCTATTCTATACATTTCTTCTCATCCTTAGGTCAAACGACATTTATTTTATAGCAGAACACATTGACCTCCCCTTTATTTAATCAAAATTACAAAAACCTCTTCTTTATTTCAATAACCCATATAAAACTTACTTTAAATCAAAATATATGCTGTATAAACCTCCATTCTAGTTTTAACATTCAACTTCCATCCACCCAACCGTTAGGGCACATTTGGATACGAGAATTGGACATAGTTGGCACTCCCACCATAACAACCAACACAACGATATAGTTAAAGTTAAATAATTTTGGATATTTAATCACATGTATGTTAGAATTAAGTTATAACAACTTGTAACCGTAGCCTTGGTATGGTCAAATAAAAAAAAAGTTGAATATTTAATCACAACAATGTAATGGTAAGATAATTACAACCGTTAAACAAATGCCATATAGAAATACAAACACCATTTCAGTTGGGTAAATATCATTTAATCCTTCGGTAACAAAAAACTTTAGATTCCCTCAACAAAAATCTGAAACTTCACATTGCTTCTAAGGGGGTAAAGTGAAATTAAATGTCTCATCTAAAAGACCAAAATGTCCTTATCAAATTTGTAACCAGAATACAAGACACATATAGGAAATTTTCAAGACGTTTATGCTTCTTTAATTTTTAACATCAACGCGATTATTTTCAAGTCTAAAAAATCATGGAATCTAACACTAAAGTATCCAACATTTTATAACCGGATTTCTAAGACATGATGGGGATTTTTCGAGACGTTTATATTTATTTACAACATCAACGTGAGTGTTTTAAAGTCTCAAAAATCATGGAATCCAACATTTCACAACTAGAATTCAAGACTCATATGGGGAATTTTCAAGACGTTTGTGCTTCTTTCCAACATCAATGTGAGTAATTTCAAGTTTAAAAAATCATGAAATCAATGAGGATATTTTTGTCTTTTAAGTGAGACATTTAAGTTCACTTTGCCTCTTATAAGTAAAGTTTTAGATTTGTCGGGGAAACCGAATTTTTTTTTTTGCTATAGATGGAGTTAAATGATATTTTCCCTTATAGTTTTCACCCATCTTCAAAGACAATATCATATCAGAAGCAAACATATAAACAATCATTTCACCCATCTTCTTCAAAAACAATGCCATAAATAAAGATACAAACACCCATCACAGTAACTACTAATGACAAATAATCAAAACGAAGAAAGCAGGAAATAAAATAGCTATCAAACTCACCCCTTCTTCCTCTCCTTCGTCTAAAAAATTCCTCTGGTTTTAACTTCGTACTCTCCTCTAACCTCACACTTCACAGATATCGACTCACCTCTTCTTCCTCTTTGGTAACTTGTGCTTTTTAATATTATTTTTTGGGGGGGAGGGGGGGGGGGTTTTAAATGAATTTGGGTTCCCACCAAAATCGACGAGATCCCAAATTCCATTATTGAGTTGAAAATTCCTTCCTCCCTGAAATCAATGTCCAAAAAAAGAAGAAGCCCACCAAAGGGCTGCGCCCAAAGAAAAATATGGGCATTCCTATTCCATACCCAAGTTTCTGAGCCAATTAGACCATTGTTAAATCACAGTGTTGACTTGTTATTATTACCAAAATGTCCTTCATTAACATAAATGATATTTAATAATAATTTAAACACATATTTGCTCCATTGAAAATTAAGTTAAATCCATATTATTATATTATTAAATTTGGTATATGACGATATTGATTAAGTTTGAAATGATAATTTATTTTTCAACAATTTTAAATGTTTAAAAATTGTTTATTTGTTTAAAATACGATATAATTTTAATTTTTAAATACATATATTGTTTGGAAATGTTTTAAGATTATATATATTAATTTATATTATTAATTTTAAAATGATGTAATTTTGATAATATTATATGGAAATGTGTGTTTTATGATTTATAATTCTTAAGTAAATTTCACTAAACCCAGGTTAAATAAAAATTACGGGATAAATAATAATTTTAAAATGATATAATTTTGATAATATTATATGGAAATGTGTGTTTTATGATTTATTATTCTTAAGTAAATTTCACTAAACCTGGGTTAATAAAAAATTATGGGATAAATACTAATTTTAAAATGATATAATTTTGATAATATTATATGGAAATATGTGTTTTATGATTTATAATTCTTAAGTAAATTTCACTAAACCTAGGTTAATAAAAAATTATGGGATAAATACTAATTTTACCCCATAAGTATTTGTTAGATAGCAATTTTGCTTTGAAAGTTTTTTTGGATCAATGTCGCCTCAGAAGTAAGTAAGTGTAGCAGAGTCATCTTAAATTAATGGAGCTGTTAACGAAAGCCATGTCATGGTCCACGTCAGGATAAAGATGAACCATTAAAACTTCCGGGGTAAAATCATTACTCGAGGAAAACTTCCTGGGAAAAAATGTTTTATCTTTATCTTGACGAGGATCATGACATAGTGACTGTTAATAACTCCGCTAGTTGAGGGAGACATTGCAACTCTTTTCATACTCCTGGAGAGACATTGGTCTAAAAAAAATTTCAGAGCAAAACTGCTACCCAGCTAATATCTCTGTGGCAAAACTGGTATTTAACCCAAAAATTATTTGATCAAACTGTTAATATTTTTTTAAGTAAAATATGTCAAAATTATGTTTGAATTAAATAAGAGACATTGATTAGACATTTAGTAATTATTAAATAAAATATTGAAAGAAAAATGAGAGATTTAGTACTATAAGAGTAAATTAGTAAAGAAAATTTATTTTAATTTAGTTTTGAATTAAAAAAAACATATGCCTAGAACCTTTTTAGAATATTCTTTAATGGGATTAGTTATTGGATTATATTGTATGTTTTTAAAATATAAGGAAGTTTGTGTAATTAAGCAAAACAGAAATGAGACCGGAGTATTTTACTCTTTATTTTACTCATAAGGCTAGAGATAGAATGGATTAGGGAAAAAAAGCATACATTACAAATTAGTCAATCCTGATTTTTGCTTGAATAATTTTTTTCATAAGTGATCTAGATCTAAGACATTTTTTATTATATTTGGATTTCATTTATTTAAAGCTATTGTGAATGTATAACTACCAAAAAGTATGAATTTAATACAGTTTCTTTTATAGTTTCATAAGTTTATTTAATAATAAATATTATAAAATTTCAAATTTTAATAAATAAGATTATTGTGTATTGTGGTAACATGATAAGTACCGAAACAAATTGTTTGATCAAGATCATAAATATACATAATATTTAATAAGAAAAATGATAAATATGATGCCTAATTACTTTATATAGATATTCACTGCTTTTTTATTCTATCTCTCAAATATAGTTTCTTGTAAATATTTGTTTTGATACACATTTTATATCATAAATATATATATATATATATATATATATATATTCAGCACCTTTTTATTAACGAAATCATCAACTTTAATTTAGACGTATCACATATATATATATATTATATGTATATATATTCCTGTAAGATTTCAAAAGAAAATAAGATAGCTAGGTCTAAAATAATTTTATTGAGAAATAAAAGGAATGTAAATAATTGGGTCATCAAAACATTTTATTAAGACTTCTTATTGTTACTTATCATGATTTCTCCTATCACAAGCAACCCTCCAGTCACTTGTGCTCACAAGGCTGTGAAAAATCCAAATCATAGATCGTGATTACTCGTGATCTTGATAAAAAAAAAGATTAATTGTGATTAAAAAAAACTCAAACAATATTAATTAACCTCATAAGTATTTTTTTTGGCTTAATTGGATTTATTTGAGCGCCCACTATTCAACGAAACAGGCACCTAATTTATCACTTACTACAAATTGTACTTCTTAAATTAATAAATTGCCAAAAAGGAATTATTTCATGTGTTTTAATTATTTATTCTTCCATATATAATCCACCTCAAAAAACATTGGTTACCGTATCTTTCTTTTTCTTCCCTAACCTATCAACTGAAGTACCGAACTGACAATAAAATCGTTGTTCTCACCCTACTCGACCTCATGAAGTGAACTAATTAAAAGAAAATGCCTTCTCTCTATGGCAGTGAGAAGCGAAATGCATATTCCTAGCGGTTGATCAAAGTTGCCATAGCTCTATATATACAGCATGCTCAGTAGCTCATTATTATTGCATTATGACTTTCATGGACATGAATTACCATTGTTCCTTACGATTTACGAGCATGAAGGCCAGATGGGCATACGACATCAGTCCTTGGTACCATGAGATATGACATTCACTATGGATTCACGACACATCAAACAAATTGCCCGAGTTTGCCCACGCGAGCTTGCTCCAGCTGATGCGGCAAATGACCAGTTTTGCGAATGAATTCGGCCCCAAGCATTGCATAATGGTTAAACCGAAATGATACATTAGACAGGATGCCTGCCTCTGGCTCCGCCATTGAAACTATAAACATGAATCTACGTCAATAAAATGAAAAAGTTGTGCAACCACGAAAAATCAAACGCTGTTTTGTCCTTAGTTCAAGCTATCTTTTATCGAGCTATAATTGAACTTTAACTACTTCCCAGCTGAATAATCAGAAACAGCCTACTTCAAATTTTAGCTTTACTGTTTTCAAATGTGAAAACAATTGAACATGAGAGCTATATAACCAAAGAACTGATGCTAAAAGCTGTGTAAACAATTCAACTTGTTAATCTGAAATTTTAGTGGGCCAAGGCAATAAAAAGATCGTTAGAATTTCACTAATCACTTGATATGTCCTACATTGGGAAAAACAAAAGATATAAAAAGTACCCAAGTGGTGAGTCTCTTTCACTCAATAAATTAGATTAGCCATAGGAAATGAATTCTCCACCAGACTCAGGTCAAATTAACCAGCATCCTAACCTTCCTCTGCAGTCCAACTTGCAATCTTGCTATGATTTATGCAAGCATAATTAATTTTTCCTTTATAGAACTTACATATGCCTTGAGTTTTGTTATAAATGGTCCCCTCTTGATCAAAGACTCAAAGTTAAACTATTTCCGTCGATTTTATTCATTCTTTAGGTGCTAAGATTCACAACAGCTTAGAGAATAAAACTACTATAACTGATGATAAAGCACATAACTTTCCTTGCTAGCTGTTGTGTTGTTAAAATTCACTAGCAGTCTCCTATGTATTTCTCTTCTTTCCTAAACTTTGATATCCAAGGAAAAAACTGCATCAATTTGAAGACGTGTTTGATCTGCTTTAGCTCTCAAGACAAGAAACTTGGCTGAATGCTAGAAAGACATTTCCTTTTTGTAAAATGTGATTCTTCATAGTAAATCGATGAAGGACTATTTTGAAAAGGGTGAAAATATTGATAGAATGGGGATTCTTCAGCATTGAGCTGGCTTTGAGGACAGGGGAAAACCAATAGCTAGCTGTGACCTGTTAGCACATCTCTGCCAATGCAAGGCAAAACAAATATGACAACTATACTATGGCTTGACCAAGCCCTGGATTAAAAGGAAAATGAAAAAAGAAAAATGAAAAAAAGAAAAAGAAACAATAGGAAGTAGTGGATGCCAAACCTGCTTACCTTCTCAATGGATGTTTAATCATGTAGACCTCATGCTCCACGGTTGGGGCAGACATTAGCAAAGTGAGACGGATCCCCACACACAAAGCACCTTCTACCAGATATAGGATCACCAGTTGCTGATACAAAAGCCACCGAAGCAGAATGAGGTCTATTCTGGCTCCCTCTACCTCGGCCGCCATTTCTACTAGTATTAGATGCTCGACTATTGTTTGAGCGAGTTACAATTTCTCCTCCAGTGCTATTATTGAGACTATCCTCCCATCTGTGGGTGAAAAATGTAAAGTATTATATTTCCAAAAATTTCAGCATTGTTCATCACTTAAGACAGATTTAGTCTATTTGTTGGTGTGAAGCAAAGGGAATAAGGTTCAAATGTTCAATCACTCCATTGTCTAGATATTATAGTGCGAACAAATGTACTTGTTATAAAAATTTGACCAGGAGGAATGTTGTGACAATAATTTTGCATAAATAAGCATTGACAAAACTCCCATCCTCCCAAAAAAAGACGAAAGAAGTAACTTCCACAGATTAAAAATCTTTAACATTTCCAACAACATCACTCCGTCTCAAAAAACCAAGGACCACAAATTCACATACACAAAAAAGCTGCACTCTTGAGATGGACACGTGTAGAACTTCCTTCCCCTGTTATTTGATGTATTTGCAGTTCTCAAAACACATGGTTTTCCACACGTATGGCATGAAATAGAAGCTTCACCTGTAACATTAGAAGGTCATGAAGCGATGCGTTAAAATTCAACTATTAAGGATGCTTTATTGGAAGTAAAAGTAACACCAGAATATCAAGGATCCTAAGAACTAACAGATTTCCCTTTATGCAGACTGAGTCAGTTCTAAAAGTTAATATTCCAACAAAATATATTTACATTCATAGATACAAATTATAACCTGGGCAGAAGCAGGAAAATGATATAAAACCCAGCAAATCATAAGAAATTAATACTTTGTGCAACATTATTATAGATTATTGGTTTATCATGGATAACAGATGTTGATACGGACCAGGCAGGCAGTTTCTCTGGGCAGGCAAGGTGGATAACCCAAAAACCTGGGCAGCATGTCAATATTAAAATTAAGAACTATAAAGACTCTGAACTGAAAAATATAAAGCCTTTCCAGCTTCACAGAACAGAGTCCTAAATATGTCAAACTAAATTCTGCCTCCAAAATAAAATAAATTGGATTTCATGACTCCTAATAAGCCATAAAATCCTCCTAAACCTTCAAAGCCCTGACAAACCCAGCAACTGCTTTCAAAATGGCAACTGGACCTTTGTAAATTATAGAAATCAGCACCTCCAAACTAGAGCATAACACCAATGCATATCCCAGTGACAAAAAAAAAAAAAAAAAAAAAAAAGAGAACCCCCAAGTTTATTTTTGGGGATTGGGATTGTCAAGACTGATAGGAAACTTATACAACTGCACATATCATTACCATGACGTCGAGCATTTCTTGAGCCTGACATATGTGAAGGGCAATCATTAGAAAAATGCCCCGTTTCTTGACAGTACATACAAACTGCTTGCCTCATGTTAGTTTGATGAGCATTGCCAGGTGGTGCAGTTGATCCTCTCCCTCTTGCTGGATAACATGTCAAGGTACAATTATAATTCTCATTTTTTTTCATGAGAATGATGTAAATGGCGGCAAAAGAAGAATAAGATAGGCAATGTATCATTCAATTGTGACCAAATATTTTCATAAACTTGTTCTTTTATAGAAGATCAAGATGAAAAAGTTCCATATGTATTCCAATCACAAGAATCTTGTTCTACGAAAATACAATTATTCAATGAATTTAGTGGTCTCTTTTACAAATGGTTCATCAAAAACACTGAACTTGGATTGAAAATGCCATATGCATATTCATCACCTGATGAGCTTTGTGCATGAGAAATACACAAATATTATACGCATCTTGGTTACATAAAACTTCATATAAAAAATAAAAGCAAAAAAAAAAAAAGAAAAAAGAAACTGTTGGCAATTTGTTTAATAGTCTCTGGAAACTACTTAGAGAGTGTTTGGTACATGGAAAACAAAAGCTTTCCATTTCCGTTGCACAAAAATAAGATATTTAATACATGTATTTCCAAATTACAAAATCATTTCTCTCTCTCCATTTTCTTTTCCATCACATTCTTAGTTATGTACAAAATGACCTCCTAGTTGCTCATAAATAATTACATACCTGGTACACGAGGACCAGAGCGGCAAACTTCTGACAACTGCATGAGAATCTCATCACAGCCACCAATGCAACCTATCACATGTATTTAAGAAAAGTTAATGTTTCATCTAAAAAGTCTTGATCAAATCTTTTTGTCTTGATTTACTTTTGTTCCTAGAGTTGACCATAAGAGGTTTGTTTGTTTGAAAAGAGTCGATCTTGAAAAAGTAAGTAGACTCAGAAGAGAAAGCTAATTGTTATAGTCTTGAAACTTTTACCACTCATTGCTTCATGCAAAAATACAAAAATATAGTGAATAGACATTTTTGCAAAACTAATAACAAGTCATTTCATCATTAAAATGGAGTTGCACCTACCCAAATGGTTGACATTGTAGTTTGGCGGTATCTCCAGTTGGCGAAACTTGAATTGAATAAGGTAAACAGGGCCTATTAATGTTATAATGTAACATCAGTAAAAAAAAAAAAAAAAAACCTGAAACAAGAATCAATATCACTAAATACAGTACACGCCACAAAGACAAAGAATGTATATTCCATGGGCTGCCTATTTAAAAATTGATGGAAAAATAGGAAAGATTTATTTGATGTCTTAATAATTGATTCTGTTACACTTTTTCACTTGAAGTTAAAGCTAGATTTTCTTTTATTTTTATTGTCAGTTAGGGTTTGTTTTATTTTAGCTTTCAGTTAATGTTTAGGTTCTACGTATAGCCCTACTTTATTTTCATTGTCAAGCATGAAGTCTTTGTTAAATTATTATAGAGAAGTATTTTGCCATCACTCACTCTCTTCTCCCCTTAGACCCCTATTCTCCCTACCCCTCTTTACCCTTTAACCTACCATAAGTGGTATTAAACCAAGGTTCCTCATGTCCCTGAATGCTTGTCATTGGAAGCTTTTAGGAACATTATCAGAAACTGCGGAACACATCTATCTGTGTACTAAACTCGTTTCCAACCATCAAACCAGCCCATTGTCCTTATCATAGAGTCAAACTCATCAAATGTTGCCAATCTACTGAAGCTCGTCATTGTAGATGGCAAGTCATGCTGTCATGTGAACAATGCAAGATCCAATTATTCAGCCCTTTTGAGTGTTATGTCCCATTCAGTTCTGTCCCAAAGGCTAGAACCATCTTTTAGTATATCTTTGAGGCAAAGGATAAATAATATTGGGATCAGTTTGATGAAATTTTAAGTGCTATTCAGCTGTTGAGTAAGTAGGTCAATGACAAAAATGTGGAAGTTGTATCTGAGAAATCTATAAATTTAACTCATCGTGAGATACATTAAGAGCAGAGGCTGGACAGAATGGCAGATTTGCACTTTGATGGTGGTTTTTCAACCCAAGTAATGGATTGTAAACTTGGATATAAATTTAGCACAAATTCACATGAACAAGAATCTAAAAATACAAGTCCTGATCCTGAAATTGATTCTGATCTGTACACTATTTTATGGGAGGAATGGTGTTGGTATCATTGCAAATAAAGAATGGCAGAAGAATGTAGTGGAAGTTAAGCGGATTGAGGACCGAATCATATCTGTGAGAGTAATTGTGGGAAATGATACAATAAATGTTATTAATGCATATGCACCTCAAGTAGGGGCAGAAGCACATCTTAAGGAGAAGTTTTGGGCAGATATTGAAGGGTTGATTCAAGGTATACCGGCAACCGAGAAAATTTTTATTGGAGGGGATCTTAATAGACATGTTGGAAAGGAGGCAGGATCATATGCAAGGGCGCATGGTGGTTTTGGTTATGGGGAGTTGAATAATGAAGGGCAAACAATTATCGATTTTTCCTTAGCATACAATCTTAAGATTGTTAACACATGCTTTAAGAAGCGGGAAGAACATTTAATTACATACAAAAATTGAACTCACAAGTCACAAATTGACTTCTTTTTGGTAAGAAACCCTGATAGAAGGTTATGTACTAATTGCAAAGTGATTCCTGGGCATGGGGAGACCGCTCAACATAGACTTCTAGTTTTTGATGTGAGAATTAAATGTACAAAGGCGCCGAGCAGTTTTGAACCGAAAGATCAAGTGGTGGCGGTTAAAGGGGAGAAACGAGAGATTTTCAAGAGAAATATATTGGATGAAGGGGTATGGGAGCCACAAGAAAATGCTAACAGCATGTGGAAGAATATGGCTACGAAGATTGAAATAGTTGCTAAAGCTACTTAGGGAGAATCAAAAGGTTTTGGACCACGAGATAAGGAGACTTGGTGGTGGGACAAGGATGTCCAAGAAAATGTGCGGAATAAAAAGAATTGTTTTAAGGTTATACACATGTGTAATAATGCTGAAAATTGGGAAAAGTACCGCTTAACTAAAAAGGAGACTAAGAAGGCAGTTAGGGACAAAGGCTGGGGAACAAAAGATTTACAAGATCGCAAAGATTAGGGAGAAAAATTCGAGAGATTTGGATCAAGTACGATGTATAAAGGATGAAGAAGGTAAAATTTTGACTACTGACGAAGATATTAAGAATAGATGGGAGGCCTACTTTTCTAAGTTATTCAATGATGGAGGTGAATGTCTATCTTGTGAGTTGGGGGATTTGACAATTAGTGAAGATGGACTTAATAGGTCGTTTTATCGTATAATTAGAGTTTGGGAGGTTAGAAAAGCTCTTAAGAAAATGGTAAAGCGGATGGACCTGATGGTATACCGATTGAAATTTGGAAATGTTTAGGGGAAGAGGGTGTATTATGGTTATCTAAATTGTTTAACGAGATTTTACGGTCCAAGAAGATGCCTGATTATTGGAGAAAAAGTACTTTAGTTCCGATTTATAAAAACAAAGGCGATATACAAAATTGTGCAAATGATAGGGGAATTAAGCTTATGAGTCATACAATGAAACTATGGGAAAAGGTGATTGAGCATAGGTGAAGACTAGAAACTAGTATTTCTGAGAGACGGTTTGGGTTCATGCCAAGAAGATCCACAACAAAGGCGATATATCTACTAAGGGGGATAATGGAAAAATATCGAAGTAGAAAAAGAAACTTACATATGGTTTTCATTGACTTAGAAAAGGCGTATGATTGCGTACCGAGAGATTTACATTGGAAAGCCTTGAAAAAGAAAGGAGTATGAGTTGCTTATATTAAAGTTATACAGGATATATATGATGGGGTGTTGACTAAGGTTAGAACGCCGGGAGGTGAGACAAAAGACTTCCCTTTAAGAATTGGCCTACATCAGGGATCAGCTTTGAGCCTAGAGCCGGAAATTTGGGGCGTTTAGGCCCTAGCCCGAGGAGGGCCGAGCTTTGATTTTAGACCAAAAAAAGGGGACCGGGCTTAAACGGGCCGGCCCGTCAGGCCGCGGGCTTAGACGGGCTAGCCCGCGGGCCTGGCCGTTTAAGCCCGTTTATTGCCCCTCCCTTTTTTTAAACATTTTTTTATTTTTATTTGCTCAAAGAGTTAAATGGGTATGCTATTTTTGTATATATGCATATAGACGATAATAATTTAAATACTTATTATGTTATATTCAAATCCCGTATGTCCCACTTTTATACTTTAATTCCTTATTACTAAGAATATTCTATGTAATTGTGGTGTGACTTCTAGTTCTAGACTTAGTACATAATTTGGATCATATATATTTATATTTTTTATTATAGGTCCATTATTTTCGTTAGCAATACATATTCAAAATTAAGAAAAAAAATATTTAAAAAAGGCGAAGCCCGCGGGCCGGCTCGAGGCCCGACGACTCAAGGGCCGGGCTTCACAAATAGGGGGTTTTTTGTTCGCGGGCTTAAACGGGCTTGGCCCGTTTAAGCCCGGCCCGCCCGGATTCCCACCTCTATTTGAGCCCATATTTGTTTAACTTAGTAGTAGATGCTCTAACTGAGCCTATAGAAGAAGAGGTTCCTAAGTGCATGCTTTTTGCTGATGATATAGTCCCTCTGGCCGAGTCAAGAGAGGAGATTAATGATAAATTAGATATATGGAGAAACACGTTGGAGTCGAAGGGTTTCCGTTTAAGTAGGAGTAAGACAGAATATATGCATTGCAATTTTGCAAATAGACAACTTAAAGGTGATTTGGAGGTTAAACTGGGAGAGCAAACAATCCCTCAAGTGACAGTTTAGTTATTTGGGATCAATTATAAGACAAGATGGTGAGATTGATGACGATGTCAATCATAAAATTCAAGCTGGGTGGTATAAGTGGAGGAAAGCTACTGGAGTTCTTTGTGATAGAAAAGTACACCATAAGGTAAAAGAGAAGTTTTATCGCACTGCTATAAGACCAGCAGTATTATATGGCATTGAATGTTGGGCTTTGAAGGGTTAACATGAACATAAAATGGGGGTAGCTGAAATGAGGATGTTGAAATGGACGTGTGGTCACACAAGAAATGATAAGATTCAGAATGATCATATAAGCGAATGAGTTGGAGTGGCACCTATCAGTGAGAAAATGGTAGAAAATTGTTTGAGGTGGTTTGGACATGTACAAAGAAGGCCATTAGATGCGCCAGTGAAGAGGGTCGATCAAACAGTCTAGAGTCCGATTAAGAGAAGGAAAAGGAGACAGAGGTGTACACTCAATGAAGTTGTAGAGCGAGATCTTTTAATAAATAATATATCTAAAGATTTGGTTACCGATAGAGCACAATGGCGTCGTGCAATCCATGTAGTCGACCCCACTTAGTGGGATAAGGCTTGGTTGTTGTTGTTAGAGATCAGCCATCGAAGGAAAATTTTGTTGAGCAGCATATGGATGAACAGTCTCAATTATCTATGAGACCAAATTCTAAGAGTGAAGTTCCTCTAGAGGAAAGTAATAACCATGCGTATGCTGAGAAGTGCCCATTATTAGAGGGAGACTATAACTTCATAAAAACAATTCCCAACTGGCAATTATCCCTTCTTAGACTACTAACAACAGTGTTTAGCTTCATCATGCTCTTGCACCACTTCTTCCAACTGCCGTGCCACCTGTTGCTACAGTTATGAATGATTAGATTGTTCAATCTCTGCCTAACCTCCTGCACCATTATCTTGTTCGTCGAAAAGGTTTCCCAAATTTAGATGCTTCTTGTAGTTCTCACTTACATCTTGCATTGTTCAAGTCTTTTTAGCAGTTTTACTCTCTAGAGGAGAGTCCTTTCAGCCCTAAAGAAGGGGGACGAATGATGGAAATTTTCGTTTGATTTATGTTGTGTTCTAGTAATTTATTTCTGACTATATTTGTTTCATGTTAGGCTTTCTCAGGTTGTCTCCAAGATCTCTGTTCTCCCACTATTTTTTCTCTCTCCCTTTTCTTCTCCCTCTCTCCTTCCCCCCTTCCCCTTTGTCCCACGCCATTAATACAATTACTGCTCCCTGGTCAGATACAACCAAGCATATAGGTGTAATTTGACAATACCAAAACTGCCAATATTAGTGCTTATTATTGTGCTAAAGGAGAGATTAAAAAGAAGGGTTAAGATGCAATATAACTAATGAACAATTGTCCGAACGTTCAGTACGAATAACTATTAGATGGTGCAAATACAACAATAAACTTTTAAAGATTGAGCAATTTTACCAATGCCGTTAATAAACCAAAACGTCTGTTTATTTTTTTGTCTACTTTTTTTGTGGGTCCCACTTTTGAAGGGTGAAAAGACAAATATTTGGAGTTAATTTAACTCCATTTTTAAAAGTTTATTTTTATATTTGCACCATTCAATAGTTATTTGTGCTGCTCGGACAATTGTTCATAGGTAATATTGCACCTTAACCCATAAAAGAAACATAAAATTCTTGTACATGACCAAAAATTATGTCAAAGGGTCAACAGTTTCTGTGTTTATAAAAGTTGAAAAATCAACAATCATTTTACAAGTCACAAACCAGGGCTGCAAGTGTTGCAAATATTGGTGGTCACAGTTGCTTCTGATATTGATCTTGGGAGCCAGACAGCATTCCTACACTGAGCACAAGGTTAATGTCCTTTTAGAGTCAATTAGTCAAGAGGGGGGGGGGGGAGGCGGGGGAAGTGGCAAGGCGGAGATAGCCAGAATGAACTTTCAACACTCAACTGGAGAAGGGACCAAAAAGTAAGGATAAGGTCTGGCACTAACACATACTGAGTTAAACTTCTGATGAGTCATAGATGCATACACATGCATGTAGAATTTTATCTGAGAAAGCAAATGTGTCAAAAAGACCAAAAATTCCCTTCAAAAGCTTCATATAAAAAGAAACTAAACTTCAAGGAATTCACTTTAGGATAAACCTCTCCGTCAATGAAATACAGCAGTAAAGAACAGTTTAACACGAGTCAAGTCAACCGGGGGTTTAGCATCCATAATTAGGCTAAGACTAAATATTTAATAATAAACAAACTTATGATCAGGGGCTATAGAGTAATAGAAGATGATCAGTCAAGAAGTTGATTGGGCACAGCACACAGCAATAAAGAGAGATAAAAATTAAACTTGATTGGATCCCTAATCCCTAAGTTATGCCAGAAGAATTCATGCATCAAAACGGGGAGATACTTAAATCATAGGACAACATAATTCAAGTGAAAACTGACCAAAGGTCATGAGAGCAAATTACAAGACAGTCAAAATGTAATGTCCTGTCTATATTATATTTATCACACTTCATTTCACGATGATTATTTCTTTCTCTAAAGAAACATCATCTGCAATCTGTAAATTCACAAGATACTTCATGTTAAATGCATGCATTGTGAACCAGCAATCACAAGGGTAGAAAAGTTGATGTTTACTACATTATAATAAAGGAATTCACAACGATCAGAGAGAACAAGAAAACTAACCTGCGGGAATCCTAAACATCCAACCATAAAATTTCCATCCTGGTAAAAAGGTAGAGTGAAATTTCAATCAGATAAAAAGTTACTTCTAGATTCGTTACACTAAACCATGAAATACTCAGTAACAAGTGCCTAACTGATTCTCACATTCGTGATTGATCACTGTATATAAATCACATGATTAGAAAAATACCAAGACATTAAGAGATTTAACAAACAAAATTTGTTAACTTGACGGAAATATCATAGCCATCCACAACCAAGTAATTCGGAAAGAACAAGAACGATACCATATTAACAACAATAAAACCCATATCCCACTAGGCGAACGTAACATATCAATAGACTCATGGAATCTACCCCATTTGTATGAACAGCCAAAATGCACATGACAACTGACATTGAGCATGGTAGTGCTCGGGAAGGATGAATGTGACATACCATTAGATTGAAAGATGACATCATAAATAAAATTGGATAGATAGGCATTGTATCGCAACACAACTGACTCAGGCAAACATTTCCATGTGCACAAAGTAAACAATTAAAATACATACTCGGTTTTGCTTTAGCGCCATGTTTGATTCTCGACAAAGCCCACATGGCCGAACAACTACGATATCTCCAGCTGCATGAATTTCATTACTGCCAGACCTATTGGATCTGCAAGTGTGTTAAAAGACCAATTAACATATTGGCAAATAGGGATCATGAAACTGAATGTTGATGAGGTAATCACCTCTCAAAAAATATTGCCATGGCTTCTAGAAGTTTCACTTTATTCAATCTTGCCTGCATACATTTACAGGTTATAACATACTTTTTAACAATATATATATAAAAAGGAAAATTAAGTGCTACATGCCACCAAAAACGCAGATGATATGCCAACCCGCTAAGTGAATAGCAGAGCATAAGTTCCAGGGAAAAGGATTACAAGATATTAGAATTTGAATGTTGTTTAGAATTTATGCTACAAAGAACTGAGATCTGTCATTAATAAATCACTTTGCTGCAACAAACTATGGAAATTTAGGAAAGTTGGACCACCCTCTCAGCCTCTCTCTTGCCAGAAAGGGATGAAAAGAATTCCCCTCCCTTCATCTCTTTACAGTCAATTATATCCTTGTAATCAGACAAGCTTTTTGGTGCTTGCATAAAGTCTAAGGAATCAGTCAAATTGTCCGTGACATGTGAATATTGCAGCTTGCTATAAAATTTATTATACATATTGATATACTTATTACGGCTCAACAGCTTTTATCCTCTCCCATAAAGGTCATTTTATATCCTCATAATCACCTCCCCCCCCCCCCACCCACCCCAAAATTAATCATTACATTCCTTTCCATTCTGTGCATTGGAATATTTTGAAGGTTAGGTAACAATTAATCTTATCATACCAAATGAGATACAAGTGGTATAGGTGATTGGGTAGAGATCTCTCAAATGTTGGTAAATCAGTACCTAAGGCTTGAAAAAGGCATTAGATATCAAGTAACAAAAATGCCAGGTAAGCCAGGAAAGAGAAATGGAGGATAATTTACTTCAAGTATAAAGCACTGACGAAAAAACTTATGATGAGATACTAAGATGTTGCAAAAGCAAATTATTTCTCCTCCAAAGACATGTAAAGAGTAAATTATTGCTTTGATGTGTATTTTTCTAGAAGGGCAAAACCTACAAGAATGAACGTAAGACGACAATTCATGGCTTTTTATAAAGCAATGGATGGATATCACATAAATCCTGACTTGAGCAAAGCCACATTTTTGCTTGACTTCTATAAATTAGAATTGCTACAAGCAATCATCAATCTAGATGTTTACAAGCCCAATGTTAAACTAGATTCATGCTTTATAGCAATAATTTTAAAATCAGGTTACTGTGTTAAGCGCCAATTTGGGACAGTTAAAATAGAAGATATTTCTCTCCTAATATCTCTCTTAGCAAGAATATCAGTAAAATGATAAAAAGAAGCCAAGTGGAGAATCTCCAAAACAAATCAAATAATACGATTCATTCAATAATGATCTGACTGTGCTGATGACCCAGATAAATAGAAAATCAATTACAACTGAAATCCCTAAAAACTAGGCACTAAATCTAATGGCTAAGTGGACTGCTCCGCTATTTTGGAATAATTCAAATTCAAATAACTGACTCAATTAATTAATACAAATAATTAAAGAAAAGAAATTAATACAAATAATTAAATAACAATTTGAGGATTCTATCATATTGGCAGGAGTTTGTAGATTCCCTTAGTAACAAAATCTTGGTAACATATAACAAAGGGACAAGAACCAAATAAAAGCTTACATCTAGGAAGCAAGCTTTCATCTGCTGCAAGCTGCCTGCCAGAACTTCAGCTTTGGTTTTATTACCTTCACTGACTTCTTTCATGTCACGTTCCATAACTGCTCTGAGATATGGTTTCCAGAGCTTATACCTAAAGAAAAGGTTTTCCACGTATAGTTACCTTCTCTAAATAAGACAAATGCTCAACTTAACCTATGTTCAAGAGAATGCCGAATGACTAATGTAAGAGAAGGCAAAATTAAGATTCAAACATAAGCCAAACAGCCTTCTGACAAAGCAATTGGGTAACTAGGCATTGTATATCACATGGGAAATGCCAACATTGTGACAAAGCATCAGGCTTTCATGCTCAAACTTTTAATGGTTGACCAACTGTAACTTTCCAGAAGGCCCAATCTTAGCATATCTCAATGAGAAACATGGCATATATTAACGAAAGACTTCTACGGGTTCCAATTTAAGAAAATTAGGGGAGGTTCTAGGGTCAATTGACATAGTTTCTTGGCACCGTGGTTAAGGACCTAACTTTGAATGTTGCCTTCATAAGAATGAACTATCCAAAGGATGGTGAACAATTACCTAGTATGAATGGGCCCTAATGACCCTCATCCATTATAAGGGAGGTGAAGAATTACCTAGTATCATATGCTCAGTAGCTCCTACAGGCCCCCAATTGCCAACCACACCCCCCCCCCCCCAAAAAAAAAAAAGAAACAACTTGGTTCCACAATATATATTGAAGCTAAAATTTTGTATATTTGAACCCAAGTTTTTACATAATGTCATACAAGTTTCACACAGTATTACAAAGTTAATTCCTACCAGCCATATGATTTACAAACATGTTCCATCGCGAAAATTTGATACATCCTAAATTAAAACACAAGATCTATGTTTGCATATAAAAACTTAACAACAACAAAAATTACTTACCCCATGTCATCATAGCCCATAACAAGTGCCTCACCCTGCAAGCATATTCAGCTTATTATTCTTGACAATATATATATATATATGGGAAAGATATTGCCACACTTCATTACCTAGTTTTGATTGCTTGTGCCAAAAATTACAACAAAACCTTTGAGAATTAAATACATAATAACTAAGAAATAAAACAAATTCTTCTGAACTATTACTTCATTCAAACACTTGAAAGGACTTTTTTTTGTCATGAAGTTACTTTCTACGAATCTATGGATAAATTCATTTATTTTTGGGAACTGATTTTTGGAATGCTGCCACTATCTGCAAGTTCCTAAACATGTTGGCCACTGTAGGACAGCTCCATGGAAAATAAGATTTCCAAGGACATACAACAACTGACTCGATGCTGTGCCTTGGCAAGCATATCCCAACTGGCAGATCAATACCCATAATAGAATATACCCACTTTATTAGCATATATTCTGTTCTTACCAAGTTTGATAAGTTTAAAATTATGAAGATTCATTCCTCTAATGGGGTTACCGTGGCCTTCTGTGTGTTCTAAGAAATGTGGCTATATTATGTTATGCAGACACCAGGCAATAAAATCACTCTCATAAAGTAACCAACCATTGTTCAAAGACCATCAAAGAGGCAACGAGCATTTGTTTGCCAGAGACCTTATGAGTCTACCAAAACAGTTGGATGACATGCACATGCAGTGGAGAGACCTTATTTGTACAGTTCAACAATTCTTTGACATCTTAATTTTTAGTACCATTAACTGACAATATTCCTTATAGTGAAGAGAATTTTTTGTGGATGGCTAATAAATATTTCACTTTCATTATATCCTCATCCAACCTTACGTAGTAACTCTTCCATAAGTAAACTATGAATCAGGCAACTCAAGCAAATTATCATAAGAAACAAAGATCGGTCAAGATATGACTAAAAAATTGACTTGAGCTTACAAGATTAGTTGGTGTGAAACGAGTACTTGCATCCTTGGTTGCATAAAAACGATCAAGAAGCTTCTTAATGTGATCATGCATTGTAGCATCTGTACCAATGCCCTCCTTTTGAAATGAAATAAAAAAAGCAACAAAAATCAATTTTCAATATAATGAACATAAAATTATTTAACAGGCAATGAACTGTCAAATATTTAAATCATAAGATCCAGTCTGCATCAGCTTTTATATCTTTCCCACCTTGTCCATACAACTCAGTAGATCAGCTTCACTCAGAAGTGGTGGGGGCCTGGTCACTCCTGAATCAAGGGTCAATGTTGTTGGAATAAACTGCAATATCAATAGTTCCCCAATGAATATTTGCTTTTAAATTATAAATACATTATGCAGTTATGCAAATAATGCTGATGCCAAGTTCCAAATTCGAAATTGAAGAACTATAAAACAAACAATATAGAAAAGTATTTTAATCGTCATAGAACATAATTGGAGTTACTATTCATTTTCCCCAAATATGGTCCCTTCTCACCCTCCATAGCTGAAAATAACTGCAAGGTATTCATGTGCTGGATTCATGGGTGTCATTATCAACAATGGTGCCTTCTTTGGTAGCCTATCACCCAATCAAATTAATGCTAAAAAAGGATACTAATAAAGGAAGGAATGTTGGAAATTTCTCTCCTACCCTTGCTATTTTAGTGGAATTTGGTATCTATACTCATTGACAAAAAGTCCGCCGGCTTGCTCCCTCAAATGTGGCAAAGAAATTAAATCACTAATGACTTGATTATATCCTTCTCATCATGTCATTAATATCATGATCATACCCACTCTCTCCATTGACACCTAGCATTCGATTTCCTTTCCCCCATCTACAACATGTTTCTATTTTTTCTCCATTGTAGTAGTTGTGATTATTTTTTTTTTTTTTTTGCCTCCACTTATTCTATATATTTTTTTGCCACCATGTAATATTTACAGCAGTGAAATATTCACAATAATTTTTAGCATCTTCTCTATTTTTCCTGGCCTTTTCTTCGAGAAGATTTTAATCACCAACTCTGTTAATTTTTTTTAGTAAAGCAAAATGTTCACTAAAATTAACTAATAGCAAAATGCTGTATCCAATATGATGTTATAACTAAAAGCAGACCTGTTGACCAACAGTATAAGCTGGAATCATTGATCCACCCCAAGATTCAAACCGATAAACATCCAGATAGTTTTTCTGATACAATAAAAACCATTCATGAAACAACAATAATAGTCAGATCATTTGTAACCTATCATTAAAACAATCTAGGAATGGGGATAAAAATAGTAAATGAAAATATATAGTTTCAATTCGACAGATAATTTTTACTTTCAGCGTTACATCAAGATGGGATAAAAATAATTAAAATCTACAATGGATTGGTTTCAATGTGACAGAAATCTCACCGCAAGTATCACCCTCCCTGTTGCAGAAAACAGTTCACTAGCTATATCAATTTCAACAGTGGTTTCAGCTCCAACAGCAGGCTGTGAGACACATGCTAAAAAATGGCGAACAACTAACTCATACACTTTCTGTGATAATCAGGAAATTATGTGAATATCCAAGAGAAATGTAAGGTTTGTAACTTAAAAGAGCAAAAGATAGTCATATTTTACACGGTGATCCTGGCTCCAACCAGATTCTCCTGCAGAAAATTTTGTGGGGTGAATTGGAGGATGGGCCTTGTCATCATGCCCCCCATTACTAGGATTTCTCCAAAGGGATGCCCCAGGATCCAACAACTGTTGTGCATATGTTCCCCACTCAGGATGCGCTTGTTGTTCTTGTACAATTATCTACAATTAAAGATGAGACAATTGAGAATCACTAAGAAAAGGCGGGTGGGTGAAAATAAGAATAAGGGATTAGAAAAATAAAGGAGCATTAAATTCAACAGGACAAATAACAACATCCTTGATCCATGACATAAAAATTTGATGGAGTTTTACATTCTCTTACCACAACCCTCCTTTATATGGGCTTAGGACTAGCTATGAAGAACATAGGCAGAGTTTAAGTTCAGCAGGACAAAATAGAACAAAAGTAAAACTCTTGTTGAAAGAAAAATTGTAAATCAGAATACTTAAGGATGATAAAACAGAGAAAAAGATAGTATTAACCCAATACAAATTGACTAATAAAGGTAAGAACCTTATAGTCAGTGATTAATCATGGATGCTCTCACAAACCAAATATCCACTTACTTAAACCTATACATTCTATTTGGCAACGTTATTTTATATAACCAAGAAAACTCATCTTTGCAGTGAGGAATATTTGTGAAATTTATATTTCTCATCGATCTAAAAAAACGATACATATACAAGAGAATAAAGGCTAATAAATGGTAGTAAAAGCTATACAGTCAGAAAAAGTGTTACAATAAAATTAAATTGAATGTACTCGCACACTCCCCTTCAAGTTGAATCATGATATTGATCAAGTTCAACTTGCTTATGCATTCATAGATGTTCTTTCTTGGATCTACAACTACAATAGTTATGCATGCTTGGAGTGACAAAAAGTTACCCACATGCAAGTCAGTCCTTGAAGAAAAGCTATCAGTTTCTGTACGAGGATAACTGATGAAACCTGCTTGGTATAGTTCTTCTGCCACCTAAAAATAGATAAATAAAGTGTGAGCAGGAGATACACCTATAAAATACAGTAAAATCAAAAGCCATTAAATGAGAATGCTGAAATTTGTGGTTGGAAGTTTCAAACTTCAACGAGGATAATGGGAAGGCTTAATTACTTGCTAAACATTACACACAATGACGTGTCTCTCTAGTCTCCCCTCTCAAATTTATACTAAATCATAAACTCTTCACTTATGGATGAAAGATAAGAGAGACAGAGAATTTCCAATCATTACTGTAAGTAAGTTCACGTGCCTTTTAATTTGTAATGCTTATCCTCCAATATTTGATACAACAACAACAAGCCTTATTCCACTAGGAGGGGTAAATTCATAACAGATCCATGTTATAAAGATTCAACAGAGTTTTATGTCAGTTGTCAAAGACCTCATACAATCCTCCTCAACCCAAACTTGAGACCGGCTATAGAGAACACCATATCCATCAACCAATTCAAAGCATTAAAAGAACTGCACAAAAAGATTGCTCATTCAGCAAAGCTGGCAAAGTTGAAAGGTCACAGATGCAACCAATTCGTTGTCCAAATAATGAAAGACACCAGCAGAAAAGCTTTAAAAATAATAGCAAACTAAGTCCTGCATCATTAATGAGGCATATATGCATGAACAGTTCCTGCATACAATACAAGTCCAAGTTGCATCCGTGCTTTGAGCATAGTTTTTCACTTTCAGTTTTTTAATTGGCGATAGGCACCATCTAGAAGCCAATTCTTTCCTTCGACGTATCTTCAAAGTCAGTAGTTTAAAGAAAGTAAACTACTTGGAATTTAATAACTAACTTTGAGGACCCATTGCTCATGATCATCACATAAGTACAAAGAGAATTGGATCAAATGGATTCCCAACATCTCAATCACCTTCATTGTATGTTCAGAACTCATCCGGAAGTACCGTGAAGCACGTTTCTCAAGCTCAATGGTACTCAGAGGATGTGGAGGAAACTTCAACTTCTCCTGTTGTCTAACTTTTGTGACCTGAATAGTAATTAAAATTCACAATCAAACAATACTATGGATTCTCCACAATCAATGACAAGTTTGAAGTATGACTTACAGTTGCAGTTGGTTCTTGAACACACATCTCATATATTGTAACTGCACAAGTATAATCAAACAAATGGCCCCGCCTGCCAAACTAAATCAGATTATATCCTGAGCCTGCAGTTAGAAAAATTCAACAATTATAAATGCACCAAAAGATTCATGGCTTACATCCAACTGAAACTAGCAATGCCTTCATCTGATTTATGAGAACAATTTATGGACCAAAACTCTTCTGGCTCATGGGCTTGTATCTCCCAATATCGCTCCACAATAAATCCAAGTGTAGGGAACTGTGACCAAAACAAACAATCCAAAGTAATAATATATGCTTGTGCATAAAAAGCAGAAACCTTTGTTACATGTTCATGTTTTGAACTGTTGCACACCTGACAAGGGCCATAACTTAAGACAAGATTTCTATCATCTGTGGCAGGTCCAATTATGAAAGAATCTTTCATTAACATTGTTTGGAACCTGGTGAAGGAAGCACCAATACGAAGATCTATTTCCTGAAAACAAAGCATATTATTCATAAAGATACAGCATGGGAGGATATTAAAACATATGCCATTAAAATTAACTATCAGATTCTTATATTGCAGGTTATGGCTGACGGAAAATACCAATAGAACACGCTAATAAATTATCAAAAGACATTAAATTGAAGTCTAATAAAACAAAAACTCGGCATTAGGGTATGATCAGGCAACTCACTTGCCTAGCATCCACAGCATCAGCAAACCACTTATTAGGCTCAACAAGATTCTGCACAGCTTGATGTATTTCCCTGCCATCGCATAAATCATACATCAGTGACAATCAAACGTCAAAAAGACCATCTCCAAAAAAGTGTTAAGTCATAACAAGTTTGATTTATGACCAGTACACTATAAAAACCTGTCAATCAAGGCAGAAAAACGAGCCCTCTTTAAAGTGAGATGGCGATTTACAGCAGTGCATACTTCGACTACTTCAAATGCAATGTTTTCACCCTCTCTATCACAGTCAAGCCACAAAACAAGCCACTGGCACTTCCTTGCTTCCTCCTCCAGAGTCCTTTTAATATCCTTTTTGTCCTGAATTAACAGAATACCAAATAAAACATGTTCAGTAAATCACTCTCCACAAACGACAGGAACAGCACTCGAAATAAATTGACAAAATCGAAACAATTATTAAGATCAACGAGAATATAAGGAATGGAGTGACAGTATAACTAGAAAATAACAGAATAGCGAGTATATGAGACCTCAGGAACAAATTTATGAACAGAAGCATGGTAAAGATCGGCGGGATCGCAAGAGTGCCATTTACGGTAACGTTCTTCGAAATCGAGTTCCATAAGGTGACCAGTGACAGAAGTGAAAAGCATGTGGCAAGGTTGGCCGCGAATCGTGTAGTTGAACTCGAAAATCTTGTTATAGCGAGAACGACCTTCCCTTACTCTCAAGCCCTGGTTCGCAGATAGTATGTTGGCGACGGATTTGGCCACCGACGGCTTCTCTGCCACATTCAGAACGTTGATGGTGCGACCGGCCATCGATTCGATGAGGACTGGAATGGGATTAGTGGATTTTGGAGTTTCAGTTCAGCATTGAAGCTTTGGAATTCATGATTTTGCAGGAAAGGGGTTTTTGCGAGGGGTTTGCTTTCCCGCCCAAATTTCCTATTAAGGACGTCGCTTTCACGTTATTACATACATACCGCCCGTGTTCAAATTAAAAATGAGGGAGATGACACTTTTAAAAGCCTTGTAAAAACGCTAATACGCCTTCTTGTAGTTTAAGATTTCAAGTTGGTAAGAAAAAAATATGATAGCTTTCAGATCAGGGCCTGTTTGGGTAACCAAAACCTAGGTTCTGGAGAATAGCTTCTGAAAAAAAAGCTGATTTTGAAAAAGCTGAAAAAAAACTGAAAAAATAGCTTTTGATGAATGAGAGTGTTTGGATGGTTGTTGTGAGAATAGCTTTTTTTATGTGTAAATTACTAAAAAGGATATAAGTTTAATGTGTTGGGAAAGAGAGAGAATAAGGACATTTTAGGTATTTCAATATGACATATGTAATGATGGTGTTTTCTGTCTCGTAATTCGCGTAAAAGCTGAAAAAAGTAGTTGCCTATTTGGATTAGCTTTTAGAGAATAGCTTCTGGGAAAAAAGCTGATGTTTAGAAAAAGTAGCTTTTGTAAAAATGAGAGTGTTTGGATGGTTGTTGTGAGAATAGCTTTTTCTGTGTAAATTACTAAAAAGGACATAAGTTTAATGTGTTGGGAAAGAGAGAGAATAAGGGCATTTTAGGTATTTCAATATGACATGTGTAATGATGGCTTTTTTTTACCTCGTACTTTGTGCAGAAGGAGAAAATTGTAGCTTATTCAAAACCTAGGTTTTGGTAGACAAAACCTAGGTTTCCAATCCAAAATAGCTTTTCACATTTTTTCAAGTGTTTGGCTTACCTTTTTTAAAACCTAGGTTTTGAGTCCAAACCTAGGTTTTAAAACCTAGGTTTGGACTCCAAACCTAGGTTTATCAGAAAAAAGTGTTTGGCTACCATTTCAAACCTAGGTTTTAAAACCTAGGTTTGGTAACAAAACCTAGGTTTTGTTGAATACCCAAACAGGCCCTCAATGTTGTTTGGCCCCAAAAAAAAAAATAATAATGTTTTAGCTTTTTTTATGTGATTTTTAGTTTTCATGTTGTTTTAAAATTAACGGCGACCTTGTTATTAGACAGTGGGCAGCGTTGTTGAAGCTTTTGGATAGGGATGCTGGATGGAAAGAGTATGGTTATGTTTGGATCGACTTATGGAAAAGTGACTTATATATAAGTCAGATTGAAAATAAGTCCGATTGAAAATAAGTCAAATTGTGTAATGACTTTTATGTTTGGATGAACTGTGTGAAAAGTGACCTATAAATGACTTATTTTTCATAAGTCAGATTGTGTATATTTGGATAAGTTGTGATTAGATGTGAAAAATAAGTCAGAATTTGTGGGTCCCACCTTATAAGTGACTTATAAGTTAAAAATAAGCTATTTTAAACAGCTTATGCTTATTTTGACTTATATGCTGTAAGTCACTTATAAGTCATATTGAAAATAAGTCGTGACAAACATGCAAAATAAGCTACCAACAGAATAAGTTACTTTTACCCCAAAATAAACACTTATTTTTGGGAAATAAGCCGAGCCAAACACACCGTATGACCTAGGATAGAGTCAATAGCTTGAGTATTTTGATGTAAATATTTTTGTAAAGGATGATAATTTTTTTTTTTTATTAAAAGAGCAAACATTAACGACTTGAAGTTACAAGTGGGATCAAACCTATAACCCGCCATATCTAATGAGGAGATGCTATAATACCAGTTAACAAGGCGTCAAATGTAAAAGATGGTTAATAGTAGACTGGAATGGCTGTGTGTACGTAATAAACTTTGATATCAATATATGAACAAACTTGTTGGCAAGAAAAAAAATTAAACCTTGTTATTGTTTGTTGATATAAGGGTCAATTAACTTTAAAAACAATTATGAAAATTAAATAAACTATTTTATTGTGTCATTTAATACTCTTATATATTATTAAATTTTGTCATTTAACTAAAGTAATTAGTTTAATAAATAAAGGCTAAATCTGGCAAAAAATTAAATAAGTAAATAAAGGCTAAAATATATTTTTGTCCTTCTTAATCCTATTAAGTATCATTTTTATCATTTACATTTAACAAGGTTCAAAAAACCGGACCGGGCATCGAACCGGATGAGGCACTGGTTCAAGGATTAATGGTCGGATCGCGGTCGGACCGGGTCAAACCGGATTATATTAAAATAATAAAATTTTATTGATATTAACATTAATAATCACTAATATCAAAATATAAATGTAGATAGGTATGCATGATTCATCAAATATGAATACTTTAATGTTTCTATAAAGGAAAAAAGAGAAAATATTAGTTGATTACACATGAAAATAAATATTATTCTACAATCCACAAACTAAAATACAAATATTAAGAGTAACAATAATAAAATATTAAGTATATGCAAGTAAAATATGATTTAAAGTATTATAGTTTCCTAATTTCTAAAATTGAGTGAAATGAAAGTTAGTAATTAGGTGAATTATAATAAAATAAAATTATTTTTTTTTCCAAAAAAAAAAGGGTCAAACCGGTTGAACCCCCCGGGTTGACCGGTCTTTACCGGTTCAACCGGGTTGACCGGGTCAACCCGCCCACTGCCCCGTTCAACGCCCCCTCCGATTTTTCAGCTCGCCCGGACCGGACCCATGGCCGGTTCACGGTTGAACCGGTCGGTACGGCCCGGGTTTTATTTCATTGACATTTAAAAAGTGCATTTCTAGTCATTTTTTACTAACATCCTTTGTTACATATAATACAAATGATAATTCAGCGATAATAAATAGTGATTTTAAAATTAAATACGGATGAAAATTTCTATTTTTTTAAAATATATACAAATTATTTTTTTGGCTATAGTATACAAATTATTTTACTATTAACATTTAATTACATAATCACCATTTAAATTTGTTGAGTTAGTATATTCCCTTAAACGAAATTAACGACATTACTACAAAGATTAGAAATACATTTTGGGATAATTTCAATATATGATCACTGTAGCCAATTAATTAAAAAGTAGGACCAAAAAATTCTGAAATATCACTGCAAGTTCAGGGTCCTTAAGTGAAATTAAATTGATATGGAAAAAGACAAAAAAGGCCCCACCCCCACATGGCCTCTCTGATACACACACTCTCTCTCTTCTCTCTTTTTCACACAGACTCCATTCATTTTCATACGAACAAGGAAAACGGACATTTGAATAAGGAAAAGCTCATATGAATAAGAAAAAGCTCATTTGAACAAGTATCAATAAAAAAATATTCCTCTCACCCCCTCTCCTCTGACACTTTCTCTCTCTCACACACACGCTTATCTCTCTCTCTGATACGTGGTATATGGTAAGGGTCAAGGGTAGTTTGGGAATTATGAATAGTAGTCCTATAAATAGGGAAATTGTGGTTGTAATTGGTGTGAATTGAATAGTCATTTTTAGTTTTAACTGTTTTCTCTCTCTTTCTCTCTTCCATTGCTATCAATGGTATCAGAGCCAGTCATCTGGCCGCCGCCGCCGGTGGTTGCCGGAGATTCGATCCTCCAAACACTCACGGCGATGAAAGCCATTACAGAGTTTTATTGGCTGAAGCAGGAGTCCACAGTACACGAGTACACAACAAGCTTTCTAGCTCTTCTAGCGTCCGCACAAATTTCCGAGGACAACGCCATCAATTTCTTCATCGGTGGCCTTCAACGAGAAATTCGAGATAATGTCTTAAGTCTCAGTCCTAAAACCCTTTCCTCTGCTATTTGCGGTGCTAAGCTTCATGAAGGATGGAGGAAACAGGAATCGAATGAGAATGAATGTGAAGTGCAAGAAAATATTTCCTACGAGAGTAAGATCGCCGAAGATAAACCTGAAAGAATCGAGCCAAAGGAGTTCAAGACTCTGGATAATACTGAAACCGAGATAAGCGAGGTCGCAATTGTTGTGCATCAATTCAATGATGTGACAACTGAAGAAGAAAATGGAATAATCGAACAAACGGACTTCAAGATTCCGAATCTTGAGGAACTTGACGATATCAAAGAAGAATCGGGTGAGATCTGCTGTGCTGAGCTACATGAAAGACGGTTGCAACAAGAAGACTCGAACAAGAAAGATGAAGATAAAGCTGTGATGGACGAGGTGGATTTCACTGCTTCATACTTGAACGAATTTTCTCATCCTGACGGTTTCACTATGGAAGAACTGAAGCAGAATGACGAATTTGTCACGGTGGTCAACGATACGCAAGTGGCTAACACTGATTCAAAGGCACCCTATGATGAAGAGGATTTTGCTGCAAACTTGAATGGCAAGAACCTTACTAATGACGTCAACGCAAATGAAGAAGCAAATCCTAAGGATAATGGAGTGGATATGAAATCAGGAACACCGGATCCTCTGCTACGTGTCAATGGATTTCGTCATCGCTACGCTAACCTCCATTTCCATCATCGACAATTCTTATCGGCACATCTATTGCTGCAACTTCGACCCAACCACATTTTGCTCAACAACACATATCCATCTTTCTCTGTCTGCAAGACGACGTTGCAGACATCTTCTTTGCTCGCTGCTCAGACTTTCGATTTTGGGGCATCTAAGTCTTCAGCCTTGGGTCCTAAGTTCTTCTCAACCTTGTACAATCCTCTTGTTACTGCCAAAAGAGGGCAATTCATCGGCGCTGAGCATGGTTTTGATTCTACTGGGCAGTTCATCGATGGTGACGGTTATGGCTTTCAAATCTGTTACTCACTCGCATACCCCGTTTTTTCTTTGTTCCTTTGGACGTCGATACGTGTGTTCCCTTCATTGCTGCAAGAATATTCTATCACACCTACATTGATCCAGTCTCATCTTCATTTTCATGAGGTTGCCTCTTCGCATCCAACTATCACATACATGAATTTCTGGCTTTGTATTAAGGATTACAACACCTTAAGCCTTCCCTCATCCGGCCGTACTCTAGCCAATTCATGCTTCAACAATGATGCTGAAAGAAGACTATTGATCAATAGAGAACAGCTATCTTCCATGATTACAGTAGGGTCAAAAGTTCAACGACTCAAGTCAGAGGGGTCAAGCAGACAAGTCATTGGACTCTGTGTTGTTATTGCCATCCAGCTGTGTTCAATTAATAGCAAGAAATGCATTGCTTTTAGGCTCTACGTTTTTTATGGATTTAATGGGGATGAGCTTATTTGTAGTTTGGGAACTCTGCTTTGTCTATCATGTGACCTGACACTTTTTGGACATTGTGATTGTAGTTGGGTCCAGCTGGATTCCTCTAATATCCAAGGGGCATGCACTTGGTTGTTTTCCATTCAGACCAAGGAACAAGTTCATGTGGCAAGGAACGACCCTCTTTGCAATTGGCTTTGAGATAAGTGCAGCCTTGCAATTTTATTTGAAGAAGAATTGGGCTCTTAAAACATATCACAGTCCAAAGGCTTTCTACACTTCTGGATCACTGCAGCAAGCTGGGCTTTTAGTTTTCAAGGGCTTTCTTTTAGTTTTTACTACGAGCAATTTTTTTTTTTTTTTTTTAAAAAAAAGAGTCTTAGCCAATATATACGTTTGTGTCCTGCATATGATATGTTTTAATTTCTTCTTTTGTACTGATCCTTGAGGACAAGGATCTCTTGTTGGGGGGGGGGAAGTATTGATACGTGGTATATGGTAAGGGTCAAGGGTAGTTTGGGAATTATGAATAGTAGTCCTATAAATAGGGAAATTGTGGTTGTAATTGGTGTGAATTGAATAGTCATTTTTAATTTTAACTGTTTTCTCTCTCTTTCTCTCTTCCATTGCTATCACTCTCTCTCTCACACATCCCTCTCATTTTCACACGAACAAGGAAAACGATCATTTGAACAAGGAAAAACTCATACAAACAAGAAAAAACTCATCTGAACAAGCCTAAATAAAAAGCAAAATATTCCTCTATCCTTTGACACTCTCTCTCCTCTAACATTCTTTCACGCATCTTTCTCTCTCTCACCCAACTCATTTTCACACGAACAAGGAAAACGATCATTTGAATAGGGAAAAGCTCATATGAATAAGAAAAAACTCATTTGAACAAGCCTCAATAAAAAATAAAATATTCCTCTCACCCCCTCTTTCCTCTAAAACTCTCTCTCCTCTGACACGCATCTCTCCCTCTCACACACATACACCCCGCTCATTTTCATACAAACAAGGGAAAAACTCCTATGAACAAGAAAAATCTCATTTGAACAAGCCTTAATAAAAAAACAAAATATTCTTCTCACCATTTCTCTCCTCTGGCACTCTTTCTCTTTGACACGTAGGGTCAATGTTGTCTTTTCTACTCTTAGTTTAATTTCAGTTTATCCCCACAAGACTCAAGTGATATTTCAGAATTTTTTTGTTCTATTTTGAATTTAATTGGCTACAGCGATCCTATATTGAAATTCTCCAATACATTTTTCGAACTTAAATACCAAAGTAATACGAGAAATTCTTAGGTGAACTCAGTGCATCACGTCATTTGTAGTCTGATTTGTCACAGGTAAACCTATAAGGTCTAACGTGAAATTTTTAATCTGACCTGGCATCTTAAAAAAATTAACCAGCTAATAAAAAATTTAAACCCCATGTTTTCAATTTTTTGTATTTTACAAGTTGGGAAAACAATATTTTTATTAACGTTAATTTTTTAGGGTACCAAGTCAAATTTAAAAATTTTAATGTCAGACCTGTTATGTTTATTATGATTGGTTAGATTACAAATGAGATGTGGTGATGCACAGGTTTGAGCATTTCTCAAAAAGCAATACTCTTTTTTTTTTTTTGCCAACCAAAAAGTAATACTCCTACATTACTGTAGAAACATAAATAACTTAGCTTTCAAATATGGAGGTCGCTTCTTCCATATTTCCGTCTTCTTTTAGACGAAATTACTTACAAGTTTTGCATTTATTAGAAAGCGAAATTAAGATAAGTGGATTATCACATTATCTTATCTAAGGAAAGTTTTAATTTTTATATGCAATCAGCAGTATATCACCACTCCACGTAATTATGGTCTCACTATTTATAATGAAGATCAGAAGCTATGAAGAGTATTGATGGGTCAAATTTCTCTAATGGTGGATGGGCATAGGATTCTACAAGATTGTCTAGTTATATTGCGTAGTTTTTGTAGTTTTGTCATGGTTTAGTTCCAAGAACTTATGTAACTGTTATCTTGTTTGCTATATGTATTTTTCATCCAAATAAAAAACTTATCTTAGCTTTCTCATTTATCCAATAAAAAGTCAACTTTACAAACTAGTAGTAGGTCTCAAGTGAGGCGTATGATAGAATAGAACACCTTATCTTAGTGGCGTGTTTGGGTGTGTTTGGATTACCGTTGGAGAAGTGACTTTTTTTAGAATGACTTTTTTCAGAAGTGACTTTTGGATAAAAGTCATTTGTGTGAAGTGATTTATGTTTGGATTTGTGATGATAGAAGTGACTTTTTTTCAATATGACTTTTAGAAACATGTTTGGATGATAATATTGAAAAGCACGTTTAGATGAAAAATTACTAAAAATGTCATTATTTTCATTAAATAATACATATATAATATGCATATATTCTTATTAAAGGCTTAGTTTCTCCCTTATTTTCAGGAAAATAATTTTAAAAAATAATATTTTTCGCTCAATGGAGTTATATTGTGGGAGAAAGTAATTAGAAATTGTTATGATAAATTTTTGGAGATAAAAAGAAAATTTTAGATTAAAAGAAATTATCTTATTTGATAATTTTATGGGTCTAACAGTCTAATTTTCCTACCCACTTTATTAAATAATACATAACAAGAGGTGTGGGACCCACCAGAAGTCAGAAGCCAGAAGTAACTTTTTTTTGCTTCTGACTTTTCACGTTGCAGAAGTCATTTTGGACCAAAAGTCATTCTGAAAATAAGGCAAACTAAACATGTTTTTTTTTTTAAAATTTGACTTCTCCTTCTATGATGCTTCTGGGCTGCAAACTGGGAATCCAAACGTGCCCTTTGACCTTCATGTACAACAAGAACAGAGAGTGATTTAAAAACCGAAGGAACCTATCACAGTGGCGTAATCTTTCCAATAAAACCTTAAACCTTTCACCAGGCAGAAGTCAGATAAACTCAGAAACCACGTTCGCCAGATCAGAAACATAGACGGTAAACGGAGGAAATACACAGAAACCCCCCCAAAATGACGAACCCAATGGCGATTATCTTCTCCCTCTTCATCTTCCTCGTAATCTCTCAACCACAATATGCTTCAACTTCTCCGGCACCGACCATCTGCATCATCGGCGGCGGCATCGGCGGCTCCTCCGTCGCCCACTTCCTCCGCAAATACTCACCCAGTTCCTCTCCTCCGATCAAAATTCAAATGCTCGAGCGTAACGGAATCATGGGGGGTCGAATGGCTACTGTGAATGTTGCTGGTGATACCTTCGAAGCTGGAGCTTCAATTCTTCATCCCAAGAATTTTCACGCCTTGAATTACTCTAAGCTTCTTAATCTTGAGATCAATGGGAAGGATTCGTCTTCCGATTCTATGTCTCTGGGAATTTGGGATGGGAAGAAGTTTGTTTTTAAGACTGTCAAGATTGATTTCAATGTTCCCTTCCTTGATAAGCTCGTCTCACTTGTTAATTCGCTTCGTCTGTTCATTCGCTACGGATTTTCACTTCTTAAAATGAGTAGTTTTGTTGAGGTACCACTACCTCAGTCTTTTCCTTTATTGTTATAAATCTTGTATTCATTTATTCAACGTATAGCCATGTTGTAATGCTTTCATTTATTTGTTACTTGCTTATTTAGAGTACCGTGGATCGATTCGTGAAGTACTATGACGAACCAACTTCGAGACCCATTTTCGAGAGTCCGGATGAGATGCTGAAATGGGCTGGTCTGTATAATCTTACAACCAGGACTTTGCAAGATGAACTGGCTGATCTTGGGTTGTCTCCCTTGTTGATAAAAGAACTTGTTACTGTAAGAGCTCTTAATTAACTATGCTATTTTCAAATCTCTCCGTTGCTCTGTTGAGGTGTTTTATGCAATGGAAGCGCCTCTTTTCCTTCTTTTTTTTTTTTTCTTTTGTTTCCAATAACGGTATTGGTATCTTGTTCATCTAAAAATAGAGGTAGTGGTATTAATGACCGTTTCACCATGACAGAATTACAGAGCTCTTTTTTTTTTTCTGTGAAAACAGAGATAAAATGGTGAACGATGTATTTGAAAGAAAATTCAATCTGGGAACTAGGACCAGTAATATAAAGTCGTCTATGACATAGGTGGATAGATATGATGAGTCTATCAATATCATTGTTCAATAAACTGATTTGTGTGTGGGTCTCAATGTGTTTATAAACTTAATATTCATCTGTGTACAAATTTAATAGTAGCGGGGTTCTGTGAATGTATTTGTGTTACCAAGTGGCCAACAATCTGGAATAATTAAGTCCCAAGGCTCATGAAGGTGGGTATTAGTCTGACCTTTTAAAACGACCTGGCCCTCAAGTTTAAAACTATTGCTTATGCAGGTTATTGGTGTCCCCATGTGTTGGTTCTTTGAATTAAACGCTTAAAGATGGAGGTCAATTAAAATTTTTTGTCATGTGGCTTTTCCAGGGTTTTAACTGAGAAAATAGTTTATGCCCATAGTTTTTTCAATTTGTCCTGAGAAGTAAGATGTGGAGGGCATGGTGACTCCCATTTGTTGTTATATTAATTTGTCCAAATAAGCAGAAGGATATGAGATTTAGGAAAACTCATCAGAATATAGAATCCTCTCTATATATACAGGTCATCACGAGGATTAATTATGGCCAGAGTGTGTACATCAGCGGGCTTGCTGGTACAGTTTCTTTGGCTGGATCAGGAGGAGGACTATGGTCCATTAAAGGAGGTAACTGGCAAATGGCAGCTGGACTGATTAATCAGTCAGATGTTTCATTGCACCTGCATGAAGAAATAGAATCCATTGCTGACCTTGGAGATTTTTATGAACTCAACTCCACGAAAGGCAAAAGTTATAACTGTGAAGTTGCAGTTGTTGCTACATCTTTGGATGAGTCAAAAATTCAATTTATTCCTCAGATATCAATTTCTAAAAGAAAAACACAGCACACCTACACAACTTTTGTTAGGGGCATTCTAAACCCAGTAAGTATCTTGTGTGTCAGTAACTTGCATTGTTTAACAAGGATGCTCTATGAAATCCTCAGCGTAATGCCTTTTCTCTTCAATTCTAATTTCTAATTGTGATGTTTTTTGTTACACAACATAAGGCATACTTTGGTCTCAGTGCGGCAATGGAGATTCCAGACCTTGTGGGCACAGTCGAGGATCATGACCTTCCATTCTCTTGCATTTCAGTTCTCAAGAAGTACGATGAAAAGGATGCAACATATAAGATGTTCTCTCGTCAACCAATGTCGGACACATTGCTGGATAGCATCTTCAGGTAAAGTATTATCAGCTAGTTGTTTAATCAATAGAGTCATATTTCTGATCTGTGCAACAAAATCCTTTATGTAAACCCCAATATAATCCCTTATTGTGGTTAAATACCTGAGGCACAAAACAGATAAGATGGAACCTAATGTTGACATTTTCTTGCATTATGTTTCTTGCTACTTGCAGTGTGAGGAAAGTGACTATTAGGATAGACTGGCCTGCCTACCCTCATTACCATGCACCTGAAGTATTTACACCATTTTTGTTGGATGGTCGGCATTTGTATTACGTCAATGCATTTGAGAATGCAGCTAGCACCATGGAGACAAGTGCTGTAGCAGCTGAGAATGTTGCTCGACTCATAGTGTCCAGATATTTTGGCACAAAGCCTGTGCATTCATCCAAGTCGTCTGCTAGCTCTCATGGAGAAGAATCTCATTTAGATCTGTGAATTGCAGTGACTGTAATATATACTCAAGCGGTTTGACTGACTGCCATCAAGTTTGTAAATGGAATGTTTTACTGAGTTTGTACATTTGGCTTTGAAAAAAACTATTTCTAACAGTTTTTAAGCAGATTGTGAGAGAGGAAACGTCATTGGGGTTTCTTTTCAGGCTGCAGGCTCCATGTTGAATGTAAAATTCTGCTTCCTTGAGGATTGGTATGATAGTAATGGAGTTGAAATAAAATCAAGATATTTTAATCTTTACATTTTAAATTTTTAAATTTTCAATCAAATCTGATATTTTACTTTTGTTTAAAAAAAATACAATGCGATAACATTTCTATGATTATACCAGGTTGTGGCTTTCATTTTGGAACTGAGTTCATTTTCTTATTTTACCTCATACCAAAACACAACATTTATCATCAGAACCCAACAACGGAGCACATTAATCAAATCATGATATTTTCTAAAGCATTTAATTCTTTTCTCCTGTTTTACCTTCATGCAAAAATAATTTTTTACAAGCAATTAATCCGTTATAATTAATGTGGAGTTGGCATTTGACAAGCATATATCTAATAAATTTTACAGGTTTTTTACATATTTAATTATATAACAATATTTTTGGTCTATGTACAGTAGTTAAATCAGACTTGTTTTATAGACCAAAGGAATATCATACACACACAAACACTTGTATATTTTTTTGGCCAATATTTGTATAAATTCAATGTTAACAGAAATACTAAATCCAATCTTAACTCTAGTGACTTGATTGCACGTGATTTATAGTAGATTTTATGAAGCATACAAGCATGAATATGAAGAGTTAAACATATCTAGCCTAACATTAAAAGCTGTATGCTCCACCAAATGATTATTGGCTATTGCCATTGGTTAATTTTGGCAAGCATTGGTATATATCTTAGGAATAATATAATCTGCTGTAAATTTTTTTTTTTCCGCATGTGTATTTCGGTCACGTTGAAAAAATAATTTTCATACGGAATTTATTTTATCCTTATAGTTTCTAGAAGACTATGAGTATTTGATCATTCATCCATTTATAAATATAAGATCTAATTGATTTTTTTAAATGCCAAAAATCAATTCATATGTAATTTATTTAACTTTTTTTAAAGATTTTTTTTTTTTAAATAAAACTTTTACCGGTCAGACCGTGGAGATATATATGCATATACGACTATTTGAGTAACAAGTGTCTTCCTCTGGATAACTCAACCAGATGCTGAGTGCTCAAGAATTCATCCTATGAAGCTGAAGATAGAACATCGTAGGCTTCACCGTTCTCTGCAATGTCTCTAACAAGTAGTTTCACTGTTCTACAGAACAGCCTTTCCCTGCGATGTGGTGGATTGATTTATGATTCTCCCAAAAAATTCGTCTCAATTCTGTTTTTCAAACCGAAATCTTCTTTGGTGACTAAAATTTGCAATCCCAGATGCAGTAATTGTGAACCCTCTTTAACTAAGAGGACGCTCAACCTTACCATTATAGCAATGTCGATATGCGATTTGCTCAGTTCGTCTAGTGCATTGTTGGCTGAAGAAATGGAGCTGGAGAGGTACACTGATTCAAAGGAAGGTTTCACTCTCCTGAAACCCTCTTCTTGGACGAAGGTAGTTTGATCATATATGATTGTTTAACAATAGGCGTTTCATTCTTTGTATGGTAATGTCTATTTTTGTTCTGAAATAATTATATTCGTTAATGGGGTTAATAATTAAACAGGTTGATAAAGCAGGGGCAACTGTGCTTTTTCAAGAGGTAAATATGGGAAGTAATAATATTGGGGTTGTGGTTAACCCAATTCGCCTTGATAGTCTTGAAAAGTTTGGAAGTCCTCAATTTGTGGCTGATAAGCTCATACAAGCAGAAAAACGTAAGGTAACTGCTGAACTTGGTTGTGATGGAATAATTTCTTTTATTATCCCTTTTCTAAGCAGTATCTATAGAGAGAAGAAAAATAGGAAATTAAACTTTTTATGGCCCTAAAAATTAGCTATGCCAGATTCAATCAGTGGCAGGTCAGGAATTTTATACCAGAGTTTAACCATTGATTGCAGCTAATTTTTTATGATAAAGGAAAAAAATATTGAAACAAGGGCAATCTCAGTTTAACATAAACCTTAAGGTTGATTACAGAAAAGGGCAGAAAAGCAAAAGGTTGAAATCTGAAACTTCGCTGAAGGTTCTGAAAACGTTATTTGAACTTATAAGTAGCCATTCTTTTATTTTCTGGTTCAGGAAAGCACAAAGGAAGCAGAGGTGATTAAATTTGCAGAGAGGTCTGGAGGAGGAGGTTTACCAATTTATGAGTTTGAATATGTAGTTGACAGCACTCGAGGAGGAATGAAGAGGATTTTTTCTGCAGCATTTGTGGCCTCAAAGAAGCTCTATCTTCTTAATATTGTTCACTCTGATAAACCAGAAAGCCCTCTTGACTCTCACAAAAGAATGATATTAGAACAAGTGCTTCATTCTTTTGATGCAGCAACTTTGGTATGATTTGCACCCGATTCAGTTCTGATTCTTTTGTTCATTCCCAAGCCATGGCTGTCAAGTATAAAAAATGGCGCAAATTTTATTTCACAGGCATTTACAACTAGGCGGCATGAAAAACGATGTACATCTTTAACTAATTTCAAGGTATTTGTTATATGGCTCCACGTTTTTAACTATCATTTCATATTAAGGATGGCCTAAAACTTCTTTTTGTATGTATTCATGCATAATTTTTGTGCATATGTGCACATTCTTAGTCCTCGAAACTTAAGAGTTGCCTCTCTTACATTATGAATGTTACATAGGTTACGTTCATATTAAATGACAAATAGTGGACGGTAAAGCACAAAAATATGAATTGTAGTTAAGTTACAAGATTAATGAAATAGTTAGAGGAGTAGGAGTTACTCTAGAAATGATGAAGACGAAGATGGTAATGGACATCCACACAATTTTTTATAGGGCGAAGGTGCAAAAATATCAATGGTAATATTTCAAATGTGCAGCTGACACCATATTAAAAGCTCGGGTGCAAAATTAACTATCATAAATTTAAAGGGGTGCAATTTTATTTTTATCGTTAAAAAGAGTTAACTGTTGTTAACTTGAGTTGTGGGCCCCACACCATTTGTAGGCTTTGTAGTCAACAACGGTTAACCCTTTTTTATATTATGTGATATAGTTCATTAGCTATAATAAATTGCATGTTACTGAATGGTAGGATAATCTATCATTCACTTTTTCCCTGCTTCTTATACGTACTAAAGGATATCTTAATGGCATAAAGTCATAAAACAGCATACAAGTTATTTTGCGGCAGAAGCTGTCTCTGAGGTTTACACATAAGCTTACAAGCAAAGAGTAAAGCATAGACATACTAATTAAGGAATTACTCCTCCGTTCACAAAACGGATACACTGAGGAGGAAAGTTCTGCACCTTTGCTTTCATTTCTCTCAAGTCTTTTAATTCCTCCACCCATACACTGTAGCTTGAGTTCTTAGCCAAGACGTCTTTGGATACCTCCTTATTTTCAATGAGCTGGGCAGCATAATTTTCAAATTTCACGATGTTATCCCAGAGATAAGCCTCCTTGTTTGGGTCAGATTCTCTCTTGACACTATCTAACCAGTCCCTTGCTTCTTCTACCCTTGCCCAGAAGCATGTATCTTGGGTCAAACTTGCAAATGTGCTCCTCACATAATTTCCTTCTGCAGTAGAAGGCGTTTCTTCCTTCCACCATCTATCAAAGATTTCATACCTTCTCTCTCTACCATGCTGTATGTAATGTCCCTTGGTTTTGTGCATCCCTTTCCTGTAATACTCTGCAATATCTAATGGCTCAACCAAGAGTTTATAGAACTGAGAAGTATTGGTCCATTTTCTACTCCTATCAAAGTCATAAGGTAGTTGATTACTCTCCATCATCTCAATCACACTGTTCCAGAACCTGGCAAGTTTGAGACGGTTCATGTTAATTTTCATGTCCCTCCTTGAAGAGCCCCTCCTCTTGAACGAGTCATAATACCCAAGCTGATCCTCTGCCTTATCACACACTTCTTTATACCATTGTATTTCAGCTCTGTAAGGTACAAACTTAGATAAGGTGACTGCTAGGTTTGCATGTTTTAGAGATGGTGAGCGACCCATTCTCCTTGCCATCCTTAGGCTTTCCTTGACAGGCACGGCAGTTGATCCCTGTTTATTACACGTAGAAATTTGTTAGGCGTATTCATGTTTGAACTGAAGGAAAAAAAGGACACTTTTCAGGGTTTATGTTAACGGTTCAGATGTTTAAAGAATTCTGCACAGTTGATTTACCTGGCTAGCCATCCCTGAAGACTTCAAGGCCAATTCAAGCCCTGCTTCATAGCTTGATGAGTCGGAAATATTTTCCTGCACGCAGCTCCTCTTAAAGGCTTGCAGGGACAAATTATTTACATAATCTCCATACTTTAGATGATCATCAATACTGCAAGATGGAGAACTAGGTGCAAACATTAAATGCATCATTTGTATTACTGCTGCTGCACTATCCACACACACTGCACCTTTCTCTGAAACAAAGACATAGCTGCCAAATGGGTGAAATGAGATTTGTGGAGATCCCTCTCCATCTGCTGCTGCTGCTGCAGCACTCAAGTAAGCCATTACAAAGGAAAACAGTTCAGCTATCTCTTGTTCAGATATTTGGACTGCGAGGCTTCGAAGTTCCAGTGAAGTCATGGACAAGTGCCAGAACTGAAGCAGGAAGTTCAGGTGAGAAGTGAGAGGAGGTTGCAAAGGAGCAAATAGAAGCCTTGGCATAATGTCAAGCTTTGAGACTACGTGACAGAAGTTGCCACCCCATCTTTCTTTGAGAATGGCTCGGTACAAAGACTTGTTTCCCAGTAATGGCGAGCCAAAAGTGATGCATAAGACTGATATAGCAGACGAGATTGATCGGAGGTAAGACAAAAACCAAATAGTGCAGAGAGAGGCTATGGCTCCTCCAAGGGAATGGCCGGTGATGACGATGGACTTTGCATCTGTATTTTTTATTATTTCAAACATCTGAAATGGTAACATTCCAAACGGTTAGTGAATGTGGGTGATTAAGAATTGAGATTAGAAACAAAGTTCAAGATTACTACAGAGAAAGTGAAGTTCTTTCCAAGTTGTCGAGTGTCAACCTTAAATTCTTGGGACAATTGCATGTAAATTTTAAGTAAGAGAATTAATTTTAAATAGGCCCCAAGGAATTGGAGTTGTTAATGACAACTATTAACAACTGCAATAGCCTTGGTTAACAAGTGAAGGAGTTGTCAATGGACTTATCTGAAATTAATTCTCTTACTTGGGACCTATTTACAATTCTTCCTAAATTCTTCTTATTATGTCGTTTTATACATTTTTCCTTGTAAATTAAACCTAACTTTTTCAAAAGATTTGGAATGCCGCCAGGCAAAGACATTGGTCAGTGCTTCGATGGGGACCAATTCTAATCTTGATGTGGAACATCTTCATAACTCAAGTCTTGGAGTCTTGCTTCCGAAACGTTGAACAGACCATGCCTACGTATCAAACTGGGTCGCTGTCCTCCTTTTTACTTTACTTGATTGACTATTGAGAGGATAAATTCTGAATAATTGTAATTAAAATAAATAGATTTAAGTTTAACCTACCATCACTAGGAGTAGGACTAGCTTCGGAGATTCATTTCTCACGTGCATGAATTTAACCATTTGAAATTACTCACTTCGTTTCAGAGGTACGGCATGTTTTGATGAAATTTTACTTGTTACTAAATATATGTCCTGTCTATCTAATTTGACTATATTAAGGATATTGGTTAAGTTGGTTAAAATTATATGATATTACCAAAACACCATAACTTGTATTTATTCTCACATTCCCTATCTTGTTTGTTTCTTATGGAGGAGAATCAATAGGGATGTTTTAGGAAAAAGTTAAAAAAAATTGAAAGAGTTCTTATATTTAGGAACAAGCTCACATCCTCAAATAGGTACTATATTTAGAATCAAAGGTGTATGATTTAGTATATTAGATATCATTTCACCGAATTTTCATAAATAATTAATACTTTTTTATTTAAAATGTATCTTTAATCATATCAAAATTGCTTTCCTTCTACAAACAAATAATTTATAATTAATAGTATTAAAGAATGGTAATTTTGAAACAGAAATTAAAATATCAACTCTCTAATAACCATTTTTATTCATATATCCCACTAAACCAGTTGGATCACCACACCATGTACTTAGATAATCACATCCCTGGCTTTAGTAGGACATTTATAGAGTGGGTAATTCGGATCGAGCCCGTTAGGCCATCCTGTTTAAGTCCGTTTAAGTGAAGGGTTGCGTTTTGATTTTAGAGCCTCTAGAAGAAAGTCGAGCCTCATGGACCGGCCATATAGGGCAGAAGGCTTAAAAGGGCCGACCTTGCAGGGGCCTTTAAGCCCTTTTATTTTTTTTATTTAATCTTCCTTATTTGTACATATAAAATGATTACTTTATTGATTGAATGTTTGTAAAAGGATGAAAATTCTTCAAAAATGGTGAAGAAAAGCTTCATACTCCGGTGAATTCATCTGATCATGAGATTTTGTTGTTTTTTACATATAAATAAAGAGACTAATATAATTGTTAAATTATATTCTTCACAAAACTTTTGAAAGTGAAATCACCTTCATAAACATTTTTTACCATTCAAAGTCTCAAACAAAGCCTATTTATGATTTTGGTTTATCGTTTGAGTAGATAAAGATAATGGATGTGTTTATAATGTTGGAGAAGAAATTTTTAATATTTTTACCACTCAAAGAGAGCCTACTCAAAGTGAAGTACAATAAAATGCGATTGATGTTAATGATAGTGGTGAAGATGATGATGATAGTCACAATATTGCTGTTTAGTTTTTATGGTTGCTTAATTTATCTTGTGACTTATTTAAATATGGATAATATTTATCTTTACTTGATAATTTATCAGTGTTTGCTAGTGTTTATATTGTAACTTAAAATTGATGATATTTATGTGTTGAATTAAGGATTTTATTGCTTTAATTTTTTTCTATTGAAAAAGATTTAAAAACAGTATATAATTACTAAACAAGTCTAAAGCCTATGGACTGGCCCCGAGTCCGACCATTCGAGAGCCGGGCTTTAAAAAATATGCATATTTTACACTAACCGAGTCTAACGGACCGTTCCATTTACGGCCCGAATTCCCAGCTTTCGACATTCATATTGATTTCGGTGTATTTAATAAATTATCATCATCACCATCTAGTGATTAAATGAGCAAAAAAGAAAGGGGCAAGAGTGCTGAGGGGACCAATATATTTCTCTTTCCTGGAGGGGCTGTCGCCTGTCACCATGAATTAATTGTGATTGGTGCAGTATAAATTTCTTAGGCACAGAATCATACGTGATCACTTACCTCAGGAATCTATGGAAAATAAAAAATAAACTCTCTATTTTGCAGTGAACAAAAAAACCGGATCGAACCGGTCGGTCGGACTGTGAACCACCATAAAGTCGGTCCGGGTGAGTCAATGCATTGACCTGGGATTTGCAGTTGAACCGGTGGAGGGCAAGTTCAACCCGCACAAAACCGGGCGACCCAGTCAGAACCGGTTCCCCCCTTTTTTTTTAAAAAAAAGTGATTTTTTATTTTGTTATAATTCATCTAATTACCAATTTTCACTTCACTTAATTTTAGAAACCAAGAAACTATAATATTTTAAATGCTATTATACTTGCATATGTTTGATATTTAATTGTTAGTGCTCTTAATATTTGTATTTTAGTCTGTGGATTGTAGAATAATATTTATTTTCACGTGTAATCAACTAATATTGTATATTTTTCCCTCTATAGAAACATTAAAATATTCATATTTGATTAATCATGCATACTTATCTACATTTACATTTTGATATTAGTGATTATAAATATTAACATCAATAAAATTTTATTATTTTAATATAACGGTCCGACCCCGGTCCGACCATTAGCCCTTGAACCATGATGACTCCCCATATTTAGTAAACTTTTAGAAATATTTTGTTGTATTTGGGGAGTCATCTATTTAAAAATTAAGATATTTTATTGTGATTTGAAAAGATACTATTTGAGACATTATTTGGGGATTTTCTTTTAAATTAGCTTATCTTTAATTAGAATAGGAAATTTTTGTTGCTAAAAAAATTAGAATAAGAAAGTTAAATAAAAATAAATATGAATATTTGAAAATAATGTAGGTGAGCGAGGAGAGGAGCGAGGAGAGGAGCGGCGGCACTGTTCAACCGATACACACACGCAAGAGAAAGCACAAGAAAAGATTGCCACCGCCACTGCTCTTTCTTCTTCATCCGACAAATCAGAATCACTGGGAGGAGGGAGAGAAGGCAACAGTTCTTCAGTTTTCTTCGTCGATTTGAGCATCCAAGAGCAGAAATTTGTGGGTTGTTATTTCCATTTTTCTTTATGGTTTTGGATATTGAACCTAATTTTGTTGAGATGGTTTTGCTTCAAATCATGAGTGGCTAGTTTTCTTTTACAACTTAGGGCACTATAAACTTGTTTGTGTCTTAAATATTTTTCTCACTTATTAATTATGTTTAATTTTAATTCAGTTTATTTAATCTTATTAGTTATTATTGATTATTGTTTAGTGACTGATCACCATTGAACATGTTTAGGCAATTTAGGATTGAACTTGACGAAGGGAATTCTAAATAGACCATGGGATTAAATAATGTAGAATTATATTTTAATTTAAGAGATTAGATTTAATTTAATTCGCGTCTAGGATAGACATATACCTAGAACCTCCGCATAGTCAAATTAGAGTGTTACCGATATAAATTGTATCTAATTAATACGTGTGAGACATTACACAATTAATTTAGGTAATGATATAAGTGGACCGACAGGCATTTATAGACACTAGAATTCTAGATTAGCTGATTAAGTTAAGGTATAATTAATTTAGTGGGAATAAAATCTAATAAGCAAACAAGGGATTAGTGACTTTAGGTTATTTGTTTGACGCTTGAATTTAATCCGTGTTAAAGTTCGTGTTTTTCTTATTAAATCTTAGTTAGTTTTCTTTTACTTGTTTGAATCCAATTCTGTTTCGCTCAACTTAAACAAAAATAGGAAATTTAATGCCTAATAATGAATTTTTTTGAGTCTCTGTAAGATCGACCTTGATTTACCATTTACTATTTCTACGGCCCTTACACTTGCGGAGCTTTAATTAAAATTTTGGTAGCATCATACCAGTACCTTGTCCTGTTTGATGTCCGGTTTATTTTTTTGAACCTTGCTATTTTGGGTGCAAATGTGATACTCTATGTGCTAAATATTGGACATATTTGAGAAGATTGATTTGGTCTTAAAAATAAAATGTTTTTTAATTGCTCCCAACCTTTCTCTAAACTATCCCTATTAATGCTCCTTAATATTAATAAACAAGTAAGAGAGGAAGGATAGGGATATAATTAGAATATTTTGGTAATATCATGTGATTTTAATTAATTTAACTAACATATTTAATCTAATAAAATTGGATAAAGTAAATATATTTTATATTCAGCATCCGATAGATTATATTTAAAAAATAAAAAAGTGAAGGTGCGTTCTAAAATTTTTGGTGTGTGTGTATGGGATGGGGTTTGATGCATATATGAGGGGAACGTTGACTAATAGTGAGTGAACGGCTGGAGTCCACCTATATAGCATATTTGCGATTCGTATTCCCACTCGCACTCATATATATGACCCACCACTTCAATTTATAATGTAATACCAACAAACACGTAAAGTGACAAACACTTTAGAATCTGCATACAGTAAATTAAACAGCAAAATATAGCTAATTTTTCAAAAAAAAAAAATCGTTTTTGATTAGTTTGAGGGGTCTATGCCTTTCTACGGATCTTTCATATGGTTCGAACGAATGGATGGTAATATATAATCCCCCTTGATCACTTAAAAAAATATTTTGCCAGAGTGGGCAACAAAGATTAATTTGGATACATGGAAATTAAAGTTGAAAATGTAAAAACAAACCGATCAATTCTTAGAGTTTGGAGAAAAAAGCTGGGAAAATAGTTTTTGATGAAATGAGAGTGTTTGGATGATTGTTGTGAGAATGACTTTTTCTATGTGTAAATTACTAAAAAGGACATAAGTTTAATATGTTGAAAAAGAGAGAGGATAAGGGTATTTTCGGTAGATCAATATGACATGTGTAATGATAATATATTTCTACTTCATACTTCGCGTGAAAACTGAAAAAAATAGCTTTTTTCCCAAACCATGATTTTAAAACCAAAACCATGTTTTTGCTGAAAAAAACACTTCTATCAAAAAGCTACTCTATTTGAGTAATATTTTTCAAAACCATGATTTTAAAAGCTTATCAAACAGGACTTAAGCTCACATATGCAGCTAGCGGGTAAACTGGGGCTTTGATTTGCCTGAAGTGACCATGCACGAAGGTCGCATGCAAGGTCCAATATTTGTATCTATATAGCAGTGAGATGGAATTCCGACAGTAAAAACTAAATCTCGTAAACGACAATCAATTTGAAGAAGAATTGTGTTACTAATCCACTAGTTTCTTATGAAATGGTTTTTGAAGAAACAAACCTGGTTTTGGAATGAGTTGAACAATGACAAGAAGAGATTAAGCATGCCAGCGTGAACCATCACTGGCTCCACCATATTTCGACCCGATGAAAACAACGTCACGTCGCCGATACTATCTACAGCAACTAGGCTACCCCAGCTCGGATCGGACCCACCGGCCATTTGGACGCCGGAGAAAGCAACATAAACAACGCCGCCGCTTTGCTCCGTCGTGAAACTCCACGGTGCGGCGGCGTTGGCCTGGCTGCACAGCTTCCATGACTCTGATAACAATGGTGTCGATGCTAGGAATGTTGCCAGCATCTCACTGGTCTCAAATCTGCCATCATCATCGTCACAAGAAAATTAATTATAATTAATAATTAATAATTAATATTAATCTTGAATAAAAACTACTATTAATTTTTATGCTTTTGGGCTTTTCGGCAACGAATTTGCTTTGTTTGATTGAGACTAATAAGAATCATGAAGAAGAGTTTAGTACTTACGGTGAAGCTTCATCGGTATCCATGGAAATTGGGAATAGTCTTTTTCTCTACGTTAATTGGAACCTCTTGAGAGGAAGAGAGTAATCTTTGAATGAAATGAGACAGCAATATATATATATATATACATATATAAAAGCTACGGGTGCGGTAGGCTTTTACTCAATTGCACGTTTTTATTTTACCACATCCTTCTTCCAATCCTTAATACTCCCTTTATCTCATGATATAAAGTACAATTTTTTGAATGATCTTGTCCCAAAATATAAGGTCCTATTTCATTTTGTTTGAGTAATAAATGTGTTTTTCCTCACTTTACCCATGCATTAATTTTTTCACACATTCTCTTTCATCTTCTTTTCATAATTATCATCTCTTCTTACTCATTCATAAATAAGGGCAACTTTGGAAAAAATGGTATATTTTGTACACATTTATTGTCTTTAACTAACTCTAACTAGTTTTTTAGAAACCCGCAAATCGGTTAAAAAGACCTTATATTGTGGGATGGAGGGAATATAACAGTATTAAGTTTAAGTTGACTTCTTTTAAAAGAAAAACCAAGGAAACGCAAGATCACTTAACTTTAACATATGTGAAATGTGATTACATTATATGTTAGTTTATAAATAGGGTAAGCTAGTTTTAAGAAAAATGATAAACATAAATCCTTTGAAATGATTTATTTTGTATCATTGATCTCTGAAAAAATCAACTTGATCTTATATTAGGCCCGGAAGGACTTCTAGTTGGGTGCGTGGGGTAGGTTGATTAATTTAAAAAAATTAAGGATATTTGACTATATTATATGCACCGGCTCCAATTTTAATACAAAGCCTAGTAAACTAATTTGAAAATATTAAGGAAACTAATGAATAAACTACTTGATTATTTGATTATAATATATGCATGGGCTCCAATTTTTAATACAAAGCCTAGCTGACTAATTTAAAAAGATTAAAAAAACTAATGAAAACTAATTTGAGAGAAAAATGGTAAATTTGTAAGATATAAGATGAAAAATGTTTTATATTTAGTAACAAAATCAACTCAACCAAACTTTATATTTAGGAGAGGATACTATATCAAGTAGTAGTGGGTGAACGAGTATTATTTTTGAACATGTGTATTTTTAACATACATGTAACAAGACAGATGCTTTATTGTAAGAGTACATTTTGCTTAGGAATTTTTTTGCACACTTCAAATAAGAAAGTCGAGAATTATATTATTGAACTATTGAAATTTTTTTGTTGATCACAAATTAAAAGCAGCGATTGAGTCATCAACGACTTGACATTTTAAGAATTGAAAATTCTTCGTAATCAATCAATCAGTCCGTCAATAATTTGTTATCAAAATACAATTGATAATGAATTAGTTTATTGCATGGAATTGATTAATATTGTGGGTTACAAATAAATTCACTAGCTGTTTGAAACATTATACAATGCAGAGGATATATAAGGTTACAATTTTATTTTATTCCTCATGTGCTTAACCACAGGCTCGTCAACTTATTGCAGATTGATTTAAAAATTTTATGCTTCTTTTTTCAAAAATAAAAAACGCTTTTTTATATAGGCTAATCGTACAGTTTTGATCAATTTCAATGAACCTAGGGATTTTTTTTGGGGGGGGGGGGGGGGGTTATTCACAAATTAGAGTCAGTCTGATCGAGACAACAGGTTTACTAGATAAGTCATGTAGAGTCAATTATTGGTCAATTGTGGTGGAGATTAATTACAAGGTTTGTGATAATATCTTTGTTTCTTTTTTTTTTATGAGATATAATATCTTTGTTTCAGCATATACCGTGGATATTTTTTTGTTGTTGCATTATAATAATTACAGTTGGATTCCAAAGCCATCACCTCGGTGTCTTTCTTTTTTATTATTTGGAGATAATTTTTTACTTTCCAGCCACGGCAATGATCTTCTCAATATCTCATGCCTTTTGTCACATAAGCAACAGAATTAAAGGCGAAGAAAGCAACAACGTTAGTTATGAGAAAACACAACCTAAAAAAATTTCATTGCTTATGTACAATTTCTGAAAAACAATTACACGAGCATATGGTAGAAAATAAATAGCAAATTACAATAAGAGACACACAGACTATTAATCAAGTGCACAAATAATTATCAATAGCCAACCAAATATAATAAGAATAAAAAAGCTTATAACAGATGATGAAGATTTATTCTCACACTGGACAACAGATTAACAAATCCCACCGTTAAAGGTGAAGAAACAAAATTTCCAAATCTATGGACTCTGTTTCGACCCAATCTCATGATTAACAAGCCTATATTTGCCGACACTGCCATATGAGCATATAAAACTGATTTTCCTCTCATTTTATCCCCTAAATGGTCACACTCACAATTTGAATAGTACCTCACTTTTAAACTTCAACATCCTTCAGTTAAGCACAGGCATCATCCTGTCCTACCATGTTCCAAACTAAAAATAATACCCTAAACACAGACACCTCTTCAAGAGGGATTATTGGTCTTTTAAGCTCTGGTTTAACTCTTCTATGTCCATTTTAGTTATTAAGACAAAATATAAGCTTTAAATATTGGACCTTTATCTACATAAAAATAAGCCCACATACCCAATAATTGATGCCTGCTCTGTGCGAAGAAAAAGAACACATGTGGTCGTCACTCTTCATACTTCCATGAGGAACAGGCCGGTCCCACTAGAATTATTCATTGCACTGATGTTCGCGGCTGTTTGGTGAGCTTAAAAAAAAGGTGTTTTTTTTTTTCAAATCTAAGTTTTAAAATATAAATAGACAATAACTTTCAACTTTTGTAAAATAACTTTTAACTGTTAAAAATTATGTTTCAGTTAAGTCAAACAAACACTCACAACATTTTCAGAATAGCTTTTTTATCTAAAAACTTAAGTTTTTTCAAAAGCTATTTTTTTTTTATAATCTCAAAAGCTATTTTTCATAATCTATTATCTAAAAGCATTTTTTCAGTTTTTTTCTTAAAAAATATTCTCCAAAAACTAATCCAAACATACGCAATGCTCTATTATTTTGGGATGAAATGATTTTTGCGTAGCCATTACGAAGAGAGGGTGAGGGTGTAGCAGACGCTAAGCCCAGACAGAAATATCGGCCTAACTTCATCTTTTTCATGTTTTCACTTTTCAGCCATATTAACCATCAATCCCTTGCATTCACACACAAGCTCCTAGGCAGTCAATGAAAATTATTTTCAATGTTAGCCCCCCAATTTATGATGTGCATGAGCCTGTATGCCCTAGCAACTTGTTTACCCCTTCATTTTCAAGCTAAAAAAACCTAACTGTAAAATTATGATAAACTCAAACCTTGTGTTGTATAGTTCTTCTGATTGGTTATCTCTCAATTAAAGTTCATTTTAATAAGTACAAGTCTTTTTTTTTTTTAGTGAAATAAGTACAAGTCTTTGATAAAAGTACCATACACCTAAAAAGCTAGCAGTGATTCAGACCAAAAAAAAAAAAAAGCTAGCAGTGAATTGGAAAGTTCAAAATTCAGTTCAAAAAAAAAAAAAAAATTGGAAAGTTCAAAAGCTTATGAGGTCATTCTTTCAAGAAAACATTGGTTCATATATAGTATAACTCTTGTCTTTTTTATACTATTATCCAGTACCCACTTTTTGTATGAATTATACCGATTGCGAGTACTTGAACAAATTGATTGATCGGGGTTGGGGTTCATGACTGCCTCTCTTAACATCGGTGTTTAATCTGAGATTCGAATTTACAACTTATGGGGATCTTTCGAGGCATTACTCCGCTTGATTCTCTCTAATCTTCAGGTGAGTTCAAGTGACCTGTAAATTTTCACGCCCACTCAGTGCTAATTGCTATCATGCTATGAATGTTCTGTAAATCAACTAATCTAATGAATGAGAATATGGGGAACCCATACGTCCTTGTTCATACAATTGCTTCAGTGACAAGACCAATATGTCACCACATTTTAATAGCTATTAAAGTGCTCGTTATCTGTATGGATCCTAGTATTATATCCTATCACAGGTTTCCGAGTTGAATCAGAAATACGTATGGTATTCCAGAAGCAAATCGTCAAACTTCTAACCTTGTCAAAACTAAATGACTGTTCTAACTTTCACACGGAATATGACACTATCACTGAACTTTCTATCAAGTATAATTATGTTCCTGTTTAGAAGATTTTAGTGAAAGTAAGTGACTTTTTTTGAACTTTTTTTTTTGTTAAAAAAACTTTTTTCTAATTAATCATTTTCAAAAACAAAAAAATAAAGTGCGAAGGAACAAATTTACAATCAAGTTTTTGGCTAGAAGCTGACACCATAAAGTTTTTGAAATACCTTAAATGCACATAAACTTTTGAAATACCTCCGGTCCTAATTATAAGAGCCAGTTGACTTTTTTTGGGGAGATTAAGGAAACAAATTAGACCCCTAAATCTTAATATATGCGAAATGTAATTATATTATATGATAGTTTATAAGTAAAATAACTTAGTCTTTAGGAAAAAAGACAAATAAAGACAATTTATATTGGAGTATTTTTGCATCCTTAATTTTTCTAAAAAAGTCAACTGGCTCTTATAATTAGGACCGGAAGGAGTAATTAGTAACAATTTTAAATGTCCAATACCATATGACAGTCACTTAATTAATATTTAATATGTTATATAGGGTGACAAGTACAGAAGACAAAGATATCTAAATTAATGTGATCATGTTGTTGTTTTTAATATTATTTAGTTATTCTTTAATCATTTAATATCAATAGTTTTTAAATTAAAATATAATTCTTATATTTACAATTAATTTTTTATCCATTTATTTAAAATTTATTTTTTTATAAACCGTTTATCACTTAAATTATCTTAAATAATATACATCTATTTTATGATTATTTAATTTTAAAATATTTCAAATTTTTATATTAATGTGTTTGATAAAAAATACTCATTAAGGGCAATGTGATCATTTATATTTATTCTTAATTCATTATCACTATTTTCAACTAACTAAATTTATTAGACAATTGTATTAAGGTCCTAAACAAAATAATTAACATCAGATAAGTCACAATGGATTGTTAATGATAACGTTAACAAGTGAAAATGCTGACATAAACAATTGAAAAACACAATAGGCAACTTGTCAGAATTTGTCAGATATTAATTCTTTTTTTTATACCTTAATGCAATTGTCTCTTATATTTATCCATAAAAATTACCTAGTTTGGTCCAAAATTAAAAAAAAATATTTATATTATTATTTGAATTAATTTGTGTAACCTATAAATTAATGTACAATTTAATTATTTATATATACAAATATTTTTTATAGATACATGAGATACTTTATTAGTTTATTTAACTTCATTATTCTCTTTAAATATGCATTATTTTACTTATCTAAAAGTGCTAGCTTAACTATTATTTGGCCACCTAGTCATGTTTAATCATATGTATTCGTGTCATAACCAACAATAATGTCTTCATCTTTTTTTTTTTTGAACTAAATGTCTTCATCTTTTTTCAAATCATTCATTATGAGGAGAATTATTCTAGAGAACCTGTAGCAAAAAATATTTAGTAGGAAGGTACAAAAATTGCATTTATTTAGAAGGACCAATTGTTAAAATATTACTTATGAAAAGACTATATTGTCCATTCAGTCAAAAAAAAAAAAGATTATATTGTCTATAATTAGTTAATTACCTCTTCTTTATTCTCCCAATCAAATATCAAAAGTTTAACATCTTCTTCGATCCTCATTAGCGGCTGCAACACGCATTCACAGAGATATGTTCCTCAATCCCCATTCTGATTTTTGGAAACAATGTTACAGGGCATAATTTTAGGTTTGTTCATATCATCCACCACCAATATATGTTCTTGCTTGTTACGAAATAAACAGTAAGAATTAGTTTTCGTCTCTACTTTCACTATTGCAATTCATGTATATATCCGTGTAACTAGTTTTCGGATAATGTGTATTGATAAATTATTAATTTGGAATAACTCAATCCATCGATAAGGTACCTCTCTAAAACCTCCTTTCATGCATTAAAAAATCTCTAATGAATCTATGACAGAATTTATACATTTTATAATGTTGCTATATTTTGTGTTTATACTCCCATCTAACATGAAATTTTAAAATATCCTCTCCCAGTATAAATACATTATTATTAAAATAAAAATTATGAATCGAACCTAACAAAATTGATATCTAATACCTATCCAGAAAGAACAAATAAAAAATTACAGCAACAAACTCATCTGACTAGCCATTGGCCGATACTCTGGCGACAACCTTCCATACTTGAATTTAAGGGGATTTTTGGATTTGTTTTTTGTTTTTAAAAACTGTTTTTAAAAACAAGTTTTGAAAGAAAAACAAACAAACAGAAAAACACACATAATTTGTTTCTTAAAACATGTTTTGGAAAAAAAAAACAAAAAACATGTTGGGATAGTTGTTTTCAAAACTCACATTTAAAAGAAAAAAGTATACACACATAATTCTATTTATATGTCATTTTAACAAATTTCTTGTAAAAAATCAAACATAATCAATTTTTAATTAAAAAGTAATAATTTTTCAACTTTGCTTGTATTGAAATTATTTTCTAGGAAGGTATTCGGGATGGGAACCTCTTCCTGTGTCCCCATCCTATCCCAAACTTGTCTAGATCATTATCAACACGGGATGGGATCGGAACGGGACGGGAAAATTCCGAAAGTTTTTTAATGAAAAACAACTACTAATAAAAAAAAAAGGCCCTTTAGGCTTTTAGCAAACAAAAAAAAATAGGCCCAATATTGCTTCCAAGAATCTGCATCAGACAATATATAAGCCAAAAAATAACAATAACACATCTAAATTGAGTTTGAAAGAAACTTCCATATTAATACATAAATTTCAAATTAAAAATATGTCTTCAAATGTGAGGTGCTACATAGTAAACATAGAGCATAGTGGCAATAGACAATAAACTTGAGATCAATGCATGGTTGGAACTTAGGGTTGTATTCTTTAAAAAAAATGCTAGTTCACATATGTGACAGATGACACATGTAATTTTTTTTGAAAAAAAATATATGGATGCACATATATATTCGAGACAGGACCGGATTGAGACGACCCCGTCCCGTGTCCCGTGTCCTGTCCCGTCCCGAGGATGCACTTTATCCCATCCGGATTAGTCCCATCCTAAAATGACCTGGACGAGAATGGGACGAACCGGGACGTGAAAATGTTGAACATCCCTATTATTTTCTATTCCATAATTACTTGATGTAATAAAGTTAAAATTTTCTAAATTTACCCAAATTGACATTACTTTTATATAATTACTTGCTATCTCATTACATTGATAAACTAATTTAATAAAAAATAAATAAAATTACCAATAAATAACATAAAGGGGTAATACAACTTTTGATCTTTGAACTTTTACTCAATTTTGGTTTTGGTCCATGAACTTTAAAATTGGTGGTTTTGGTCCTTAAACTTTCGGTCAATTTTGGTTCTGATCCTTGAACTTTACATTAGTGGTTTTTGTCCTTGAACTTTATGCCATTTATAACCATTGGTCCCTGAATTTTCAAGTTTTTTTTCTTTTAAATTTCAGGGACCAATACCAAAATTAACTGAAAGTTTATGAACCAAGACGAAAATTGACCGAAAGTTCGAGGACCAAAACCATTGATTTTAAAGTTTAGGGACCAAGACCAAAATTGACCGGAAGTTCAAAGATCAAAACCACCAATTTTAAAATTCAAGGACCAAAACCAAAATTTAGTGAAAGTTCAGGGACTAAAAGTTGTATTAACCCTAACATAAAGTTATCTTACTATTAACAAATAAAAAAAATAGTCAATTAAAATTGATATTGTTTCAAGTAGTTTGCTTAGACTATTTTCTCTATTACCCATTCATTATGCAATCTCTGCTATGAGGTATGCTTCTTTTTTTCCTTCTACTCGCATTTTTTATCTCAAGTCTCAACCTTTGAATTAAGTTAAAGTTGAAATTGTTAAGAGGAATACGGCCTCCAACAAGTTGTAATCACCAAAAGCCTAGAATTTACCATTATCAGCTTTGCCTCATGCATCAAAACTACAAATATTACTACTTATATTCACATATGGATAAAAAGAAGGGAAAATGGTTGAAAATGACTTTGTACTTATGCCCAATGTGCATATGCCATCTTTTACTTTTTTTGGTTCAAAATTGTCCATCAACTTTTAAAATTACGTCAATAATGCATCATCCGTCAAACCACCAAACCTTCGTTAGTTTTCAAGTATGGGTCCCACGCTTTGATGCTTAGGTGGCAAGTGAAGAAGTTTATTGTCTCTCTCTCATTTTATTCTGCATTTTGACCATCTTCACCTAGTTCTCCCTTATATTAAGGACAATAATTTTGGGGGAAATTATTTTTAGGCTCAAAATAGGTTATTATGCAAGAAAAAAAAGTAAAGGATATTATAGGAAAATTTTGAGAGTGAAAAGAAAATTTTTGGTTCAAAAAAATATCTTATTTGAGGATTTTAGGGCCTAGTAGTACCTTTTTTTCTCCCTCCGCATTTACCCACATGCTCTCTCTTTCTTTTTCCCATTTCACACTCAATCATCACTATCAAATCTCTTTCTTTCCTTCTATCACACTCAAACATTGTTATCACTCTTTATTTTATTTATCCTTCCACTCTCTTTTTATTTTTCTCCTTCTTCTTGCGTCAAACACACACACACACCCCCTACTGCCTCTTCCTTCTCTCTTTCTCTCTTTCTTTTCCTTTTCTCTTCTTTCTCTCTTCCTCACCGTCACTCTTGTTCCTTCTTTTCTCTTCCTCACCAAATCACCACCATTGTCCAACCTCTTATTTTTCCTTCCTCCTTCTCCCTCTTATTTACTCTTTTTTCTCTCCCTCATCCCTCTTATCTCGCCGTCGACAGGATTTTTTTTTGGTGAGAGTTTTTCGGCGAGTTTTGCCGGAAAACCGCCACCTCTCACCTCCATTCACCACCTCCAACCTTGTACTTACTTCCTCTACTTATTTTTAAACTGATTTGTGCCTAGAAAGTATTGTGAAATATTGTTCACCGGAGCTTTCGGTGCTCACCGACGCCGGACCGGTGCTTTTTCCGGCCACCTAAGACCATATTCGGAATACCGTAAGTATTCTCTACGCACCCATGTCATTAGTTTTCTTATCTATAATATTTCAAAAATAAGCCTTATCTGAGTTGGGTTTTTAGGATATCTAAATCTATTATATTGAGGTCTAATATTTAAATTAGGATTTTTCATAAGGAGCTTATAATTTATTTGGGGTTTTCCAATTTATTTGGAATCTTTGGAATTTCTAATATTAGGGAAAATTTGGGGATATTGACGTCTGACTTGTTTGAGATTATATTGATGATTTTTGGGAGTTTATTTAAGACTATATTATTATATTAATCTAGCTGTTTTGGTGAAATTTTTAGTCTGATAAAGTTTGAAGTAGGCTAATGATTAAGGAGGAATTTTTGAAAGATGGACGTTTGAGGTTGATTGGTGGTTTTAGTAAATTTATGGATATTAAACTAAGGCTGTTGGTGGGATAAATATGACTGAATTGAGATGTTATGGTAGTTGAAAAGATTTACTTGGGTATGTGAGGATTTGAATTTGGGATCTTAGGATGGATATGGATGAAGGATTTTAACGGTTTAGTTGAGAGAGAATTAAGGAGGGATTTGGAATAATTTCTTGAGGATGAATGTTTTTCTTTTGGTTAGGGAATTAAATTTCCTAACTTTGCATTTGAACACTTAATTTAAGTGTTAATTTTTATATGACTATTATGTAGACGGTTTCTTATCTGGAGTCAGTACGGGGAACTATATTATTGTGAGATCGGTGCCAGCTATCAGGTAACCGCTTTTACTTGTCTACGTATGCGTGTGTTGTTGGTAAGGGATTTCAAATTATCTTCCAACTGTGAAATTCCTAGATGATGTGGTATATGTATAGCGTGATTTTACTGATTATTTTAGTATTAAAATGTCAAGTGGGATTCTTATGGTGAACTTTGCATAAATCTGTGTATTGCATCATGATTTGGAAAATGAATATGTACTGTTTTGAAAATTGTATTGCATGAGTTTTTGAACCACTGGCAAAGCCAAGTTCCTAGTTTTGATTAAATTGCAATTGTGACTTATAATGCATATATTGTTGTGGTAGTTAGCATCGATGCCTCAGATACTTTTACCATCACGTGATGAGGTACCCTGTTGGCCCACAGTGACTAATTACATTATCAGTGTACTGGGTATGGGTAGCCCCCATTGAGTATTACCGTTCGGTGTGCTGGGTATGGGTAGTCCCATCAAGCATTACCCCCGTTGTGGTTTTGGGTATGGGTTGAAATCCCCATCGAATTCCACTTCTCCGTGATTCTGGGTACGGGTTGAGATCCCCATCGAGTTCCACTCTGGTCCACCTAATGGTAGGGGATAACCTGACATTTCGCAGGGCGAACGTTATGGATGATTGTGAAAAATATATTTGAAAACCATTTTTGTAAATGACGATATACATGTTACGAAAATGTTTTCGAGTATTGATGATTACATGACTATCTAGTATGTCCTCATATTTCAAACTGAATATATATTATTTAGTTTCCCACATTGACACCTTGTTAGCATACATCGCACGTAGAGAAGTAGTTAGTGGTTACGTTTTGGGGCTACCCCCGTTTATCTCACTTTTTATAGGTCCTAGGAGCACAATAGACGGGTACTCGGAGAAAGGAGCCCTCATCTTCTCACTGAAACATAGTGAGCTTTTATTTTGGGTTTTATGCGAGAAGTGTTGTATATTGCCATACTTCTTTAGACTTTCATATTTCGCTTCTGCATTCTTACATTTGGATAACTTTATGCATTATTCTTTTGGTAGGGACCGGTCCATTTCCGGCATATAGGCCTGAGACCTGCTGGTATTGCTTATATATCTATGTTTTGGTTATGAACTGTTGGTCGGAAACTTCTTTCTACCTACCATGGTTGTTTGGGATTTTACCGAATATTTTATTATACTTGAACATGGTAGGAATATGTTAAGTAATTGGTCAAAAAGTTTGATGTTTTATTTAATGATGTACTCGGGTGATTAATTATATTTTTAATAAAAATTTACGAAGGTATTTAGATACATGATTCATATATTTTATATCCATGTTAGGTGAATTCTTTCTAACATGGATAAATTGATTTGAAAAGGTGGAATATTCCTTTTCTAACATGGATTTGTATATGGAACGGTTAAATTTTTAAATATCCATGGTAGTTGTGTGGGCAAAAATTGTTTTCTACTCTTGCCCTATTGGATATTTCTTCTTAATTGAATAAGATAAATTATTATCTAACTATGATAGTCCTTTTTGGTATTTTAAGTAATATTCTTTTCTATCATAGTTAGAAATTTAAATTTTATTGGTACCTTGAACTCTTTTCTAACTATATTATTATTTTATTTCGTAAACCCCTTTTTCCTAACATAGTTAGTATTGATTAAATTTTGTATACATTCAGATTTAAGGTTAATAAAATGGTTTTTACAAAATGAATGTTACACCCTCTCTCATCTTGACAATAGTTATGCATATATTGCTGGCTGAAATTTGGGATAAAGGTAGTATTTACCCCGGAAGTTTTAGCTAAGGATCACTGAGTGTTTGGAAGTTTTTTGGGGATCAGTTTTGTCCTGAAAATATACAAAATGTATCAATGTTACCCCACATTCTACATGTCTTGCCATTTTATCATCCATGTCAAGCTTATTATGCTACCCCATCATCTTCTCCCTCCCTCCATTGTTCAATCTTCCTGAACCCACAGCCATGGAATCTAAAACTCACCTCCACTGACTAGCTCAAAATCCCTACCATTCCCCTCTATTCTTCTCAAAATCCCAAATAACCCATCCCTTATTAGCTTCAAATCTATTAACTAATAAGATTCAGATCTCAGCATAATGGTGGATTCAAACTAACAAAGCAATGAACAAATAATGGCTGATTTGCTTACATACAGACCTATATTACCCATTACTGCACAATCTCTCTCTCTTTCTCTGAAAACACCCCACACTGCATTTTCAGAGATTTTAGTGACGTGCCACGTGGGGAAAGCGACAAAGATTTTCATCTTCATCCTCACAGTCCTCGTCGTCCTTAGATTTGGCCTTCTCCGCCTCCTTATTCTAACCCTTATACACCTTCGTCGCTAGTTACGAACCCAAATTCGCCTGTGTCACCGACTCTGATAACAAATCAGAGTCTGCCATCGCCTAATTCTAACCCTAATCCTTCTCTACCGTCTCTGCCGCCACCTTCTTCTCTGAGTGAGGCTGCGACCCCTTTTAGCCCACTTCCATTCAATTAGTAAAAAGCAAAACAAGAAATCACCAATTCCTGAAGAAAATTCTTCAGATTTTCTTCCATCAATGGCAAGAAACACCATCTTCTTCTTTCGTGTTCATCTTGGGAGTCATGAGCAAGAGGAGAACCTGGGCGAGTATTTTCGTGCTAGTGCGCAGAATCCTTCTCGTGTGTTCATGGAATTTCCTAAAATTAATGATTAATTCTTCAGATCTATTGATTCTAATTACGTGAGATTTGATATATTCAAATATGAAACTAATAAGGGATGGGTTGTTTGGGATCTTGAGAAGAATAGAGGGGAATGACAGGGATTTTAAGCAGGTTAGCGGAGGTGAGTTTCATATTCCATAGCTGTGGGTTCCAAGAAGATTGAACAACGAAGGGAGAGAGAAGATGATGCCACCTCATATAATTAGCTTGACATGGATGATGAAGTGGCAAGACATGTAGGATGTGGGGCAACACTGATAAATTTTGTATACTTTCGAGGCAAAATTGATCCAAAAAAACTTTCAGGTACTTAGTGATCCTTAGCTAAAACTTCCGAGGCAAATATGACCCTTATCCCGCTGAAAATTCATCAAAACCAACAGCTCTCCGCAACCAATGCGGAACGACACGTACCAACAACTGTAGTGAGGAAGTATCTAGGAACCATGGTTCAAAAACCCGGACTGACCCGGTCGGTCGGACGGGAAACCCGGGCATGGGAGAGGGTCAATTCCTGTTTCACCTGGGAGAGGAATCAACCTGAGAATATTCTGGGTTGACCCTCAAAACCCAGAATTAGTTAGTCCAGAAGCTTTAGATCCAGATCACACTCATCCACTGTAGTGCCACATCACCTTCTTTTATTGCTTCTTATCTATCAGTTTCAAGTACTTGGGTTACTGAAAGAGTTTCTACTTAGATTTTGAATTATTTTGATAGTATTGATTGAAGGATTGCAAAGAACTAGTGATGGCATTATTAATGTTGATGTATTGTGTTTTTAAAACAGTTAGACTTTTCTGATAAAAAAACAGTTAGACTTTTGTTGGTTTTTCTTATATTTTGACATTAATGTTGGTAAGTTATATTATTAATTATTAAATTATATTTTTTTAATGTGACCGGTTTGACCCCGAGTCGACCCTCGATTGAACCCATGAGCTTTGACCCAGTACATCGACCGAGTCGATCCTCAGTCTGGATTTTTGAACCTTGCTAGGAACAGGACATCTCACAATTGACGATATCCCATTGGCGACATAAATATACAATTAGATTCCACATGATTAATACAAGAGAAGAGGCGTATCTCATCAAATCAGTTGTAGGCTTCCCTTCAGGAAAATAGCGTGAAATGATTATAACTCCTAATTACATTAGTTGATTTTTGGTTTTAAACATATAATTTTTTTTATTTTACTTTTTGTATGTATCATTTTTCTTTGAATTAATTTGTCTAATTTATGAGCTGATTTATAATCTAAATATATGTATAAAATTTCGTAAATATCATATCACACAATACACATGTTACAATTAAATAATTGATTTACCTTGTTTAATTTACTCAAATTAGCATAAGCTAACACTACTTTCTTAGGACACAAGATTGCTTATTTAAATTAAGTTGAGTGCTAGTAGTGTTTAATAATTGGCTCACCTGAAAAATAAATTCCGTTTTATGTAATCTCCTGCATAATCTTCATCAAGAAAAACATAATCACATCTACCTCGCGGCAATTAAGGGTGTGTTTGGATTACCGTTGGAGAAGTAACTTTTTTTAGAATGACTTTTTTTAGAAGTGACTTTTGGATAAAAGTCATTTGTGTGAAGTGATTTATGTTTGGATTTGTGATGATAGAAGTGACTTTTTTTCAATCTGACTTTTAGAAACATGTTTGGATGATTATATTGAAAAGCACGTTTAGATGAAAAATTACTAAAAAGGGCATTATTTTCATTAAATAATACATATATAATATGTATATATTCTTATTAAAGGCTTAGTTTTTCCCTTATTTTCAGGAAAATAATTTTAAAAAATAATATTTTTTTCTCAAAGGAGTAATATTGTGGGAGAAAGTAGTTAGAAATTGTTGTGGTAAATTTTTGGAGATAAAAAGAAAATTTTAGATTAAAAGAAATTATCTTATTTGAGAATTTTAGAGGTCTAACAGTCTAATTTTCCTACTCACTTTATTAAATAATACATAACAAAAGGCGTGGGACCCACCAGAAGTCAGAAGTCAGAAGCCAAAAGTAACTTTTTTTTGCTTCTGACTTTTGCCGTTACAGAAGTCATTTTGAACTAAAAGTCATTTAAAAAATAAGTGCAACCAAACATATTTTTTTTTTCAAAATGACTTTTACCTTTTGGGATGTGCTTCTAGGATCCAAAAGTAGGATCCAAACACACCCTAAAACTTAAAAGGACCTTCCTTCTTTTCCTCGCGGCAAAAATTCTCCAAATGCTCCAATCAGGAAAAAATTAAAAAAAAAACAAAAAAACAAAAAGGCCTCTCAGGCATTTCGCCACCACATGTATGTCCTCTGACCACCTGAAAGCAAATCTCCGTCGTGCTCACCGGAGAAGGATACCGTAACCAACGGATCTCTTCTTCTAATCCAAACCTCAGATCTTTTTCTTCCTTCTTTTCTCAATCATCACTCTCTCTCTTAACTTGCTCATATTGTTCAATCTATTATTTGATTTTTTTTTTATATAGATCCTCGTTACCCTTTCATTTTTCTCCAAGTTATTGCGAATTGCCTCAAACCATGAACGACTTCGATGGTCTCTTAACAAACGATTTCGGGTTCAAACCTCAGGGAAAATCGGCTCCAATGGCTGCTGTTTCCAAGGGATCATCTAATTCAACAATCACTACCTCCCGATCCGCTCATAGCTCTATCAACTTCAATGGGAATTTCAATGATAGCACCGAGTCCGCATTTGGGTTGTCGGGAAATCAGAAAAAGCGAGATACTGTTGCTTTTGATGATCTTTTTGGGCCTTCTACGAGGTTCCCGAGCAAATCGCAAAGTCTTAACGCTGGTTCCTCATTCAATGTTGATTCAGTGTTTCATAATTCCAAGTCTCCGAATTCGCCAGTGTATGACAAACCCGTTTATGATGATGACATTTTCGATGGGGTTCCTGGGTTGAAGAGCTCGTCTAAAGTTAAACATGATGATGACATTTTGGCATCTGTATCGCCGGCTCCCTCTGGTGCATTTGATGACCTACTCGGTGGGTTTGGTAAGGCAGAGCGTGAATCAAAGAGTTCGGATGGGAAGAGAACCGGAAAGAATGGTAGCAGTGTCTCAGACTTTAATGGTGGAAGCGTGAATCATAATGCATTTGACGATCTCCTTGGTGGGTTTGGAGGCAGGAGACCCCCTAGTGACAGGTATGGCAATTGGTATTTTTGTGGACACAGTTCCTTAGTGATTGGGATAAGTAGCTGCCTCTGCATGCAATAGTTCATCAAAACTGATGCATTTTAGGTTATAAAACTTGCCGGTCGTTCGCTATTTAGAGATTCTAGGGCAAAAGAGAGTCTGAAAATTGAGTTTGAATGACGTGGTTGAAGTCAAAGAATTTTCAAGAGTACTCTTGATTCTTGAAGTTTTGGATGGCTATGCATCTTTGAGAAATCACATATTTCATGATGCTTCCCATAAACAGGATTTACTGATAATGAGTCTTCTGAAACAGCCATCTTAGCAATGCGCACTGAAAATGTTTTAAACAAATACTATCTACTAGTCATTACTGCAACTTATTGAACTTAATAAGGGCTTAGGTGCCCTTGGTTTGATTTATTTCAGTCTGCAATGTATGTGTATTTGAATTATTCGAACTTTAATGGAATGTAGGGGAGCAATGTGAGTTATTTGGATCTTGGAAGGAGAACTCTTTTGGAATGAGCCCAATGTACTCTATTATTATTATTATTATTATGTTTTTTTTTTTTTGCGGGGTGTCTTTGATGCTATCTTCTTTAATGTACTCCCTCCATCCCTTTTATCTGTCTTATGAGGTTTTAGCACACAAATTAAGAAATACATTAAATATTTTTAATTTCTTCTAAATTTTCTAGTATGCCCTTAATTTATCCGATATATCCTCTTCATAATTATCTATTTTACTACATAATTTAGGTTAGTGAAGATAATGATATAATTGGGAAAATAGTAATTAATATTGTTCTGGACTTTTGAAATGATAGGTAGAAACGATAGGTATATATGGGAACAATTTTTCCCCCCAAAAGGAACTATTAAAAACAAATGGAGGGATCTGTGAAAATAATTGGCTGTTTGGGTCTTCTGAGTGAAGTATCAAGTTTACTGCTTAAAGAAACTGTTTTAGATCATGCGTAAACTTTTGGTGGATCTTTCAAGCAGATGTAGGATGTTATATCCATTTGTATAGTTATGTTCTGAAGTTTTTGTTTGTATGATATCAATTTCTGCACTCATTCATTCAATTATTATTCAAGTGAACAAAGCAATAACAACATGCTTTATCCCACTTAGTGGGTCAGCTATATGAATTGCGCGGCATTTTTGTACTTTATCAACAACCAAATATTTGGAAAGTAAACATTATATAGTTTGGGAAATCAGGTTTAGCTATTCTTAAACTTGGTGATTATAATTGGCATCCTTGATTTACATGTGGGCTTTGTCATTCAGGAAAAAGTGAGTTTTTGTTACCTATCTTGAGCCAATGTGCCCAAAATAGAAAGGTTACAAATCTTGAACCTGATTTGCTTGGGGATTTTGAGATTATGTTGCACCACTTGAATGTTATTGTTTCTAGCTCAAGGTATATTGCCTTCTTCACAGGCCAGCTCCTGATATTGGTTTGATCTCAGAATCAACTGCCAGGGCATCTAAAACAACCCCTGGTATGGCAGAGGATCCTTTTAAGGTATTTGAATCAGCTCCAGCCCCCCTTGATTCATCTTCGGGTCAATATATAGACCCATTGGAGGAAATTTCTCAAATTAGTAAATTTAGTAGTTCTAGAAGCATGAAAAATGATAGTTCAGCAAATTCTAATGGGAGAGTTTATGATGATATTGATCCCTTTGGGGGGCTTGGAAAATCTGTGCCAGCATTCTCATCAGGGACCAACAATATGAAGGGTGGCAGTCCTTCACATGCAGATACAAGCTCAAGTTGGGTTAGAGACAAAGAAACAATGGAGAGATCTTCTGTGAGGATTCCCGAGAGACAATCACAAAGCAGGACACCAGTTGAATATAATCAGGAATTTCATGAGATGCCTTTTGACATACCTTCATATTCATTTGATTATGATAAGCCAGTTAACCTAAGGGATTCTTCCCAATCAAACAATAATGCTGGTTTTAGAGAGGCTAATGTTCAAGCGAATATGTCTCCTAAGTATGAAGATAATTCAGAATTAAATGATATATGGTTAACGGTATCAGAGATTCCTCTTTTCACACAACCTACTACTGCTCCACCACCTTCAAGACCCCCTCCTCCACGACCTGCTTCTGCCAATGCTAAAAAGAAGGCTAAAGAGACTTATTTTCAAAGTTCAACTTTGTTCTCCCAAGGCCCTAAGTTTGCTTCTGCTGCAGCAACAGCGTCATCACAGTTTGATGAAGTTGATGATTTTTCCATGGACAGGAATCGTAGTAATGATGTTGGGCATGTAAATGATCTTGTTAATGAAGAATTGGAAATGAACTATGCAGCTGCAGCTATGAAGGAGGCTATGGATAGAGCTGAAGCTAAATTCAAGCATGCAAAGGAAGTTAGAGAGAGAGAGAACATAAAGGCTTCAAGAAGCAACTTCGAAAAAGATGAGAGAGCCATGCAGGAGGATAGCGAGAAGCATGAAAGGTTAGACCATGAAAGGAAACGACGGGAGAGAGAAGAAAGTCAGCGAAGGAGACTAATTGAAGAAAAGGTGAGGGAGCAGAAAGAAAGAGAGCAGCAACTTGAGAGGGAAAGGGAGAAAGCAATGGAGATTGAAAGGGAAAGAGAAAAGGCAAGGCAGGCTGTAGAAAGAGCCACTAGAGAAGCACGTGAAAGAGCTGCTGCCGAAGCTTGGATGAGAGCTGAGAGGGCTGCTGCTGGGAAAGCCAGTGCTGAAGCTCGAGAACGAGCTGAAAGAGCTGCAGTACAAAGGGTGCAGGCTGAAGCCCGTGAAAGGGCTGCTGCTGAGGCAAAGGAAAGGGCTGCTGCGGATGCAAGGGAAAGGGCAAATTCAGAGTCAAAGGAGAGGGAAGTGCGGGAGAGAACTGCAGCTGCAAGAGCTGAAGCTGAAGCACGACTTAGAGCAGAGCGTGCTGCTGTGGAAAGGGCTGCTGCAGAGGCAAGAGAAAGAGCTGCTGCACAGGCACGAGAAAGAGCTGCAGCTGCTGCAAGGATGAATCAACAAAAGAATGAAAATGATCTTGAATCTTTTTTTAGCACGGGTGCTCGTGCCAGCAGTGCTCCAAGGCCTCCCAGGGCAAACTCTTCTGTGAGGACCTAATGCCTATGTTTGTTAATCTCTATCCGACTTTATGGAAGGTTTGCATATTAATTTCGTGAATCTGTATGCTTTCAGGACTCTGTGTTTGATAACCAGTCTCAACCAGACATAACAAGGAAATCTACAGGGTTATCTTCAAGCATGAAAAAAGCGTCATCGTCAACTAATATTGTTGATGATCTTTCCTCAATTTTTGGATGTAGGTTTTCATATTTTATATGGTGCTTATTGTTATGAAACTGGTTTGTATTCTTTGTCACATATTTGCTTACCTGACTATTCTTATCCCTTATTTTTCATGGTTTAAAGCTGCCCCATCATCATTTGGGGAATTTCAAGATGTTGCAGGAGAAAGTGAAGAAAGACGAAGGGCTAGGTTGGAACGCCACCAGAGGACCCAGGAGCGTGCGGTATGTGTTAATGTATTTTGGTTTCTAATTTGATTTCTTCATCAGTGTCAAAATGAACTGCCAAAGCCAATGCCCTTTCTGAACTAACTTTTTCTATATTCATATTCAGTTTTAATATGAGTACCATTGAGTTTTGTTGAAATTATATGTTTCCTTTACTACAAAAATATACACTTAAATTTCATTTTAATTTTTGTTAAAATACCCTCCATTAACTAATATATATTAATTACCCACATATGTAATAATAAAAATAAAGAATAGTTTCATATCCAATAGAATTTAACCCAAAAAATTTGCAGCTGGGCTAATGGAGGGGATTTTGGTAGCATAAGTTTTCATTTCATGAAAGGTGTGTGTATATTTGAAAATAGAATATAAGTCCTTGTTTTTAACAAAACTTAGGAAAAGTTGGTTTAATTTGCTTTTTTCCCCTTTAGAATCGTTTTGTTTATGTGACCTTTGATGTTTTGTAATTTATTCTAGGCGAAGGCATTGGCTGAGAAGAATCAGCGGGACCTACAAACACAAAGAGAGCAAGCCGAAAGACATGCAAGTTTTTTGTCCATTGTTTCTAATAAATGTTTTGTGCTGAAAGGGCACATTCTTTTTTAATACTTGTCAATGTGCAAACTTTTCCTTGTGATATGTTTTTATTTTATTCTCTAATTTCAAAATTTTCATGAATTTCAGAGGATAGCTGAAACATTGGATGCAGAAATTAAGCGTTGGGCTGCAGGAAAAGAGGGGAACTTACGTGCTTTACTCTCAACATTACAATATGTATGTACTCGTATAAACCTTTGCACAGTGGATAATCTCTAAAACTTCTCTTCCCCAGATTCATGTAATGCCCATATGTTTGCGGGCTTACAATCTTGTGCTATTAAATGTTGAATGCGTCCTTAATAGTTTTACTCCCTCTGGTCCTAATTATAACAGTCAGTTGACTTTTTTAGAAAAATTAAGGATGCAAAATACATCACTATGAATTGTTTATATTTGTCTTTTTTCCTCAAAACTAAGTTATTTTACTTATAAACTATCATATAATCTAATTACATTTTGCATATATTAAGATTTAATGGTCTAATTTGCTTTCTTAATCTCCCCAAAAAAGGTCAACTGTCTCTTATAATTAGGACCGTATGTAGTATTATTTATAGATTTTTTTTAGCGGTATTGTATTTTTCCATTTGGTCTTTGCTTTTACAACTTGGATATCTGATACTAGTTTGTTTATTTCATGAACGATGATCAGGTGCTGTGGCCTGATTGTGGTTGGCAGCCAGTCTCTTTGACTGATTTAATTACGGCTGCATCTGTTAGAAAAATCTACAGGAAAGCTACTCTGTGCGTCCATCCTGATAAGGTGCAGCAGAAAGGTGCAACACTTCAACAGAAATATATTGCAGAGAAAGTATTTGATTTACTCAAGGTATTGCAGACCATTGATTTTAGGGTTGAGGTGCAAATATTCCTTGGAAGTTTTCGCTTAAAAACAATGTTGTCCCGGAAGTTTTGTTCGGAGCAATGTTGCCCTGGAAGTATGAAATTGGAGCAATTATGTCCATTACTCTTAAAATATTAATGGTCAACGTTAACTTTTATTGGTATAAGCCAATGTTGCTACTTCTTGAAACTTCCGGGGCAATTTCGAACCCAAAAAAATTTCTGGGGTCAAATAGCTCTTGAGCGAAAACTTTTGGGGCAAATTTGCACTTTATCCAGAAATGTTTATCATTGCTTTGTAAACTGCACTCTTTATCTGACATGAGTTTTTACATAGCATTTCTTGGACCTTGGTCCACATTAAGAAATTGCAATGTCTGTTGTTTCTTACACATTTGTATGGCTGTATGCGTATGAGGCCTTCCATGATGTGTTGCCTTTGCAGCACACCGTATTTTAGTAATTGAACTGTTAATAATTGACTTAGTGACTGAGCTTTGGCTTTTGAACAAATATCGCCTGTTCCTTTCAATTTTGATGAACTTCAGCTAGCTCACTCAGTTTTAAGCTTAAATATAGCTGCCATATGGTAGTTACATACCAGGCCCTGTATAAACAGCTCAACAATTGACTGACAAGGGTTTCTTCTACTTCGACGCCTTAATTTATAGTAAGAAACAGTTTTATTTTTATTGCTTAGTCTGGAATAGTTAAATTATTTGTAAGTTTGGTCGTCAATTACAGGAATCATGGAATAAGTTCAATTCTGAGGAGCTTTTCTAATCATTCTGAGGTGGTTTGTTCGTCTACTGGGGGCCACAACCTTGTATTGGCTGCGCCCCCCCCCCCCCCAACCGAAGGGGGCCACCCGCGCTTTTTTCCATACATTACTCCGATTGAAAAGTGAAATGCATGGGTGGTGAAATATAGCTTCTTTGTAGCTTTGAGGTTGCCCAAGTCTACACCATGAAGTAATCTGTGGCGTAATTAATGTTCTTCCAGGGGGCTACGAGGTTTTCACAGGCTATTATGAGTGTAGCATGATTTCTTTTGGGTGTAAAAATATCAATTTATGGGATACTTTCTGTATTCTTTGAGAGAGGGCTGTTGAGAGGTTTTTTTTGTTGTTGATCCAATTGATTACTTGTGATATAGAACGATCTATTGAATATAAATACCAATCATCGTGGAAGTGTGGATTCGCATCAAAATCTGGGAAACCCTTCACTGTGGGATTGAGCCAAGAATCAACCATGAGTCTTTCGTGTAAGCGCATTCAATTTATGAGATTAAAGTTGCTTTTTGTTTGTGGTGTTCTATCAAGAATATTTCCACTAATCATAGGTGGTTGGGATAAATTCTCAGGCACCATCGATTATTAATGGAAAAATTTTGTATGCTTTTCATTTGCTCCGATTCTGGTGTGTTATATGTGTAAGTGTGTATTTTACCGAATCATATCTGCCTTTTTGGAATTATTTATGCGTTCCAGTTGAAGGGCACGACCCCCATTTAAATAGGCCGTACAGTTAATGGTTTTCTTAATTGATCCATCAGATATCGGATATCAGAATGAATCAGTTCTGTTCACTTAAGGAAAATATCAATCAAATGGTATAATCCATAATGAGAGAATTTGATTCAAATCTTGAATTCTGTACTCTATATCTCTCATCCGCGGGCCACTTCATGCACGCATGATTGATTTTTCGGGTTGTTTTATTTTATTCCCCATGTAATGAAGCTCTCGTATGATTGACATGATTATTCATCACAACAAGCATAATGGGCCATTTTCCCCCATGAAACTTTCGCACGAAGGAGCTGTAGTTATTTAAAAGTTCTTTTTTTTTTTTTTTTTTGTACTTAATGTCAACCAATCAGTTTAAAAATAAGCAATGTCATCATATTCCAACAACGTCTGAATTGATATAAGAGCTTATACTTGTGTATATCTTAGGTGAATAAAACCATGTTTTTTTCTGAAATAATATATTACCAAAAAGTTTTCGTAAAAAAGCAAGGTCGCCTCAAAAGTATTGAAAAGAGCAATCTAGCTCACATTTATTAGAGATGGAATGAAGTACTGTTTGAAAAAATGACCCTTGACCCAAGCCTACCCTCATGAGTTCATCTGCTATGGAACTACTGATGTCGCTTCATTGAAGGATAGAATCGAATTACCTTTAACGTAGTGGCGTTTGATACTTGAAATAAAGCCTTTGATATACTTGAAAGTGTCGGAACCATTAATTAGTTCCCGCGTGAATGAAATTGATATTAATTTTGGAAATAATTATATGTGGCCACAAAACAGACAGTACAGTGCTGACTTGTCAGATAGAGTTCCATTATTGTGCTATGCTGAAGGTTGAGGAAAGTTTAATTGGATGGCAACAACATTTAAAGACTGAGAATAATGTGCGGGGGGCAGAATTTGGCTTTCCAGTTGGAGTCTGGACCTATTTCATTTCTGAATCATGTCAAGTCTCGTTCATATATGTCCACCTTTAGTTCATTCATCTTTTAATTTTTCTGCTAGTGAACCACTCATTCACTTCGATCATGTTGTTCACATTGTTACTTACATATCTGTTTCCATCGTTTCTTTTTATTTTTATCACCTTATCACCCTTAATTAGTGGCAGTCTCATTCTCAGCCCCCTTGTTTGTCGTCATTTTCTCTTTATTGACTCCTTGTCGCATTCAAAAAGCATCAATGTTTTGAGACCTATTATTATCTTCAAAATAATTCCTAACTGCTAAATGCAGCAAAGATTATCAGAGGAAGAAGGCTGCTGGAGACTTCAATCAGTTATTTTGCTCATTCATTAGAGGCCTATTCTGGCAAGAAAATATTATGTGCATTAACTCTTAGGTGATGACAAGTTGATAACTTGTGGGGCAGGTTTCATTTTCCAAATCTAGCTAGATTCAGTATCCCTGTCGACATCAGATTTATTACATCATCCAGATTCAAATCAATCAAATCTTACAATTTCAAATGATTTTTTTTATTTTTTTAATTAAAATACTACAATAAGATATAGAATAATATTAAAGTCGTGATTACCAACTTAAAAAAATAGAAAATAAATCTAAACAATCTAAATGAAACGCTGACAGAGGAACGGGACAAAATAGGTAAAATAGGTTGCCTTTATTGTTGAAGCAAAAAAAAAAAAAAGTTGCATTCATTGAACAAACTACAAGCCAACGAGATTTTGCATGCATGGAGCATACTCATATGGTCCTATTTCACCTCATTAAATATTTAGAGTGCATGTATAAGTTTACCCTTCATTTATTATGTATTGACTTTATTTTAATGTGGTATAGTGGATATTAAATATGGGTAAAGTTGTAAATTTGTTAGATTTTAGTGGAAAGTTAATGAGTTTAAAGGCTTTCTTTGGTCTGTATAAAATATGCTGGAAGTGCCTTATAAATAGGAACAGAGGAGTAAGTTGGAAAGTTCTGTCTAAACCCTGAAGATGTTGAAGTAGCAGAACAGAACGACACATGGAATCGCATAACTTATTGAACATTTGTCATGTGGCAGATATTAATAATTGATGATGATACATTTCCCAACACACAACTGTACATACTGCTTCAGAGCTGCTTCAAAGAAAATTGAACGACCAACTATATCTTAAGGATTGGTGAGACCAAACCAAATATGAATCCTTCCTAATAATCAGAATTAAAGGGTTTGTATTTTTTAAGATCAAGCAAGACACCAGCCAGAGAGCCTGTAACAGCCACAATCGACACTAAAAGGCATGCCGAGCTAAGCATCTGAAGGCAAATCCACTTGCCACTCCATTTTGCGATTTTCTTCTGTGAAATATACATCCTCACTGGAAAATAAACGTTCATTGGCCAAAACCCAAAAGACCCAATAACCCCCACAATGTCATTGAAGAATGGTAGCAACATAGATATAACAGTGGTAGTCATCACAAACACAATTCTCCACACTAGCTTGAACAGGTTGAGATTGTAAGGTGAGAAGCCAGGGATTCGAATTTGGAACTCTTTCTTTGTTATGGACCATTTTTGAGATGCTCTCTTCTCAACGAAAGCAAAGATAGGTTGACAATACACTTGGTATGCTCCTACCAGGTGAATTACTACAGCAGCATGAGCTATGTCTATAACCCAATATGTGTTGTCGAAACCAAAACCAGTTAGCACATTCCCAGGTGCTGAGTCTCCAAAAGCTGCATAACCCATTAATCCACAAAGCATGTAGAATGTTGTGGTTACTATAGTACTCAACAGTGATGCTTTCTTCATTGTCTTTGCTTCTGATGGTGGAGATTTTAAGGTATCCTGTTTCAACTTTACTTATTAGCCAAAAGTAGCCTAAAAATGTTTTAATCCGTAATTGCTCAACCAAATATATATATATATATATATATTTAAAAAAAAAAAAAACACAAGCTTGTAATGATTAATAATAATTGGGTTTGCTCATAAGAATAAGTTCCAAAGTTGGTTACCTGAATTTCAATGAGGACAACAGCGAATGCATAGGCAAAGGCTATGTCACCAAGGGCTTGGCAGGTCCTCCATATTTTCTCGGTTTGAGTTACAGCTCCGACTGTTATTCCAGTTAGGCTTCCCTTGAATACACCCGTTTCTGCCACCACAAATCTCAGCCGAATTAACTAATATACTGTAATACACATCAAATCTTTTAATATAAATATAATATATAAAATAGCATGCTTATACCTGCAACTTTAAAGATCCCAAGAGCAAGACCAATCAAAGAATAAGTGCCTGACATGATTGCAGCAACTGAGGAAAGCCACCATATCTGATCAAAGTCTGGAATCTGAGAAAGGAAACACTCAGCTACCCCATATATGATTATATAAGGGGTAGTTGACATGTGACATGGGTTTTTCCCTCTTGAAGAATGGAAACATTTAGACTTTCTTATTGACCTGTAAAACAAAAAATCACAGATTAGCACAGTCAATGATCATCAATGGTTCATGAATAGGATATTGTACCAACAGCACTCACATCATGCTTATGGAAGCTGCTATAGTGTAACCTATAGCAATCCCAAAAAGATTCAAGTACTGGATTATTCCAACCAGCTTCGCATTAAATCCTCCTGCAAATTCAGTCATTCAGACTTAATTAAACCACTTGAACACTGCATGTGTAATATAACAAGATTTTGTCTCAGTGTCTCAGTTTTTGAAAGCAAAAGATTACCTAGAATGGATCGAACTGCGTCTGAATAACAATAGTTTCTTTTTCCAGTTTCAGGATCCCCTACACGGTAACAATCTGCTAGCAATGTTGAAGTGCAGTAAGTGATGGCAGAGAAAATAAGCATGACTGAAGGACCAGCAATCCAACCCAACTGAGCAACAGCCCATGCTAAGGACAAAACTCCTGATCCTATCACTGCCGTTATAATATGCGAACTTGCAGTCCAAACGGTTCCTGTTTCATTTCATACACAACTATATTTGTTAAATGAAAGTTAGATGAATGATCAAGTGTTCATTTGGGAACTAGATGGTGCAGGGATGGTTGGAGCAAGGGACTGAAGTTATGTTAATGGTATGTACCAGTTCGTTTAAGACGGCCGTCATCATCATAACATTTGTTTGGAGATTGTGAGTTCACATCATTTCTAGAATCTTCAACGTCAAAGGCTTGAAGTTGGCTGAGGTTGGTGGCGGCAGAGTTTTGAACCATCTTAGACGGAAAAGACATGGTTCAAACTTGGAAGCAGAGAAAATATTTATTCAATATCTCTAAGAAAGAGGGAGGAAGGGAGGGAGAAGGATGACTTAATTATATGGGGTAGGGAAGTCTAAGAATTATTGATATTGAATGGCTAGGCAGAGAGATGGAGGGGCATTTATAGAAGGGAAACTGAACTAATTGGTCCAGTTTGGTAAGGGGTTGGCTCAAAACCATAAGTTGTGGGTTTGAATTCTACCACTGTGAGAAACTTATTGGTGGGTAACTTGTAAGTAACCCTGTAAGAACTCTTTGAGTCTGGAGGCTTGCCCTGACTCTGGTGAACCCTGAAGACCCAATTCACTTAAACTTTTTTAAATAAAAAAAAAGAAGGGAAACTAAACTTAACTAATATTTGAAAGGGTGTGTCCATTTGGAAAATGCCAAAAGTCAAGAAATTTGTTGAATTGGGGGATCCACCCATCAAAGTGGTGGCTTCTTGCTTTGGAGAACCACATGAAGCACATGAAATTGAAATAACCTGTTAGAGACAGTCACATTCTTTTTCTTCAATCGCTTGTAAACCATATAACTCATTCAAAAACGTTACATAAGGAGACTAGTATCTAATATAAATTTCTTAATAAGATGAAAGAGTAGGACGCCACACATAATCATTCCGAATTATAAGAGTTCTTTCTGAAATTTAATTAGATTTAGATTATTAGTTAAGTTAATTAATATGACACACTTTTTCATATACACCCGGACTATCTTTCTCAATTTTCACCATTTTCCATGTTTCATGTTGAAATAGTATCAATGGGAGTAATTTGAGAAAATATTAACTGATGACTCCCAATATTTAGGAGATTTTTAGATATGTTTTATTATATTTGTGAGTCATCAATTAAAAATTTAAGAGATTGGTGTTGAGATTTGAGAAGAGACCACTTTGATATATTATTTGTGGATTTCTTTTCAAATATTTAATTAAAATAGGAAAGTAAAAAGATAAAGGAAAAATGATTTTAGATGAAAGGATTGTAGTCTAATTATTTAGTTGCATCATTATCCTTGTTTTCCTTTGTGATTTTGTGTTGCAGATTTGGATTTAAAGAGAAAGAAAAAATAGAAAATAAAGCAAGGGATCAAAGCTGTGCGTTTAAGGCAGGAGCAATTGGATGACCTAAAGGGAACTAATAACTAATTGGATTGAGGCACACCGAGCTGCACGATAGGGCACATCGGTGCACACCACTATTGATTATCATCTTCACTCACTATTCACGATTATCAACAACACTGGCTCGGAAATCACACACGAATAGAAAAGAAAGAGAAGAAGCGGCGCTGTGTGGATCTTGGGCATCTGGGTGGAATCAGATTTGGGAAGGAAGCAAGCAGTCTTGTTCAAAAGCATGTATGTGTGGCTAATTTTTTTTTTTTACAACCTAATAGCACTATGAATTTGTTTGTAATCTAAAGGTTTTTGTTACTTATTAGTTATGTATAATGTTTTAATTCAGTTTATCCTATCTTGTTTTTATTGATCATTTTGTAGTGATTGGTCGTCATTGGAGATGTTTTAGAAATTTAGAATTAAATTCGACTGAAAGAATTTTAAATAGATTATGAGATTAAATAATGTAAAATTAGATTTTAATTTATTTTACTTATAGGATAAGATAGACATAATAAAAGTTAAAAATATGTATTATATTTATAACAAACATGACTCTTCAAATAGGTTTTAAGTTTTTTTTTTTTTGGGGGGGGGGGGGGGTTTAAATACATAGGCCAATTTGTTTTCTCAAAACTTGCCTTTTTTTTTTATTATGTTTTCTCTTTATGAAAGTGGTCCTTTTCTTTTCTGTTGCCACCTTTTCAGCCGATGTTATAGCACAGGAGCACTTGATGTTTGGTAGCTTAATAAAGTTGGATAAAATTACAATATTTTCCCAAGCTCGCGCTAGCAACCATGTTTGTCATTTCTGTTTATATGAGAGATATGATTAATCTTTAAAGTTATATTCCTTTTACCACCAAACTTTTTTATCAATTGTCTGTAGTTGTTCTATTTTTATCTGTAGTCTCATGTTCAAATACTGTTCATGCAGCCACCCTAATTACTTTGACATACATTCTTACTGGATTAGTCAGGTACCAATTACATTGGTTAACAGTGTATCAATCCAAAAAGGTTATACTCCCAGTTACTAAATATAAATATAAGACCTATCTGAGGAGGGAAACTTGTTTCTAAATATAATACCTCAATCTATTTTTTCTCTATGTTTCCCTATATTATCCCTATTGATAGGCAAAAAAATGGTGAGAATAAAGATAGGTGGTGAGGAAGTTTTGGTAAAATCATGTAATTATAACCAACTTACCTAATATCATTAATATAATTAAATTAAGTAAATAGACTTTATATTTAAAAATGAGTATTATTTTTGACCATAAAAAAAAGAAAAGAAAAGATGTAGAACTAGAACCATTGTTTTAAATTTTAATATAGCACAACTAAAGTCATTGTCCGCGTCTGTACGATTATCTTGAAAATCTACGGGTAAGCGGTGGTAATTTTCTTCCTTTTTTAGCCCTACATTGTCCTTCCTCTTATTTTTATTTTTAGTTATTGAAGTGAACTAAACCTGTATTGAGCACTAGAGCAGAATTCAGGTGGTTCAAATTAAACAGAAGATGAAAAGAAGAGCTCCATCAATTAAAAGGACGGAATATATCCGCATATTATTTGAACAATTGTTTAATTTTTATGGGATAAGATTTGGAAAGCACCAAATTGATATTACATGTTGCCCTTAATATAATATTCACTTTAATTAAGAAATTTAACTATGAAATAAATCTTATATTCCCTCCGGTTCTTAATATGGAACTTTTCGTGTGTGTTGGTCTTAGTCTTGAATATATGACATGTCTTTAATTTTTATCAAATTTTCCTAAACATATATGTAATGATGCTCCCTCAACAATCATCAAATAAGAGGAGAGAAATGAAATCAAGGAAAATGATTAGGATGTTGTAATACAAGCATCACATATTAACATCTTTGCTAACATATTTAATCTTATCAAATTAAGTAAATAAACTATATATTTGGGGTTGGGGTTGGGGGGGGGGGGGAGTATTAATAGGAGGGAATACACTACAAAAAGCATAGAATTATAGGCAACACTTTTTCTGTGGCTAATTACCGACGGAAATTTCGTCGGTAATTAGCCACAGAAAAATTTCAGCCAGTAATTAAAAACAAATTAGTGACAAAAATTTTGTTGGTAAATTTTATTGATGAAATTTCCGACGCTAATTTATTAATTATTTTATAAGTAGAATATTATTTTAATTTATATTAAAAATATTTTATAAATAAATAAATTAATAAATAATATGATATAAATATTTATAAAAATTAATATATAGATATAAATTTATTATAAATTTAATTTTAATTTTTTTATTAAATAATATGTTATTTATTAATAAATATTACAAAAAAATGAAAAAAATTATAATTTAATGATATACATAATAAAGTAATATTTATTATAAATATAAAATGGAAATACTAAATATAATATTATCAAGTAAAAAAAATACAAAATATAATGTAATGTATATGAATATAAAATAATATAATCATTAATATGTAAATTATATATTAATAATTAACAAATATTTCATAATATATTAATTTAAATATAATGTAAAGTATATATAAGATCAAATATAATTATAATAGAGGGAGTTTAAATATTATAAATATTATAGTTTGCAAATAATATTACAAGTTCTTCATAGCACATTTGGTTAAAGCATCAACACACGCTTAGAAGTTTGAGGGTCCGTGTTTCCACTCTGCCATAATTTCAGACAACTTGTGGAGGCGACACGTAACGGCGTATGAGAGGCGACACGTGGCAGTCACAATGCAGGACAATGGCATATAATTTAAAAAAAATGTCAAATTAATTAGCAAAATTAGCAACGGAATTATTTCCGTTTGAAAATTCGTTTCCGTCACTAATCCATCGAAAATCTGTCGAAAAATGGAATTTACTGACAAATTCCATTAGTAATTGTAGTTTTATCCCAAACCACTGGTTATTATTTGTTGCGGAAGAAAGAATTATATTGTTAGTTTAATCAACTTAAAAAAGCGATTTTCAACATAAAAATGATTAAACATGTTTAGGCCATTGGGTATAGTCAAATGCACGGTATGACCATTATTAGCTAAGCATCTATTCGTTTAAATGGTGATAAGAATCTAAGAAAGTGGAGGAATATATATGCACCCCCGGAACCACTTTCGGTGTTGGTCGGAAAGAGAGGTAGGAAGCGTTCATCTATTTTGGATCGTCCAGATTTGAATCTCAACGGTCCAGATTTAATAATTTTAAATTTGTGATTTTTAAATGAATAATATATTTTTTGACAAAATGATAGTTAAGAGATTATCTTCATTTTAGATTTTGTAACTATAAAAATAATTGTTTTATTAAAATCACAAACTTAAAAAAATTAAATCTGAACCGTTTATATTAGATCTAGAAGGTCCGTATTGGAGGAGCGACATCTACCTATCTTTCTGACGAGCACCGAAACTGATTCCATGCACCCCGGGGGGGATTTTCTTATCGTTTCTTTCACATATATACACAACTTAATATTATTCCGCCTAGTTCTCTTTCGCTCTTGCACACATAACAACCAAATAGAAGTAAAATTTTCCTGTATTTCTTTTTTGGCCACAAAATTTTCCTGTTTATCCGGGGGGGGGGGGGGATTCGAAGAAATAATGAAATATAGAATAAGGTGGGTAGTTTAATTTACGTTGAGTGTGATGGTACTGTGAAACTAGAAAACCAAAGATGTACCGTTAATGGTGGGTTTCAGAGAGGTTTTGACTTTTGACAGCCAAAATGGGTGGAGGGCCATGCGACGTAATTGGGTAGGGCTGAAAATGGAATGAGCAGATGATTAACTTGGATGGGGAATGGAACATGTGAATGATTGTGAAAGCCTAGTGGGAATGACTTGATCATTCTGGACCATATACAAATTCAACAAAGTAAAAGAGTTTTCTAGATACACTTCTATTATTGTTGCTCTTCACAAGGTTTTTACAAAGGTCTTGAACAAAACCTGAGATTGATGCCACTTGTTAAGGAATATAATAAGGAGCAACTACACAAAAATGAGGGAAGAGAAGTGTGGAAAACACTATGAATTCTTTCACTTCATATTATAAATAAATACACACATATATATATTCCGCATCAAACTCAAGTTCATTCACACTTAGCTTGAACATTTAATGTGGGTTCCCTTAAATCAAAGAGATGATAATAAAAATAAGATATATATATATATATATATATATATATATAGACTGTGCAAGATTTAGTGGTTCGAAAGTGCTTTCAAGTTTTAAATGTGCCGAGCCATACCTACAAGGAATTTTGCAAGTATAGCATTGATTTCTTCTCATATACATGGCCCCTTTTCTTTTTTAATCTGTATACTTCCTTTTTGTTTCCTTTAACGAGAGGGGGGGGGGGGGAGATGTTGGAATCTTGTACTTGATGCTCTACGTATATTTTTCATCCAATTAATCAGGAATGTTATTATCATAAGTTGAAGCACAGTCTAAAAATGAAATGGATATTTTAGTTTATAGTATTGATTTCTGGGATAACTTCACTTTCTTATAATTAATCCAAACAACATACTCTATTAGCCAAGATGTTCAAAGAAAGTACAATTAATTGGAGGAGTGATTCAAGTGATTCTCATAGACATAAGAATGACATCGCATCCAATTCAAAGTAGGTCGTGCATATAATATGTGCTTAAGTAATTAACTATAAGAGAAACATATAATTATGCTTCCAAATTAAAGCTACTATGGTTGGGGTGAGGATCGGATACCAAAAGGATGACACCTGTTATTGCATATATGTATGGGGTTTTGTTCTGTGTGTGTGATGTATAGAAGCTAGAGGGATTCTACAATCCACATATAAAAGTATTATTCTTTTTGTTATGATTATAATTGGAAGCTTCCATTCATGGCCTCCCATCTTAAGTAATGCCATGTTTTTCAAAGTTTCAACGAAGCTGAAGAATGAAGCCAAGCAAAGTGATAATGATATATATGTTTTTTCTTTGGACTGAGATAATGATATATGTTATGTTCATGCTTTAATTAGAGTTCTCAACCAGGCACCCCAATAAAATAAATAGTCGCAAAAACTCTTCGTCCGTCAGTGTCACGACCATTACGTTACGTACGACAATTTGTATTGTCATTGCATTGGCTTATTCTATAGATTTAATATAGGGAAAATTTCAAATAAATACCCCTCGAATATCTAAAGGATAAAAAGGTATTTTCAATATACAAAAGGACATAAAAGGGATCGTTTCTAATTTGGAATAAACAATTTTAAGGTAAAAAGACCAAAATGCTCCTGTCCCCATTAACCACTCAGGTATGACCATTAACCACCTTCGTATAGCGATTAACCACTCTAGTATAGCCATTAACCACTTCGATGATTCATTAGTTAGGCTTGCTTTTTGGGAAAGTTGTTAACTACTCTAGTATAGCAATTAACCACTTCAATATAGTGATTAACCACTCCAATATAGCCATTAACTACTTCACTGATTCATTAGTTAGGCTCAAATACTCTTATACTTGTGAAAGTCGTTAACCACTCTAGTATAACAATTAACCACTTTAGTACAGTTAACCACTCTAGTATAGTCATTAACCACTTCACTTTGAAAGTGAATGGAGACAAGGGCATTTTGGTCTTTATGCCTTAAAATTGTTTATTCCAAATTGTGAACGATCCCTTTTATGTCCTTTTGTATATTGGAGATATCTTTTTGTCATTTTGATATTTGAGGGGTATTTATTTGGAATTTTCCCTTTGATATATAATTGCAAATTAAAAATCTGTGCTTCAATTTAATTTTTGTCGCTAGATGAAAATTTTAGGTATTGTGTTATTATTAATTGGGAAAATTCCAAAAACAGACTCTCCAAATACATAAAGGACATTTTGCTATAATGAATTTCATAAAGGATAATTCAGTACAATGTCTGTATTGTCCAACAAATTTAAAGGAAAAGTCTAAATTGCCCATGGTTTAATTATTATTTTTTTACATAATGGCCCACCACCAGCCACCACAGGCCGGTAGGGCCGTTACAGCGACAGGCGTAACTCTGGTAGGTGGGCCCCACCGCCACGTGGCAAGGGGGAGGGCTTTGCTAAAATATTTTGGCAAAGTGGAGGGGTGGGAATTGAACCCATCAAGCCACCAAGTCTCATAATCAAATATATTACAAAAGTAATATATACTATATTTCATTCTTTTTTTAATATTTTTTCAGAATCTTGCAAGGGAATTCCCACCTTCCCTAAGGCGATTCTCAACTTCCTTAAAGGCACTACCAACATCAGTTGTAGAATCAATTCCCAACTTCATAATTACATTACCATATCTTTCATACCGTTCCCATAATCTTGCAAGCGGATTCCCAACTTTCGTAAGGGCATTACCAACATCAGCTGTAGAATCAATTCACCTTACCCTTAGGAGAATAATCACATTACAATTATTTTCCATATTCTTAAATATATGATCTAGTTGATTTTTTTTAGAAAATCCTAAAAATACTAAATAAGTTGCTTAAAAACTGATTTGACTGATCTTTTTCTATAAACTAGTTTATTTGACTTATAAATTAATTTATAATTTAATACTCTCTCCGGTCCTAATTATAAGACTACTTTGACTTTTTTGAAGAAATTAATGATGCTAAATTAATCACTTTAAATTGTCTATAATTATCTTTTTTCCTCAAAACTAATTTATTCTACTTATAAATTAATCTATAATCTAATTACATGACATATGTTACAATTTAGTGGTTTAATTTGCTTTCTTAACTTCCACAAAAAAAGTCAAAGTGATCTTATATTTAGGATCGGAGGGAGTAATAAACAAAAGATATTATGATTAAGTGGCTCAATTCATTTCCTTAATCTCTGCAAAAAAAAAAAAAAGTCAATTGGGTCTTATATCTAAGAACTAAAGAAGTATTGAATAGATTTTTTAAAAAGACAAAAGCAGGCTTTCTGCACATTTGATAAGGAGGAGATTGATGATGATAACTTTCTTCTTCTTCTTCTTGTTGCATATAGTTTTCCTTCTCATTGAATAGATGATACGTTTTTAACTTTAATTTGTTTTATAGGCACATATATCGCTTTATTATTAGAAGCAATATTGTTTGGAATACTATCCGGCACCATATGTGGATATAAGTAATTAAGGTTCCAATTTTTTCCAAGTTGCGAGGGGGACTGAGTGACTGACCTTTGTTCAACCCCCTTAGTTATGCTTTTATCTTGGAAAAATTTCATTAAACCCCCCATAAAAAGAATTTATTTAAGTCAACCTCCTCCAAAAGAATTTGAAAACTCACTACACTCTTTAACGTTAACGGCCAAAGTGATATTAAATATTTTAACTAAAAGACCAAAAGTCTTTATTGAAAAAAACACATACGTAGTGGAAATTCCCAATGTGTCTTGAAAATTTAGTTTTGAAATTTTAGAAAATTTAGTGTTAGAGTCTATGATTTTTTAAACTTAAAAATATTCACATTGATATTGGAAATAAGCACAAACGTTTTTTTTTTAAATTTCCATATATGTCTTGAAAATTCAGTTATGAAATTTTGGATGCTTTAATGTTTTGGAATCTAAAATTTTTAAGACTTGAATATACTCACATTGATGTTGGAAATAAGAATAAATATCTTGAAAAATTCTCTATATATGTCTTGAAAATCCATTTGTGAAATGTTGGATGCTTTAGTGTTGGATTTCATGATTTTTGAGACCTGAAAATACTCACATTGATATTAAAATACACAAACGTATTATAAATTCTCCACACGTGTGGTTACAAAATTCAACAAGGACATTTTGATCTTTAACTGAAACATTTAATATCACTTTGCCCCCTTGAGGTGCAGTGAGTTTATTGATTCTTTTGGGGTTGAATGAAATAAATAGCCTCCTATAAGAGTTCAATAAAATTTTCCCTTTTATCTTTTTAGTTAGGTGTAACGCCTTACTTTTTACTACTATAATATAGCATTTTAATTGAATTATAGTCACTTTTCAATGTCAGAAGCCCAAAAATACGGAAAATTTAAATCCTTTTCTTTTAAAACATTAGACCAACTTTCTGTTAGTTGGAATGGGCTTTTCAGACACATGGGAGCAACTTACAATTCTTTATAAAATAAAGCGGTTAATAAAACAATTAAAAGTACATTAACCCTCTTAGGGTATCTATTTTAAATTCATAATACTTAGGAAATTTAAATCCCTTTATAAATTTATACAATTCTATTTTCTATGCTTTCTATTATTAATTTAACAATTTAAATTTACATCATATACAAATAACCATATTTTTCAAATTATAATTTTAATTCCTTCATCTAATATTCTTCTAGCACTCCTGCCTTATCCCAACCATCTTACTATCTTCCAGCTTCTCTGAAAACAGCAGTTCAACGCAGTTTATGTCATTAACTGTAACTTTTATGCATACATTGACATGTATACATTTTATAAACCTTTGCAAATAATGATAGCATTTATCCTATTACTCTTGGTGACATAAGCACCTACCAACCACTGATAACGATATCTTCGTTAACTAATGGAGGTTCTACCTGCAGGACTTCTCGTTATAACATTTAAAGCTATAACTAACTGGTTTGGCAAAGGGGTAGCGAACCACCTAAACCTGGAGTACTCCAACTGAGGAATAAAAGACATACCACTTAAATGCAACATATATTACAAAATTATACATGTAATTTAGTATAATGAGATAAACTGCTACCTGACTTCTTTAGATCTTACTCCTGTACCAGCTCCTTTCCTTTCTACCATTTTGATGAACTCAATTAACCAGTCAAAACCTATGTACATGTATGTATAAATTTGGTTTAGAGTTTGAATTATAACTTAATCGATCCGTCTCTCTCGAATTCTAACTTAATTAATACTACCTAAGACTTGTCTTTTAAGCAAATTATGATTTGCCCATGTTTATTTAGAATCTTAACCATCTAAAATTACTTTAATAATTTACGTACGTTAAACTTTCTTATTCTCAATGTTTGACCAATAGTTTTATAAAGTCCTTTCGTAAAAACTCTAGTCATTTACAAACCTACATATATTCACTTTCTATTTATTATAAAATTTCAAAAATCAATCAATAAACTAAACAATGTAAATTGAGCTCAAGTAATTCAATTTATTAAAGAATATTACAAATAATCAATCACAATACAAGTCAATAACCATTTTCTTTATCTTCTAACAATTACTTCACATTTCTTGATTTGATTTCTATAAAGAAGTTTCCCATAACAACACAATCACATGTAGTCACATTTGATAATTTGCTTCACCTAATTTAAATTTGCTTTAAAGACAAACTTCTTTATCTTTACTTTATTTAATTATTCCTAACATTATAACAACAGACCTTAATCAGCTTCCAGCTTTAGTAATTCAAGCCTATGACTTCCATAATCTATGAAAATTGTTTCAAGCTTCTTCACTAATTCATAAATCAATGTTGGGAATATCTAATCATTCCTTAACACCATTATTATCCTATTTCTAACTTCACTAAACCACCAAATTACAGCCATTCAATATAGGAGAATTGCCTCCACAAAAGAAAGGAATCAGGAATTATAGAAATTCTCTTGTAACTCACTTCTTTCTAGGCTTAATAGAAGGATCCACCTCAGTAATTACTTTGCATTTATCAATCTGAAACTTATTAACCAACTTGATCCACCTTAATTCTTTATATTCTAAGTCCTCATTTATTAATAATTAATTTGAATCCATGGAAAACCTCAACTTCAAATGTTTCTATCAATAACAACCTTTTTTCTTTTACGCCACTCTTTACTTCAAGATTATTCCACATTTAATAACCAAGAATTAGTATACAAAATCAAACTTAATCCTCACTACGATCCCAAACTTCAATCATTCCATATGAACCTCCCATAACCACCTCTTAACACACTCTAAATCGTCCTTTGAAAATATAATCTAATAAACACAATAGTACAACATATCAAATTAAATTAACAGAATAGTCCCACCGTTCTTAACCGCTACCTTAATTCCTTAATACCACTTAACATGTTGCATTTCCTTAGAATCAATTGTCTAATACCTTAAACACTCATCAATTCTCACTTAATCATTAAACTAATCCCTATACTTCATGGGGATCCCAATTTAATAATCACCTAATAGATAAATTTCATTCTCACAAGGATCTAAAATAATCTTTACTCCTATCAAACCCATCTCCTTCCTTCTTTAGTCATTTCCCAAAATCCTTTTAAATCATTTTAAATGTACCCTCTATCTCCAGTTCAGTTAAACGACAGAATTAATTCAACGCTACTACAATTCATAACATCACTATCTAAATTAATAAGCTGATTTAACTTAATAGAGTCCCAACCTTAAAATCCCTAAAATCCCCTACTTATCCTTTGTAAAGTATTGAGTACAACCAAATTAAAATTAAATAAAGCCATTTCCCTTAGGTTTATCCGCCATTCCATTGAAATCAAGTATCATCTTCAATCCAGAATTAATACTCCATATGTCCAAATCTTCAAACCGTTTCCAGCAATCAATCCACACCTAATTATCAAATAAATTCTTATACTTTATATGAAGTCCACTTCCATAATCAACTTAGCAACCAAATTCCATTCCTACTATCTAACAAAGCATCATACATCCCAGCTCTAATCATTTTAATAAGAACGTTCTAAATGATCCCACGGCTACAGAAAAGTTCTTATTTGATTACACTACAACCCTCTCATCCTGCACCATCTTCCAATTATTGAATCTAATTAGGTTACCATCCTCATTAATTTACTAGAAGTCAAGCATATCAGATTTGATTCACAACAATAGTCCCATACTTCCCAATATAATAACTATCACCAACTACTTCCTCTCTACAGTACAGAACTCAAGACAAAGAAAGACAAGATAATCAAACTCTATTATCACAATTTAATCTTAATCATAACTAAAAATTCATACATCTCTTACACTCACCATCCTTATTTCTCTTTCTTCCTCTTTTCTACCATTAAACCAACAATTTCAGCATTTCAATTCAAAATATATTTCAAACCAAAATCCAATAAAACCCAAGAATAACTAATTCACTTCACATTCCCTTATACTTCATTCCTATTGAATTAATATCACCATTTCTCCTGTCTTTGCCAATAAATCAGCAGCCAAAACAACCAAGAATTATAATTTTAGCACCTAGAACCTTCAATCAAACAACAATAACAACTTCCTATTTCCTCATCCAATTAATCATCACAACCTCCCTTTTCTCTGCTCATAAAACCAATAGCCAATAACCAACAGAACATAAAATCATTACTACAACATTTCATTAACATTATATGAGGATTAAGCAGGACAACGATAATCCGATATAGATAGGGAACATTTAAATTGTTCCAATCCAAAGCAATCATTTGATTCAGTCCCAACAACAGTAAGGATTCTAGAACCTAAAACCACCCATTCTAGCCTCCAATTTATACATACATTAATTCAAAAATTTTCCCTCTTGGACTCTACGAACTCGCAGGAACAGGGGAGAGGAAGAACAAAATCAATAAGTTCTAAAATTATACCAATCAACTAAATAACGTTCTCCCTTCAACTTATGCTGCTTTTAATCGTTTTTTATGAAGAAACTTTGTTTGATTCTTGCCCAATTTCAGAAAACCCAATCGGATGAACAGTAATCGAAGGGAGAAATTTGGGGAAAACCTTATGAATAGCACTCTCTAACTCAAGTTCATTCCCAAAAGTGATTAATCGAAACCCAATCTTTGATTTCACTGATTTATAGCTTCTAAAGCTTCCAAAACTCGAATTAATCCCTCCCCATATCCTCTCAAATCAAGCAGAAACGGGACGCAATAGGAAGAAGAAAGTAACCTAAGCCCAAATCAAAGCTTATATGCGTCGCTTGAGCCTTCTTCCACTGTGAAACGCTGTCCTCGTCGCCGGCGATCGTTGGAATCGAATGAACAGAGGGATGAGAGTGAGAGAGGGTGAAGACAGGAATCAGAGGGAGCAAAGAGGGTGAGAGAGAGAGAATGGAAATGAAATAGAAAGAAATAGAAGGGAGTGGAAGGGACACGTGGAGCTTATATGTAAAAAGATAAGAGTGTGATATTTTTAATGGGTATTTTACTATCTCACCCTTCCTTTTATAACTGAAGATATTTTCAACTAGGGGCATATATTGTCTTTTTTATTACCCAATTTATATTTTTCTCTTAAATGGTAATTTTATTTACCATTCCCATTTATAAATAAACCTGAGTTTGTCCCAAAATAATTTCTCTAGATATGCTTTAATTTCCAGATTTATTTATAAGACTTTTTAAATATCAAATAATACCTCAAGATTCTAAATATTCCCTTATTTAAATTAATCTTCTAACTATTTTTCCTCAGTAATTAAAGAAAATTAGCCTTAAAAATTATTAAAAATACACTTGACCTCATAAATTTATTTATAAGGCCTTTTAATTTCTCAATAACATCCCCAGACCTTAAATAAATCCTTATTTTCCATTTTCTAAAATTTGGGGTGTTACATTAGGCACAAATATCTCGGATATATATGTATATATATATATTTATAAATATGTGTGTATTGCGAGAAATATCTCGGATATAATCATGTTTGGGTCACACTAAACGTGGACATTGAGAACATTATGCTTTTTATTTTATTGAATGGAATCTAGTTAACACCTGGCCCATGGGCCATGCATCCAATGGGATTTGCATTAGACCAAACTTGAATAAACCAGTGACAAGCTCAAATCCAAAAAGCTTTTGGACCTCCGGCCCAATAATTATAAATGATGAGGAAATTCATATTCATGTCATCGGCATTATTGTGCATTTTTCTGCTTATTCTTCTTGGGTAAAGGGTCTTAAATAGCCAGGAGGTATTATCTAAGGAGCTATCAGCACTAAGAAGTTTTTCTTGGACTTTAAATACCCATGAAGTTATATTTTCATAGCTTGAATGCCCAAAGCTAACGAAGAGGGAAACAGACGTTTGCCATGTCAGATTGAACGCCACGTCAGACTGATTGGGTGATGACGTGGTTTTGGTTAAGGTTCTTAAATGCCTCGGAAGTTTTCTCAAAGGAGCACCCAGCATCCTGGAAGTTTTTCTTTGGTTCTTAAATGCCCCGGAAGTTTTCTCGAAGAATCTTAACCTAAGCCACATCATCACCCATTCAACAAGGTTGACTCTGATGTGACATTCAAATCTAACGTGACAAAATGAAAATCAAACTCAATAATTTGACTTAAATATAATTTAAATATGAATAGTTGATATTAAATATATCGACATTCATAATTTATCACACTCAATAAAGAAATTTATATATAATTTACATATAAATTCATTGAATATGGTCAAATAAAAATAATTAACATGAGATTTAAAGTAAGTTGACAATATTGTTTCCTAAGGTGGAAGCATAAAAACAGTAAATCTGGTGAATAAGCTCGTAAGTTTAACCGATTTTACAACTACACGAATTTAAGTGACTCGTGACATGTTTTGGTTAGATAGAACCGTAAAAACGATGAAATCGGAGAGTCAATTTGTGAGTTTGACAACAATGTGTAATAGCACCAAATGAGTGCTCCCTTTGGTCCATATATAAGAGGTAACATGAGAATTTATTCTGTCCCCAATATTAAGAGATAACAAGTAAAAGTCAGGATAATAATTATTTGATTTTCATTTTTACCCTTACATATTGAATGTAAAGAAGGTGGAGAGAGTGTTTGTGTATAATAAATGAAATAAGGGTGAATGTCACATCAGAGTCAACCCTTGTTGAATGGATGATGACGTGGCTTAGGTTAAGCTTCTTCGAGAAAACTTCCAGGGCATTTAAGAACCAAAGAAAAACTTCCAGGGTGCTGGGTGCTCTTTTGAGAAAACTTTCGGGGCATTTAAGAACCTTAACCCAAGCCACGTCACATCACCCAATCAGTGTGACGTGGCTTATGACGTGGCGTTCAATCTGACGTGGCAAACATCTGTTTCGTTCTCCGTTAACTTTGGGCATTCAAGCTACGAAAATGATACTTCATGGGTATTTAAGGTCCAAGAAAAACTTCCTAGTGCTGGCAGCTCCTTGAATAATACTTCCTGGCTATTTAATACCCTTTACCTATTCTTCTTCTCTGTTTGCACCTTAGTTCTGTCGTTTCATGTAAAGAGCTCAGAAATTGAGATGAGATTTTGATGTGTTGTTGCTTACGATGTTGTTTACCCGCAATCCTGAAGAGAAGAGGAAGTTATTTGAAAAATATATAGTAGGCACATGATAAAATGAGTATCCTATAAGATAATGGAAAGAGACATTGGCAACAGAAACAAGAGGTGAGGAGTATGATATAAATACCAATAAAAACCAAACAACATCACAGTCTAAAAACCAAAGCCAAAGCTCAAGTAGCAACATAACAAGCCAAGAACAATGTTAAACGTCATTAAGGTTGCCTTGAAATTTAACAATTTTTTAATTTCATTTTTATTTAATGACAATATAGGGAAAATTAAGGAGAGGGACTAAGAAAAAGTAATTGCTCCTAAGGAACTTTTAAAAAATAATTATTTAGAAGAACAAAAAAATAAAATGAATATATTAAGTTACCAAAATAACCCTCCCTATATTTTTTCTGGATAAAATCTTTAAAGAAAATGTTGACATGACAAATGGAAGTCATTTAGTATGGTTGAAAGTTTTGTACTGAGCCTCTATTTAGTCCGGTCATATGATTGAACGAATATGAATATTACCATGAAAAACAAATTTTCATTTTATAAGCAAATATTTAAAAAGAAAATAATGTACATACATTTACAGTACACATGAATGCATAGCTATAAATAAATAATTTTAATTAAAGATATTAATAATATTGTTGTGATGCTCCTAATTGATTGCTTTAAAATTTTTTAGGTAAAATAATTAATTACATTTTGAACTTCAATATCCCTAAAACACATATAATGGAAGGAAATAATTTTTAATTTATTAATTAAATTTATTTGTAAAAAGCGGGAGAGAAAGGGGGGAGAGAAAGTGAGGAGAGAGAGTCAAATGATTAGGAGAATAACATTTGAGATATGAGGAGAAGATATATGGATGGTTAATTTGGTAATTTAATAAATTTATTTTATTTCTTGGTCCTTCTAAATAATTATTTTTTAAAAGGTCCTTAGGAGTAATTAATTTTTTTCCTTGGTCCCTCTCACTAATTTTCCCATAAATAAATATATATGGTGAAAACAAAATCATTAAATAATTAAAAAAATGAATATTTATATGAAAAATTTAATGATATAATTTATAAACTAGAATAGTATCATGGAGAATATATTAATATCTTAATTAATATCTCTCTGTTCCTAAATATAAGACCTAATTGACTTTTTTGGAGAGATTAAGGAAACTAAATGAACCACTTAATTATAACATATTTTGTGTATTATTAGATTATATGTTAGCTTATAATAAGCTAGTTTAAATAAAAAATTCAGGCAAATCAATTTATAAGTAACTTATTTAGTTTTTTTAGGATTTCTCAAAAAAGTCAACTAGTTTGTATATTTAGGAAAAACGAGTGTAACATTTTATAATAACTTATTGCATTTTAAATTTTGAAATATGATTTGTTGCTCTATTAATATTTCAATTAATAATATCTCATAATAACTAATTATATCAAAATATATACACAGTATCAAGAGACAAGTTTCAATTGCCAAATCAATATTTGGTATCAGTGTCGACATTAGATTTACATGACTCAGGTTCAAATTGTTGGTGTCACCACCCAAATCATCATGTAATTGAGTGAATATAGTGAATAATTCAGTTTTCCTTCATTGTTATGCTAGCAGTAGGGATGGGAATAGGCCAGACTTTTAAAAGGGGCCTACAGCCTAGCCTACATAAGGTCCAGCCTAACCTATTTAATAAATAGGCCAGACTCATATTTAGGCCTAGTGATAGGCCTATTTAAGTAAACAGGCCAGGCCTTTTTTCTTAAGACCTAGCCTACAAGCCTATAGGCTTAGCCCATTTAGTTTTACTTTAATTTATATTATTTTGTATAATATTAAATAAATTAATTATAAATTATAACATTACCAAATGAATTTTAATTCTAAGCTTCACATCTCATCATTATTCATAGAGCTCAATTCTTTCATTCATTAATAGTCTTTCACCTCATTTTGATTTATTCCTTTGAGTCAATTAAAATACAGTGCTATCTCATTTATTCTTTTCTAATATGTATGATTTTTTAAACATTATGATGTTAACTAGTTGGAAGTTTATTTCACTTGTGCCTAAATAATATATTATTATCTCAATAGAAATAATTTATCATAATAGATCCTCGGTAAAACTAAGAGAAAAATATCTAGTTTTATGGCAATAAGTCTTTATTGAACATATATAGGCTTTTTAAATAGGTTTTATGGGTAATATATAAAATAAGATGTATAAGTTTTTTAGTATATTTAAAGGTCTATATTTTAAGTAGGCTTTTAAACAGACTTCAGGCCTTATCAGGTTTTTTGAAGGCTCAGGCTCAGGCCAGAAAAAAGGTATTTATACAGGCTCAGGCTTAACCTTCACACTTCTGTTGCCTCTTTAACTAAAGCCTGCCTAGGCCTAACCTATTTCCACCCCTAGCTAGCAGCACCTGCAAACAGCTAAATGTATGGATAATGTCCGCTAACATTGTCGTTAAGAGCGCTATTCTGTAACTATCGACAATGACACTCCCAGGATTAACGATAGTGGCCCACTGTTGTACAAAATCACTTATCCTCTTGACTAGTAATTACTTTGATACTACTTATCTCCACATCCCAAATAATATGTAACTTGTTCCTTATGAAACATACATTCAATAATGCCAACACGAATAAGTTAGAATCTCACAATTTTTAGTTAATTTTATTTTAAAAGATATCAATGTCGTGATAATCAAAATGAAACGCATACAAACCAATATAATAACGTGGCAAATAGGTAGATTAAGTTGCATTTATTACCGGAACATGATAACGAGATTTTCTTACATAGAGTCATAGATGATAAGTTCGAAACTTCACCCATCTTCTTGGATTGATATATTGTTTGCCCGTAAGAGTACGGATCGCAATGTAGTATAAAATTATTATTCCCACGGAGATTTGTTTTAAAACCCCATCAAACAACAGGCTAATGAGATCAATTAAGTTGAACTAATCAAATTCCTTTAGAAAACTGGTTTTGAAAACTAATTTTAAAATAAAAATAAAGAAACAAACAAGAAAGATTTAATTTATCAAAGAACTAAGCCTATGATTAATTCTCACCGTTGTATTTCATGAACCGTAATTTTTTCCCTTCTTTTAGTCTTTAAATGACAATCTATGTTTGCCTAAGGTTCAAAGTACTTGAAACGTTCTCTCGAGTCAAAATCAATTCTATACTTCTCATTAAACTTGCTCAATCTCTTGTTACAAATTAATGAAAGTATGCCTTAAGAGCCAACCTTAATCTGACAAAACTAGGTCGATAGATATATCTCTATTCTAACGACAAACCATCCGTTAGTTGATTTAAACTTCAAGTCTAATATGATTTACCCTAGTTCTACACCTAAACTATCTCTCTCGAGTATAATTTAAATGAACAAATCGCTCTAAAGGGTGATCAGTCAATTAGAGGCATTAGGAATATGATAAATCAACACAAATAGTCTTCAAATACTAAAAGAAAAGGAAACAAATTAGGTTTCAATCCATACAAGGTTTAAATCAATCATAGAACAAATGATTTAGCTACTCATGAATGGATTAAATAAGAAAATGCAAGGAAATCCCATGTTTAATTCACTAAAGTAACAAAGAATTGAAGAAAACAATAAGAATCTATCACCGTAGGGCAAGAAATCCTTCCAATTTTGCTTCTCAACCTCCAATTTTGCAAACCCTAACTCCGTAGTTGTGTGCATAGATGAATCTTATCGTTCCAATGGGTTTTAGGGTTGAAAGGGGGCTGATTCTCTATGAATTTTCGTGCCCTAAGTGTTTAAAAAGGGTAAAAATTGAAGCTGTGCGTTTTGCAGATTTTTCAAGTTTTTTGCTTAATGTCGCGACATCCTGGTGTAATGTCGCGACACCAGAACCAAATTTCAGCAATTTTAGCTTTCTCCACGCTTTTCCTTTGATCTTTCTCTCCTTCCTTGCTTAGAATGTCCATATTTACCTATCCAAACATGCATAAATGTGAGGGAATCATGCCAATTAAATTTCCTAATAAATTATCATATTTTTCTTAAAATCAATCAAATTAAGTTCATATGACAGATTTACACAATTTTCTCTTAAAAACTCTTAAAATGCCCTTAATTAGCAATGATGACTCCCCAAATATATTCTAAATATACCCTAAATTAATGATAAATGGGGAGTCATCATATATGTGTGGTTTAAATAACATGCTTGCTTGTCATGCCTCAGAATTCACAGGGATAGGTACTACTTTGATCATGATTTAGTAGCCCCGCCCCTTGGTTGTGGGTGAGCCCAATTCTTTTCCTAAAGTTTTGTTATGAAGAAAAAGAGAAGTTTGAAATTTGGATTAAATATCATTTTGACCAATGAACTGTTGACTAAGTATAATTTAACACAAGTATTAATAAAAAATATCTTGGATGCCAACCAAGTAGTAAAGTCGAACACAATGGCCAACGCTGTCAAGCAACACCAAACGTCCATTATGTTTTTAATTAAAGAGTGTGTTTATGACATGAAAATATAAATGTACCCTCCAACAAAAAAAAATTCTTAGGTCTCTCCTCTTCAAGTCCCTACAAAGCTTCCAACTTTACCTTCTCCTTCATTGCCAGAAGCCAAAGACGAACAAGATAAAGATACCCATCAGGAATAACAACACCAAATCTGACGATACCCCATCACTAAACCCCTAAAACCTTCACACAACCCAACAAGAATGAAAACATTTGAGATGCTCATGAATTACATATGTTAATGCGAAGCCCCAAAATTGGAATGTAAGTCAAAATTTGACGAGCATTGAAACTTCTACGCAACTATATTCCCAAAAACTAAATCTTCACAGAATATCAAAACCCCACACTCCATTAGCAGGATTGGGTTGAAGACTGAGGAACAGCAATAGAGGAAAACAGAGTGAACAAATAGGTGCAAGGGGAAAAATACACAAAAGTTCATTTTTAGATCAGTTTGAAACCCTAAAAAATGAAATTTCCAAAATCTGAATGGAATTCTTTACTCTAATTCAATTCCTAACCACCGAACCCTCCAGTTTTGACGGTTTTCAGATCCTCCATTCATCGTTCTTCTTCACCGGCTGAAGGTTGAAGGGGATGGATAGTCCAAGCTAGGGCAGAAGAGCTTTTGTCTTCACATCTCATATCTCCTCGATCAGGAACTCTCATTAAGAAAAAGCTGTATCAGAAACACAATCGATTGAAACGGCGGGATAGGGCTGTACTGGAAAGAAAAATCCTCACCGAAATCTGGATATATCTCAGAATTAGTAGTCATACTCATGAAATGCTTTCCATTATAATCGTAATGACCACGAGTTTTGATTTCACCATTTTCAGTCACATTGATTTCAATTTGATGGTGAAAGTAGAAGCAGAAAGTGAAGGCCGGGAATCATCGGACTCAGTTTTCGACTAGGATTCATCGCCAGAATCTGAAGATTGGATTCAACTTGCCCATAACAGACAAAGACAAAGAAGCCATTCTTCTGAAAAATAGAACAAGGAAGAATGAGAAGGTAAAGTTGGAAGCTTTTTCACAGTGACTTGTCCGAGGTTTAGCATATCCGTAAGCGCACGGGTCGTCAAAAGTAGTATAGAAAATGTTGTTGTTCCAACAGGAACTAAGACAAAAGATGATTAATTATTACAATTATGATATCAGTTGGGTTGAGTGCAAAGTTTTTTGTATTTTGAAATTTAAATATACCCAAAATGAAAATAACTTGACAGAAACAAAATTTAAAGTTTACTTCAAGACAAGACAAGTGTAGGATTATTTATCACCATTGCATCTCATGAAGCTTGACTAGAACCCTCTCAGTTAGCATTATAATAAAAATATGTGTTTGTCTAAGGTTCATATACATTTGGAAATGCTTTTTCAAGCCAAAATCAAATTGATACTCTCATTAAAAATGCACAATCTCTTGCTATATTTAATGAGAATTATCATTAGGCATCAACCTTAGTTTGACAATGTTAGGCTAATAACTGTATCTCTACATTACTAGCTAACCATCTATTTAACCCATAAATTTCAAGTCTAACATGGTTCACCTAAGTTCTACACTCAAATTATCTTTTTCAAGCATAATTTAAATGAACTAAACAAACCTTATGGTGGCCAATCACAAGAAAGCATTAAGCACAAAGTAAAACCACCACATAATTATCATTAACAACTAAAAGAGGGTATTAAATAAGTCTCATAACTACCAATAAAATCACAAAAATCATCCCAACAACACCAAAATAAATCCAGATTTAATCTCATCAGCGACACAAACAATATTCAGAGCTTAAGGCAAAGAGAAAAGAGATTAAACACTGAGATTCATTCTCCCTTTCTTCCCTCCTTCAATCGTGTTTAAGCCTCAATGGAAGATGAAAATCATTGCAGTTCACGGCGGCGCCTTAGGTCCTCGATCCAATCGTCTCCATGGTCCTCTCGTCCTCCCGTTGAAGCGGTGAAGCAAGCACCCAAGTCGCCTCTCTCTCCCTCCGCCTCTGGTTCTCGCTCTCGTCGCTGCTTTGTGGAAGAAAGTGTGAAGATGATTTTTGGACGATGGTGAACAGTGTTTGTGCGGCTTGCTTTTCTCTAAACCCCGTGAACCACTTTATCATTTCTCAATTGTCACTTAGGTTAGATCCATCCCCAACATGTGGCTGCCTTTCAAGCTATTGGAAGGAAAAGAAGCCATTAAGTGTCACAATATCAATAGTAATAATAATAATAATAATACTAGTAAAACTAATAACATTAAAACACACCACCTTCTAACATTCAAACATCTTCTTCTTATTTTTTTATATCCAAAATTTAACTATTTTAATTTTAGCTTAAAACTATAATGTTTATTTAAATCCCCCAAATGATCTACCAAATTGATGTCTTGTCAAAACCTTAACAAATCCCTTTAATTTAACATTAATGACTCCCAAAATATACCCAGATACGTATAAATCTAATAAAAAATAAAGAGTCATCACACAGATAGCCCACTACATTAAACTCGAACGCATTAAAATATCTAGGCATTGAGGGTTTCAATTTTGAATTTGCAGGTTGTGATTTTTGTGTCTCATTATCATCTGAAATAGATTCTTCTAATTGAAAAGAGAATGGCATCGAGAGTTCAAAAAAAAAAAAGAGGAAGGAGAAACTTTGGATTTTTTGGAGGGTAGTTTTGTATTTTCATGTCACAAATACACTCTTTAATTAAAAAGATAACGGGAGTTTGATGTTGGTTGACGGCGTTGGCCATGTGTCCAATTTTAAAACTTGGTTGGCATCCAAAATACTTTTTATTAATACTTGTGCTAGATGATACCAAACCAATAATTCATTGGCTAAAATTATATTAACTTTTAACCCGTGAAATTTCTGTCTTAACCCAAAAGATGTTGACAACTTAATTTATTAACACAAACAACATGTGGAATCCCATAACTCAAAACAACAATCACATGGTATATAACACCACGGGATAAGAGTCATTTTCTTTTTCTGAAGTCTATGATAAGGATTATTGGTTATACGAAAGTTTTTAAAGGATCAATTTTGTGCCAAAAGTTACCACAATATAGCAATGTTGTAGTTAGTATTAAATTTAACCATTTGTTTGACTTATATAGTACACTTAGCACAACCATGTCATCTTTTAAAGCCACATTGGCATCTCCCTCCCTTCCTCTTTCCTCCTTGCCACAAGCGCCGCCTTCTTCTTCCTCCTCCTTCTTTCATTCTACAAAGATGAAAAGTACGTTCAGACGCGTATTTGTGTGTTCTGTGGCAGCAATGCCAGCAACAAACCCAGCTATCAGCATCTGCTCTTTACCTTTCTTACCCTGGTCACACCTCTTTCCTTGCCAGTGATTGCTTTAATGAAATCTCCCCTTCTTCAGATTTCAGATCTCAAACCGCCCCCACGGAAAACCATTGGCACCCAGAAATAGCAAACGCAACCAACAACAAACAATTCAACTCAAGAGTATCACAATAAAAGCCAAGAAGGTTCAATCATCAAACAAAACTGTATGTTAATTCCAGTGGATCAGTATAAAGGTTTGTGGACTTACAGAGGTCCAGGTATGAAGATGAAGAGAGAAAGACAAAGAAATTATACCATATATTATTATCTGAAATTGATCTATAGCTATTCTGTGTGTTAGGAATTATTAAGTATACAATTGTAATGAATTAACGGCAGTGAAGACTGATTGAAAAAAACCGCCTGTTTCATGTTGGATGTGAAGTAGTAATAAAAAAACTATTTGTGATTTGATGTTAATTTTTATAAAATCAAGATTTTGGTTTGAAAATAAGTAGTAATAAGTACGATCCAGCTCATGCCGAAATTAACTCAAAGAGGAAGAACATGACTTTTTGATTTGTGGTAATTTATCATTTATACAACTAGATCGCACTTCCCCGCGCGATGCGCGGAAGGAAATAAATTCATGATAAATATTGTAGTAGTTATGTCCACTAATACTACCTTTTGAGTAAGAAAGCAATCAACCTGAGCTTCTAAAAGCTTCATTGTACACAATTTTTGTAGTTGTTTTTCCCCCCTAGTAGGATTATTGGGAGCATAAATTTTCAAGTCATCTATGCTCATAGCTCTTGAAAGTACAACATAAAGTTGACCATGAGTGAAAACCAGCTTTGTTAAGTGAATACCCACATGCCTTAAAGATTGACCCTGAGTTTCGTTAATTGCAAATAGAAGGGTAATTGGGAATCATAATGTTTGTTAATTTCAAATAAAAGGGTAATTGGGAATCATAATGTTACAAAAATATACAAACGAATGATACTATTTTCCAAACCAATAAGGTAGTCCTAAAGATTTGACAGCTATTATAATTCTGAATCTAATGTTAAATGTTTAAGTCTTTGCAAAAGGAATGATTTAGTATAAAGAGAAAAAGAAATGAGGCCTCCTTATCTATAAGAACCTTGGGGATTGCAAATAACTCATTTGGAGATGACGTGGGGAAGACATTAGATGTCCTAAAGACCGGACTAGTATCCTTTAAAACATACATCCAGTTTTAATGTCCCGCCAGCCTTCCACTATATCTGCACTTTAGTTCCTCTGTTGACTAAATATTGGTATTTTTGTAGGGACTTTTTAAGTGTAGGTTTTACATTTGAAACTCTCTCCCAGTTTATGATCTTCTTCCCTGATCTCTCTGTAACACACATGCACACGAATCCTCTCCATAGCGTTTTTAGAGCTGCCGGTGATGAGTTAAGAGTAGGACGAGTGTGAAGGGAGGGTGGTCACCATCTATGCGATGGAGCAGCAGGAAGAGAGAGGGAGACGATGACGTGGTTTTAAATGAAGATGTGGATGTGTTAAGTATTCTATATGAGTCAAACAAATGGTCAAATTTAACAGTAACTAACGGTACAGTATTTTGGTAACTTTGGGGACAAAATTGACCATTTAAAAACTTCCGGATCCTAAGCAGTTTTTACAGGGTAAAAATGACCTATTCCCTAAAACCAATAATAAATATAAACAAATAGATGTTAAGAAAAAGATAACGAAACAAAGGATTGTCCAAGATAAGAGAAAGTCTATGCTTAGAAAGATAGAATATGAATCATCCTTAATAATCAGCCTTAAACATTCTATATTTCTTAAGATCATGCAAGACACCAGCCACAGAGCCACTAATAGCCACAACTGACACTAAAAGGCAGGCCATACTAAGCATATGAAAGCAAATCCACTTGCCACTCCATTTTGCGATCTTCTTCTGTGAAATATACATCCTCACTGGAAAATAAACGTTCATAGGCCAAAACCCAAAAGCCCCCATAACTCCCACAATGTCATTGAAGAATGGTAGCGACATTGATATCACAGTGGTGATCATCACAAACACTGTTCTCCATGCTAGTCTAAATGGGCTGAGATTGTAGGGTGAGAAACCAGGGATTGGAATTTGGAACTCTTTCTTGGTTTGGGGCCATTTTTGTGATGCTCTCTTCTCAACAAAAGCGAAGATAGGTTGGGAAAAAACTTGGTATGCTCCTACCATGTGAATCACTACAGCAGCATGGGCTATGTCTATGACCCAATACGTGTTATCGAAACCAAAACCAGTTAGCAGATTCCCAGGTGCTGTGTCCCCAAAAGCCGCGTAACCCATTAATCCACAAAGCATGTAGAATGTTGTAGTAACCATAGTACTCCTCCGTATAGCCTTCTTCATTGTCTTTACCTCTGATGGTGGAGATTTTATGGTGTCCTGTTTCAAACCTTTAGTTATCAGCCAAAAGTGGACAAAATTTTTCAATCCACATTTACTACTACAAAAAATAGGGATTTCGTGAAAAATGCTTTTTTTACATATAAAATATTTTTTTATTATTGAACTCTTATTGGAGGCAATCATGTTTGAGAAACCATCATGTATTAAATGTGGATACAATCCTCCTTGCAAGGATTTGATCTTTGTTCGTCACGTTTTACGGAACTAACTCTTTCCACTAAACTATACTTTGTTGGTAAAAATATACGTTCTTGATTATTAATACTAAATGGATATAGTCATAATAACAAAATTCCAAAGTTGGTTACCTGAATTTCAATGAGGACAGGAGCCAATGCATAGGCAAAGGCTATGTCACCAAGGGCTTGGCAGGTCCTCCATATTTTCTGGGTTTGAGTTACAGTTCCGACTGCTACACCAGTTAGGCTTCCTTTGAATTCACCCGTTTCTGCCACCACAAATCTCAGCTGAATTAACTCATATAACTATAATACACCAAATCTTCTAACACCACACACACACACACACACACACACAAATATCATGCTTATACCTGCAACTTTAAAGATCCCAAGAGCAAGACCAACCAAAGAATAGGTGGCTGACATGACTGCGGCAACTGAGGAAAGCCACCATATCTGATCAAAGTTTGGAATCTGAGAAAGGAAACACTGAGCTACCCCATAAATGATTATATATGGGGTAGTTGACATGTGACATGGGTTTTTTCCTCTCGAGGAATGGAAACAATTACTCCTTTTTATTGACCTGCCACCCACAAAAACACAGATTAGCAAAGTCCAAGATCATTAATGAAAGTCAGGTAAAAAAAAAAAAAAAGATCATTAATGAAATGTTGTACACGAACCAATATCACTCACATCATGCTTATTGCAGCTGCTATAGTGTAGCTTATAGCAACCCCGAAAAGGTTCAGGTACTGTATTATTCCAATCACCTTCACATTAATTCCTCCTGCAAATTCAGTCATTCAGTCTTAATTAAACCTCTTGAACTGCACGTGACATAAGTAATAAGCACGATTTCATTGAGGTCCCCAAAATAGAGAATTAATAATAGATAATTTTTAAAGAGTTCTTAATGACAACATTAACAAGTGAAATCATCACGATTAACAAGTGAATAACACCATTGATAACCTATTAAAACTTATATGATATTAATTATATTGCTTCGAACCTCAATGCAATTGTCCCAATAAAAAATCTACCTATGTCTCTATTTTTGAATACAGAGCATTACCCAAAATGGATCTAACTGCGTCCGTGTAACTACAGTTTCTCTTTCCAGTATCAGGATCACCTACACGGGAACAATCTGCTAGCATCGATGAAGTGTAGTAATTGATTACTGCAAACAAAATCATGACTGAAGGACCAGCAATCCAACCCAGTTGAGCCACGGCCCATGCTAATGACAGGACTCCTAATCCTATCACAGCCGTTATAATGTGCGAACTTGCAGTCCAAACCGTTCCTGTTCAATTTCATACACAATTCTATCTGTTAACCGAAAGTTGGATGAATGAGAAAGTGTACATTTGTATTGTTGTTAAGCGACAATACATATATAATTTTAGGAAATAAATGGTGCAGGGATGGTTGAATCATGGGACTAAAGTTATGTTAATAATATGTACCAGTTCGTTTAAGACGGCGATCATCATCATAGCATTTATTTGGAGATTGTGAATTCACATCATCTTTGGAATCTTCAATGTCAAAAGTTTGAAGTTGGCGAAGGTTGGTGGCGGTAGAGTGTTCAGCCATCTTTGGTGGGAAAGAGTTATATGGTTGGGCTGAGGAATGGGGTATTTATAGTAGGGAAGTGCACTAATTAAAAATTGATAGAAATCAATTTGATAATGCCAAAAGAAAAAGTTTTTTGTTGTTGTTGGATTTGGCGGCTTCTTGCTTTGGAGTACCACATCCACATCAAGCGCATGAAATTGGAAGAACGTGTTAGAGCAGTCACAATCTTTTGCCGTCAATCGCTAGTCAACCCCGAATGGTTCATTCAGAAACATTGCACAAACAGAATATATAAACATTCTTCTATAGATCAATTTCTTCATAGCCCTACTTCTTCCCAAAACTGAAATGCTTTATTAATTATATTTACTTTCTTTTAAAGTGGTCTTCTATATTTTCTTAACGCAAGGAAAACAAAACCTGTCACCGCCCCAAAAATAAGGATTCAAGTTAAACTACGATACGAAAAAAAATGCATATTTTAATGAAATATTTTGAAATATTTATCTAATATAGACACACACAATAGCGTCTTCTTAAGATATCTTTTGTTAGTTACATTTGCTGATATATAGCATTCTCCCAATAATTAAAAATTAAGGCCTTCAGATTTAAATTCAAAATTTATAAGATATTTGGATTTAAATTTGCAGAACCTTCGTTTTATTATCTTATAAATATAGATATATTACTCAACTAGAATTTTATTTGCATGCAAAAAAAAAAAATTAATATCTTAACTAATAATATTTTATAATGACTAACTATATTTTTTGAAATGTAGTTTGTTGGTGCATTGATACTCCAATTTGAAATTAAAGTTGTTCATTTATCTTTTTCTCTAAAAATGATTTCATGAAGCCATGGTGGGCGTGAGAGTACTAAAAAGCTGGGAAAATGGACTGGCCTTCACGGGTTCATGCTTAAACAGGCTTAATTGTTTAGGCATGATTTTGAAAAACACCTATATTTTCAAATCTTACTCTCGGACCCAGGTTCGGGCCGGTGAGACGAGCTTAAAAATTTTGAGTAAAAATATTATTATTTTTTGATCTTTGTAAAAAAAAATTAGAACCACTACATTATTTATTTAAAACAAAGATATTATCAAATAGTTAATTTTTTCGTAAATAGAATAAATGGTTGTTCAATACTCCCTCCGGTCCTATTTATAAGAGCTCAGCCGTCAAAAAACGCTTCTTAAGAAAACATGTAAATGTTAGTTGGGAGCTATAAATGTGTCTGAAAAATAATTATTTTTCCAATATTACCCTTATTTATAGTGAGACTGGAGAGAGAAATGTAAGTGGGAATATTAATTAATGCTATGAAAGAGAGTGTTAATAAGTAGGGGCAAAATAGGGAAAATGACATTAAATGATGACAGATTTCAAGACAGGCTCTTATATTTTGGACCAAAACCATTCAAATTTCAGGCTCTTATAAATAGGACCGGAGGGAGTATATGTGTATTGACTTCTAATTTTCATGATCTATAATAGGGTGGGCACGGGCTGGGCTGGGCAGGGCAGTACCCCTGCCCGATGCCCAGCCCTAAAATGAATGGGCAACAAAATGCTGCCCAATGCCTAGTCCCGCCCAGCCCGATAAAAACCCTAACCATTCTGGGCTAGGCAAGAGTGAGCTAGGTTGGGTGGGCACTTCTCTACCCAAGTCTTGATTCTTTCTTCCCATGTGGAAAAATCCAATTATAACTAATAAATACTAATATAAACTTTAAAGTTATTCCATATTAAAAATCTAATTATGACTAATAAATACTAATATGACCCTTAAAGAATAATCCATAATTCAACACTTTAAGATATTTTAAAATAAGTCCAACTTATGTTTTGAAAGGAAAATATTTACCATTGTCCTAAAAGATAACCATGCTTCAAAAATTAAACACCCATAATTTGTTATAAATAAAGCAACGGAAAATTCTAATTGAAGGCTTGAAATAAAAAAAAAAAGAGCAACAAAAAGAAAGATTATATACGATAAATAAATGTATATATCATGATTGAATAGATATAGATTTTGAGATACATTATAGCAAATTTATAAATATTTCATGTATATTTTCAATAAAATGATGTAAAGTTAAATAATATGTATTATATATAATACAATATATAGTGAATATTATATATTTTATATAAATGTTATATAATTTTTTGGGGTGGGCCAAATGGGCAGGGCAACACCCCCTTCCCAATGCCCGGCTCTGCCCAAAATTTTTCATGCCACTTTTTTTGGGTTGGACTAGGCGATTTTTCACTGGGTTCGGGTGGGCATGCTGGGTGGCTGGGCACTATGCTCACCTCTAATCTATATGATACATTCAAACATTATTAAACACAATTGCAAATTTTTCTTTTTTATTTTACATCAATAAAAAATAATTTTTTCAATATTTTATAAGAATTTTCTTTGCAAAACTATTCAGAAGCAAATAAAATATTCTTGAAAATTGAGTGAAGGTTTTCCAAAAAATCAATGAGAAGACTTAACAAAATAAATAACATATATTGTAAACATATTTGAAAAGTACAATAAGTTCTCAAAATAAAGAAGATTTATATTATTATATACTTTAAAAGTTCAAATTACAGCTTTCAATACATAAAAAAATTGGAAAATAAATCAAAAAGTAGAACAAATTGTATAAAAAAACAAAATTGACAGCTTTAAATGGGTCTGACTGTAGCCTTACAGGACCAATCCTTTTAAACCCGTTGTCTACAGAGGTGGCCTTTTTGAGAGAGAGTATTTTTGAATTCACAAGAGAAAGAGGGGAGGATGGTTTAATTAGAGAGAGAGAGAGAGAGAGAGAGAGAGTATTTTTGAATTCACAAGAGAAAGAGGGGAGGATGGTTTAATTATATGGTTGGGCTGAGGAATGGGGGTATTTATAGTAGGGAGGGTGCACTGATTAAAAATTGAAAGATATCATTTTGAAAATGCCGAAAGATAAATTTTTTTGTTGTTGGATTTGGTAGCTGCTTGCTTTGAAGCACCACATAAAGCTCATGAAATTGGAAGAACGTGTTAGAGACTGTCACAATCTTTTGCCTTCAATCGCTAGTAAACCCCTTATAGTTCATTCAAAAACATTGCACAATAGAAGAATACACACACACAGAGATCACTTTTCATAGCCCAATTTCTTCTCAAAACTGAAATGCTTTATTAATTATAACGACTTGGGCCTCCGTACGTTGTACAGTTGATATTTTTCATGTGATTCGACTTGAAATTATAAAAATGGTTTTTCAATTCAAAAAAAGAAATCATAAATTTGTTTGCATGAGGTCATGGGAAATCATAATACTTATGCAGATCATTTAACTAAACTATTACATCCCTTCATCAAAATTTAAGACTGAATTATTTGTGAATTTAATTATAACTAGATTTGGAACTTGTCATGCAGCACTTTGTAAGTCATTCATTGTGAGTCCCTTTTGTGAATCTTCTCTCCTTGCTCTCCTTATTCTCTTTTTTGGTATGTTACTTTGAATGTTTTGTAATCCACCCCATCATGCACTCACCCGCTTACAAGATGGGATGTTGATCATTACTTAGTTATGTCATTTAAATTGATTACAATCCCTTCGTAATACGTGTTTGCAAAAAACTTTATAAAAATCAGATCTAACTCATTAATTAAGTTTTGACCTGGTGCAGTAGCTACTTTTCCTATTTATATTATTATTTTGTTGATTTTTTGTCTTAATTTTGGCAAAAAAAATCCACAAATATTAAAATATAATTGATGAACCGGTAAAAAACACACGTATATTGAAAATCATAAGAAAATAGATTATATTGAGAAATATATTATATTATTACTTCTATTTACATGGATTGGTGGCGCATAAAATGGTGTGATGCATACATTATGCTTCATATATCCTTTATGTTACTAATTACCTGAAGCATATTTTGACCTAAAAAAATTAAGATAAATATAATCATAATATATATAAATCATAAATAGTGGTATATAACTATAAATATATATATATATATATATTATGATTGACCAATCAGAAGTTGTGGACGTCTTGTGAACATAATTTTAGGGCTTATCTTAAATATAATAATTATAAAATAATGATTATATTTTTCTTAAATATAATTAGTAGATATAATTAGTGATAAATGATTATATTTTCAAAAACAAACATATAATAATGATATATATATTATTATATTTTTCTTAAATATAATTAATAGATATAATTAGTGATATACATATTTTAGGATTGACCAACCAGAAGTTTCTTATCTAATTAGTGATATATATATTTTGGATTGACCAATCAGAAGCTTCTTATGAATATAATTTTAGGGCTTATCTTAAATATGATAATTCAAAAATAATAACTACATTTTTCTTAAGTATAATTAGTAGATATAATTAGGGATATATATATTGGGATTTATCTTTTTTTTTGTTGCTAAAATATATTCAAAAACAAATGTAGAATAAGCTTTTATTTAAATATGTAAATAATGAAACTTTTATTTTAGAAAAAATCACATATTTTCATCCTAAAATTTAATTAAAATTATATTTAAGATAAACCTTAAAATTATATTCATAAGAAGCTTCTCGTTAGTTATTTCCGAAATATATATATCATTAATTATATTTAAGATTAAAGAGAAATTCTAAATCAAATTTTCTCGGTTGATTATAATTAAAAATTAGCGATATAATTAATAGATTATATAATTAGTGATAAATTGACCCGTTGATCTGAATAGATTTAATCATCTGGGCCGTTAATTCCTTATGAATAGTGTTTTGGTGGAAGAGTTTTTTATGTTATATAAATTTCTTTCTTTTAAAGTGATCTTTTATATTTTCTTAATGCAAGGAAAACAAAATCTGTCACCACCCAAAAAATAAGGATTCACGTTAAATTACGATATGAAAAAAAAATGCAAATTTTAATGAAATATTTATCTAATACACACACACACACAATATGATCTTTTTAAGATATATTTGTTAGTTACATAATTACATTCGCTGATACATAAAGTTCTATTAGATAATATGATTTCTAGATATTAAAAAAAAAATTAACATATAGTAGACTATAATATCTAGCGTTATCTTATGGAGTTATCTTATTATTCTAGTAGCATTTTCCCAAGAATTAAAAAAGGGGATAATGGTCTAAAATACCCCGAAAGTTTTCAAGAAGGGGCAAGGGGCGTCTGGAAGTTTTTTAGAGGGTAAAATTGCCCTGGAAGTTACAAAAACGAGGTACAACTGCCCCTCCGTTAACAAACTATAACGGTCAATGTCTTTGACCGTTATATGCAGATGTGGCATACATATGTAGCGTCCACGTCATCCTATGTGGCATGCCGACATGACATCCACTTCATCCTTATTTTTCCCATGTCATATATTAATTGAAAAAAATAAAAAAGTAGTTTTTTTAAACACATTTAAAAAAAGAAGAAGTGACGTGCATATGTCATATATAGCGGTCAATGTCTTTGACCGCTATATGCAGATGTGGCATGCATATGTAGCGTTCACGTCATCCTATGTGGCATGCCGACATGACATCCACTTCATCCTTATTTTTCCCATGTCATATATTAATTGAAAAAAATAAAAAAGTAGTTTTTTTTAAACACATTTAAAAAAAGAAGAGAAGTTTAGTTGCCAAATTTTTTTATTTTTTTTAAAAAAATATGACATGAAAAAATGAGGATGACGTGGATGCCACATTTGCAACTTTCGGTCAACATCATTGACCGTTAAAAGATGTTAACGGAGGAGCTAAATTGCCCCATTTTTATGACTTTTGGGGTAGATTTGGCTTTAAAAATACTTCCAGATACTAAGTGCCCCTTAGTGGAAACTTTCGGGGGTATTTTAGACCCTTACCCCATTAAAAAAATTAGATCTTCATATTTCAATTTAAAATTTATAAGATATTTGTATTTAAATTTTCAAAACCTTAGTTTTATCTTATAAATAAAACCCTAAACCTAGTCTTCAATAATAGATTATACTACTCAATAATCGTCTTCTCTCTCCTTTTTTTTTTTTTTGGTTATAGTAGGGGGCCCAAGCCCAGAACTAACTATCTAATCTATGAGGGAAGCTAACTTCCTCACAGCCTTCTCGAAGAAAAACTTCAGTTGCTCTTGGGAGGTTGACCCAGATTTTTCTCTGTACTATTTGCTTTGCACTGATTGCTGCCATTAGGTTGGCGCTTCTGTTACCTTCCCGATAAAGATGCTCTACACGCAATTGCCATTCTCTCTTTAGCATCTCCTCAATTTCTGCTAGTATTAGGTTGCAGTTTGGAAATTGGCATTTGACCATAGGGGTGTTCATGGGTCAGGATGAGACGGAACGGGCTTATTCCATGTCTCGTCTCGTAAAAAGCTTCGGAACAGTAAAGTTATCCCATATCCCGTCCCATTGGGATCGGGACATCCTGCTTATTTTTTAAAGAAAAATATTGACTTGTTTAATGGGTTTATTTTCACTCTTTGTTTGACTTATAAATCTAATATGTATGGGAATATGTTAGACATTGGATTTGGATGATTGAAAATATATACTACAGATATGTAATCATAATCTTTTACCAGTTTTTCAGCTAAAATATTTTAGTGTCTTAAATATTTCTGTTATTTTGTATTAAAGATATAACTAAAACTGATATGAGAATATCTTATTATGCAAATAACTAGAATTTTCTTCCAGATGCACGAGAAATATATTAGTATTTTAATTAATAACAATTTATAATGATTTATTGTATTTTGAAAATTTGAAATATTGTTTGTTGACCTATTAATACTTGAATTAATAGCATCTTATAATAACAAATTATATTAAAATAAGATGATAAAAACCTAATAGTTCAAATATGGATTTAAATAAATTATATTTTAAATATGAACATTGAATAATTATTGTTTTTCTTAAAATGTATTATAAATTTTATGCAACTCAACCATATGACCTACTTTATGGGTTAATTATTAAATTACATGAGTTTGAGTTTATTAAATAAATGCTCATTGAAAAATAATAAGTATTTTTTATTGCTAGGTGAGAGGAATCTATACAAAAAATATATTAATTATATATTTTAAAAAATAAATATTCGGGATGGGGACAAAAAGACGGTACGGAACAAAACTCGTCCCACGTCTCGTCCCATCCCGTTAATAATTTTGTCCCGTCCCATAATTTTCGGTTCGTAAAAATCTCGTCCCAAAATGACCAGGATCGGAACAGTACGTTCGGGACGGGACCAAAGTGAACACCCTATTTGACCATTTATTGCTTCAGTGACGAACTTGGCATCGCTCTCCACTATAACTTGTTTAAATCCTAGTTTCCAGCACATAGTAAGTCCTTCCAAAACAGCTCGGCATTCAGTTGCAATTTGTATTTGCTCAGCAAGTTTAATTGAAAAGCATCTGATCTATTCCCCGCAATCTCCCCTAATGACCCCCCACAGCCAGATACGTGCTGGCCAGAAAAGTTGCCATCTGCATTTACTTTACACCATCCTTTAGACGGTATTTTCCATGAGATGAGACCATTGTGATTGTCCCTTGTGGTGGTTGGAGATCCTCGCCTCCCCATTTGAGTCTGTAATACTTCATGTGGTTTCTAACTACCTCATCTGTCTTCCTTGGCGATTCAAAATTCTCCTCGTAGATCTGCATATTTCTCCACTTCCATGCAAACCAGCAGCCTATCACAAAGATTTCTGGCCAGTCCTGTTACGTTCATCAGAAATGTTGTTTCCAAGCCATAAATTGTTCTGCATCCAGTCTTGTTCATTACAATTGAAGAACCTTGTCCAGTTGCTTCTTGCACTACTAGAAAAAACACTTTTTACGTCTCTTTTTTCGGACTTTTCACGTCTCTTTTTGCTGGGACGTGGATTGGGGAGACGTGGAAAGTCGGAACTTTCCACGTCTCTTTTTTAATATGAGACGTGGAAAAGTTGGCACTTTCCACGTCTCATATTCAAATATAAGACGTGGAAAGTGTTGAACTGGACACTTTCCACGTCTCACAATAAAAAAGAGATGTGAAAAGTGCCATTTTTCACGTCTCTTTTTTAATATACGACCTATTTACCTAATTTGATTAAATTAAGGATGTTTGTTAAGATAATTAAAATCACATTATATTACCAATGTACCCTAATCATCTACCTTTATCTTGCCTCCATCTCTTGTTTGTTTATCATGGATGAGAATTCATAGAGATAATTTGGGAAAAAGTTGATAACAATTAGAAAAATGCCTTATATTTAGGACCAAGCCCACTTCCCTAAATAGGTCCTACATTTAGGACCGGAGGGAGTATATTATACACATGCTGTCTCCCCATCTATACGTTTAATATGCAAGGGTAAAAAAGAAAATCAAACATTTGTTATCTTGATTTTTACATGTTACCTTTTATAATGTGGACAAATTTTTTTTCCATATTACCTCTTATATTATGGATCGGAGAGAGTATAAGTAAAACATGAGTCATTCTCCAAGTGTCTTAACCAGGACTAGCTTCACTAAAATAATACATATGCATATGTTTAGAAAATAAAAAACATAAAATCTTTCTTAATAATCAGCCTTGAAGGGTTTGTATTTCTTAAGATCAAGCAAGATACCGGCCACAGAGCCAGTAATAGCCACAATTGACACTAAAAGGCAGGCCATACTAAGCATATGAAGGCAAATCCACTTGCCACTCCATTTTGCGATCTTCTTCTGTGAAATATACATCCTCACTGGAAAATAAACGTTCATGGGCCAAAACCCAAAAGCCCCAATAACTCCCACAATGTCATCGAAGAATGGTAGCAACATTGATATCACAGTGGTGATCATCACAAACACTGTTCTCCATATTAGTCTAAATAGGTTGAGATTGTAAGGAGAGAAACCAGGGATTGGAAATTGAAACTCTTTCTTGGTTTTGGGCCATTTTTGTGATGTTTTCTTCTCAACAAAAGCGAAGATAGGTTGGGAAAAAACTTGGTATGCTCCTACCAAGTGAATCACTACAGCAACATGGGCGATATCTATAACCCAATATGTATTGTCAAAACCAAAACCAGTTAGCAGATTCCCAGGTGCTGTGTCTCCAAAAGCTGCATACCCCATTAGGCCACAAAGCATGTAAAATATTGTGGTTACCATAGTACTCATCAGTGTAGCCTTCTTCATTGTCTTTGCCTCTGATGGTGGGGATTTTATGGTGTCCTGTTTCAAAACTTTTGTTACTAGCCAAAAGTAGCTTAAACAGTTCAATCCATATTTAGTCCTCCAAAAATAAGAATCTGAAAAAAAAAAATGTTTTTGTGCTATAAAACCCTTCTATTAGAGGAAATCCTATTCGAAATACTATCTAACATTAAGTGTGGGCATATCTCATGTTCGCCACGATGCCAGGGACCGACTCCTTCCTCTAGGCCCAACCCCATTTGCTTAGAATGATATGCTTTTGATGGTAAATAATAATTGAGTTTAATCATAACAAGTTCCATAAAGTTGGTTACCTGAATTTCAATGAGGACAACAGAGAATGTGTAGGCAAAGGCTATGTCCCCAAGGGCTTGGCAGGTCCTCCATATTTTCTGGGCCTGAGTGACAGTTCCGATGCTTACTCCTGTGAGGCTTCCCTTAAACTTACCCGTTTCTGCTACCACAAACCTCAGCTGAATTAGCCTCTATATAACAAATCACCTAACATATATAAGAAAATAGCATGTTTTTACCTGCAACTTTAACGATCTCAAGGGCAAGACCAATCGAAGAATAGGTCGCTGACATGAGTGCAGCAAGTGTGGAAAGCCACCATATCTGATCAAAGTCTGGAATCTGAGAAAGGAAACACTCAACTACCCCAAAAATGATTATATATGGGGTAGTTGACATGTGACATGGGTTTTCTCCTCTCGAGGAATGGAAACAATTAGTCCTCTTTATTGACCTGACAAACAAAAAATCACAGATATAGCACAGTTCATGATCATCAATAAGATGTCGTAACTTGAACGAGTATCACTCACATCATGCTTATGGCAGCTGCTATAGTGTATCCTATTGCAATCCCGAAAAGATTCAGGTACTGGATTACCCCAATCACCTTCACATTAATTCCTCCTGCAAATTCAGCCATCCATGCTTAATTAAACCTCTTCGACTGCATGTGAAATAAAAAGAATCTGTCTCAGTGTTTCTGTTTTTGTAAACAGAATATTACCCAGAATGGAGCGAACTGCATCAGTGTAACAGTAACTTCTCTTTCCAGTATCAGGATCCCCTACACGGTAACAATCTGCTAGCAACGATGAAGTGTAGTAGGTGATTACAGAGAACAAAAGCATGACTGAAGGACCAGCAATCCAACCCAATTGAGCCACAGCCCATGCTAAGGACAGAACTCCTGATCCTATCACAGCCGTTATAATGTGCGAACTTGCAGTCCAAACAGTTCCTGTTTCATTTCATACACATTTATATTTGTTAAATGAAAGTGTTATGAATGACCAAGTGTACATTAGTTTTGTTCTTAAGTGGCAGAACATAAAGAAGTTTAGGAACTAAATGGGGCAAGGGGGTGGATGAAGCAGGGGACTAAAATTATGTCAATAGTATGTACCAGTTCGTTTAAGACGGCCATCATCATCATAGCAATTGTTTGGAGATTGTGAATTCATATCATTTATGGAATCTTCAATGTCAAAGGCTTGAAGTTGGCGAAGATTGGTGGCGGTAGAGTTTTCAGCCATCTTAAATGGGAAAGACAGAGTTCAAACTTCGAAGCAGAGAAAGTATCAATTCAATATTTCTGAGAAAAACCAGTTTAGGGAGAAAGAGAAAGGAGAAGGATGGTTAAATAATATGGTTGGGCAGAAGAATGGCGTATTTATAGTAGGGAAGCTGCACTAATGAAAAATTGAAAGAGATCAATCTGAACATGCCAAAAGATAATAATAAAAAAGAAGAAGAAGATTGCTGGACTTGGGGGATCCACTAAAGTCTGTGAAAAAGATAACTCAAAATGGTGGTTTCTTGCTCTGGAGGACCACACATCAAGCACGTTAGATTGGAAGAACGTGTTAGAGACAGTCACATTCTTTGCCTTCAATCGCTAGTAAACCCTGTATAATTCATTTAAAGTGGTCTTTTTTATTTTATTCAGGTAAAAAAAATGGTCTAATATATTTTACTTAACGCAAGGAAATCAAAATCGTTGCGACAGCCTCCTTACATATGAGAGCCAAAACTGTGTAGAAACATCGTTTTATAGCATTACTGAAAGTAAGAAACGAAAGAGAGAAGGATTCAGTCACTGAAATTTTCTTGAAAAACTACCGTCATACGGTGCTATTAATTTTTTTAGCCTTTCTTTTGGGAAGATCACGTCCCACATAATATATTTAATCACAACCAGATCCTAAACAATCGTCAAATTATATTAAAAGTCTCAAGGGACGTGGGTATAATTAAATTGAGTTGTCAATACCGGCTTCATGAGTTGTCAATGCACAACGCAATAGTTGTCAATACCAGCTTTTTGAGTTGTCAATAACAACTAAATAGTTGTCAATAGCAGCTCCTTGAGTTGTCAATGCACATATATTAACAACTCAAGGAGCTGCTATTGACAACTCAATGACAAGCCATTTAATTACAACCAGATCCCTTAAGACTTCAATATAATTTGATAATTGTTTGGGATTTGATTATGATTAGATGCGGGACCTCAGTATGATTTTCCCTTTTCTTTTCCTTCAGCATGTTCAAATAAAACAAAAGATGAAAAGTCAGAGTTCCGTCAATTAAAAAAAGACAGAATATATCCACATATTATTGAAAATTACCAAATTGATATTACTTATCTATCATCACTCATAATAAGGCCGAAAGCTAAAACCACTAGTTATTATTTGTTGACGAAGAAAGAATAGTTAGGTTGCCCCCAAAAAAAGGTGTTTCTCAAAATAAAAATGATTAAACATGTTTATGACTTTAGGTAGGGGTGAGCAAAGAACCCGAAAATCGTGGGCCCCGCCCGCAACCCGCATTTTTTTGCCCGTTGAAGCCCGCCTGTTTTGGGCCCGTGGCTAAAACGGGTGGGGCCCGCCCGTTTAATAGTTAACGGGTACGGGTACGGGTAGGGCCACGGGTGACCCGTTACCCGCCCGTTACCCGTATATAATAAAAAAAAACTCTCCTTCCTCTCCCCTGTGACTCACAGCGCACACACACACAGGACACATCACAACACACCTTTCTTTCCCTCCCATTATTCGAAACCCAGCCGGCCCTAACCCCATTCCCTTTCTTTCCCTCCCATCACACACACACAGCTTGCCGTCGAATCACCCTCCCTAATCAGTAATCACCGTTCCTCCCATTCCATTCTCAGATCAGAACAGAGCATCAGCCTCTCGAGTCACCCTCCCCATTCCATTCACAAACCTCGCTCAACCTCGTCCCACAGAGCATCAGAACGTAGTAAGCTTTCTTCTTCTATATCTCATTTGTTTGCATTTTTCTCTGCTTCGTCTTGATCCCATGCTTCAACCACCTCTCCTCTGATTGAATATTTAACTGTAAACAACTCTTCCTGATTTTCAAATCTACTCTCCTTCCTTTAGTTTTGTTTCTTCTTTGAAATTCGCGAGTTTTTCTTCCCACTTGTGTTCATTTTCTTCATGTTTCTAAGCTTCAAACCTTGATTTCTATTCACTGGCATCTGTGAGGAAGAGTTACTGTGATTCAACAATATAGAAATCATTTTATCTTTTTTTCCAAAATAAGCTTGATAAAGCTTACATATTGCAACAAGGAACATGGAGTTTACAAAATTTTCTCAACCTATTGTCTCAATGGAGTTCTGACATACCTGTACAAAGTTTAAATATTCAGTAAGCTTGTGTTTGGATATCAGTCCATAGTCTCCCGACGAGTATATTATTCTGAAAATATAGCGCCATTACTATTGGAGGTTGGTTTGGTTCTTACATCTCCTATGATCAGACAAGCAAAATGAAAATTGTTGGTTTCCCGTCTAAGAATTAAAGTTCTCAGCATTAAATCGACCAGCTGTATCAATCCCTCCGCGAATATGGTATTGGGTTTTATCATTTGTAGCGTGCTTCTTGGGTATAGGGTAGTAATTTCTTTGAAATTTCCTACTATTAGCTGGAGAAAATGACAGAGGAACCTAATCAGAAACATAAACAATTATTGAAGGATCAATATCCTTTAATTTACTCATAAAATTAGTAAGAATGTGTTGACTGTTGAGAATGTGTTGAAGTTGTTTTGAAAAATCATGTATGTATTTTTTACATGAGCTAAATTTTGAAGGCTTGGTAATTAAAGCATATCTATAGTTTTTATAGTGGAATTAGAATTAATGCTTACATTTGCAACTTTGAATTTGAAGCATGCTCACATTTATACTCTTGCTAACTCAAGGTGACAAGGAAAATGGTGAGAACTGTAACATCCTAAAAATTAATTAAGGATTTATGGGGGTAAATAGGAATTGATTAATGAGAAATGATGGATTATGAGAATATTTGAAGAATTTTGAGGTGTTTTTGAGGATTTTAAAGGCCTAGTTTTTCCCTTATTTGGAAGATAATAATTGTTGGGGAAATTATTTTTAGACTCAAAAGAGGTTATTGTGGGAGTAAATAAATAAAAGATGTTATAGGGAAAATTTTGAAAGTAAAAAGAAAATTTTTTGTTCAAAAGAAATATCTTATTTGAGAATTTTAGGGTCTAGTAGTGTAGTTTTCTCTTTCCACTCTGCCGACACTCAGTTTCTCGTCAATAACTTGTCACTGTGCATCAATTATTATTCCTCAACCAATCACATTCAACTACTATTTATATATATTATATTATATTATTAATATAATATATTATTATTATATTATTATTATATTATATTATTATTTTACTATTCATCAAATATATATATACACACACTCACCGTCTTCATTTCCTTGCCCTCACATCTCACTCTCTCTCTCTTCGTTTCTCTCTCTTGCTCTCTCTTTCCACCATATATATATTCCTATCACTAGATTTATTAGAGTCTGTTAGTATAGGAATAGTAAGCTTTTCGGCCAACTAAGCACATTTTTGGATTCCCTGCTTGAATTGCACTAAGTTAGCACGGGGGAGCTGCACTATTGTGAGATTGGTGCCAGCTATCAGGTAACCGCTTTCTGCTTGTTTATGTGTGTGTGTAGTGTTAGTAAGTAATTTGAAATATTATTATTTGACAATTATGATGTTATATGGAGATGAGATTTTGAATCACAGTTGAGATATGATTATCAATCGATGATTGATGAGATATGGAAATAAGATTTTGGAATATTAATATTTTTATAATAAATGTCCTGTGGAGTATTATTTTGGAATGGCATAAATTTGTGATTTGAAATATTTTGAACCGAAATATATATGATTTTGGAAACTATTTCATATATATGTATATTCTGAAAATACTGGAAGGCCTGGTGCCTGATTGCGGTGTTGCATATCTATGTGTTGTTTGTGAGAAATTATTTGTGTATGTGACACCGGTGAATTGGAAATTGTGCCATCATGTGATGAGGTACCCTGTTGCGCCACAGGGACTTATTGATATATTATGGGAAATAAAGGAGATAAAGACGTAAGAGGGGAGATCGCCCCTCACGGATTCAGAAAGGACGGAGATCCTTCTAATCTGTGGTACGATTTAGGGAGGGTAGAAAGTCCCTCATAAATTGTACCGTGGTGATCAGGGGCGGGTGGAAGGTCCCGACTGGTCCCACATGTTTTCCCAACGCTTCTATTAGGATTCGTTTGGGTTGTTGTGATTATTAATGATATATATATTATTTTTGGAGATGATTTGGGATTGGTTACTTTGTACTTATAAACTGTGAAAGATATTTGGGACCAAGATATGCATTATATGTGAATACCTGAGCATGCTGTTGGAACTGGTATATATACATATATGTATTCCACTGGACACCTTGCTAGCACACACCGCACTTAGATGAGTAGTCAGTGGTTGCGTTTGGGGCTACCCCCGTTGATCTCACTTTTGCAGGTCCTAGGAGCGAAGTAGGAGGTCAAGGGAAGGATCCGGGAACTTCTCACTGATATCGTGAGATACTCTGGACCAGAAGGACAGGAGGTTTTGCCACATTTAGGATCATATTTTGTATGATGCTTCCGCTGAACTTTGTTCCTACTCTGGGGAAAAATTATTGTATAATACCTATTATGGTATGGTATTTTAAGAATGATGTGTGGAGTTTAATCATGCATAATGAAATTCTCTGTTATTGTACTGGGAAGGAAGTTATATTGTGATGACAGAGATTGGAGTTGAGGTTGAAATATATATAAATATTATGGAAAGATTTTTTTTTCTAACTATGTTAGTTATTTTAGTAAGTTAATTCTTTTTCCTAACATAGTTAGCACTATAAACGATTTAATTTTTAATTGTGAGTGTTTAATAGTGGGATTAGGGAGTAAGTGTTACAAGAACTCCTGAAGAAAATGTGCAAGAGCAAGTCGAAAGTGCTAGAGAGGAAATTGAAACTGAAACTACAAATGATGAGGACCAAAACAATGATGAGCAAAATGAAGAAGTAACACGGCCTAGAAAAAAAAGGAGGGACTCATCTGATGTCTGGTCGCATTTTACAAGAATGCCAATAAGAGAGACAGGAGGCAAACCCAGGGCAAAGTGCAACTATTGTCCTAAAAATTATGCTAGCCATCCTTCCAATGATGGGACTACATCATTATGGCGACATTACTCTAAGTGCAAAGGCAATCCAAACAGAGATACCGAGGGACAAAGTTTGTTGGCAGCTTCTTTCAATAAAACGTTGACACATCATTTGTTTAGTCAGGAGAGGGGTAGAAAGGCGGTTGCTAAATATCTCATTAAAGATGAGATGCCTTTCCGAACTGTGGAAAAAGAGGGTTTTTCGGACCTATTACAAGTGTAACATTTACCTCGAATCCCACTATTAGCCACTCACAATTTATCATTAAAATTTTTATATAGCTAACTATGTTAGGAAAAGGAATTAACTTAATAAAATAACTAACATAGTTATAAAAAGATCTTTCCATAATATTTAGATATTATCTTTTTAACTCCAACATCAACTCCAATCTCCGTCATTACAATATAATTTTCTTCCCAGTACAATAACAGAAAATTACATTATCCATGATTAATCTCCACATATCATCCTTAAAATACCATACCATAATGGGAATTATACAATAAATTCCAAAATTAATAACAAGTTTATGCGGAAGCGTCACATATGCATGATCCTAAATGTGGCAATACCATTCTGTCTGGATAGTCCAGAATTTACTCACTATATCAGTGAGAACGTCCCGGATCCTTCCCTTGACTTTCTACATTGCTCCTAAGACCTGCAAAAAGTGAGATAAACGGGGGTAGCCCCAAAACGCAACCACTGACTACTCATCTACGTGTGGTGTGTGCTAGCAAGGTGTCCAGTGGAATACATATATGTATATATATCAGTTCAATAAGCATGCTCAGGTATTCACATATAATGCATATATTGGTCCCAAATATCTTTTCACAGTTTATAAGTGCAGAATAATCCATCCCAAATCATCTCCATGAATAATATATATATATCATTGATAATCACAAACAACCCAAACGAATCTTAACAGAAGCGTTGGGAAAACATGTGGGACCAGTTGGGACCTTCCACCCGCCCCTGATCACCACGGTACAATTCACGAGGGACTTTCTACCCTCCCTGAACCGCACCACGGATTAGAAGGATCCCAGTCCTTTCTGAATCCGTGAGGGGCGATCTCCCCTCTTACGTCTTTATCTCCTTTATTTCCCATAATATATCAATTAGTCCCTGTGGCGCAACAGGGTACCTCATCACGTGATGGCACAATTTCCAATTCACCGGTGTCACATACCCAAATAATTTCTCACATACAACACATAAATATGCAACACCACAATCAGGCACCAGGCCTTCCAGTATTTTCATAATATACATATATTAAATAATTTCCAAAATCACATATATTTCAGTTTCAAATATTTCACATCACAAATTTATGTCATTTCAAAATAATACTCCACAGGACATTTATTATAAAAATATTAATATTCCAAGATCTCATTTTCATATCTCATCAATCATCAATTGATAATCATAACTCAACTGTGATTCAAAATCTCATCTCCATATAACATCATAATTGTCAAATAGTAATATTTCAAATTACTTACTAACACTACACACACACATAAACAAGCAGAAAGCGGTTACCTGATAGCTGGCACCAATCTCACAATAGTGCAGCTCCCCCGTGCTAACTTAGTGCAATTCAAGCACTACACAACCATACATACAACCACAATTAATTATTTATCCAACAATTTTTACATGTTGGAAAATAAATTACTTACTACCCTTTCTTTGCCGTTACTTATTTTAAATTTCTATTTAACATTTATTCTCCCTTTCTATCTCTAAAATTTATCTCTACTCCATTTATACATATATCCAAAATTATTTATCTTTCCAATAACTATTTATAAAAATTCAAGCCTAAATAAAATTAAACCTTACATCCCTAAATTATTTCTCAGCCTCAGAAATCCATTCTTTAATTCACAATTTATTTTCCAAACCTTAATAAACATCTAAAAATTATTAATTTAACGATAGACACCTCATATCATCAAAAGCCCTATTTTTAATATATCCAAAAATCCAAAAATTCCCAATAATTAAGAAAACCTCCTTTGAACCTAAAAATAATTTTTCCCAAATTTATTTTCCTTAAAATAAGGGAGAAATAAAGTCTTTCAGATCATCAAAATACCTCAAAAATTCCTCAAATATTCTCATAATTCCATAATCTCTTATAAATTAATTCCTACTTAGCCCACTAATCCTCAATTAGATTTTTAGGATGTTACAACAAGAGTTTCAGCCTAAGTTTCAACTGCCATCACGTTGGACAGCTGCCAGGGATTGCTACAACATTTATCTAGAAGAAGCAGAGATCTTGAAGACATATTTCAAGCGTTCCAAAGTCCGCGTATCTCTCACCACTGATTGCTGGACATCGTTACAGAACTCAAACTACATGTGCCTGACTGCTCACTGGATTGACGATGATTGGGTGTTGCAGAAACGCATTCTAAATTTTTGTGAGATTGAAGATCATAAAGGGAAAACAATTGCTAAGACACTTGAAGATTGTTTATTCCAATGGGGCATTGCCAAAGTGTTTACAATCACAGTTGACAACGCTTCTGCGAATGATTCAGCACTTGCAATTTTGAGGAAACGTAAACTGAATCTAGTATGTGATGGAGAGTTTTTGCAAATGAGATGTGCAGCTCACATATTAAATCTGATTGTTTCTGAAGGTCTTAAGGATATTAACAAGTCCATTGAGCTCATTCGTCGTGCAGTCAAGTTTGTGAAATCTTCCCCCTCCAGGAAACGTAAATTCATTATGCTTGCTGAAAAGGAACGAGTTGAGTCAAAAAGCCTACTTTGCTTGGATTGCCCTACTAGGTACTTTCAATAACTGTTTTGCCTTATTTTGAATGAGTTGTTATTTAATAATTAATATTAATATGATGAATATTAATTGTTATGGTTTTTGTGATGTTATTAGGTGGAATTCAACATACCTTATGCTTGAAAGCGCTGTAAAGTTCAGCAAAGTTTTCACTAGGATGGGAGAAGAAGATGAAGATTATAGGGATTATTTCAAAAAGAGGGTTAGAATAGATTCAAGTCGAGATGATTACGCCTTGCTTGATCTTGAATATGATGATGATCATGCTTATGAATATACCATCTTCCCCCCTGGTGCATATGATTGGGGTGTTGCCACTGAGTTCCTTGGCTTCTTGCAATTATTTTACACAATGACGTTGAAGTTTTCTGGATCAAATTATGTGACGACAAACACTTGTTTTCAACACATAGTTGCTATCGAGACAAACCTGAGGTCAAGTGCAAGTAATTCCTACTCTCTTTTAAATGAAATGGCGAGTAGAATGCTCACAAAGTTTGATAAGTATTAGGGTAAAGCTGAGAAGATGAATCCCTTATTGATTGTGGCTACAATTCTAGACCCCAGATATAAATTGACATATGTCAAAGTTGCATTTGAAAAGCTTTTTCCTGATTCTACAATGCTTGAAGCTATGTTGAAGAAGACAACGAGTGTCTTGCATCGTCTCTATGATCATTATTCAGGAATTCTACAACCTGATGGATCTTCTACATCTCAAAGTACAATGGACCAAGAGGGTGGTGGAATTCCTGGGGACAATGTGCAAGAGGCAGCACTTGAAATGACCTTCAAGGATCCTACGATGGAAGAATTCTTAGCTAAGGCAGATCAGCAGTGTAATGTTGAGAAAATTTCAGAATTGGATGAATACCTGCAATCTGAATTAAGTGGTTTTCGTGATCCCAAATTTGACGTTTTATCATGGTGGAAAGGGAATGCTTCTAAATATGCAATATTAAGTCTGTTGGCACGTGATTTGTTGGCTGCACCAGTCTCTACTGTTTCATCAGAATCGGCTTTTAGTACTGGAGGTCGAATACTAGATGCTTTTAGGAGCTCTCTTTCTGCAAAGATGGCTGAAGCACTTGTATGTGCCCAAAATTGGCTATCCACAAAACATCCCCAGATCAATGACCTTGATGTTGATAATTTTGATGAGACTGCATCTATTGTTTCCGGTACATTCACTTATTATTTCATTATCGATTCTACATAAATTGTATCATTTCATTTCATTACATATTATCTTTCTAAATTTTGTTGTAGAGCTAGATACAACAGCATCTAAAGCAATTGCCTCTGCCTCAAATGCAGCTAGTGAGACTTAATCTGTTTAAGGTATTTCTTTTATATGATTTGAAAGCTTTGCTGAAATTTGTTTTAGGTATTTTTTCATGAGAGCTTAAATATGTTTCGAGGTATTTTGTCATTGCAGGTTGCAGCAAGTCAGGAACTCAGGATTGCTAGCATTTATCATTGCGTTGCAAGTTAGGATTGCTAGTTGGATATTGGAGAATGGACTTTTGTAATAATAATTTTAGTTTATTTAGACACTTTTTCTTGTGTGGATCAGTGGATGACTGGATGTTTAATGCACAGACTGAGTGATAATGCATGTTTGCATAGTGCATGCAAAGACTAAATCTAATGGACTTTTAGCTTTATTTTTAAAAGTTTATATGGTATGGCATGTTTGTGTATGGGCTATGCACTATGTGATATTGGTTGATTTGTCTGATAAGCATGCTTCTAATTTAGAGGTTTTTTTTTTCAATGGTTATGTACTTATATATGTTGACAAAATGTTGTGCTTTTAGCTCAAATCCAAATGGTGTGAATAATATTAAGTAAGCATATTTAGTCTTGACTCTTGAGGGCAAAATTATATGTTTCTCTTAAATTAACAATTAAATTTGATTTTTTAGTGTTGAGGGCTCTATATGTGTAACTTGTAAAAATAACTCATATGAATGCGTTTCCCCTCCCTGCAGTGTATCAAATTGGTGGCTTTAAAATACATATGTATGGGGCCTAGTAATGTGATGCCAATCAATATGGCAGGAAAAAAAAAGTTCTAGCCAAATGCAGGTCTGGCCCAAAAAAAACGCAGGTCTGGCCCAAAAAAAACGCATGTCTGGCCAAAAAAAAAAAGGAAGCTGTTTTTTTTTAAAAAAAAAAGCCGGGCTAAACGGGCAAATGGGCCCCGCCCGTTTAGCCCGGCTAATTACGGGCCCGTAAACAATCTGGCCCGTTTATATCAACACGGGTACGGGCTTACCCGTACCCGTGAAATTATTAACGGGCGGGTAACGGGTCGCCCCACGGGCCACCCGTACCCGCCCGTTACTCTCCCCTAACTTTAGGTATAGTCAAATTTAAGTGTATGACCAATTATTAGCTAAGGATAATGGAACCGATTTCTTTACTCATAAAAAAAGATAAGTAGGGAGAGCTATGCTTATTTAGGCCGTCTGAATCTGATCTAGATAGTTCAGATGATATTTATACGGTCTATATACGTCTAACTCTCCTTACTCGTCAAAAGAGAAATCGGTTCGTCAATTCATTTAAATGGTGACAAAAATCCCAGGTAGAGGAGTTATATATGCGCACAGCAAGGTTTAGCATATTGATGATGATCTTTATCACCTAAAATGAATGTACCATTGAAAGTAGAATTTGGGAGGTTTTTACAGGCAAAATTGGTGGTGGGTCATGGGACGTAGTTGGGTAGACTAACTATGCAGTGAGCAGCAAAACGAATTTTCGATTTGGATGGGGAAGATGTGGATGATTCAACAACAAATCTAAGTGAAAGCCAAGTGTAACTGACTTGATCATTTTGGCCATAAAATATGAACAAAGTAAGAGTTTTCTAGATACACTTTTATTATTATTCCTCTTCACAATTTTTTTTGATTCAATTATTCCTCTTCACAAGGTGGCTCTGATAGATAGAATTCATGTCCTTCCTCTTCAATAGTCAACCTTAGTGATATCAAGTGAATGAGCAAGTGGCCATCTCTCTCTGGCTAGCTTGTCAAATCCATTCCTTCTTTAAGAAATTGCTTGCATATGCTTATTTCCTTTTTATAAGACATATCCTTGTACATAATCATAAAGGGCGGTAAGTAGAACAAAAAACAAATAGTGAAATAAGGGCCATCCCATATTCGGTCTTAATGTGTATTAAATAATCGCTCCGGAATGCCTCCTCTTCTTTATGATCATTTTCTCCTCCTTTTCCCTAATCTCAACCTCAATCAAATCTTATGATTGAAAATATATAAAATATATGTCTACAAATCTCTTCCACTGTCTCTTCCATCCCTATTTTTTAGCCAACACCATCTCTCTATTCTTTTCTCTTTTTTTTCTTTATATATTTTCAGCCAACAGATTTGATGGATGGCTGAGATTAAGGAAGAGGATCAGAGGAGAAAATGACTGTAAAAAAGATGAGGCATTCTAAACCGATAAATAATGAGCTTCCAATGACAACTTTTTCAAGAAAACTACGATACCACTTATTAAAGAGTGTGAAGCAATGAAAATGAAAAAGAAAACAAATAAGTGGGAGGGTGAAAAGACTCCACACCTTAATACAAAGACTTAAAGGCAAAAGTTTATGAATTTTCTCACTTTATATCACTTATTAAACTCAACTTTATCTAAACTAAAACTTCACGCATCAAATATGAAACTATTCAAACTTAAGCATCCTAACAAGGGTGAATTATGTGGTTTGCTCAAATTGAAGAGATAACAATAACAACGTACATGGAGGATTCAAATTTAATGCATGATTAGGAGCAAGGAAAAATGCCATAAAAAAGAGGAGGGTTCCTTGCCGGGCCATGGTAGGCTTAAGAATACCAAAACGGTGACACCTGTTTTTGCTTACATTGATGATAATAATTGAAAGCTTTTTTCAAGCACTTATCCTAAATGTTAGGTTGTTCTAAGTTTCAACGAAGCTAGAGAAAGAAAAGCCAAACAAAGTGAGATAATGGTATATGTTCTGTTCATGCCCAAACACATCACCTTTTTTTTTTTTTTGACCATTCAAACACATCACCTCACACAGTATGCTTCCGCATCTTTATCCGTTGGTGTCACGAGCATAATTGCTTTACGTCAAACAATTTCTATTGTCCTTGTCTTTTTCTGTTTATTTATTTATTTTTTATTTCCTTTTCTTTTTCTGTTTCGATAAAATCAAAGCTTGGCTTCTTCTGCTGTTTCTTATACAAGAAGAAAACAGAAAAAGTCATCGTGCATTACTTAGCTTGGCTTCTCCTATACAAAAAGAAAACAGAAAAAGGTATCATACATTACTTGGCTTCTTTTGTTTGATACAATGCATGTGAGTACAAGATTACAATAAGGAAAAAAAGACAGAAAAAGACCCTCAAATTAGTAAAAAGACAATTTGCTACAACCAATTTCAGAAAGGACAAGTCAGTACAATTGACTAATAAATTATATAAACCCAAATTTAAGTAAAATGTTTAAAATACCTTTGATTTAAATATTTATTTTTTTAAATAAAGGGCCCCCACCACCGCAGCACCATCGGCTGGCGGGGCCCACCACCCGCCAGCAACCGGTGGGGCCCCACCTGCCATGTGGCAATGTGTTTGGGGGAGGGGGAGCCAAAAAATAACATGTTTCCTTTTTTTGTTTCTTATTCGAATTTGGTACTCCCTTGTCCAAATTTAGTAATCCCTTATCCGAATTTGATACTCCCTTATCTGAATTTGGTAATCTCTTATATAATTTTAGGAACAAGCAAAAAAGTTGGTAATAATGTTGGTAATTGGATAAAAAAATGTCGATAATCCGTTATCCAAAGTTGGTAATCTCTTATTCGAATTTGATGATCCCTTATACAATTCTGGGAACAAACAAAAAATAGTTGTTAAAGTTAGGAAGTTAGTAAATGGATAGAAAAATATTTGTAAACCATTATCCAAAGTTGATAATGTATTATTCAACGTTCGATAGAAATATGTTGGTAATCCGTTATCTAAAGTTAGTAATCCCTTATACAATTCTGATAAAATGTTAAGAAAGAATGAAATATTATATATATATATATATTTATATATAAGTTTTGTAACAGATATAATGAGAATACTTGGTGGCAAATGGTGGTATTTACCACCAAGCCTCAAAGGGGAGGAGGTTGGTTCTATTCCCACCCCCTCCACTTTGCATATATTATTTTTGACTCCCCCACACTGCCATGTAATAGTAGGCCTCGCCATGTGGCTCCCAAGTGGCGGCGGGGGGTAGCTGCGATGGTGGTAGGCCCTTTATTAAAATAAATAAATATATTAACCAAGAGCATTTTGGGCATTTCACTTAAATTTGGATTTGGACAATTCAATCAATTGTACTGACTTATCCTTTCTGAAATTGATTGTAGCAAATTGTTCTTTTGCTAATTTGAGGGTCTTTTTCTGTCTTTTTCCCTTTGAATAACCTTTTTTCTGAAATAGTTGAAGCTAGGAATAATGTCATCAGTAGGGTTGGAAATAGGTTAGGCCGATGTAGGCTTCAACTAAATAAGTCTGGGCATGATTAAAAATATAGAACTTAAACTTGGGTCCGGGCCTGTATATAAGATTTTTTTTAATGCCTGAGCCTGAGCTTTCAAAAGGCCTGACATGACCTGAAAGTTTATTTGAAAGCCTTCTTTTTTTTACCTTTAAAAAAGCCTACTTAAAATGTAGACTCTCAGATAGATTTAAAAGTCTATACTTCTAATTGCATATATTGCCTTTTAAAGCTATTAAAATGCATATATATGTTTCAAAAAGATTTTATGGCCAAAACTAGATTTTTTTGTTGTTTCTTTTATCATAGAAACTAAGATAAATTATTCTTTTTAAAATTATAATATTTCATATAGACAAAATTAGAATAAACGTGCTAGTTGAAACAATTATTATGCTTGAGAAAATCATACAAATTAGAGAAGAGGTGAAAGGAATCAAAAAAAGGTGAACGACTAATAAGTGAAATGGTTGAACTTTGTGTACGAATGATGAGATGTGAAGCTTAGAGCTAGAGATAAGTTGATCATGTAATATTTAATTTATATATTTTATATTATATATTATAATAGAAATTGCAAAATAATTAAAGGCCAGGCTTGTAGGTTTATAGGTTAGTCCTTACAAAAAAAGGCCTGACTTATTTATCTAAATAAGTCTGAATATGAGCCTGACCAATTTACTAAATAGGTTAGGCTAGGCTTATCGTAGGTTAAGTCATAAGCCCTCGATAAGGATCTGACATATTCTCATCCCTAGTCATTAGATACTCGAATTTGACCTAAGTTAAACAGTCATATTAAATAAAAGATATTTCACACTCTTTTCAAATAACGAGTAAATTTTATAAAAAATAATACTCCCTCCAGTTAAATATATGACATATTTTGGGAGTTGATGTTGATAATAAATATATGACCTAATTCTATTTTTTGTCAACTTCTTCCCAAATTTTCCCTACTGGTGTTCCTCCAACAATGATCAAGTAAGATATGGAGGGAATAAATGTTGTTATAGAAAAAAAATACAACATACTAACTAAGATAACTAACATTTTTAATTTAATCAAAGCCGTAGTTAAGCCGGAGGAAGTACAATTTTATTTGAATAAGGTTACACTAAATCTGAAAAAGCGGACTGAAATCAAGTGAATCTAGCATTTTTTTTTTTACATAATTTTAGAAAAGGGGTTGGTCTTACTCACACCAAGGGCATGACTCCTAACTCATGATCTATTGGGCTTAACCCTGTGGGCTTTGGTATTCACACAAGTAAATTTTACCCAACTTCATTTAACTATAGAGATACCTTCTCAAACGACTCAACTAGAACGACAACTAAGTGGTTTTCCATCAAAATTGAAAACTGACTATGACTAACACTTACGTCAATCGAACCCATGATTCCAATGGAATCGGCAATGGCTAAAACTTGTGTGAAATAGTGACAAGACCAAATCTAGAAAACTTTTGGATCTCCGGCCCAGGCCCAATAAATACAAATAACGTGGAAGTGGAAATTCGGATTCATGTCGTAATCAAAAGGACGATCCTGTGCATTTTTCTGCTTATTCTTCTTCTATGATTACGCCTAAGCTCCGTCGTTTGCTGTTAGTCAAAATAAATAAATAAATAAATAAATAAATAAAAGAGAAAATGACAAATAAATACCTTCCAATTTGTAAAATCTCAATAACAATTGCACTATAGCTATTAACAACTCCACTATGAGGTACTAACAACTAGTAACAACACAAAGTTCCTTATTTGGGATTTTACAAATTGTAAGATATTTTTTTGTCATTTTCCCTAAATAAAAGCTCTGTCGCTTTCCTGAAGAGAGGATATACATTTGCGAGAGGATATACATTTGCAGCGAAAGTCATCTGATAAAATCTATCAATAGACACATGTTCAACATTGTGGACACCTCATATATGTATGTGTCTACTCAGCCAGATGATTTAATTTCCACTGCACAAAGGATGCTTCACAAGATTCTTCATCACACTGACCCATATAACCAGTTCTTTCGATTCTGACAGTACTTTTAATCAAAGAGGAATTAGTTTTGCTCAATCATACCTCTCAACTAAGAAGAAAAATTAGAACTTTTAAGTTCAACATGATTTGCATTAACTAATAACTAGCAAGTGTTAGCATATCTATCCAATTCTCATGAATAGAAGACATCCAGTTTGTAATTTTAGGCCATGAATTCAAATAGTTGTAAATAAGTTTAGATATTCAAGTCGCATTGATTTCTATCATCAGTCGCATAAAACTTTATACAAAAGAACCCAATGTCTTACAAATCAAGAAGCATCGCTAATGTGCACAAAGTGGGAAAAAGTATATCATCAAGTAGAAGCTACCATGTTGCATGGAAAAGGAGAGAAAACGTGCTTACAGGAGACTACATAATCTGAACCCTCATTAGCCTCAATCTCTTTAATCCTTCTTCTTATCAGCTCTTTGGGTTATGTTGATCATAGCAGCAGATCTCTTATCTTCCACTATCTTAGCAGAAATCTCTCCACTCTCTTCAAAATACCTCTTAAAAGCCCTTGGAAGAAACCTTGGTATCAAAAACCCAAACAAATTCATTGAGAAATACACCAAGTTCGCCAATGCCAAACTCCTCCCAAACCAATACCACGCCACATCCTGCACATTTACCCCTCATCATTAGAAATTATTACTCACTCCTATCCAAAATATATAGTACTCCCTCCTCTAGTTCTTAGTAATTGATTTTTTTTTCTCTAAAGATTAAGGAAGCTATAACTTAGTTAATAATATACGGTATACAAAGAAACTAGTTTAGGAAAAATTTTAAGAAAATTAATTTATAAATATTTTATTTAACTTAGTATTTTTATTTACCTAATTTCATAGATGTTAATTAAATTAGTTAATATGACATATTTTTATCATTAGAAACAAAATAACAAAAGTTAGACTTATTTTAATATAAAATTTAGTTGACTTTTTTAAAAATTCTAATAATGTTAAATAAGTTACTAAAAAACCCATTGAATTTTTTATCCAACCTAAGTTAATTTGACTTATAAATTAACCACGTCAATCTCTATAACAAAAATGTTACCGGAGTGTTTAGTATCAAAATCAACTAAGGTACCTTATAGTGAGAATTAGCAGGCAAGCTCTTGAGGAGCCAAACATCATTGATCCAATCAATATCCACAAAGATCCTACGAACAGTATAAAGCAGAGGAACCAGTGCTCTCACCGGCGGCGAGAACAGAGACAAGCCACCGATTACATTCTCCGTCAGAATCTGACACGACAGCAAGAACAAATGAGGAGTCGCCGATCTCACCGCATGTTCATCACCTCTAGCAAATCCTCCTAGAACATAAGCCAGTGGCAAAAACAAGCCCACAATGGTTCCAATGATGACGTGGACTCTGAACATCCTGCTTCCATGGAAAATCTCTTGGGAAGCAGAGGAATTGGTTCCCCTAGAAGGGAAGGCAAAACGAGAGAGGAGAAAAAGGTAAATTGAAGTGAAAGCTGGGAAGAGTAAGTCTAGAAGAGGAACGAGCCCACTAGCTGAGAACACCATTATGAAGGCTACGAGTTGAAGTTCTATGACTCGTAATGAACCCATAACGCCTCCCGCCGCCGCCGATTGTGGTGGTTGTCGGTGAGGGTTTGTGGTGGCCGGAGATGTGTCTGGCTCCGACGCCGGCGGTGTGGAAGATACAGCTAGTGATACACCTGACATTTTGGTTTTTTGTTTGAAAATGGTGTGTGATTTCTGGAGATTTAGATTAAATTTGGGGATGATTGCATAATCTGAATGGTAAATGGGTACAAAAGGAAATGGATCGAGCTTGAAAGAATGGTTTCAGTTGAGAATTACACGAAGCGGAGTGATTTGCACAGGTGTAGATGTTGATGTCTGAGATGATGATATAAAGCGAGGACAGGTAGCCACGTGTAAACAGGCATGCGCAACACGTCGCTGTCCACGTGTTAGTCCTACTCATCCCACGTGTCACTGCCTTGCAACAGTTTATTTTTTAAGATGTTCTTTAGGTAACATTTGTCTACAGGTAGCTTTTTACGGGTATCATTTTTGTATGAGGTGTTATCGATGGAGAATAATTAATTAAGACGTCGTTCTAAAGTGCAAATGAGGAGAAGCATAATCTCTGGAGAAATCTAGAATCCAACAAGCTATCGTCTTCCTCAGTAGCCAGGTGTGAGCTGTCTCATGTTCAGATTATCTCACTGTCATAAACTTATAATAGTGTCAATAAACTATACACAAACAAGTTTTCCTCTCGTGCAGGTTCATGCGTAATTTAGCTTTATACCGTGCGGGTCTTTTTGTTGGCTGTGTATCTGAGCTGATTTCATCCAATATCACAGTTTGCAATTGCTCCCCAAGTAATCCTACCTATATCATTTTTGTTCACCCTAAAGTCAATAGTATAGGTGAATGAGACAGATGAACAAGATTAAATATAAACCTGGTATATTCAATCTTTCAAGAATGCCCCCATTGAATCCTTTTCATTTTTCATTGACATGTGTGGGCGATATCGGACATGCTAAACCTGGTTACTCAGTAAACCAATGTAAAACAAGCATCAAAGCATAAAGAATTAGAGTGTCATGTCCTTACAAGCATTTCTACCGTTTACTATAAGTTAAGAAATCAAGAGGCTTGCCTTTCAATAATGTTCTAAAAAATATAGGCCGCAGGTCAAAAAAAAAAATATAGGCCGGCATCCTTTGGGCCATAGGGCCGCTCCAAACACCAAAATTAAAATAAAACATTATGTTTATGGGCCAACATGTAAAGCCGAATTCACATGAAGTGTTGTTTCAATGCTGTTCACTAGTTTTATTCAAACCTCTTCAACTTATAACTTTTTGGCCCCCAGTTTAGTGTGATAGAAACAAGATTAGTCTCCCTGACTCGTTTATTTTTTAGGGAAAATTTAATTTAAAGACCACTGTAGACAATTAATGTAAAAGAAGGACCACAAAAATCTGAAATTTCACTGCAGGACCTAGGTCCTTAAATGAAAAAAAATTGTTGTGTGAAAAGACCTAAAAGCCCTTGTGAATTAATTTCAAATAGGGACCTGTGCTGACACGCTGACGCTGACACAACTGACACAACGTACTTCCTTGTGCATATGGCGATTTCCTTGTGCATATGGCCAATTCCTTGTGCGTGGCCTGGACATAGCACGTTATAAGGCCAATTAATTACTCCTTGTGCATATGGCCATTTCCTTGTGCATATGGTCATTTCCAGGCCATGCACAAGGAAATGGCCATATGCACAAAGAAATGGCCATATACACAAGGAGCAATTAATTGACCTTATAACGTGCTATGTCCAGGCCATACACAAGGAAATGACCATATGCACAAGGAAATGGACATATGCACAAGGAGCAATTAATTGGCCATATGCACAAGGAAATGGCCATATGCACAAGGAAATCGCCATATGCACAAGGAGCAATTAATTGGCCTTATAACGTGCTATATCCAGGCCACGCACAAGGAAATGACCATATGCATAAGGAAATGGCTATATGCACAAGGAGTAATTAATTGGCCTTATAATGTGCTATGTCCAGGCCACTCACAAGAAAATGACCATATGCACAAGGAAATTGCCATATGCACAAGGAAATCGCCATATGCACGAGGAAGTATGTTGTCAGCCAAGGAACTACGTTGTCAGCGTCAGCGTGTCAGTGTCAGCATCAGAAGACTTTTGTACAGGTCCCTATCTGAAATTAATTCACAAGGGCTTTTAGGTCTTTTCACACAACAATTTTTTTTCATTTAAGGACCTTGGTCCTGCAGTGAAATTTCAAATTTTTTTTGTCCTCATCTGACATTAAATTGCTACAGTAGTCCTACAATGAAATTTTCCCTATTTTTTAACTTCAAAAAGGGTAAGATTGAAGTTTCATATTAATTTTACGACCGCTTGAAAACTCTGATCATACGCAGAATAATTAAGCAATTCATTAATTCTAAAAATAATTGGATGTGCCAATGTTAATGGGCTTCTATAGAACCAACTTCAATTTAAAGCCCAACCCAAAACCCGAAGGCATGGATGTAGAAACAAGAGTTTGGTGCTTGTAGAATAAGCCAGAGAAAGAAGAAGGTTCGCAAGTCAAGATTGGCAGCTAGTGGGAAGGAGGAAGAAGGTTCCCAGAAAGTGGTAACATTAACAAAGAGACAAACACGTTCATTTCACTTGGACCTATTGCTCCACACATCCAAACCAGATTGGTGCTTATGACACAGACGTTCCATCCCGACAACCATATTATTAAATCCCACATATTACTATCATCATTAATTAATAATTAATTTCATACCTTCTTAAACTAAAGTATCCTCCCAAAACCATATGGCGGCGAATGGGAAGGGGAGAAGCAGACTTGACGCACAAGTAATAGTAGAGCTCACAAAGCAATAAAGTCAAGGCAGTTTCAAATGGGATTAGAGATCCAAGCTGGCCAACTTGATGAAAAGCACAAAACGACGTCACATCAACATGACGAGGCCAATCACAGGCCATGAAGTTTTGAAAAGAAAAGAGCCGAGCCGAACCGATCCGTATAGTAGGTTCCTGTAACATAAAAAGAAATAATTAGGACCTGTCCAGATAAGTCTTGAAAATATTAGCCAGGTAACATCCAGGTAGCTTCCACATAGTACCAACATCCTTATCTGCCCACGCCCAGCTCCAGCCTACGCAACGCAACCTATCACAACATATTTACTTCTTTTTATTTATCCATTGGTTTTATTAGCAATTAACCAGTCTATTTTACGGGAACGTATGTAGGCCTATTATATGGGAAACCTCTCTAACTATAGGTGACTGTCATGACTTTATACCCCAAACTCGAACTTAAAACTACTAATTAAGTTAGAATAACCTACAAACAATTGATCAGATCCCCTGTAGTTGTAGTAATATATATTTACTTTTCACACAATATGTATTCGTTATTCTTTTTCTGTTTTTTTTAATGATTTGATCTTTGTGGAGGTAGGAAGAAGTTTGAGGTTCAATGAATTCATCCTCTGTAATTCAACCTTTACCTTCTTATTTGTCTTTTCTAAAAGCATTTATTGTCACATGGCGAGCAATTTACACAATATCTCCCAATTTATAGAATTTTGATTTTTATGTTTAATTTTGAAGAAAAAAATTGTAAAAAAAATTCATTTATCTAAGCCTTAATATTTGAACTGGTAATTACACACTTCAGAACTTTAAATGGGACCTATTTTGGCCTCTAGTGGGAGTAATTAGTCTTGATTTACATGCTCAGAAGTCAATCCAAGGATTGGTATGTAAAAAGGTCGGCGTAATTCTTTATCTCTCTATTCTGTTTTATTCGTCTGCGTATTATTGATGCTTGAGAATGTTCTTGCGATATGCTTTTGTTTTTGGACATTTCGTTTTCAAAAGAGCATTGAATGACAGGTCAAAAAGGAGCTCGTCGGCTGAGAACTTTACCCAATTTAAAGGGAAAAAAAGAAGAATAAGAAGAAGAGGAAGAAGGAAATTATTCAGTGAAAGCAAGACGCCAGAATGCACTAAAAATTGGCCAAACCCACATGCTAAAACTTCTAAACGGAAGCATCTAGTTTATGCAACTTTTTATCCTATGTTTCTGACTACATATCATGTTCTGTGTGCAGTATTAGCCCTACTCTTTTTTTTTTTTGTTGGGTGCATATATATTATTATCAGTATTCTTATTCTATCATTAGCTAGCATTACGATATTTTCTTATGGCCGGGCTTCTCAAATTGCGTGGTGTGCGTCATGTACAACCTGATCCATTTTTAATTTCAAGGGATCGGATATGAAAAATTCTCATAATTAAGCAGCCCCCACCCAAAATATAAGAGAGTCAAAATAACATAAAATGAAAGCGATGTGGTTTTAGAGAGGAGACCCGGGGGGAGGGGGGACAAAAATAGGCGCAATGTTTTTTCTTTCTACCTGAATGCGAATGCACAATGTTGATTTTTCGCGTAATGTGCAGCTACCTCAGACCATATATCGACCCCCGACCATTATAGTAGTAATGTGATGACATTGTCGTAACGTTCCACAATAATCGTTTGGGTATTGCGTTGACTGTTCTCCTCTAATTTGTTTCCTTGAAAGACATGTCATTACCCCAATTACAATGTCATTTTTTTCTATAACTCACGTGATCGCAGTCATAGTCAAAATTCCAACATTGTTTACTTCTATTACACACTCTATTTTTAAATATAAGATCTAATTGATCCTTTTAGAAATTCATTTTCCTGAATATTTTATCTAAATAAGTTTATTTAACTTATAAGTTAATATAGGAGTATAATCTAATATACAAAATATTTTATAATTAATGGAGTTATTTAGCTTTCTTAATCTATAAAAAAATATAAAATTTAAAACAAATATTATGATTTACTCCCCTAGTCTATAGAACAGAGAGAGAATGTTTCATTTGATCCTTTTTATAAGGCATCTCATTGAATTTTCCATGTGAGTATACAATTTTATCCTTCATTTAATAGGTATTGCCTTTATTTTTTACATAGTGTAGAGTATATTAAATATGGGTAAAGTTAGAAAACTGTCAAATTTCAAAGTATTATTAATGAGATTTAAGGTTTTCCTTAGTTTATATAAAATGTGTTGTAAATGCTTTATAAATATAACTAGAAGAGTATATAAGTTGTAAAGTAAACGCTTAAAAATTGAAAGGCATGCATGTTTTGATCGTGTGGGTAAGTAAATTATGGATAAGCACGGAGAAGCCAGCAACAAGATGACGCTAATTTGCAAACGTATGCGATGACGAGAAGTCGATGGATTCCATTGAATAAGAAAGTTCAAAGCTCTGATCCTGTGCAACGCGGGCACCACATTCACTCCACCACATCCACACGGAATAGCATGATTGGAAGCTCCACAAACAAGAAGAAAAAGGTCAAGGTCAGCGTGTAAAGGTGCATTCAGCAGAACTATTTTTTTTTAATTAGCACCATAAAATACTTTGATGTGCATTTAAAACTATTTTTTTAAGGTGTAATAAAGATCTTAAAATATTTTTTTACAATTATCCCCTGAATCTATTTTATGAAGTGCAACCAGCACCCTTAAATATTAAAAATGGAGGCAGTTTCACCCGCACCATGAGAACCACTACCTTTTATTATCATATTTTCTTTACTTTCGTCATCTTTTTAGTTCAATGTGATAGAAAAAATATTCCTTGAGTAGTTGTAGGTAATATAACAATTTTTTTGTCAATATTATAAGAGGTAGCATAAAAAACATAAAAAAATTAAAATAATAAATGTTTGATTTCATTTTTAATCTTACATAATAAATGTAAAGATATGGGAGAGTGTATGTGCATAATAAACTCTATAAGAGTAAAATTGAAAAGTCACACTAATTTTACCAATTATGAATAACTCCACTATTTTTTCTTGATTTGTGTAAAATAGTTGACTACTACCATGAACCAACTCGAGTACCTTTGATTCCATTAGTGTGAGGCGAAATAGCCCAATTTTTTAAACTTTAAGGTGTTGATAGTGCCCAAAAATACATTAGAATGCTAATTGTCTCTCAAAAGTAGTTTAGGGTGTTGATCACAGTAAAAAAAATACTTTAGGTATTAATTACATCAAAATATTTTAAAAACAGTTTGGATTGCTGAAAAAGAAGACGGGGAAAAAATTACTGCGGCATGTACGAATATTCAAATTTTGGAAATTCCTACTCAATCAACCAACTAGTCAAATATAAATATTTTATTGCATGAGAGCTTATTCGGACTCTTGCGAGAATAATACTTCTTTTATATGATACAGCATAATTTAATTCAACCGGGCAAACATAATTCCGTGATGTTTTATGTATTTAATTTTAAGGTATGATTTGGTTGAATGGTATGCATATTAGAGATGGGTTCAAAGTTTGTGAAAAAAGTGAAGCATAATGCAGGGAAGCAAGGCAAAGCGGCTGCAAATATGGTCAACGAAGCCCCCAATAAGTATGGTTGAGCCGACTCTTTGAAAAAGGGGTTGGCGACGCAAGCAATGACTGAATTAACCAAAAGGTGGGCTCACTCGCACGTGTCCATTACCCACTCATTCACTGCCACGCGTCCCCATTTCAGCTCACTTACGCTCAAATCCTCTACCCCCTTTCTCTTTCCTTCTGCTTTCACACCCATTCTTATTTATTTCATTTCTTTATTATTTTTCAGCTTTAGTATTAGTCCCCCCCCCCCCACTCCGCCACTTGGATAAAACCACGTGTCATAATTGATTTCATTGCTTTCGCTCGCTAAGTACTATAAAAACGCGTCTCTTCCATTTGTTCTTCGGTTCAAGCCGAAGTGCACAGCAATAACAAGTAGCGAGAGAGAGAAAGAGAGAGAGGAATCTGGGAATTCAGGGTTGAAGCTTTCTTTCGATACCTCATCCAATAGCATCGAACTATAGAGATTGCTTGCTAGTTAGCTGAAAGGAGAAAAAGAGAGAGAGACTGAGAAGAATCGGGAATGAAGGGTGAATTAGAGTTACCACCTGGATTCAGATTTCACCCCACGGATGAGGAGTTGGTGAAGCACTATCTCTGTAGGAAATGTGCTTCCCAGTCTATTTCTGCTTCCATTATCAAAGAGATTGATTTGTATAAGTTTGATCCTTGGCAGCTTCCAGGTACACCCTTTTTCCTTCCCCCAAACTAAAGATCGATTCACTTTGGATCGATGCTTCTTCTAAACTTTCAAAATTTCCTCTGAAATTCTTTTTAAATGTAGAAGCGCTTGTAAAATTGCAATCTTTAATTCATTATAAACTTTGGGATGAAAAGGGCATCTTTCTTCCTTTGTTTTTTTTTTTTTACTTAGCTGATAAATGATGATATTGAAATGAACAGAAATGACGCAATCTGGAGAGAAAGAATGGTACTTTTTCTCACCAAGGGACAGAAAATACCCAAACGGATCAAGACCAAACAGAGCCGCCGGAAGTGGGTACTGGAAGGCCACCGGAGCCGACAAGGCCATTGGGAAACCAAAGCCTTTGGGAATAAAGAAGGCCCTCGTCTTTTACGCCGGTAAAGCCCCCAAAGGCACCAAAACCAATTGGATCATGCACGAATATCGCCTCGCCAATGTGGATCGCTCCGCTCGCAACAACAACAACCTTAGGGTATGCATCTATATATACATATCAATATAGGGAATGAAGTGCAAATTTTATTCGGAAGAAGTTTTAATAAATAGCTCTTGAGAGAAAACTTCCAATCAAATTTGCAGCTTGAGCCTAAATATATGTGCCCCATTTCAATCTCTATTATTGATCTTCCAATCTTGGGTTCAATTTCTTATTTGTTCTTTTTCTTGTTATGGCAGCTTGATGATTGGGTATTGTGTCGGATTTACAACAAGAAAGGTGTGATTGAGAAATACAACGGCCAGGATCAGAAACAGAGCGGGTTTGTTTCGTCAGATGTGGATGAGCACGAAACTAAACCGGAAATCAACATGGTCGCCGATGACCAATTGTTCATGGACACGTCGGAATCGGTGCCGAGGTTGCACACGGATTCCAGTGGCTCCGAGCACGTGACCTCGCCGGACGTCACGTGCTGCGATAAGGAGGTTCAGAGTGAGCCTAAGTGGAATGAGTTGGCCCTGGGATTGAAAGATGACGCGATTGATTTTGAGTTAAACAATTACATGGACAATTTCAATAGTGGCTTCACTGGATATGACGCTTTTGCCCCTCAGTTCCAATACCAAAACCAAATGAACCAGCTCTCGCCATTACAGGACATGTTCATGTATCTTCAGAAACCATTCTAAACACAAATTCATTGCCAGAAAGGGAATATTGGGTCCCACATTATTACATTTGTTGTAGAAGGTCTTAGTGGGTAGGGAAATTAGGAGCAGCAGAGATGCATCTTGTTTCGATTGGTATGGGTTATGTAGGATCATAGTGTTCATAGGGGTCTAGAAGGAAATTCGTGTTCCTTTGGGATTGGTAGCTGAATTTTTTCATATGACTTGTAATGTATTATTTGATTTTTCAATTCAAATTACACATTGAAGTGTGTTGCAGCCTTTTATTTCAGCATTATATTTGACGGACTAGAAACGATAAAGACTAATAAAACACTCCTATGAAAACGGTGTACATAAATCATAAGGTTAGTAAACATTTCTAGCGCCTGTAAGATCATTAAAATAAAAGCTTTTCAGAAAGAAAAATGACGAAGTATCGCATCTAGGACTACAAGACTCGTATCTGCTGAAGAAAGAAGCAGAATTCATACGGTTACGACATGCTGAGAAGGAAGATGCTCACTTATAACTATAGTATGAGATGAGCCCATTCATTTACAAGATCAATAGGCGTTCTGAGTCAACAATGTAGGAGAATTGTTATATGACTAATCACCCTTTACCACTATAAATTTATGTAATATATGTTCACACCATTCACTTGATAAGCAAATACACATACAAATAATGAAGAGATCAAACAATCGTTCTACTTTAGCTATCTGCATATATGCGCACGTGCAGGCAACCGCCCTCTTTGATTAAATGCTGACATCTCTGAATTTTGGAATCCGGTCACAATTAGCAGGTGCCCAACCAATCAACTGTCTTTCATTGTCGAATACCATCACTTTGTCTAGCATGGATATGTCTGCATGATCAATAAATGCATATTCAATGAAAAATCCTAAAAAGAATGTGCAGAGTTAAGTGTTAACATTCTAACCTCCAATTAGGTTCAAATCTCCCATGCCCACTTCAGAGCCATTTAAAATGCCCAAGCAAACATTTCCTCTGGTCTGCACAAACAAATTGGTATAGCCAATGACAGATAGCAACAATATATCAACCTAAACGATATAGGTAAGTTAAGGAGTTAGGACTCACTGATATTATCAGATAAGCTTCAGGTGGAATTTCAAACTTAACTTCTCCTTTCCCACCTCTGGTGAAACCCATTGCCAAAGGCTTGAAGTATTTTCTTGCTTCACTTATCCTCTTGAATGGTCTTTTACCATGCCAACAAACAGGAACAGTCTGATCATCAGGGGCTTCTTTAATAGGCTTCCTGGTTAATTCCTTCTTTAGCTGCAGTTTAAAATTTAACAATTAACAGTAGAAACTTCCTATCTAGTTTGATGAATTCCGGGATATCTTGTTATACTTAAAAATTGGGAAGTATAATGAAGCTCTCAACTGACCCAAGAAATCAATGCTTGATAGGCGTTAGAGTTGAAGTAAGTGTAAGAGCTGCCACTGTCAAAAGTAACAGGACCTGCAACCCCCATAGCCTTTCCGCCAAAAATGAGTTCAGCTGCTCCTGTTGAGTAATATTTACTGATACAAATTCCAAAGAAAGACTTTTTAAAATATGACAAGTTCAACAACTATAATACATTGAAATGTAGAATGAGTATGCGAGTTCTGAAGGTGTAGTTATATACGAATGATCTTTAGATGTCATTGGTGTCCAAATCAGTCGAGAAGAATCATAAACATCTCCGAAGAAGATGTACCCTCCACCTTGTGCACTTAAACAGTGTCCAACAACATTTCTTACCAAGCCCTGACCACTAAGCTGTGATATCAAGCTGGTTTTTCCCCTGCCAAGCCCAAGTAATCCATCCAACGGGTGGTAAGAAGAAGCTGGAAATATTTGATCATACCCACATCTGCAATTAACAGAACAAGCAAAGAGACACTCAGATATATTTCCAAAGTGACAATGATAGAAGTAATGTATCATAATCAAGTTAATTATCAAGCTTGGAGAATTACTGACCCAAGTGCCATACGAACTTTAAGCTGGATTCCATTAGTGAAGTTAAGGATGAAGACATCCCTAACAAGAACACCAACAGTAGAATAATGATCTGCATAATTGATTTCGTAGTCACATTGATCAGGATATTGACATTCGTAGTTTTCAGATGGCTGCAACGATGCACAGAGGGGATCCTTGCTGGGAACTAAGTCATTGCTCGGTTGGTACAGTGGATGCGGTGTCTGATACATAAAGCAACCAAAAATCTTTATTGGACTTGTTCTTCAACACAGCAAAGATGGTTTTTTCATTTGGTCTCATGTTGCAGATTTAAGATTTAGGAATTTGATACCTCAGAACAACGTGTACAAGGAGCATCACATTGGAGCCATGTGAGGTCGCTACCCGAGTCTATATCAAGAAAATAAGGCCTCGGTGTGTGGCCTATGTTCATAGTAACATTATAAAATCTGCCAAAGAAAAAATTTTTACAGTCCCTTTAGAAACTACATATAGTTATGTAAACATGATTTTATTTATAAAATGCAAACAATAATAACTTAAAAGGAGATCAATCATGAAAGAAAGGAAAGGGGATGTCACGTACCCTAGAGGATAAACGTTACCATGAACCCTGAACATAATGGAAGACCCGACACGATTTAGGACCCATGACGACGTCGTTTCACCTCCTGAAATGGACTTCCTTTCTTTTTTGTGCTTATCACCAAACCAGGCTGAAGAAGAAGACCAGTAGGAAGCCAAAACTATGAACACCAACAATCCCACTCTCCCTATCTTCACCATCTTCCAAACTCTTCTTCCTCTCTGTTTGAATAATTTTAAAGGTCAAGTATTGTTCAAAAATATGGCAGTCTCCTTGTTAACGTTAGAAGCTGTTTGACCATGCACGTCTTTGCTGTTTCTTAAATGGGTTGTCTTAAAGGATTCATTGGTATTGCTTGTTACCGGAGAGGTTGTTCAGGGGGAAAAAAGAAAACACCATCTTTTACTTTTACCCTTCTATTTGGGTTTGGGTTCAGAAAATGACCGAACCTCACCATTGCATGGGTTTGGGATTTCTTATGATGCATGTAATGTCAAAGGTTCTTATTCCTTTTACCAAGTGACTTACCCTTAAAATCTACGGGTGGGTTGCGTAATTATTTCTGATTGATTATAAGAAGTAAGTATTATTTTAATCTAATTTTTTAAATACTGAGAATTGGAAGTTAGGTTGCATATATCTCACAAAAAAGAATCATTTCAAAGGAAAAACTCATGCACCCATTATATTTGTAGAGGCTTAAATAAGATTTCAAGTGGACCCTTGACGTTACTTGAGTAGGATTGCTCCAGCAGATTTCTCAAATTTCTTGATATTAATATCAGGAGATACTTTATGTCATTTGGGTCAAACAACTGCAAAAAATTTCTCATGCTTCAATATTGACTTTATTTGTACTGTAGATTAGCTCGTATATTAATGACATGTAATAATGGTTTATATTAATAATTGAAAGTTATAATATTCACAAGTTAAAAAAATAAAAATAATCAACATCTCAAATTCGCGTGAGAATCGGTCGAGTGTGCCTAAGAAATTTATGTGCGATCCAGTGGGTGAGGTCGTCCAGGTCCGATCCAAGACAATTCCAATGTACAAGTGATTCTTAAACATAGGTTTATACAATTGCAACCATAAATCAAAGAATGGAAAGCTATAACGCGCATTAAGAAATCTAACTAGCAACCAACATACTTGATTTTGAACAATTTACAAATCTAGTAAACAGGCAGCTAAAAAACCACCGTAATGAAATTATATTACAAATTTTGAAGCTCACAATTGGAAGGAAATGAGAGCAAAGAAGAGAAATAAGGCAGATGACAATGTAAAGATGAAGAGCTGTGCTAAGTGATCATCATCACGTCGTATGAGCATTATGTGTCCGTGAAGCCCATATTCCAAACACAAGAAACCAGAAAATGAACAAAATCGCCCAGTAACGTGCAGGTCCATACTTGATTCTGGTGAGCACGAACTGCAACAACCAAAAGCAGACAATAATTAGTTTCTTTTTGAACCCAGAATTGGAAATAATTACAGCTTTGCTCTAACTAGACTGGAAAAGAGTTAAAATTACATCCCAAATTTTATATAGCACGGAAGTTAGAGAGGGGGAAAAACATATAATCGCCGAGTCATCAAACGATCAAAGACTATAAACAATATTAGGCCTAAACCTTGACTAGATGGTTCATCTTGTGATGTATACCTAAAAGGCATTTTGTCATTCTATGTTTTCAGAAGTCCCAGTCACGGTACTCCCAAAATCCAACACTTGGTTGTTAACACAGAGAATTGTGCCACTAAGAGTCTAAGATAAACTATATTGTAATTTCTCAGCGCTCATTATATTTTTTATAATGATTAATTCATTTGTCCACAATAATATTTCAATTTTGCATAAGGGAACACTCAGTCCCATTTTCTCTTTTAAGTGCTATTCTTAGAAACAATCAACTCTTGATCAAGCCTAATTTATATAAAACTGATAGCATTTAAAAAAAAAATGCAATAGGACCAAAAAATGTTCAGAGCACTTACAAAGCGGAAGAAAACCACAACCGTTAAAGCGCATATACCTCCAAGTAGAATATGAAGACCACTTCTTGCAGTTTTCTGCACAATACATAAAATGGAATCACATATGGTCCAAACTTATTTCTAAAACGAAGGGGGAAATAGCAGCCAATATGTACAAATACGGATCCTGAACATCTCCACCTTTTTCTTAAGAACCTTCCAGCAATTACTATCGATTCAAAACATTGACAAGCCCAGAAATATGAGAAGCCAAGAGACACACAACTAATTGGAAGGCTCTACAGGCTAGCAAATTGGAAGTGACATATTATGCAAGACTAGTATTATTTCATGCACGGACAGAATCCGCAATTTCCCATGTGTACATCCCGGCATGTTTAAGTTCTAGTGCCTTGGGGTGGGGAGGCATGAATAAGGGTAGTGACCAAGATTTGAACGTTCCTTGGGAATATAATGAAGAAAGCATGCATAGGTTCCTATGTCATCATAATAGACCAATTCAGTATTGCATACCTTTCCAACACGAGGAGCTATGAGCCATGCAAGGGTGACAGTAAGTAGCCCAGTAGCAAGCAGGATCCCAGTAACTTCCACTGCCCACTTAGTTGCAGGATTTTGAACAGGTGCAGCATCTTCGGTAACATTATTTAAAGGTTGTTCAGAAACAACTGGTGAGACCGTGTCCACATTGTTGGTGTTACTGTTATTACGGGGACAAAACCATAGTGCAATTTCACTTAGCCGTTGCCTCCTGATAGCAGCCACAGCATCAGGATCAACACCAGTACTTGCATGAACTTGAGCAGGACTCGGTTGCCCAATGGCGGTTCTTTCCCTCAATGATTCATAATCTTTCAAAGAAGCAACAACCTTATTGAAGTCGGTAATTCTGATATTTTTTGCAATATGTCCACATATTTCACAGATAGTAGATCCATGATTGACGAACCATTTAAGAGCACAAGCATAGTGTACAGCAGCAAGGTCATTTTTACAACAGCAGCCAAGTTCAATAAGTGTGTCTCGATGAGAAAGACCCATCTCTACATCAGTTTTGCAAATAAATACCTCTCCATCAGGGCTTACAAACTCCACAACCCCAGATTTACTTCCCACATTTCTTTTAAGAGATGCATTTTTGGAAATTCCCTCACAATCTGACCTTTCTTCGGCATTACTTGCATCAGATTCTAAAACTGGAGCAATGCCCAAAAATTCTAGTGCGATATCTCCCCTCTTATCAGATTCAGCACACTGGCACACACGACAATTCATCCTCGTGCAGCCCATTTCCTTCTCAGGACTATGTTGAGAGTGAGATTCCAAATCCTCAGTCTCAACATTGGAGGAACTGTCATTGATGGCTTCTTCCTTTACCATTTCTGACAAACTTTCTATGCCCAGTTAAATGGCTGAGACTGAGTGCTTAAATTTAAATAAACAATTTGTGATTTAAGATTACCGAACCATTATGCTTCAATAGGATTCACTTAATCAAGTTCATAAGACCAGCTTAAGCATTAAGAATTATGATCAACAAGAGATCAGGTGCTGACATTCTGAAGGCAGAACAGACACGGGAGAAGCTTTAAGCAAACTATGAGTAGTCGGAGCAAGTCCGAGAAATGAACTTATACAATCTACATGACCGCAGAAATCACAATGCTGCTAATCCAAGCCTTCTATTACCTGAGATACAATGAAATCCCCCATTAAAAATCTGAATAATAAATTATGATAAATCATTAGCCCATTAGCAGCAATTCCCGTTGAAACTTGAAAGGCTGAAAAAAGATTCACTTACTTGGGCCTGAAAATAAAAGTCTCAGGACTAAAAATAACTCGGATGTTTAGTGATAAATGAGATGAAGGAATACATTCAGAACCAGAACTTTCGTGCGGTCGAGTGGAAAGAACTTGGGGTAACTCGTATTGTTGGTTCAATACTCATAGCTATGATTTATAAGTCTAAAAACATCACCCTCCCCTTCAATAAATCATTAAACGACAATACACTAATTTAAGTATAAAACCTCTTTATTCCACTATATGCCAATATTTTCTTTTATCAACACATCCTGAAATTCAGTTATATCAAACACACCCTCACTCAAAAGATAAATGCCGATCCCAACCTCTATATTCAAACAAAACAATTGTACGAACTCAATATATAACAATAATCTTCAGAAAAATACAAACTGAATCAATACATGAGAAAAACCCAGAGCCAGCAGACACAAATCTTCAGAGAAATACACAATAACTTACCCCCAAAAGGGGTCCCAGAAATGATTCATAATCCTAGATCAACATCACATAATTCAGAAAATTTACAAAGTTGAACGAACAGTAGTAAACATATCGAAAAATGAACAAAAAAAGGGCAGCGAGAAAAGTTTCCGCTTACCTGAGAATTTGAAAATAGGATGATGAAGCTGGACTGAAGAGGAAGAGGAAGCTGAGAGCGATTTCGATTGGTGTCTCCTAAACTGGAATCCGACGCGTTATCTTTCTGTCACTGTAGCCGTGAATTTGGGTATATATGATCTGCTCGGTAAATTAAAGATTACGGTGGACTCTTCCAGTGAAATCGATTAAATTGAACAGTGCAAGGAAATTGAAGATATGGAGAATTGCGCTCACTTCCCTTGGAATATCACAATTACGGGCAAGTCCCAATATTGACCTTTTCTTTAAGTTGTAATAAGGAATATGCTCCCTCTCAACGTTTTTTTGTTGGGTTAAACCCACTTTTTGGTCCTTATAGTTTGCTCTGATTTGGCTTTTAATTCCTAAAATTTTAAAAGGGTAGTTTTTGTCCCTATAATTTAGTCTGTTCGAAACCTTTAGGGTCTGTTTGCTTCGCCGATTTCAAAGGCCGGAAAAGGAAAATCAGGAAATTCCATCAGCCAAAGCGTGTTTGGTTGTCGAAGTTCCTGGGAAGCTGATTTCTAGCAGCGCTCCAAATTCCTTTAAACATGTGAAAATGCCTTCCCACCAAAATAGGCGTCAACCTATTTTCCTTCATACACTGGAAAGCGAAAAAGAAAACTATACCCATCCTCTCTGTTCCAGATCACTCATTACCTCTCTCTCCCTCTCAAAAAATAGTCGATCGTATATATGGGTGACGGAAAGTTTGACCCTCCATGACGATGACGAACCTTATTTGGATGGCGATGCCGAATCTGAATCTTGTTTGGGTGATGGTGCCGAATTGTTTATGGGTGTTGCTGTTGTCGCCGTAGTTGGGTGTTCAACAATGGAAATTGCCAACATCAGAGAAGAAGCGGGAGGGGTATTCGAACTGGGTTTTTGATACAGAGAGTATTATAATTATAAATCAAAATCAATCTATATTTGAGTTGCTGTTCAAACTTCCTAAACGGGATGAAGTGGGTTTGTTGATTTTTAACATATTTGTGATAACAATGGTCAAAATCTGTGTAATGGAGATTGGAAAGTATGAGTGAGATTAAGCAAAGTTTTATGTAGGTAAATTTGAATGTAGGTAATTAAAATCGAGTTTGGGGCAATCAAAATCGAGTTTGGGCAATTCAATTCGAGTGTGGGCAATCAAATTCGATTGTGCGCAATCAAATTCGAAATTGGCCACTCACTTTCTATTATAACAATGGCCAAAATCGATTTTGGCACACTAAAATAGATTTTAGAATGACCTGAACGTGAAATTCAAACAAATATTTGAAAATCATATCTCTAATTAATTAAGATAAACTAGATACCCTATTTTTACTGAAGGAATATAATTTAAAAGATAACCTAGATTTGATTTCATATGCTAACAAAACATAATATTTATATTATTTTATATTTTATCATTTATTTACTGTTTTATTTTTTTAATTTTTTAAGACCAATTTTTGGAAATTTATAATAATTTTTATTTTTTATTAATTTAAATATATTTTATCATATATTAAAAATAATTATATTGTATTAATTATTGAATTTTTTAATTTAAATATAAATTTTATTAATAAAAAATATTAGGGGCAATATTGTCATTTCTACATATTTCTTACTTTCCTTACCATCATTTTCAATTAACCAAACATAAAATTTTCTATTCCATTCCTCCTGTGCGTACCAAACATGCTTACTTTCCATGCCATTCCTTTCCATTCTATTCATTTCCTTTCAATTCCATTCCATCAGAATATTTTCTGTAAATCAAATGGGCCCTTAGTCCCTATAGTTTGAAAAAGATATAATGGTGTTAGTTTGTGCTCATGTGTCACGAATGCCATTAATTTCGCTTACTTTTTTTTTCTTTTTTTGATCAAAATTGAGTAATACCGGATAAAATGACATAGAAATAATAGAATAAATATGTTTGAACTCTTTTTTTTTTTAAAGAAAAAAAAAAGCTTGAAACCCAGATTAGATCAAAGGAGAATAAGGGAAGGGGGTTAAGGCATTGCTTCTTCTTCTGGGTTCGTCTTCGGCACATAGAAACATTAAGCAAGGTCCAACTCATATGCATATTATTTATTCCATTATCGAGCGATTTTTAACCAACACATTGTTCGTACGGAACTGCAGAAAAGAAGCTGGCATACAATAAAGCGGCCATTGAACTTTGTGGAGCAGAAGCATTGACCAATTTCATAACGCCACTGGGAAAAGAGTGCAAGGATGAGAAGAAATTTTACACACAGAAATCTGTTCTTCAATCTCAAAGTGGAAGTTTGTTAGAGGAGGTTGAATCTATAACAACCAAAGATGATGTTACAATCAGTGGGTGTCAGGAAGATTCATTGTCGTTGTCGGCAACGACAGGGATGCCAGAGAATTTCTCGGGTTTTTCGGCTCACATATTCGACTTGCACACATCGTTGACGGACATATTAAACGAGACGAATGTTACAGAAAGCATCTTCTCCTATGCGTTGTGGATGAGCCCTACCGGAAACTTCGACCTGGGTTTTGATTTTGATTTTGAATATGGTTTGGGATTATGGAGTTGGCATAAAGATGAAAGTTTTCAAGATAATGGTGATTTGTTTGTTACAGATCCGGATGTTGCTCTTTGAGTAGTGGTAGGAGCTCGTTCGCAAGAGTTAGTTGATTTTTTTTTTTAGGAGATTAAGGAAGTAAATTAGACCCTTAGATCTTAATATATGCGAAATATAATTAGATTATAGTAATTTATAAATAAAATAATTTAATTTTGAGGAAGAAAAACAAATATAAATAATTCATAGTGGTGTATTTTACATCCTTAATTTTTCTAAAAAAATCAACTGACTCTTATAATAAAGATTATGGTTGATATTGTCGAGAATTGCAAATTTTTGTATGGTTTCTTTTTACTGGTTTGCTTTTGTATGGTCTTTCGTCTGATTTAATCTGGGTTTCAAGCTTTTTCTATTTATTTTTTTTATCAAAGGGTTTCAAGCTTTTTCTAAAAAAAACAAAAAAATTAAATCATGTTATTGATTCCATAATTTCCATGTCATTTTGTCCCATCATCATCGGGGGCAAGTCAACGAAATTAATGGTGTTAATGACACATGAGCACAAACTAATACCGTTAGGTCATTTTCAAAATACAGGGACTAACGGCTATAAACGGACTAAACTAGAGGGACTAAGACCACCATTTTAAAACTTTAAAGACCAAAATCCAAATCAGAGCAAACTATAAGGACTAAAAGGGGGTTTAACCCTTTTTTAACTCCAATCCTTATTATAATAGGTTAAATTGTATTTTTATAAGAGCTCATTAAAAATTGTTTAAGCATTTAATGTATCTTTACTATTTCTGTCCTACTTTATTTTATTCTCTCGTCATCTTTTTCCAATATTACACTCGCTTTCATAATTAACTCGTTATTGAAAAATTATTAGGTGAACCTAGTTCCATACGTTATTTGTGGTCTAATCCAATCACATGCAAACATGTAAGATATGACGTGGATGTTATAATTTGAGTAGGCACCCTAAAAAATTACTTATCAAATAAAAAAAATTATTCTATTTGTTCTTAACTTTATAAGTTGAAAAAAATAAATTTATCTAACAACTAATTATTTTAGGGTGCCTACTCATATTATAATATCCAGGTCATATCTTATGTGCTTGCTTGTGATTAGGGGAGACCACAAATAACATGACAGACCAGATTAACCTAAGAATTTGCCCTCATTATTACTCTATTTCTCTTTTTTAATCGCTCGAAAAAAAGTTTATTTCTTATATAGTTATTGTTTTTAACTAATTTTAATTGTTTTTCTTAAACAGTATGATGTAGTTATTAAACTCTTGTAGTAAAGATCCGAGGTAGTAGTTTTGAATGGGATTCTTTTAAAATTTACAAGTCGATGTACATGACTACACGGTCTTTTTTTTTTAATATAGGAAAAGGGTATTAACTATATATTTATAAATTTTGTATGTGATATATATTAACAACTCGGTTCAAAATAAATTGACAATTGCTATTTAATTTTGTTATTATCCAAACATTATTGACAAGTTAATATCATAACAATAACAAGTTTGGGTCCTTCTAATGACAACATGCAATTTGATATTTACAAACTATTTTATATTATCATATACAACTTAAAGTGCATCATATATTATAATTTTGTGATTGAAATTAAATATTATAATGAAACTACACGTAACGTTTTACATCTAATCGAATATTCAAACATAATAACTATCAAGTGTACTAATCAATTTACTAATATTACTACTTTGAGCTAATAATTGCTAAGTCATATTGCCTCTGATCCTTATTATAAGAGACTAATTTTAATCAGTATTTGGCATGCCACACCTCTCTCCAGCAATGGCTTTGCTATCTTAAACCCCTGGTTTAGCAAGATAGGAGTACTCTCTTTCTCGCTTGTGAGAGCAAATGCAAGTTTTCTTAATCTTTTTTATAAGGCATGTGTTAATTTCTAATAAACATTGAATATATTTTTTCATTCATGCCCATTTAATAAAGTGGGGGGTGATAATTAATATGATCTTCGAGTTTAGTGTAGTTAGTATGGGCAATATTGAAAACCACTTGGATTTTAAAACAAATTTGATATTTTTTTAACCAATTTTAGTAGTATACTAGAATTGTTAGTTGGTGCTTTACAATAAAAAATTCATCATTAAGTGCACTATTGAAGTAAAATATGCATGTAGCTATGGTTACTCGTGGATGGCTTTTTTTTGTCTGTCTGTGAACTAAACAAAAATAATGGGCATAAATAATAAGCTAAGCTACTTTATCCTATTCTTTACTGTTCATGGCAGTATAAGTTGAACAATAGCTTCCCATTGTTTCATATGGCTTATTTTAAGTTTGTGGGCTCAACGGACTTATACAGTAAACAGAGTGCTTGCTGAATACCCAAAAACATTAAAGTTCTTTTCTCTAGCTTTCCCATCTTACTAACATGTCTTTTTTTATAAGTTGTCAAAATGATATTAATGAATATTAGTGGTTCTTACAGAGTGGTTTGAAAAGAAGGACTAAGATTAGAAGCCTGAGAGAAAGACCTAGGCAATGGATTACAATATTTAAAATAAAAATGCTGGAAATTAGCTAGCATTTTTGCCACATCCTGAGTGACAATATGTCTGGTGGGCTGTCAAGTTTTTCCACTGGTCTAGGAAGCTTGATTTTAACAAACCATATAGCTAGAAATGATTGCCTTGGACATATTGAGGATTGATTTATGCAAATCCATAGGATGAAAGCCTGTTACACGTGTATATGGACATGTGGTCCTGATGCTTGCTTCTGAATGCAGTGAATTGAACAATCATCTGTTGCAGACCCATGTCTTAGCTTGTTGCGATTCCGATCTTTTGATTTTTGGATGATGATAGTCAAGTCTTCGTCTCCAAAGTGAATCTCCTCGATTGGTGGATGCTGCTTAGCTTGGTTGATGATGGGGTTTTCACGCCATTCAAATGCAAGTTTGCAGAAGGATGTCTAGGCTTAAGTCCCCTTTATTGTATGAAAAACTGTGTCACCACCAAAAGGAATAGATCCAACACTTGAATGCGTCACGGTATGTCTTTTCATCCATATTATGTTTAGGGTGACGAGGATTTCATTTGACTTTATCTATCAGCGAGTCATGTTGGAAATCACTAAAATTGTTAACATGCAATCTTAGGCCCTTATTAACGTGTCAAAACATCAAACTTAATCAAAGTACACGAGTTTCCATGTATTTGTTATTATGATCTGTAACACGTGTCAAAACATCCGACTTCATCAAATTACTAGAGTCTCCCTAAAATATTTCATGGCGTGATGGTGCCCTAGTCCAGGCCTTGAAAAAAAAAAATACTCCCTCCATCTCTTGTTATAAGAACCAATAAGGTAAAATCATACAGATTAAAGAAGTGGTTGAGAGAGATAAATATGTCTGAAATAATTTGGTTTTCTCAAGTTTACCCTTATTTATGAATGAGTATATAAGAGAGAGAAATATGATAATAGTGTTATAAATGAATATGAAAGAGAATGTGAATAGAGAGAATAATGATGGGTAAAGTGAGAAAAAACTCATTAAATATTTTGACAAATTTAATCCAATTCTTATAAAAAAGAAAAAAACCATTCAAAATTTTGGTTTTTATATACAGGGACTGAGGGAGTACCAAAATAGAGTTTGGCCGGTATAACTAAAACAGTCAATAAAATTGTATACATACTAACACAAGGGAGAGGAAAGTAGCAGCAAATATCAATTAACATGTAAAATTAAAATTGTTTTAACCACAAATAGGTGTTTAAAAGATGATAAAAAAAATCAAGTGCATTAAAAATATGCTGTAATATACATACATACATATATCTGGTCATTTAAGTCTATGTATTTATTTTGATCCATTAACTTTTAAAATCGTATTTTTAGTCATTTGTTAACAAAAAATGATAATTTTGAGATTTAAATATGAAAAAATATTTTAAATTTTTGACATACTAAGCTCAATTTGAGACTAACAATATTTGGGTTAAAAGATTTAAAAGAAACTTTTCAAAATTAAAGAATAAACTGAAACTTGGTGTAAAGTTAAATGAAGCCAAAATGTGTTAAAACTATAGTTAGTTAATTATGATGGATAAGTATAACTGACATAAATTTTAGGTACATGACAGCATTTGTGTAATGTATATTTGTTATCGAGGAGAAAGTCAAGTCTAACATTACAAATAAATCAATTTTCCTTTGTTTTTCTCTCTTCTATATTTTTTTTTAAGTTTTGAATAATCAATTTAGGTGACCGATTACATAACTTGAGTGCTATTGGGTGTTAAACACCTTCTCCCCATGGAATCGACTCTAAAAACTTATTTGGCTTTTGCAGACTGATAATTCATTAATTAAAGTGATTAAAGTGTGTATTTTGAGACTAAAACTAGGGGATTAATTGGGTAAAATTTGCATTATAGTAAATTAATTAGTATGTGCACTTGAGTAGTAAAAATTGAGATTAATTGTGATTCTTTGTTTTAATTGTGAAATTACAAATTTGCCCTCTTTTCACTTCTTGTTATTATTTCTTTACCACAGGGGCAAAAGTAGAATTTGAGCCAAATGTCAATAAGCTTCATTTTGGAAGCTTAAGTTTCGATGAGCAGAGAGCAAAGCAGAGAAATGGAAGCTAGGGCAAGAGAGGAAGCGTTCTGCGAAGGCAAAGAGAGAGCAAGAGATCATGTTCCACGTCAGATTTTCATCGCCGGATTTGGGGGAAAGTTTGTTAGGAAGTGCCAGCGTGGCCACGTGAAACGGAAGAGAAATTGGAGGGAAGAAGAGAGGGAAATGTATGGGAAGGAAGAGGGGGTCCAGATTCATGAGAGAAGGGAGGTATATATTTGTTTTGGGCAATTTAGAGAGGTATTCGGATTTCAATTTCAGATTCCCATCTTCTCCTTCCTCTCTTCAATTTCTCTGGTCCGTTTTCATCGTCATTGCCATCTCCGTCATCGGATTCTAGCGCTCTCATCATTGAAGTTGCAGCCATGCTCATTTCATCTTCACATTTCCTTCAAGCTGTGATTTCAGAGATGCTAGGCTGATTCCTTTGATTTCCTTTGAGTTTGAAGCTGAGCCAGAGCCAAACGAGTTAACCAGGGAGTTCTTCAACATGTCTTCTCTTATTTGAATTTTTATCTAGATGCTAGTTGTGTCTCGATGCAAGTAGAGTGTGAGCGAGATGTTTCCGTTTCATACTAACTTGTATATTTTGTGAATCATGATTTTGAGTTGTTCTTCAACCGAGTTGTTCCTGGACTGATTCTCTGTAATTTGATCTCTGATTTTCATCCAGTTGTTTGGAACTCATTGATTGAATGAATGATATAGTAGCATTTCTAGTTGAAGTGTTGTTTGTTCAGGTTGTTGAATTGCAATCCTAAGCTCACTTATCTGTGATTGTTTCATTTTCTGGTTTAATTGATTTCCTTAGTTAGGAACTCAAGTAAGTTAGAGATTGAGATTTGCATGATTTCTATGATAATCACCTCCTTAGTTAGGAATGTGATTAGAGTAGAGATTGTGACTAGAATCAAGATAAACTCCAGTTTTACCAAGGCAATGAGGGTAACGCTTAAGCTCAAAGGAAATTCATCATCACTGTCATATTTTCTTTCACATTTCATTTCTTCATTTTCGGTTCTCAATCATTCTCATTCATAGAAAATATAAAAAAAATTAGGATTAGATTTAGTTAGTTCTCACATTGAAAATTGGTTTTAATTTGTTCTTGCTTTACATTTTAATTATACATTAGCCAAGGTAATGAGGAAAATGACCTAGGTTCTTCCCTATCCTATAGGAATTAATCTAATTGTTTTGATAGCCTATACGACAAGCTTTTATCACAGACCGTTTTTGATAGAAACTTCTTATTGTATTTCCTTCCTTTTGGAAAACAAAAGATTTGGACACCTTACACTCACTTCTAAAGTATTATAAAAGAATTTAGTCATGAGCCTTACAAGAATTTTAGGCTCACAGATATACGTTTATAAGCATTTTTTTTACCGTCATAACTTCAATTAAGTAAGCCCTTCGACTTCATTAAATCATAGTTCATTGAAATATGAGTCATTGTTATGGTTATGAGTGATATATTTAACAAAAATCAGTAAATTATTTGAACAACACTGTGAAGAATTTTATACTCAGCAAACAACAGTCCAAATAATGCCATTATATTGCCTTTACTATTGAAGAAACCCTTGGCATATTCTTTAACTTAAAATTTAAAAATCAATAATATTTTTTCACCATCAAAAGCCTTAATTTAATTAAATAATAAATAATTGAGTTTTCTGCCTTTCCTGTATTTTATTTACATTGTGAAAATTTAGAGATAGAGGAAAATCTAAGAAATTATTTACTAAAGAGGACCATAAAGCTGAAATTATTTATAAGAAGCAATTGCTAAAAAAATAAGTTTTTTATGAGATTGAATATAAAATTTCCCCAAACCAAACTTCTACATTTTCTCTCACGGCCTCTATTATATTTATATATGTATATATATATTTTTTTAGCCAAAGGCGTTATTTCTTCTAAAACTAATAAAAATTCTGAAATTTTATTAAATTAAGCTAAATATTCCCGTTGTGGCGCGCTTCTTAAGTTCTTACATATTGTGGCGCGCTTCCCAGCAGCATCGTTCAAAATTTATTCCGTTGCCGTTGGAACACAATGGTAAGAGAGAATAGTTCCGTTGGAACACTATTTTCTCCAGGGAGAAAATAGTTCCGTTGGAGGGAAAATAGTTCCGTTGGAATCCCTATTTATATTTCCATGTACGGCCTGATACAATTTGAACAAGAAATTACACATTCTTCTTCTTCTTCTTCTTCCTCTCTCTCTCTCTCTCTCTCTGAGTCTTTGGCCTGTACCATTGAGCGCCGTCTCCTCGTCATGCTCTGCATCTTCTTCTTCACTCAGCCAAGATCGTCGCAGCTCCTCTGAATCGAATAGTTGTTCGGCCATGTGGGCTTTGTCGAGAATCAGACATGGCGCTAAAGCAAAATCCAGTATGTATTTTAATTGTTTACTGTGAGTATATGATAATAATCGCCTGAGTCAGTTTCGCTGCGAAAATAACTAAAAACAACGTTTAATTTCCATAAATTTATTTTTAATTGGATACCTTTGTTCTTTTGTTAACTTAAACATGCAAGGTTACTGTTATAAAATAAGAAAATCAAGGTTCTTTTCTTGTTCAAAATTTATCTTATTGAACCAGAGAAAGACTACTGTTTATCAATAAAGTAAGAGGTGACAATTCATTTAACTATTCCAACAGGATATAGCTGGACAGGCTGATGTGAATGCCTTGAGCAGCAGTAAGAAAAGAACAGCAGATGAACTGATAGAAAGGATGCCTTCGCTTCTTGAAATTGATCACTCCTTTCTATTTTCTCTTTCTCTTTCTTTCTTACTCTATTCTATATCAGTCTATAATTGTGCTGCTGGTTGTATTTATTTTCTTTTTTTTTTTTTATGTTCATTGCTTGATGCAGTTTAATATTTTCGCAGTGTTTTGGTTCACAGTGGTGGTGTCAATGGTGGACACTATTATGGTTTTCGCAGGCCAACTCTCTCTATTCAGCGGTATGTACATATATCTACAGATCTGTGTTGTCCATTTTTTGTTAATCTTGCTCTTCCTTCTTACGAGTGAGATGGTGTTCTTTTAGTCTTATGAAGTTGTAGAGAAGAAACAAAATCATTTTTGATGAATATGTGTGATTATTTTCAGCTTGTTATTCTAGTTTTCATATTATTAATAAGCATTGGTTTTCATGGGGAGTGTTGTTATAGCCAAAAGCATTTGAAAGGCTGAATGTACCTTGCCTAAGAATTGAAGCCACACAAGAAGTAAAAAAGACATAGTTAGTATGAGAAGAGAGGAAAGAGTCTTTGAATTCTTACTTTTTAAATCTGGTGAAATATAATTTTAAGTGCTTTCAAATGATCATGGAAATGCAGCAATTAATAGGCCTTTTCCCAATTTGTTATATTGCAGTTTTGTTTTGTGCCTGTCCTTGTCATTGAAAATCTCATTGGACCTTTCAGGTACAAACTTGATGATTAGTGGGTGACTGAAGAAGACATAAAAGAGGAATAATATGGTGTTGTGAGGAGGAGGTAATTTATTTTATTGTGGCTGGCCATGGTCTTGTCTCTGTAATCCTTTCAATATTTCTTTGTTTATGGCTAACTGTTTCTGTTTTTGACGGTCACCACGGACCAATCCTGGATTCAATAACACTCCTTTCAAATTCATCAACCATTAAAATGCTTATATGTTGGTGTATATGCATGAAAGTGACAAGGACAAAATAAGATGCCATGTTGATGAGAAAGACATTGCCGAACATTTGAGGGTAAGATAAATGCTATTTTGATTTACAATTGAGGCTCAAAATTCTAGTTACTTGGTTGCAAATTTAAGTTCTAAAACATTCAGCCAGATAATGATATATTTGGATTTATAAGAGCTTCCCATTCATCCAATCAGCTTGCTGAATGATGTTAGTTTACCTTCTTCAATCATCAATTTATCCTATTTTTACTTCTTGAACTATAATTAGATCAATGAATTTCAAATAATTGTTCCTTGAACTATGAACCTCTGAGTCAAGGGAGGATTGATTTCATTAGTCCATGACATATTTTTTGTGCTATTTCAATTGCTTTATTCTTGGGAATCTAATCCATTGCAGGAGAGGTTGAAGAAAGAACATGAAGAAAAAGAATGCAAAAGAGGGAAGATTAAGGCTTAACTTTATACTATTATAAAGTTTCTTATTTTACCTACCTTCATTCTAGGGAAATTAACCCATTTCATAAAATGGATTGTTGCAGGAGAGGTTGAAGAAGGAACATGAAGTAAAAGAACACAAACAAAAGGAAAAGCTAAGGCTTACCTTCATACTAATATAATGTTTCTTAGTTTTCCAACTTTTATTCTAGCGAACTAATCCAATATGTACAATGGAATGTTGCAGGAGAGGTTGAAGAAAAAACATGAAGAAAAAGGTCACAAACAAAAAGAAAAGTTAAGGCTTGCCTTTATACTATCACAAAGTTTCTTAGTTTTTCAACCTTCATTCTCAGGAAGCTAATCCATTTGGTACAATCATTGCAGGCAAGGTTGAAGAAGGAATCTGAAGTAAAAGAGCACAAGCACAAGGAAAGGCTAAGGCTTACCTTTAAACTAATATGGTGTTTCTTAGTTTTCCAACCTCTATTCTAGAGAACTAATCCATTTTGTACAATGGAATGTTGCAGGAGAGGTTGAAGAAAATACTTGAAGAAAAAGGCCAGAAACAAAAAGAAAAGTTAAGGCTTACCTTTATACTATCACGAAGTTTCTTAGTCTTCCAACCTTCATGCTAAGAAAACTAATCTATTCGGTACAATGGACTGTTGCAGGTGAGGTTGAAGAAGGAACATGAAGTAAAAGAACACAAACAAAGGAAAGGTTAACACTTACCTTTATAATATTCATACCTTCAAGCTAATGTTTCTTAGCATTTACTCATCATGTTAAAGATCATTCTTACGGTTATGTGTCTTGTTCGGCAGTATCAATATGCAGATTTCATGATGGTAGCTTTAATTTTGGTTTGAGTAGAACTACTAACTTAAGTATCAGGCCTTGGATTATTATTTATATGTTTTCCCAAAAATGTTAAAATTTTATTCGAATTTTTTAAATTCTTTTGCTTCCATCTTTATTTCTGTAGGGGTCATTTTTTCCCTCATCATTCATGGTGCCATATTCTGCAGAGAGAGATGTGGTTCATCCGTATCCATTTCTCTTGTGAGACATTTCAATAAACATAAGGAAGAGAGAAAGAGAAGCGACTTGGCTAATGAGAGCAGTGAATTTCATTTTTCAGACATTGTATCCGGAAAGTAAAGTCTCTAGCAAGCACTCCCATTTTTCAAATCTAATTATATTTTTTCCTCTAGCAGTGAATTTCAGTTTTGCTGATAATTGGTGCAGCAAGCAGAGCTTCATCGATGTAGATGTTAGAGCTAATGACTTAAAAGGAATTTTATTTGTCCGAAAAGGGCTACTGGGTTAATATAATTTCCACCCATCATGTTGATAGTTACGTGACGCAATCCGATGGCTCCAAACTGAATTTGAAGATCTTAGTAATTTAATCTGCCAACTGCCAATTATAGCCTCTGAAAGCCTGTCAGTAAATGCAGCAGCTACTAAAAATTCATCTTTGTTTGTGTGAATAGCAGAAAGGTTCCCAGCAAATATGTGAAGAAAATGATGGAGTGCATGAATTGCATTTTGAAAACTCATCTATCTTCTTTGGGATCTCAGCTGTGAAAGTTGATATGTATGTTGATTGGAACGAAGGATTTAGGTAAACATAATGACCCTCACTTGCACACCTCCCCTCCTCGCCCCACCCAAAAAAAAAAAAAACCAAAAAAATAAATAAATAATTTATTGGTTCTTTTTTTTACTTTCTTCTCTGTTTAATAACTTTCTGGCATCCCATCTATCTGAAAGGAGAAAAGTACCTTCTTAAAGGTCAAGTAAATGTACCGTCCAGCTTGTTAAACATGGAAATGAGAAAGGCATTTCTGGTATCAAGGTTGGTGAAACAAATAATTGGAGCATTGCATGAACTTAAATCTATATATGGAATCGATTGCATAAGTTAGTATAGCCTAACGTAACTGTTGGGAATAGTTGCATCTCTTCTGTTTATTTTATATTGGTTACAAACTTTGGACTCACTTTGTGTTTAATTTTTAGTTTTTTTTATGGATTGTATTTTATATTAGCCTTTCAATCACTCTAAATATTTTATTTGGTGATACTTAATGTTGCAGACAGCTTGGGAATAGGGAAAGCAAAGAGGTTACCACAGAAGGGAGAGTTCAGTTTTACTTGCTCCAGGTTCTGCTAATGCAGTGTTTTTCTTTTTCTCTTTGTACTTGTTTATCTAACTTATCAATAAAGAGGTTTATGAATTATCATAATACAGGCTACGCAACTTGATTAAAAACTAAGCTCATATTCATTGAATTCTGTTTTAGCATATTTTCTCTCAGAGAAGGTGAGATTCTTTTTTTTGACATTTTATAAATTGATTTTTGGTTTTCTTTAGTTTATATTCATTAGTTTAAAGGAACTTACTGATTTTGTTGATGGAAGCTGCAATATACACTTTCCTGTGAACTACTGTTTATGATCTTTTGGTTGGACCTCATTCATTTTTTACTGTGGGACTCAATTCTTAGACCTGCTTTGTTGGGCAAGACTGACCTATGCTATTTCAGTGAATGCTAAGTAGAAAACCTCATTGTATAATAATTTCTCAAACATCCCTTCAAAATCTGTGATCCCTTGTTATTGCATCTTAAATGGTGGGCTTTGGTCCAAGCCTATTAATTTTGCTGCCTCCCCAACTGCTCATTCCTGCATATTTGCAAGACTGTTAACCAAATTTGACAAGATTCTTCAATAATAAGGGTTATTTTATAGTTCTGCAGCTCTTTTATTGGCCCACACTTTAGTGTGTTGTACTGGGTGTTATTTCTTCACATTGTGTAAACATTTGAAGTGCTTAGTGCTCCACGAATCTAAGCATTTGTATTGCTACATCTCCAAGACGTGTGGGTGGAAAAACACGATTTATTGGAGTTTTCTTGCCTTTAAAATCCTTATAATTCAATGCATATGCCTCTAGATTATTATTTATGAAACGCATCGGTTTGGCCACGGCCTACTGGAGTGTATTACTGATAAAGCAGAAACAAGAATACTGGAGAGAACAACAGGGGGAGTAGGAACCACTGATAGAAAGCCCCATGTCGAGGTAGGATACTGAATGGAATTAGTGAGGATATATTGTAGGGTTAGGCCTTTGGAAAGAGGCAGGAAAAAAGTGAATGGAATTAGTGAGGATATATTGTAGGGTTAGGCCTTTGGAAAGAGGCAGGAAAAAAGTGTTGGCTTTGTGGAGATACTCTAGCCTCTTGAATGCTAGAGGTCCCCATTTATGTTTTATGCTATTTTCTTTTCTTAGTCTAATGTGATGGCTCTTTAATTAGTCTGCCAATCCTTTGTGAACTGGAATGTTACAATTCTATTCCATAAATATACATGTTCTTGTATTTCGTGGATAATGCATGTAAAATTCAATAGAAGTTAAATTGAACAAAAAACTACGAGACTAATTCTTATTTTGCTCTTTGATTGCAGGATGCATATCTCCCTCAACGACTGTTGGATAAATGGATATTTATTTATAATATGTGGAGATGGCTCGAGTAGCTGGTGTTCCATTTTATTTTTTTACTTTATAGACGGCAATGCATTAAGGTTATGTCCCCCCCTTGTCAATTTTGGAAATATGCAGATCAATCACAAGGTTGAATTGTGAAAGCAATTTCTTTATTTTTCTTACCTTTCATGTACTTTCTCATCTTCTTAGGAGGGCAACACAGAAGAACTTGGTTCTTCCTAATGTCAAACAGGCTGGGTCAGACCAAGGAACATATGAAGGTGTCACTGTAAGTTGATTTCTCTTGAAAAGTTAATTTGCAGATATTCATAAGCTCTTTACTTGTCATCCATGCAACATGGATGAAAGATTGTCTATAGATGATGTCTCCGACCAAAATGAGAATGTGCATGCTGGATTATTCACTCAATGGTGGAACGTTATGTGAATTTAGAGTACTGAAGATTAGATGTTATAGTAGTCAGGCTATTGGGGCAAATCACAAGGGAAGGAACTTGAGTTTCACGTTAAAAGTATTGGATTATTGTGTAGGATTCATGAGGACCTTGGAATTTACAATCAAATGAACTAGATTTTGAGGGCTGGTTCTCCCAAGAGTTTGTGTCAGACACATGTCTGTAAAGGAACATCAAAGTTGACTTGTCCAAAATCTTGTATCTATCTTGATCTTGAGTTAAGAGTTATTCCTGAGTTGATCCTCCTTTTTGCCTTGAGGCCATATATCTATTCATGCATACCTTACATTTTCTAGCTGTAAAGGAATTTTCCTTGTGAGTTTTATCAGTAAGTTTTGAGCACTACTTGCATAAATTTATCTTAGTTGCCCCATTGTTACCTATCAATTACAAGGATATACATGGTTTTGAAACTCCAACACTGGCAGGTATTGGAAGCAAGAGCTGGATTCCATCACAAGGCCATTGCCACTTTAGATTTTGCATCCTTGTATCTATCTATTATGATGGCATATAATCTACGCTACTGCTCTCCGGTTAATTTAGCCCCCTTTTCTAGTCGATATGATAAACATGGGTCGTGTTTTGTTTTTCTTAAATATAATTTTAGCCACTCACTTGATTTAAGTCCTATTGAGTCAATAACGAGGACTAACTTTCGTGTTCGCCATTTTTATTGGAGGTGGCCCCAGAAGATTCTCGCAAGCTTAACCTTCCTCCAAAGTCTGTGAACAAAACTCCCCTTGGTGAAAAATTTACGTCAAATTTACAGGTCAGTCAGTTGTAAACTGTGATTGAGTGGATCAATTCGTCTCCTCCTCCTAGATCAAAAAGTGATTAATTCTAGAAGTATTTATGTTTAATATGATGTTAAGGTGCTGGCGTTATGAAATTTATTTCTGCGTACGTTAGTGAATACTTTTTTTATTTCATTTTGAATACTGACGCTACATAGCTCTGCTGTAATGCTGTAGTGTTCTATTAATTTATGGTTTACTATAGTGGATTCTGCATGTTATGTCTGCTTGTAAATGATCTCGCTTTAATCTACCTTAGGAGGCAAAATATCCTCTTGAGAAGGCTGTGCTAGATGGTTGACAGTTGGCTCTAACGGTAACCTGTGCATATTGGTGAATTCTTCTGTCTTCTAAACCATGAGTGACAGTTCAGTTCTCTCTTGCAATACTAAGAATGATTTTGTGTTAACTTTCTGTCGTCTTTCTTTCCAGGTCAGTGCTGATTTTGTATATGGGTATACAGTGGCTACTTTCAGCCAGTTAACTTGCATGGAGATATCTTCAAGTTAATGAGCTATGGTATGCATGCCTATTAATTTAAGATGCTATGCTGTGTGAAAATTATCGTTTTATTGATTTGAGAGTTTGATGTTAGCATCAATTTGATGCTCTGTAAAGGTCGGCAAATGATTGAGCACTCAAAAAAAATAGTGGGATATAAATTTACAATACTCAACGATTATGAGAACAATGCTGAGGTATGACATTAAGATATTTATTTGTATAGCATCTCTTAATACACCATACAAGCTTGATTAATTACACTTGTTCTCCTGAAGTTGGCTCCTTATTTTGCTGGCTAAGACTTTGTCTAATTTTGGTGTTATATTACTCATTTTTAAATGTGATTTATGCCATTCAATTTAGTGTTTTCTCCATAGAAGAGGCTATGAAATTAGGGAGAGACGCTGCTGAATATGTAAGTGGATTTTTTAAATTCTTTTGCTTCCTTTTTTATTTGGGTAAAGGTGCTGATTCTAACGGAAGTTTGGACCAATTAACGGCGTTACTAATCAAGCTGCGAATTTAATTGATGAGTACCGCATTTGCTACTCGAAATTGTTTTTTATGTTGACAGCAATTTTCATAATAGTAGAGTACTAAATCAGCACCTTTACCCTTTTTATTTTTGTAAGGATCATTTTTTTAGACATTTACAACCTATTGATAATGGAAAATGCTAGCTTCTGAGCAGAGGTTCATTGATGTAGATGTTGGAGCGAATGACTTAAAAGGAATTTATTTGTCCAAAAAGGCTACTGGGTTAAGATCATTTCCACCCATGATGTTGATAGCTACATGACTCAACCCGATCGATTGCTTGAAACTGAATTTGAAGATTCAGGTAATTTAATCTGTCATATGCCAATTATAGCCTCCGAAAGTCTGTCAGTAAATGCAGCAGCTACTAAATATTGATCTTTGTTTGTGTAAACTGCAGAAAGGTTCCCAGCAAATATGTGTAGAATATGTTGGAGTGCATGAATTGCATTTTGAAAACTCATGTATCTTCTTTGGGAGCTCAGCTGTGAAAGTTGATATGTATAATTTATTGGTATGAAGAAATTTGGTACTAAATATTGACCTTCACTTATGCTCCTACCCTTTCCAAAAAATAAATAAATAATTATTGGTTCATTTTTTGACTTTCTTCTCATTTGTTTAATAACTTTTTGCCAGCCCATCTATCTGAAAGGTGAAAACTACCTTCTTAAAGGACAAATAAATATACAGTCCAGCTTGCTAAACATGGAAATGAGAAAGGCATTTCTGCTATTGAGGTTGGTGAAACAAATAACTGGAGCATTTCATTAACTTCTATGTAAATATGGAATCGATTTCATAAGTTAGTATAGCCTAACATAACTGTTGGGAGTGGTTGCATCTCTTCTGTTTATTTTATATTGGTTATAAACTTTGGACTCACTTTATGTTTACTTTTTAGTTTTTTTTTTGGATTATATTTTATATTAGCTTTTTAATTACTCTAAATATTTTACTTGGTGATACTTAATGTTGTAGACAGCTTGGAAATAGGGAAAGCAAAGAGGTTACGATGGAAGGGAGAGTTCAATCACTCACTTTGTGTTTACTTTTTAGCTTTTTTTGTTGGATTACATTTTATATTAGCTTTTCAATCACTCCAAATATTTTACTTGGTGATACTTAATGCTGTAGACAGCTTGGGACTAGGGAAAGCAAAGAGGTTACCATAGAAGGGAGAGTCCAGTTTGACTTGCTCCAGGTTCTGCTGATGCATTGTTTTCCTTTTTGTCTTTGTACTTGTTTATCTAACTTATCAATGAAGAAGTTTATAAATTATCATAATACAGGCTAAGCAACGTGATTACAAACTAAGCTCTTATTCATTGAATTCTGTTTCAGCTCATTTTCTCTAGAGTAGGTGAGATTCTTTTGTAGACATTATAGCAATTGATTTTTGGTTTTCTTTAATTTGTATTCAATAGTTTATTAAGTTTACTAAGTTTAAAGGAACTTTTGATTTTGTAGCTGCAATTTTCACTTTCCTGTAAAGTACTGTTTATTATCTTATAGTCGGACCACATTCATTTTTATCGTGGGACTCAGTTCTTAGGCCTGCTCTGTTAGACAAGACTGTCCTATGCTATTTCAGTGAGTGTTAAGTAGAAAACCTCATTCTATAATAATTTCTCAAACATCCCTTCCAAATCCGTCACCCCTTGTTCTTAAATGGTGGGCTTTAGTCCAAGCCTATAGTGGTTAGCATAACTTAGTTTAGAGAACTTTATTTTCTTAATTTTCTACTTCCAAGCTGCCTTCCTCTCCTGGATATCTCATTTCCTTCAAAATTTGTGTGGATTGTTAACTTCATCATAGCATATTTATAAATTGCAGAAAGAGGATGTTCACCATTCAATTATATCCAATCTTCAGAATGGAAATGCAAGGAGACGCCTTGCTGTGTATTGTTTGAAGGTCTGTATGTTGGTTCCTATCTAATTATCGATTAGTCTTGCCTCTGCTGCTGTTTTTCTTCAGACTGGTCTTGTTATTACCGCTCTGCTGTCATTATGCCTCCTTAACACCATCACATCGTACAATCTCTTGAACATTGGCGGTTTACTATTACTTTTCCATTTCATGCTATTTTTGCCATTAATGGTGCTACCTCCCTAACTGCACATTCCTGCATATTATCGCCACTGTGAATCGAATTTGACAAGATTCTTCAATACTAAGGGTTATTGTATAGTTTTGCAGCTCTTTTTTGGCTCACACTTTGGTGCGTCAAATCTAGTCTGATTTCTTCACAAGGTGTACACATTTGAAGTGCTTAGTGCTTTAAGGAATTTAAGCTTTTATATTGCTACATCTCAAGACGTGTGGGTGAGAAAATCAAAATTCATTGGAGTTCGCTTGTCTTTAAAATCCTTATAATTCAATGCATATGCATCTAAATTATTATTTATGAATATGAAACCACATCTGTTTGGCCATGGCCTTCTAGAGTGTATAACTAATAGAGCGGAAACAAGAATACAAGAGAGAACAGCAGGGGGAGTTAGAACCACTGAAAGAAAGTTCCATGTCGAGGTAGGATACTGAATGGAAGGGGGCGGGGTGGAAGTGGGAGATTCTATTAGTGAGGATATATTGTGTGGTTAGGCCTTCGGAAAAAGGCAGTGAAAAAGTGTTGGCTTTATGGAGAAACTCTTGCCTCTTGAATGCTGGAGGTTCCATTTATGTTTAATGCTATTTTCTTTTCTAGTCTGGTGTTATGGCTCTAATCTGCCAATCCTTTGCAAATTGGGATGCTACAATTATATTCCATAAATAATGGGTATACAATATACATGTTCTTGTGTTTCGTGGATAATGCATGCAAAATACAATAGAAGTTAAATTGAACAAAAAACTGACGAAACTAATTCTTATTTAGCTCTTTGATTGCAGGATGCATATCTCCCTCAAGGACTGTTGGATAAATTGATGTTAATTTACAATTATGTGGACAAGGCTCGAGGAGTAGCTGGTGTTCCAAAGCATCAAGGTTATGTCCCCCATGTTAATTTTGGGAATATGCAGATCAATCAAAAGTTGGATTTGTGAAAGCAATTGCTTCTTTTTTCTTACCTTTCAGTACTATCTCAGCTTCTTAGGAAGGCAAAACAGAAGAACTTGGTTATTCCTAATGTCAAACAGGCTGGGTAAGACCAAGAAACATATGAAGGTGCCACTGTAAGTTCATTTCTCTTGAAGTGCTTACTTTGCAGATGTTCATTAGCTCTCTACTTGTCATCCATGCATATATATGCACGAAAGGTTGTCTATAGATGATGTCTCCGACTAAAATGAGAATGTGCATGCTGTATTGTTCACTCAATGGTGGATTTTTTTCATTACGTTCAGAGAATTTAGAGTACTGAAGATTTGATGTTATAGTAGTCAGGCTATGGGGACCAATCACAAGGGATGGAACTAGAGTTCCATGTTAAAAGTATTGGATTATGGTGTATGGTTTATAAGGACCTTGGACTTTACAATCAAATGAGCTAGATTTTAAGGGGTGGTTCTCCCAGGAGTTTGTGTCAGTCACATTGCAGTAAAGGAACATCAAAGTTTATATCCATAATCTTGTATCTATCTTGATCTTGAGTTAAGAATCATTGCTGAGTTGTCCTCCTATATCCCTCGAGGCAATATATCTATTCATATATACCTTACATTTCCTAGCTGTAAAGGCGTTTTCCCTGTGAGTTTTCAGTAAGTTTAAGCACTACTTGCATTAAATTTATCTTAATTGCCCCATTGTTCCCTATCAGTTACAAGGATATACATGATTTTGAAACTCCAACACAGGCAGGTATTGGAAGCAAGAGCTGGATTCCATCAAAAGTCCATTGCTGCTTAGATTATGCACCCTTGTATTCATCTATTACGATGGCATATAATCTATGCTACTGCTCTCCGATAAATGTTGCTCCTGTTTCTAGTCGATATGATATATGTGAGTTATGTTTTGTTTTTCTTAAATCTATTGTTATTCAGTCACTTGATTTGAGTCCTATTTAGTCAATGACGAGGATTACTTTTATGTTCGCCATTTTTATTGAAGGTGACCCCAGAATATGCTCTCAAGCTTAACCTTCTTCCAGAGTTTATGAACAAAACTTCATTTGGTGAAAGGTTTTTTAAATCAAATTTACAGAAGGTCAGTCATTTGTAAACTGTAATTGAGTGGGTTAATTCGTCTCCTCCTCCTATATCAAAAAGTGATTAATTTTAGAGGTATTTATGTTTAATATGATGTTAAGGTGCTGACGTAATGCAATTTATTTCTGCCTGCCTTGGGGAATACTTCCTCAAATTCTTGAAGAGTTATCAGAGCTTGTCGAAGGGCAAAAGCTGACTTGAAGGTATTCTTTCTGATTTCATTTCGAATACTAACGGTAGATACATAGCTCTTCTGTTATGATGTAGTGGTCTTTTAATTATACTTTACTATATTGGATTGAAGGAAAATATAAATAAAGGGAGAAATAAAAACTGCGTATTAGGCGGACCCACATTTGGATTCGGGTCAAAGCCTCAACGCTTCATAACTCTAACAAGAGTTTAGACTACAAGAGCCTAAACTTGAGTGGCATAGTAAATCACCACACAAGAGAATTAGACGGAGCAAGAGAAATCAATTGTTGGGGTGAGTTTCAGGAGGAGGAGACATCTCCTTTTTATAGTGTCAAGAAGAACATTAGAAAGGAAAATTTCATCCCTTATTAATGTCCATCATCAGTTGCCATCCCCTACATCTCAATTTATCATTCTTAATTCCAATCGAATAGTCTGGTCCCTCAAAGTGGACCTGAACATATAGACCAACATCTCCTACGCCCACTTGATGGGCCAACAGTCGTGCTATCTTCATAATGCTCTTATTTCATACTTGGTGTTTGCCATGACTGTGTGGGCATGATGTCTTTAATTTTGGATGCTTGTGTACTAGAATTTCCCTTATAAGGAATCCGCATACAAGGACACCCTAAAAACACTTGCAAAATTATACATTGCCTTAGATGCCTCAAATTCTTTCATACAAATAAATCTCATGGAATATCTAATCCCTCTCAAGCTAATCTGTTAATTAATTAGATTGTCGTCATGTATGCATAGTATTTATACATACAGGTTACTCAAACAACTAGTAAGGGGTTGACCATAGACACTAACATAACTTGTGTATTGAGGAGTAAATCTTCCTTCCTGACAAAACATTACATTGCTTGACTTGGTCGCTTTCCTAGTTTTCACTCGGTTGATCGAATCGCTTATGATCATAGAGTTTCAACTAAAATAGCGGGCACAAACCGAGCTTTCTCATTGTTGTCTATGTCTTAAAGCCACCATAAAAGGATTTACTCCTTTCTGGGACTCACTGTGATGGAGGAGGGATCTTCTACCCATATCCCTTGTTGTGGATTAATACATAAGCACATGCAGTATGAATAACATGTTACGGTGTTTATCTTAGATTGTAAAGAGCGTATGTCGATTTTGATTTATTAACACCATATGGACTTAATTTCTGGATACGCATAATATCTGAACCAGAACTCTTTTTCTCATGACTACTCATAAAGAGTTTCAAGAGTTCTTTGTCTGGCTACAAGTTTCATGGATCAGTCATATCCATGATTTAATCTATTCTATTTAGATCTCATCCCAAACTTGTTTGAGGCGACACGTGTGTTGTGATGCTTCTCAACCATTCATATGCTCTTGCAAGATGATGATCGTATGGTATCTCGTCTTCCGCGTCCATTGTGAGCACAGAATGCAGCTGCTCGTGTGAAAGTCAACCTAAACCTGTACAACACACTAGTTATTGTATACCTCCCACACATATGCATGCTAAAAGTGCATTTCTTTTATTTTCAAATTAACTATGCTTAACACCTTATACTCTACTTATGGCCAAGATTTCCACTTACTCAATGATTATTAAGCTATGGGCTTTGTAAGAGGACTTATTAACGTTTTGTCAATAGAAGGTCAATTAAACTATTATTTTGTTCTCAAAGAAGACATATCTCTCACAGAGATATATGATTCGACTTGTTATGTTAGTCAGGATCCACATCGTAGGATATTGCCACTTGGCATTTACCCCTTTTCCTCCTTCATTTATTCCCAGCAACTTATAGGATTTTCTCTAGCCGCATGGCTAATTGAATGGTGGCAGAACACACTATGTGTTTTGATTCCATGAATATCATAGGAATATTGTCAATTTCTTTGCCTCCCTAGCCCTACTATATGTTACCGTTCAATGCCTTATGCTAAAGTATCCCTTTAAACATGAGTCACTGCCTTGGCAGCTCACAATCTATGGTTCTTTTCAATTTCTTTTCACCACTCCCAATACTAAACTTTTAGGGTAGACTAAAAATAGTTTCCAAGTCCGACCAACTGTACATGATCTCCATACACAACATTGTGCACATTAAGTTACCAACCATATTATTACTATGGGACTATCCATCTTATATTCTTGATATAACATATAACCTCACTTGTGATGTGTCCTTAACTGTAGGGACATTTCACAAGTGATATTAACTTGCATGTCTTCCAATGTTTTAGAAGCCGGACCGGATATCAAGCCGGAAATGTCAACGGGTCATGGTTTAAACGGTCCATCCGGTTGGACCATTCGGTCGAGCCGATGACCTAATAATTAAATAAAATCAATAATTAAAATAAGATGTATATTTTTATAAAAAAATAATATGTATATATAAACATACAAGTTAATTAGCTTATTCCGAATATGGCTAAAAGTATTTTTATACATTATTTTAATTTGAATATAAAATACCAGTTTGAGAGGAAATAGTGGGAACGGTGGCTTATCTTAAAATTCTTATTCATTACTTTTTTTAAAAAATATTGGTTCAAATAAAAAAATCACGTGATGGCAAGAAGAGATCTGACACACTGACTCTACACTCTTTTATCCAATGGATTGTTAATTGTTAGTACATTATATCCATTAATAATTAGCAATTACACGCTCAAACTGATCAGAATATCCTTCTTTCTTCTTTCTTCTTGGCTTCTTCTTCCACTTTCACCTTCATCTTGTTTTACAGTCCGGGGATGACTCTCTTGGATTTAAAAATCAAAACACCGCTCCAACTTTTTATGTGGAGGTAAGGTTCGTAATATAATCTTCTAATCTTGGATTTAAAAATCAAAACACCGCTCCAACTTTTTATGTGGAGGTAAGGTTCGGTAATATAATCTTCTAAGTATTATAATCGGTGGGTTGTTTCTGTCTATGGTTTATTGTCTTTTATTTTTTTCCTGTCCGATCTCTACCACTCTCCTCCTCCTCCTTCTCACTGATCGTTTCTGGGTTCTCAGGCCATGAGACTTCGCCTGGAAAATTTTCAAACCGCCCCGGTTATTGAAAATCCGGAACGGGTCCCGGCCTAAAAGAGGATTCTGTCCTAATAGCGGTTGAAAGACGGCCCATTCCGGTCCAACTTACACAACGGTTTCACTTGAAAACAAACCCGTTATCATGTCCGATCGTTCAGACCGTCTGGCTCGGCTCAGTTCTTAAAACGCTGATGTCTACGGTGACAAAGACAACACTCTCCTTGTATAATCTCTATATATCTTGACTTTCAAGATATGTACAGTTATACTTATGATATTAGAATTCGAGGATCACTTTAATCCTCAATTGCTTTAACTCCCTCGAGACTTGTTATGGCATCAATATGTCATTGACATACAGGGATGACTTCAAGAATCATCTCAAGATTGGTACTTGTTTAAGGCTATCACTTGTTTGTCATTAGCATCAAGTGATGATGCCTAACTAATGTGTCAGGGATGACTTCACAAAGAAACGTCATACAGGGATGACCATAGGGATGCTTAAACTCTCTAGTCTTGTTTGTCATTAACATCAAGTGATGCCTAACTAATGTGTCAGGACTTAGTACATGAGTGTTAAACATAACTTAGTTTGTTTAAGGCTATCCACACGACTTGAATGGGATTATGTTGCTTATATTGACACAACATGTTATCACTAGACACCACAGTCTGAATGAAGTTATTCTTCGTAAACTTATTGTTTCCATCGTGGTTCTTCAACTTCTTAATGCTGAAGACTGGTTGGTTAGACATCTTATTCATCTAGAACGTAAAGAGATTTGTTAGTATCTAACTCCACATTTATTTGTATAAAGCTTGTTTCATAAGCTCAGTGAAATGGAATTGGTTGTTTTTGTTGTCATGATTCGGTCTTTTAAAAGATTATACATTTCAATAGGTATACAATTTGTACTTGATTGTCTAAATAAAACAAATGTTAATTAGATGATAAGTTTACTGGTCTCTTGTTCAGGAGACAACTATATTGGCCACTCATGCTAGTTAGCTTACTACCCTTTTAACTGTTGTCATAATTTGGTCATTTAAACGATTATACATTTCAATGGGTATACAATTTGTACTTGATTGTTTAAATAAAACGAATGTTAATTAGATGATAAATTCACTAGTTTCATGTTCATGATACAACTATGTTGTCTCTCATTCCACTCATGCCAGTTAGCTTACTATCCTTTTAATTGTTATTTTTATTGAACACATTCCCCTTTGAGTTTCAAAACATGTTCCAGAAACTCTCATTTAAATAAAAAAGTTATAATACAAGATAATAATACAATATTAACTAAATAATTGCTTGAACTTGAGTAGGACTCGGCTGCCTAATGGCAGTTCTTTCCCTCAATGCTTCATAATCTTTCATAATCTTGGATATGCTTGCAGCATATCTTCTTATGGATGAGATGATTCGTGCATCTTTTTTAGTCACATTACTTGTCACAGTGACTGCTAAGAGGTTGACTCACAAGTCATCACTTAAACTTCAAATCACCTTAATCTGTTTGTAGGCTTGAAAGACTTATTAAAAATGAACAAGTTTTAGCTATGTTTTTTGCGTTCTTTGTGGCTATGGAACATCTCACCTAGATTTATACGACTGTACCTCTAGGTTCTCAAAACACTTCATTTTTTAAGACCCAAATTGGCATTTTGCGGTTGTAGCAATGAGATTTGAAACTTCCGTCTTTGATTCTCCCACATGCGAAATCTATTTGACACGTTCTAAGTGTCTTTGGATTTGTCTCGATGAGCTCTATGCATCCATAGCCTTAGATTGCATAGAATCACCCATTTTTGGAAATCCCATTTTTTAAGCTTGATGGCCGACCGCGATGGCATTCCATATTAGGGCTTTCACGAGTTTCCGCCTTTCTTTGTGAGTTCCTCTTGCTCTCTAGAGTTCTCAGGAATTTGCACTCATGCAGGTTCAAAAACAAAAAGTAAAAACAGATTCAAGAACAAGGGAAGAAGAAAGCAATACAATGCTACGGGTCCAAACAAATACAGTACCATATGCGCAATAATATTTCATGCTTCACATAAAAAAGGTCTAAGATTTCGAACATATTCAAGAGGGATTTTAGAAAAAATGAAACGCAAAGAAGTGAACCAAAAAAAAATATGTTCGGTCAACAAGTAAGCTTAGCCACATATCAAGTTTCAACTTTTTAAAGCAGATAGAGGTAACACGCATGAATAAAGCAATTTCAGTTTAGAACACATACATGTTTAAGCATCATATATTCATACTTAGGCTCAATCTAGAATAAAGAACCAGAGGTTTGCGGTTTCATATACATGAACCAAAACATGCTAAAAGCATTTTTTTTAATTGCACTGTGGAATTAAGAAAAATTGGATGGGATATAAACAAATTATGTCGCATGTTTATTCACAAAGAATATCCACAGCCTCAGGATCAGGTATGCTCTACTACCAATAAAGGAAAATATAAATAGAGGGAGAAACCAAAACAACATATCGAGTGGACCATGTTTGGATCCATGTCAAAGCTCTAATGCTCCATAACACGAATAGATGATGCTCACACAGAGTTTAGACTACAAAAGCGTAAACTTGAGTGGCACAACATATCATCACACAAGAGAAATAGAGAGAAGAAAAGATAGCCAGAAAACTCAATGGTTGAAATGATTGGGGTGACTTCCAAGAGGAGGAGACATCTCCTATTTAGTGACAAGAATAGACACTACAAAGGAAGATGTCATCCCTCATTAATGTCCATCAATCAGTTATCAATAGTGATTGTCATCCTTTGCAAGAAAGGAAGGAGTTGACCAATTAGGCCTTGATCGATAATAAATGTTGATTGAGTCAACTCTCACCATTTGTTGCTGATTGATCTCCCAGGATAATCAATTATTCTTAATTCTAATAGAATAATCTTGTCGATCAAGGGCGGACCTGGACACATTGTCCAACATAGATTCTGTATGTTATTTCTGCTTGTAAATGATCTTGCCTTAATCTACCTTAGGAGGCTGTGGCTCTAAAGGTAACTTATGCAATACTAAGAATGATTATGTGTTAAACTTATGTTGTCTTCCTTTTTCAGGTCAAAGCTAATTCTGTATATGGGCAGTGGCTACTGTCGGTCAGTTACCTTGTATGGAGATATCTTCAAGTGTAACAAGCTATGGTATGTATGCCTATTAATGTAAGATGCCATGCTGTGTGAAAATGATCGTTTTATTGATTTGAAGAGTTTGATGTTGGCATAAATTTGATGCTCTTTAAAGGTTGGCAAATGATTGATCACACAAAAAAACTTTTGGAAGATAAATTTACAATATTCAGCGGTTATGAGAACAATGCAGAGGTATAACATTAAGATATGTATTTGTATAGCATATCTTAATACACCATACAATCTTGATTAATTACCCTTGTTTTCTTGAAGTTGGCTCCTTATTTTACTGGCTTAGAATTTGTCTAATTTTGGTGTTATACTACTCATTTTAAATGCTAATTTATGCCTCTGTAGAAGTGGCTATGAAATTAGGAAGAGAGGATGCTGAATATATAAGCTGGACTTTCACTAATATATGGTTTCTGCTCTTTTATGAAGTAAAATTTAGAACTCTTCTATGAATGTTTTTTTGACAGTTTAATTGGATCTATTTATTATCTTGAAAAGTTCAATTTGCCCTCTTTAGAATTGCTTTCATAATTCGTGAACCTTCTTTGAATATTCTAGATAATGATTGGCTAACTAACAATTTTGAAAAGTGTTTCTCTTTTCCTGTTACAATGATATCAGCATCATAGACAAGTAAGACCGTTACTCTTCCTAAAGGTGAATGTCTGATAAATAAACTCTGGCTTTGTTTATATCCCAAGTGATCGTAACTCCCCTTAAAAGTGAATGTCTAATAAACAAAGTGTGATCACTTTGGCTTTGTTTATATCTCATGTGAACCATGGATATTGTAAATCTCTTAAACCATGCCCTTGTTGACTGCTTCAAGTCATAAATTGCATTCATAACTTTGCATAATGTACTAGGAACCAGTTAAAAATAATCCTGGTGGGACCTCCATATAACCTAGTCTTGACTAGCAGTCAAAGACCACATGATGTGAAAAGTATTTTTCTTTGCAATAAGAGCAAAGGTTTCTTCATAATCCACTCCTTAGGCTTGAGTGTATTCTTTAGCAATCAATATGGCTTTATACCGCTCTAAAGTGCCATTAGAATTGTATTTGGGTGTAAAGACACATTTGCGTCCAACATGCTTCTTTCCTTTTGGCCATCTAAAGAGAACCCACTCCCACTGTCCCATATTATAAGCTTCAAATTTTTTAATATGGTCGTCTCTAAATATAAGTTTTATTTTAAGTTTGTATAAGTATCTATTGTATTTTTATCAATTTTACCAATTGTTTACCTTTTTTCTAAACATTCTCTTTCATTTTCATTATCTCTTATTTATATCATTATCTTTTATCCATACATTCTTCCTTTATCTTTAATAATAAAGACATAATTGGAAAATAAAGTACATTTCTTAATAATTATTGTTTTTAATTAATTTTATTAGTTTTCTTGATAAAAACGGATTAATTATTTAAAACTTATAATGACGTAGGGAGTATCAAATAATTTAAATTTTAGTTCAATTACCTTAATTATAGGCATACAATCCATCATAACTTGTTTAAATTCCCTGTTATTAGTTGCTCAATGATTTATCTCTACCAGCCCAAAGAGCTGTCATTGGCTGTACAATGACTTGTGATTGAACGCTCAATGACTTTTCACAGGTTGCTCACTGACTCATTACTAGCTGCTCAATCACTTGTCACCGAATGCCTAAATGACTTGTTACTATGCTTGTCAATTGTCATTGCTCATGCGAAAAATAAAAAATGACTTGTTATTGCCCGTGCAAAGAATAGTCACGAACTGCTCAATATTTATCGTAGAGTCATTATACATTAAAATGTTTACTTACATAATTAATCATGCGGATTTTTTTTTTAATTGACATTACACGTTTTTTTTTATAAAATGGGGACAAAACCCCTATCTATTATTCATCACAGAAACTTTCCTTGGGACAGAAATTCCCAAGTAGTCATGGTTTAACAAGGACTGCACCTCAACTAGTACTTCATCCATACAAATCAAAGAAAAATTCATATTTAAACTACCATTAGCTAACTAGTCAGCTATCATATTCCCTTCCCAGTATATATGCCTAGCCTCCACATGCCAATCTGATCTTTCCATTCCAGCAATACGATTTTGCAACACCCCTTCAATGCACTCTCCATTTAATATACACTTCAAAATTGATATCACAGCCATTGAATCCCCTTCTACCACAATCTTCTCAACCCCCATCTCTTTAGCTACTTCCAATCCCCACAATAAACCCCATAATTCAGCCACAACAGCACTACACCTTCCCAAATTCATCATATACCCTTTAACCCAATTCCCTTTGGAATCTCTCTACACTCCTCCACACCCAGCCACACCAGATGCTCCTTTCATAGCACCATTAAAATTCAGTTTCACCCACCCCTGAATTGGTTTCTCCCACCTAACATCAATTGTCTTTCCCAAGCCCTCCAGTGGTCCCCCACCACCTACAAGATTTTTAATCTCACAAATATATTTACAAATAATATGACCAGGGGATAAAGGAAAAATAAATCCATCCTCAAACATCATTTTATTCCTCCAATGCCATTGCCACCAGCATGTCACACCAAACATTCTCGCCCAATCCTCACTTTTTGTGAGATTATTAATTATCCATTGCCTAGCCTCCAAACAGTAAAAATCCCTACTCATAGCTTCCCCACCTACATTCCTCCAAACATTCTTCCCCACCTTGCAATCCCTTAAAGCATGTAAAATATCCACCTATATATGTCAGAAAATGTGAGAGAGAGAGGTTTGAAATATACACCTTTGAAACGCCATATTTTCTCACTTGTTTTTATCATATAAGTTGAAATGATTTGTAATATGATATGTATTTTATAAAAAAAAAATCGATCTTTAATTTTTTTTTTCCGAACAAAAAGAAGCAGAACTATTTATAATATATAAATAATGTGAGTTACTCCAGACTATCCCTATTATATGGCATTTTTTATAAAGATTTTTAACCTTATCAATTATGGAAGTGTGACTCTAACAAGCTAGTTTACTATGTTAAAATTAATCTCGCAAATTATATATAAAAAAAAAAGGCAGGTTAATCTCAAATAACATCATGTTTGCGTGGATGTTATGAACCAAGTTCACACTTCAAGGAAAAATAGGAAAAAATTGGCAGCTCTAAAAGTGGATTTTTCCAAAGCTTTTGATCGATTGTCATACAATTTCTTGTCATTTTTTTTGGAAAAAAAAATGAATTTTTCGCCCAAGCTTATCGATTTGATTTTTCAATGTATTTCTACTGTCAAATACAACTTCACAATAAATGGTCAAATAATCTTCTCCCTATAGCCCAATGGAGGTATAAGGCAAGGTGATCCATTATCACCTTATCTATATATTGTGGCTTCCAATGTTCTTTCATGCTTAATTCATCAAGCTGAACAGTTAGGTACCTCAAAAGGAATAAAAATTTTGTCGAGCTGCTTGACCTATTTCACACCTACTGTATGCAGATGATTCTCTATTCTTTATGGAAGCTAAAGAATCGCACTTTCATGTTTCAAAAGAGATTATTGAATTATATTGTTCATGGTCAGGACAAAGGATTAACTTCAACAAGTCTACCTTATTTTTAGCCCGAACACTTCTCATTCTGAAAGGCAATCTCTATTGCAGATCATGGCAGTAAAGTTTTCAAAAGAATTGGATAAATACCTGGGTACTTGGGTTGATCCAGGTAAGAGAGAAACAGTAGTGTATGGTCAAGTTCTATCCTGCATAAATAGAAGAACTACATCTTGGAAATCCAAATTGCTTTCATAGGCTTCCCGTCTCGCTCTGATTAGATCGGTTCTTTCTGCATCTAATATCTACGTACTCTCTTGTATTCAATTAACACAAAGAATTTGCATGAAATTGGATAGTAGATGTGTAGAGTTTTTTTGGGGAGACTCAGAAAATCAAAGGAAGATTCATCTTCTAACCAAGGATTATTTGTTTAAACCAATCTGTGATGGTGGCCTAGGGTTAAGGAAAACTAAGCATATTAATATTTCTCTTGTTGCAAACAATTTTGGGGAATTTTAACTGCTAGTTCAGATTCTTTGCTAAGTTCCACCTTGAAGATTAAGTATGTTGATATTCAAAATGATGGCTGATAAGCTTCTAAATTTCACACATTTCATCACATTTTCCCCCCACTTTTGTATATATTCTTGAAAGTGAAGATTTGAAATGAATATAAAAATTCATAGAAAGCCTTAACAAAGAAGAAATCTTACATGTGTGAAATTTTGAGCTTAATGAATATGTATATATGAGTTAGTTGTAGAACTAATCAACCCTCTTTCTTACTTTGATAGGAAGAGGCGGACAAGTGAAAGAAACTAAGCAAGAACCAAACCAATCAAGGAACAGAAGAGAAGAGCAGTGAAAGAAATCAAAGGACCAGAAGGTTAATTAGTTCGTCGTGGGCTAGCCGGCGAAGAGATATAAATTCTGCCATACACTTCATTTTCTCGCCGTGACTTGGCCACAGCGAGGCCACTGCGAGTAAGCCATTCTGCTGCTCGTTTTGATAAGACACTGCGAACTGAAATGGGATAAAACAACCTAGGGTTCAAAGAAAAAAATAGAGAACACACTTGGGCACGATTTTGGGAGTCTTGAAGTTGCAAGAGAGAGCTTGGGAAGTGCTTGAAAACTTAGAGGAGCTCGGAGAGATTGAAGAATCTTACATCTTGGTTTCCTTTTTTCTTCCTTCTTCTTCTCTTCTTGTGTACTATAAACTCTATTTCAGTTTTTATTTTTAGCTTAGAAACATTTATGTGTAACTAAAACATTTTCTAGGGTTACTTTGAACCATTTTTATGGATTGAACTTTGTATTTCCTTTCCTTTAATGCTATTAATGAGTTTACATGTATGGATTTCCATCTTGCTCTTTATTTTACAAGTGCTTTATCACCACTTGCTTTGGTTAAATGAAATAAGGCTTGAAGAAGTGTATTTTGTTTTAGAACTTGGATGGAATCATGTTGGGCTTGAAATTTATGGTTTTAAATGGATTGTTAGTTGGTAACATAGAGATATAGTTACTAACCTAACATTGTCATTATGAGGGTGGTTGAGAAAAAGGGCTTGCATTAATGGTGGCAAGAGATTGTGATATTAATGTAAGCATAAATTTGATTTTGACTTGAGAAAGCTTTTTCAAATGCATTTAACTCTTGGGCTCATACATTAATTCATTAAGGTATTAAAAAGAAGGGATTTATTTAGGTCATGAAGTAAAATGGGGATAAGTAACCTTAGGCTTTCATTTTCTTGAACAAGTGTGTTTATTAATTTCCTAGATATTTTATAACTTCTTGCAATGATTTTCTTAAATTTCAATTTCCCATCATTACCTACTCATTTCCAATTAAATGCCCGATTAGTATTAATTAACTTGCTCAATTCTCAATCCTTGTGGAACGACACTTTTTCCTATACTATTTTCTTATATTTGACGACCCGTACGCTTACTGTAATGACCGCAAATAGCCGATAAGTCAATGGCATAGTAAAAAAACCTTATAATTCATCTTGGCTTTGGAAAGGGATAATGTATAGCTCTCAAGTAATTCTGGATCAGCTAAAATAGAAAGTTAGAAATGGTTCAAACATCAATCTAAACCACCAATTATGGTGGTCAATGCAGTCAAGATCATCAACTGATGAGCATCTCTTTTCAGTTAAAGATCTAATTTTACATACCAATCAGGTTTGGAATCCATTGCAATGGAATTCTACCCCGATTAATGAGTTATATGATCCAAATCATGCTTTTAACACTTTAGCTATGCCTATTTCTTTTACTAACATGCAAGGTGCTCTTATTTGGACTAATGCACCTTCTGGTATCTATTTAGCACAAGCAGGATACTCTTATTGCTATAGGCAAACATCATCAAATGCTACTGATCCTTTCTGGAAATTTCTATGGTCCTTCAATTTGCCTCCAAAAATATCTTGTTTGTTTGGAAGCTTCTGCATCAAGCAATGCCTTGTAGTGATATTCTCACTAAACATGATATGAATGTACATATGCTTTATCCCTTTGGATGTGATTTCCAAGAAACAATAGAGCATATTTTCTTTCAATGCTCGTACAATTTAGTGGGGTTTTCTGACCATCAGGGCTGAATGGGATGATTTTCATTCCTTTAAATTATGGCCCATTGTCACTCTTACATCCTTACATAAGGAAGATCAAGAATCTGTTATTCAGTAAATTATTCTTTTGCTAAATCATATATGGATGAGCAAAAATCAACAGGTTCATAAAGGGTCTCCTCCTTCACCTTTGAAGTCCCTTAAGTTGCTCACTCATGCATATATCTTTCACATTACAGTTTCGCAATAAGGGATACTTAATGGACATCACTCATCTTCTTCCACACCTTTACCTGTCATCTAACTCACAAACGCACATGTCCTTCTACATGATCATTAGATAATCACTCTATATAGGAAAAAGAACTACTGTGGGTGTTTTTTGTGAAATTCACATATTTCTAGAGAAACAAGAACTTCAATTCTTTATATGGAATAAAAGAGATAATGGATCAACTCTCTTTTCAGTTCATTGTGTGAGAGCCGCTCTCATATGGATTATCTCCAGTGGCCTTCACAACAATCAATACATGCTCTCCTTTCTGTCTACCACACCTTTGACCTTCCTGCAGACAAATTTTGGTTCACAGGATGTGCTACATCAGGATATTCATAGGTTATTGTTGTCTTTTAAGGCATTATACTTGGATTGTCTGAACCAAGCCTCGAGAGATCATCTTGACTACAATCCTCCTATGGATTTTTTTCTGATAATTATTATGTACTTTAATTTCATTTTTATTGTACTTGATTGTTATTTTAATGATAATTGTCTTTTCCTCAAAAATAATATTGAATAATTTAAAGATTCATTAGTACTTATTTTTGAAATTTGTTTTCATAATTAATGATTAAATATGGTTTCGTATAATAACTCATTTTTTCAAAATTCCATTAATATGTATGAAATTATAATTTTTTTAAATTAAATAAGTATAACTATTTATAATAAATAAATAATGTGAATTATATTTATAACTAATGAGTTGATTAAAACGTTTAAGCTATATGAGGGATGCACAGAATATCTAATAGGGAAAATTCCAAAAAAAAAGACCCTCAAATTACTAAAAGGACACTCTGCTACACCGAAATTTAGAAAGGACCAGTCAATACATTTGACTGAACTGTCCATACCCAAATTAAATGGAAAATACTAAAATGCCCTTGGTTAAAAAAAATTTTAGAAAAGGGGCCGCCGCCGCCGGCCTCCGGAGGGGGCACCCCACCACGTGGCAACCCCATACCTCTTCACATGACTGGGTGTCCCTTATTAAAAAGGGACACAAAATGTGGGGGGTGGGAATCGAACGCACCCCCTCAATTTGGAGACTTGGTGGTGGCCACCAAGCCACCATGTATCATCATTATATTTGCTGCAACAATTATATATATACTATATTCAATTCTTTTTTTTATGTTTTCCAACTTTCCTAAGGGGATTCCCAACTTCCCTAAGGGCAATCCCAACATTAGTTGTAGAACCAATTCCCAACTTTATAATTACGTTACCAGATTTTTTATGTCGTTACCAGAATCTTTCAAGAGGATTCCCAACTTCCCTGAGGGCAATCCCAACATTAGTTGTAGAACCAATTCCCAACTTCATAATTACGTTACCAGATCTTTCATGTCGTTATCAGAATCTTGCAAGGGAATTCCCAAGTTCCCTTAGGGCATTACCAACTTCAAAACTTTTGTTGGTAATGTCCTAAGGGAAGTTGGAAATGCCTTTAGGGAAGTTGGGAATCCCCTTGCAAGATTCTGCTAACGACATGAAAGAGATCGGTAACGTAATTATGAAGTTGGGAATTGGTTCTACAACTGATGTTGGGATTGCCCATAGGGAAGTTGGGAATCCTTTTGTAAGATTCCGGTAACGACATGAAAGATCTGATAACGTAATTATAAAGTTGGGAATTGGTTCTACAACTAATGTTGGGATTGCCCTTAGGGAAGTTGGGAAAACATAAAAAAAAATAATGAAATATAGTATATATATATAATTGTTGCAACAAATATAATGATGAGACTTGGTGGTAAGGCCGCCAAGCCGCCAAGCTGAGGGGGTGGGTTCGATTCCCACCCCTACATTTTGTGTCCCTTTTTTATAAGGGACACCCGCCACGTGGCAACCCCGCAGCGTGCCACGTGGCGCGGTGTGGGGCTGCCCTGTGGCGGGGTGCCCCCACCGGCTAGTGGTGGTGGTAGCCTATTTTCTAAAAAAAAATATTTTTAACCAAGGGCATTTCAATCTTTTTCATTTAATTTGGGTATAAATGTACTGATTGGTCATTTCCAAACTTCGATGTAGCAAAGTGTCTATTTGGTAATTTAAGGGTCTTTTTCTGGAATTTTCGCTAACTAATAATCCCTTTCATATGTTGTGTTATACTCCCTCTTTAAAGCTTCTATGCAAATGTGTTCAAGAAAGATAGTGACAGAAAAAAGATGGTTAAAGATATTAAATATTTTTTAAGTTTCATCAAAAAAAGCATCTAGTACCTAAAAGTTTTTTTATATCTTAAATGCTCTGAAAGTGTTATTTTGTAGTATTTATGTCTTAAGTTAATTGAGAAACAAACAGACGTTTGTCATGTTAACACTTCAAGAAAACTTTCAGGGTATTTAAGATTCAAAACAAAACTTCTGAGTGCTTGTGCTCTTTTGAGAAAACTTCTCAGGGCACTTAAGAACCTTAATCTGAGCCACGTCTTCACCTATTCAACAAGGGTTTGACTTTGACATGGCATTTAATCTGACGTAGCAAAAGTTCGTTTGCCTCTCCGTAATTTGGGGTATAAATGTTACAAAATAATACTCCCAGTGCATTTAAGATCCAAAAAGAAATTTTCGGGCACTAAGTGCTCTTTTGAGGAGACTTTCAGAACATTTAAGACCCTTAACTTAAAAAAGATTGAAGACAAAAGGAGGGTGGAATACGTAGGATTTAAAGAAAAAGCGATTAGGAGGCGTGAAGAGAAGGATCATGAGAGAACAAGAATATTGGAATGTACGAAGACAAAGCCAATCTTATTCCTTGCAACTTATGTGGGCGATTTGAATGATAAGTTCCACCCACAAGTAAGTTGTTGGTTAAGCACGCAATGCTTCTTTGGTTTTTGAAGCATCTCAAAATTCATCCATCTCAATATCTCGTGCTAGTCTATCGGCCAAGAATAATGATATCCATAGTCATCTAATATATAATCTCATAACCTTGTACATATGACAGAAAATTGATTTTTTTTCCCTTTTGATTTAAAAGGGCTAATACAACTTTTAGTTCTTGAACATTTACTCAATTTTGGTTTTGGTCCCTAAACTTTCAAATCAGTGGTTTTGGTCCTTGAACTTTTGTTCAAATTTGGTTTTAATCCATGAACTTTAATATCAATAGTTTTGGTCCTTAAACTTTCAGTCAATTTTGGTCTTGGTCCCTGAAATTTTAATCAATTTTGGTCATTGGTCCTTGAACTTAAAAAAAAATTTAAAAATTAAGGACCAATGGTTATAAATGACACAAAATTCAGAGACTAAAACCACAAAATCTAAAGCTCAGGGACTAAAACCAAAATTGACCAAAAGTTCAAGAACCAAAACCACTGATTTCAAAGTTCAGGGACCAAAACCGAAATTGAATGAAAGTTCAAGGACCAAAAGTAGTATTAACCCTAAAATTACTATGAAATCGGTGTGTGTGGATCTGAGTTAATGTGCGAAGTCTCTCATCGAATAAAGTTGAGCCTAATAATAGGTATGTAATAAAGTGGAAAACTTGTAAATTTAAACTTTAAGGTTTTAAATTAAGATGTCATCTTCCCCACCTCTCGTTATAGTTTATTTATTATCTCTTCCCTAGAGTATAGTGTCCAACTATCCCTCTTAGGGTTTAGGGGCATCTCCACTGCACAACCCCTCAACTTCCTCTTCACTTAGCATCTTAATCATTGGATTCGTTTTCAATGGTTAAAATTTATTACAAATGAAAAATGAAAGCGAATCCAATTGTAGAGATGCTAAGTGAAAAGAAAGTGGGGGGTTGTGTAGTGGAAATGCCCCTTGCCGCTTTCTTTATTACCCATTTCTCATTTCTAATATTCTAAAAAACAAACTGTAATTGTCATTAATTTGAATGTTAAAAATGAAAATCCCGTATCCGCCTACTATGCTCCAGAACTTCAATGATCAACCTTCACAGGCATGGCTCAGCAGCAACCTGAAGCACAGCAGCGAAAAAACTACATGGCGCGTTCTTTTTGGCATTATATGTTGGAAACTTTGGAGCGCAAGGAACAGACAGATCTTTGCAAACGAGACCACGCACCCCCACAGACTTATAAATGAAACACTCGTGATGCTCAATTAAATTATCAATTCTGATAGTGTAATGAAAAACCTGCAACTAGGAGACGTAGGATAGCCTCTTGACTTTATGTATTCTCAACTCTGATGTACATATTCTTTCAGTAATATATATTCATTTCCATTCAAAAAAAAGAAAAAAGACGGAAGAAAAAGATTAGCAATCACTGTTCAAGAAAGGCATCACGAGACAATCATAGAAAAATAATAGCAGGTACATTATTGACAATTTGACGTGTTGATTAAGCAAGGCTTTTTTCCTGATTGAAAATAAAAATAACGCAAGTTTTGTAGTGTTCTGTAAATCTGTGTTTATGATAGTGTATCAAGATAAGAAGCGGCCGAAAAAATATATTAATACGAAGCGGCCAAGTACACTAGATAACACTTCATTCACGACATTGACAGGTTACATTATGTATGGTTTCAATAGTCTAATAAATTAACTGTAAATAACTACTCTATCCTAAATACATAAACTGAGCAAGTGACTTTATCTTATAACTGACATAAGACACTTGCAACGGCTAACCTAAGGACACATAATAGTCATACAACAGATATTATAACCAGTAAAACTCCTATCAATTACGCCTTGACTTTTGCTGTGGAGGGTGTCCAGGCAACATCAATCCCCCGTCTTTTCTTCTCATCTGTTCAGCAAAGTAAACAAGAGCATCATCAGAGAAAAGGAGAATGAAAATTCAGAGCCCATATCACAACAGAAACAAGAGAAAACAAAACACTGAACCTGATGACCCTGTGCAACACCTCGTGGCATAGGCATACTACCACCCATCCCTGCCTGGGATGCAAGATTATAAGCTTGCATAGGCGGCATCCTCGGCATGCCCATAACATTCATTGGCCGAGGGACAGATCTATTTGATAAATGACCGCCTGCCATACCGCCAGAAACAGCATTTCCAGATGATACCTGAGTCAAAGAATAAGAAATGAGCAAACACTTCTGGAAGTATAAATAGAGAATGTTTACATGTATGTGAATGCGCAGCGCACACACTTGCAAATTCGCAATTATGTAAATTATTCTTTAACGTGAACGAGCGCATTTTCAGAAAGGCAAGGAAACTGTAATTTCAATAAGGATCCATGGGATTAAATGCACCCAAGTCAAGAAGCCAACGTCTGATTGGCCTATGTAATGAATACCACATATATAATTGGTCTTATTTTCCGAAGAATGAAGTGGACAGCAACAATTGTGGATTAGTAAAAAACAAAAAATACTCAGTCCATCCTCTCTTTGGAAGTCACACAGAATTATATCAAGGCTTCATGACTTTCTGTAGAGTTGGTGAGAAGATATCCCAGCGAGGCTTCATAAATTAAAAAACTGCCTTTACTAGAGACAGATTTGGTTGTTTCTTCATGAAAACAAGGTTTTAGAAGTAGTTCCAAGAGGGAAAGCTGTAAAGCTCCATCACATTCCTCATCAACTTAAACTTGAATACCCTCAAACCTGATTTCCCACATTAGTAAAAAAAGTATCTGCATTTCATAGGCTAAATTTTATGCCATTACAGTGTTAGGCTGTAAAAAGCTCAACAAAGAAGTAATGCTCGACATATACTTCACTTCTCAAAATATGCACAGAACTTGCATCAAAGTCTCAACATTGAAACAGTATTATTTTGCAATTAAAAAAAATGTTGCATACCGTTTGAGAAGGTTGCAAATTGGTTGTCCCTTCAAAATCTACTGTTGAGTCAACTGGACGAGTGGGATAATTCACCATTTTCTCTCCAGGTTGGCAGGGCACAAGAGCACTGAGAATAAATAATGTTTGGTTAAAATAAATAAATGTTATGGAGTACATGCTTCAATACATTAAGTCAAACTATATTACTCATGTATAGAAATGAAAAGTAACCCGAGGTGATAAAAAAAAATGATTTACCCAATAAAAAACACAGCAGAAAATGTCAAAGCAAAATTAGAAAATAACAAAAGAAAGGCCTTACTTCCGCCCAGGCAGTGGTTCCATTTTGAAATACCTAGTAAAGAAACATAAATACTTAAAACATGATAGATGAAATAATAAAGAGAAACTAATTATTTAAACAATAACATTTACGAATCTTGCCAATTTAAAAAAAAAAAAGAGGATTATCCCGGAATGAACAGTAAAAAACTACAGACATCAAACCATTAAGAAAAATAATCGTAATAATTCAGCCTTTCTTATAGTTTAGCTATTTCAATACTTAAAAATCACATAAGAATGGACAAGTAAAAATATAAGGCCATACTCATGTTCCAAAGCTTGCGCTGCTGTTATCCTCTTTCGAGGATCATATCTGCACATGAAAAGCAAATATATGAATTATTTCAATAAAACGGCAAATTGTGCATCACATATCCACATATACTACAGACAAAATCATTGCGAAGGGGAATCAAAAAAGGTATCCAAAGAGAATACGCCATGATATAAGCAACCAAAACATATATATTGTGAAAATGGAAGGTAACTTCGTCAGAATGCTCTTCATAAATCTGATCCTCTTCACTTTAGGTAATTATAATTATTAATTTAAGAAATTCTACACCAGAAAATCACAATCAGGGTAGTCAAAGAAGAGGTGCACCTTAGTGCCTTAAGTGGAAAGGCAAGGTGCAAAACATGCTATCATGTAATATCATATCATATTATGTATAGATTATTCAAAATAGAAAAGTTTTAATAGGAAATTTACATTTAAAATATTGCACATAATGTAAGTATTTACAATTGTTGTATCACATGGCAAAATGAAGAGCTACATTAAGTCTGACAAGCTTTTGCACTAGAACTAGAAAAGGTAAGAAGAGTGTTAATAGGTGGATATAATGGGGTGTGTACCCAACCCAAACGAGGGAGAAAGAGTACTTTAAAGGTCATAACCAACCATAACATTGTGGAGCGAGCTTCGCTACAAATCAGAAGCACGTGAAGTTTTACCCCCACACTCAATTGCATTTTGTGCCTCTTAATTTGATGAATAATTTTTTATGACAACATAATTTGGGAACAATAAGAGAATCATTTAAAAGAAAAGCAAAAATATATCTAAAAAGCTTGGTAAAAACGAAAAAGAAATCTTACTCAAGCATCTTTGATAGGAGATCATAAGCAGGACTTTTTGGAGGTAGGTGTACAACATTACAAAGGCTAGTGTTCTCACTGTTGCATGCAAATATCAAAGGAGAAAATTTCCATTATTTGAGAAAGATGTAACAAAAGTAGGGAATAGGTTTATCCTAAATTATTTTATTTACTTATAACTCATATGTATGCAACACAAAAATTAATGACAAAACGTCAGCTAATATGCTATCAAAAGATCTTACTATTTGTGCCCTTGGATATGCTGAAGATCTGATTGCCAATGGGGAAGATATGCCAGGGTGGGCCACTTTTCTAATGTGGGATGGCCTGGCACATTAACAATGTCCAATCATGTAACTCTGAAATATTCATCAAGAATATGAATATACCCAGCAGAGAGAAAGAAAAACTAAAGCAGAAGAGTTACCTAAAACCTTGAATATCTTGTCAAGTTGATCAAGCTGCATAATTGGTACAATGATTTTATAGAATAAGAATCCAAAATGGACAACGTAATAGCAATACAAACATTAAAACACAGCATGACAGCAGCAACCACCAAAATATAGAATCAAAAAGCTAAAGGTTACTGAGTGACAACCTGAAATGGATTAGGTGTGGCTTTGACTTCTGCTCCTTGAAATAGTGGCTTTAGAGTTAACAGCTCAGCAAAAATGCATCCAACAGCCCACATATCTAATTGACTATGTAAGGATGAATGGCTGGTCACTTTTTAAATTAGATCTGTAAGCACATGAAGATATTCGAACACACCGTGATAATTTATCTTTTCCGTAGACCCTCATTATTTCCTCGCATCTTAGATTTCGTAAAATCCATTTAAAATTCATGCAACTACCTTAAGTTGATCTAAGGGTACATGAAACCAGGTACCTTGTCAAAAACAGATAGATAAAAAAACCTCGAGGTACATCAATGAGAAAATAATGATTTCATTTTGATAAAGAGAACATGATAATTTCATCATGATATCACTAACACAGCAGTACGTCAGCTTAATAATTTGAATGGAAAACATTATAAAAGCATACAATTTATCTGCTGGCTCCTTAACTGTCCAGAATATTAAAACTGAGAAAGTTACACTAAAAGGATACCGACGGCACTGGTATAATGTTTTGCCCCAAGAAGCAACTCAGGTGCACGATACCATATGGTAACAACAACCTGCACATTATTATCCTCTCAGTTTAGTAAACAAAAAACATCACCCAAATGAAAGCTCAAAAGTAACACAGCTAATTAATGATAGACAGAATACCGTTGGATAAAAACTAAAGGTAAAACTACTTATTCTCCTAAACTAAGACATACCAACAAAATAGGTACATGCACACAGGCCTAAATGATGTTTTCATTTTATTTCAAAATTCAAATAGCAAAGTTTATTTTGACTAAATTTTTGGAAGTAAAGAAGATGCCCCTTACTCCATTGTCAGATAATGGCTTTAAAGGGGCCTGATATATCCTTGCAAGTCCAAAGTCAGCAATTTTCACAACTCCGTGTTCCTCTCCATCACCCATAACCTTGTCATAGAAAGTTTTAGTACAGACATAAGTAGACTTAGATATTTACACACCAAAAAGGAGGTTGAAATGAAAATGGCTACATATAACAGCAAAGGAATATGTAAGTATACAATGATAAGGCAGCTGGAGGCATACCAATATATTCGATGGCTTAAGGTCTCGATGAATTATCCAGTTACTGCAGCATAAATGAAAAACGTTGAGCCGATTTATGCAGAAAAAATTGAAAAGGACCCATTTTCAATGTCATAAAAGAATACTCGCCTATGCAGATAGTTTAGTCCGTTAAGCAACTGCCAAAGTAATGATTTAACAGTATATTGATTAATAGCATGGTTGACTTTGTCCCTGTGATGTCGAATGATTTCCTGGCAATCATAATAGCAAGTTTTACATTCAATCCGTCAAACAAGTAAAATAGATTTCTTTCCGCCAATACATTTATTCCCAAAGTAACTAAAATAACCGGGGATGCGGTAATAATATAAAATCCATAGTAGAGCTACAACCTTGAACATTAGTGGAATACAGGAAAATGAGTAAATGCTTTATTAAAAAAAAGAATATCCAAGTGAGACTAGAAAGTAGAACTCGTCTTTTGACGTAAAATCTGCATCTAATTTCCAGGGGAACATCAGAATATGAAGAGACATACATCATGTCAAACATCAAAGAATACATATTTCATCAGATCTTCTTTGCACAGTTCCAAATGAGATCACATTTTTAATTCAAATGCTTAAATTTGAATTTTCTCCAAATATTAGGCTCCCTTTACAATTATACTTACATAAAGGTCATGTTCAGCATAATCAAAAGCTAGGTACAGAGACATATCCGCATGATTGATGTGAACATTTACAAGCTTCACGACATTTTCGTGCGTTATCTCCCTGAGTAACTGCAGCATAAAAGAAATTACTCAAAATGAATGCTCAAGGCAACAGATGAGCAAAAATGATAACAAACAGGAATCAAAAGATCCTCAGAGTAAGACTTCTGATCGCATTGTCCGAATATTTGATTTGTCATATAAGGTTGGAGGAGACCAAACCCAAAATCAAAATCTCCAACTTGCAACAGGGAACTCAAGTCCAATACAATTGAGGTCCATACCATACCGGTATACCACCATGCCCAGCAGCCCAAGCATCCATGCAGGCTCTGCTAACCATCTAGCCTTAGGTTTACATTACAACGTGGGTGTCACCACATGCCCCACAAATTTGCAATCAGAAGGAAGTAGACGGTTATAATACTGACAAACTTTAGGAGAGACATGCCCTCGTGCGTGGTTTGAATGCAAAAAGTTCCTCAGAACCCCATGTTAAGCTAGTAACATAAGACTCAAACCTCATATTTGTCAAATTTGCAATTGGTATAGCAACAACACGTTTCCCCTATCTCGTTAAGCATAATAAAAATACCCACCATTCCATTCATGACAGAGTAAAAAGTAAATCACAAATCAACACTATATAGACCCATTTTGCTTGCAAATGGAGTACATGAAATAAAAGAACAAGACTTTATACAAAAAAAAAAAAACGAGGACAAGACTGAAAGAACTAGTTTTTTTTTTTTCCTCCAAGAAATGGTCAAGCGCATTACTTACAAATCTACAGCAAAACAAAAAGGTACTATTTTTAAAATCGAAATCAAAACCCCTTAATGTTTCTTAAATGTAATTGAAGCAGTCAATGAAAAAGAAGAAGGGGAAGCGATGGAAAGAGAGAAGGAAAGGCAGACCATGATTTCACGGATAGCGGTGGGGGAGACTCCATCGCCATCCTTGGACTGCTTGAATTTCTTGATGGCAATTGATTTTCCACGATTGGTAGCAGACTTGATCCTAGCGAGGAAGACAAGACCATAGGTACCTTCACCAATTTTCCCAATCAGATCGTACTGTTGAAGCCACTCAGGCTTATTACTGTGGTTAGAGCGATTGTTGCCATCTCCCATCGCTGATGGCTCCTCCGAATTCCCTTGTAAACGGTTGTTTTGTGCCCACTGTATCTGTAATCTGTATGAGCTGCTCCTCACACAAAATTAGGCGCCACCAGTAAGAACATTTTGGTTAGGAATAACAGATGAACCGGCGAATCTATTTACTTTCAATTTTATATTGAAAATTCATTTTACATTATTATATATATATGGATAAAAATTTAAGGGAAAAAGACGAATAAACCCCTGAAATTTCAAAAGTTCAGAAGGATACCTCCAATATAGAAAATGATATAAAAGGAATTGTTCCCAATTTAAGATAAGTAAATTTAGGGCAAAAAGTCTTTCGCGTTAATATTGGTTAATATCAATACTAGAGTGGTTAATACCATTAGAGTGGTTGACAACATTTAGTCATTTACCATTGCAAGCGAAATTGATACTAAGTTCTGATTGTGTAAAGTGGTTAATATATTTACTTGAATGGTTAACACCAATGTTAGAATGGTTAAGATGGAATAACCTAGAGCCAATTGATCCAAACGCTTTGGAGTTAAAAGTAACTACTCCATCTGATCCTAATTATAAATTCCAGCTGAGTTTTTAAAAAAATTAAGGATGCAATTTCTTTTTATACAAGGATGCAAAATTAATCACTTTAAATTGTTTATATTTATATTTTTTTCTCAAAATTAATTTCTTTTACTTATAAGATAACGTATAATCTAATTACATGTAGCATATATTAAAATTTAGTAATTTATTTTACTTCCTTAATCTTTACAAAAGAAAAAAGTCAACTGGACCTTATAATTAATATTAGATGAAGTATTTTAGTGTTGTCATTTACCAAAATAAATATATTTTAGTGTAGTCTATTGATATACTATTTGGATTTAACTTTTGAATTGTATATTGATGAAAACATTCAAGAGTTACACAAATTATTAAAATTAATTAAATTTACTGATTAGGTGTGGCTTAAGTAATTAGGTCTTCCAAATTTTCAATGATATCCTAAAATTGTTTCACATATTTCAGCACATACTGGCAGTTTTTTTATTTTAGAGAATTTTTCTTTGATGCTTAATTTTACTTAACAGTTGTGATGTTTAAAACAGCCTCATCTCTTCCTATAAAAAAGTAAGAAAAACAGCCTCAAAATCTGCACAAAACGTAGTAATTGCACGATCTGTTCCACCAATTAACATGGTCTTGTTAATTATTTCATCCAAAAGTAAGAGCATTTTGCTTGTGCTTTCCATTCTTGATGAATATCAATCATATTATAATAAGTAACAATTATCTGTAATAAAAAATATATTTTAATAAGGAGTACTCGGAAAGTAAATACCCGAAAATTACACTAAAAGGATAAAAAGGTCCTACCGGGAGTCGAACCCAGGTCGCTGGATTCAAAGTCCAGAGTGCTAACCACTACACCATAGAACCTCATTTGCTGGTACGGTGCATTTTTATTTTAAACTAGCTAGTCTATACTTTACAAATCAACCGCACTTAAAAACATCTTACTTTGATTGATTATTTTAATCAACGCATTGAGCTTGATATAAACCAAAAACGAATTAAGAGACATGCACATACCTTAATCCTAGATCCAATTCACCTAAACTAGATATGTATAAAAAAATGCAATAAATTCAAAGGTTTGAATCACATCAGACTAACATAATTAATAAATTATATATGGGTTGATGCTGTTATTTTGATAGTAGATCCAAATTCATTAGCTCCGCTGACGTTAAAGCAAAATCATGCCAGAAATTCGAAGCATGCCCTAATTGGGCATCCAAATTCATTAGTTATAGTTCAGTTTCAAAAAAAGAAAAATTCATTAGTTATAGAGCTTTGACAACAACAAAAATGTAATTTTGAATAAGATGAAAATATGAATTGACAAAGTTATACAAACCAACACCGGTATAAAACTTATAATCACTATCTAGTGCTAACCCTGGCAATTAGCAAAGAACCCGGGAAAGTGGCATGGGTGTTAGATTAGATTTAATTGGATTTTCACGTCCTTAAATTTTGTTAACCAATATATTTTTAATTGATTGAGATTAATTAAAATTTATCTATTATATTACATGAAACTTAATTAGACAGCCTAGTATATGCTTACTCCATTCATAGATACAAGACTCAGTTGATTTTTTTAGAGAAATTAAGGAAACTAAACGAGACACTTAATCGTAACGTATTATGTATGTTATTAGATTATATAGTAGTTTATAAGTCAAATAAACTAATTTATAGAAAAAAATTCAGACAAAACAATTTATAAGTAACTTATTTAACTTTCTTATGATTCTCCAAAAAATTCAATTAGGTTCTATAGTTTATAAGTCAATCGGTGTTTGCTTTTGCTTCTGCTGCCCAATGTTACGTTATTGTTTCTGGAATGAGAGATCAAATCACATAATACCACAGCTAAACAAGAGTCTAAAGAAACGTCAATAAGTTTAAAGCTACTTCACCTCAGCAATATTCCTATAATCCTATTCATGGTCATTGTCTTATGCAAGCACTTGTACACACCCCAGGCACACATGAAACTCTGGAGCTATCCATGTTGAATTCATGAGACAATAATGGATGAACAGTACGCCTTGTATTTTTCTTTTTTGGGTGGACCTTTCTCCACCTTCCCCCTTGCCCCCCAATGATGTTCAGCGTCGTCCTGCTCTGCTTACGCTCTTACTTCTAGGGAATGGTTTTCCAAAACCATTACGGCTTTTCTCAGAGACAATGTTTGGGATTCTAGATATTGAAGACACAAAAACTTTGTTTTGGAAATTCAAATTGGTGTGGCGTGATTTTAAGAGTTGGTCAGCAGTTTTGGGACTTTGTTTTGCTTCACTGGTTACCTCCATGCTTTGTTTTGCTTCACTGGTTACCTCCATGGGCTTCTGAGAATCATGTGGGAGGTCTTCCAATGTTGAAAGAGACTGTAACCTCTGGCCAAGAGATGCAATGGTTCTCTGGCACTCTGCAAATCTACTGGCAGCCAATGAAAGTTCCTTCTCCTGCAATAAAATATTTCACAAATTAAAACAATATTCATAAAATGGTTGGTGCAATAACTATCACTTATTTTAGCCGACTAATATACAAATGCAAGTCCAACAAAGATTCCGGGGTCCTACTTGTTATTAAAGAGGCTTAAATTATGAAATTTAATGTGTGGCAAACTGACCTGCTTTAACTTCAACTCACTAGTAATTCCTTCCCTATCCAGCATGCTGGCTTCTCTCTGAAGCTGAGCATCATGCTTTATTCTTGAAAGTTCATCCTCCAACTTCTCATGCTTGGCATTATACTCAGCTGACAAAGCTCGCTCCTTCTGAATCTCTTCTTCCAATGAACCGATTTTCGAAACCAATTCATTTACCTCGGCTTGAAGAACTGTGAGTTTTGAACTCGCTTCCTCATTCTTTGTTTTGGCTTCCTCAAGTTCTTCATATGCTTCTTGATTTGATTTCTTTGCGAGATCTAACTGAGCCTGAAGTTCTGCTATCTTCAACTCTGCATCCTTTATTTGACTCTGTGATGCATGTAGCTGCTCTTGGCAATCAGCTAATTCCATCTCAACTACAAGTCGATTAGCCTCCATCTTCTCTAGCCGTTCCTCCAGTTCAGAATTCCTTTGAATCAAAGATTCCAAATCAGTTTTGGCTGTGTTTTGGTCACTTTTAGGTTGATCTAGTGACAGTGCTGCTTCGAGAAAACTGCTTCCACTCTCAGTGTCGGGCAATGCAGCAAGCCTTTCCATCTCAAGGAAATCATCCATGAGATTAATCTCAATTGAATCAGCAATACGATTTTTTCCAGTAGTTTTTTCATTCTTATATTGATAAAGTTCAGTAATCAAAGCAGATGCCCATGAGTTTGAAGGACTTGGCTTACATTCATTGGTATTATTTGCAACTATATGTAGCCTCTCTCCACTCTCTGACAAGCTATCTGAGAAGGAATCTACATAAGCTGAGGAAGCAGTCAGAGACATGTGATCATTAGAAGGGTGAGTTTTATGAGCTATGGCCTTTAGCCTCCTGCACTCAGCTTCAAGCTTGGCGATCTTCATAATGCCTTCCAAATGTTGCTTGCTTGCTGCTTCTGCAGCATGTGTACTTAAATCCCTATCAGTGATCATGAATTCAATTTCTTCGAGTTGAGATTGTAGCTCAAGTTTAAGGCTTTTGTTCTCTTTCTCCACAGCCTCAAGTTTCTGTCTAAGATCAGAGCTAATTGATGAAGTAGCTTCTGCTTTGGCTGTTTGAAGCTTAGCCTCAAGCTCAACAACTTTACCCTCAAGCTCTGATTTTTTTGATTCCCAGACAAGAGAATTGTTTGCAACAGCTTCATAGATTTTTTGCCCTTGCTCTTCTCTAGCTTGTCGAAGCTGCCCAGCACACTCCTTGAGTGCCCGATCAAGTTGACTAACTCGTTCTTCAAGATGTGAATTCTTCTTCTTTGCAGATTCAAGTTGTTGTTTAAAAGACAGCACATCATCTTCAGCCTTCTCCCAGCCTAAATATAAAACCAGAAGCTAACATCATGTAGTCCAGTTTTTAAGTTTCAAACTAAACAGAAGAAATGGAAGTGGTACCGGTGAGGCCTTCATAGTCGTTTACATAAATACAATAATATCACCACAAACAACAAAGCCAACAGCTGACAATGGGCAATTTGTTCATTCTATGAGGATAAATATAACTTTCAGGAAGCTTCCTCGTGAAGCATTCTATGAAGATAATATATAAAGAGAAACAAGAAGTAATGACTGTAAAACTATAAGAAATAATTAATGATCTTAAATGTGATGCCACAGAAAATCCCAAACTGCGTTATTCATAGATAATCTATATGACTTTTAGGATGCTTTGTCGTGAAATTTTCTACTTAATCTCTTAATTTTTATGCTTTATCAAGTTTTCTTTGAATGCTTTATCAAAGCAGCAGATAAATACCTGAGATTGCTTCCTCCGCAACATTTGCATGCTGCTTTATCAAATCTTCTTTGACACTAATGCTTAGGAGAGCAGCAGACAACTTTTCTTGTAGAACCTTTACATCAGTAACCTCTTCTTCATTTGATGCAGCATTAGACATGACTTCCGGTGATGTACTTGTTTGGGTTGGATATACCTTCAAAATCATGGCAAAAACATAAGATCCGAATCTATTTCTCTCCAAATTTAGAATAATCATAACAACTCAGTTATGGTAAAGGCCAACACGCTTTAGGAAAGAAATGCTTAACTTACAGAACAAGCGATAATCATTTGCATCTTGCCTAGATACTACAAACCATCATTTTCAGAAAGTGATCCAATACAACCAAGAACACATTCAAGAAGACTTCTAAATTTGTTATTTTGCCACTGAAATTGCAAAGATAGTTATGGATAGAAATATAATCAAAATACGAAAAATCATGAACACTAAAACAAAATGTTAAATGGAATCTAGCAATCTACCCCACAAAAAAAGAAAGCAAAGAAAGAAAAAGTAGTCAGTTGCAACTGTTATGCCATGGCCTACCTGATCATCGAAGAATCTTTCCGAATGAGATGACATTGATCCAGAGCTCTCCGTTTCGGCTAGATTCTTATCAGATGATTTCCTGCGCCATAACCAACTCCGACGTTCCATCTACAATTTAAGCAAAAATTAGCACTTTAATTAATTCACAAAGACTTTACCTGGAAAATCACTTCACAAAAAGCCATTGGCTGCAATATCAGTCTTAGCTTAAAGTAAAAAAGAAACCAATGAATTCTCCCGGCAATGGACATTGCATCCAAGTTTTGTCTAGCTAATGAATTTTGCTCAGTACGTAAGCATAGAGTTAGAAAAACCTGTAAGCAACATCCAAGTACAACACGAATAAATTTGAAAAATAAAATAAGGAAGGCGGGTATCAGCTTAGCTTACAATTCACTTATCACCCCATCTAACTCCATTAAAAGACCTCAAGTGAAAAATGCTCAATATAACTGTTTACTCACGTGACGCAGAAACATAAATCACAGTGCCCTTTTGAGAGGGAAGAGGGTGAAATGTTGTAATAAATGCCTATTACTTGAAACTCAAAATTCAAACAACTAGTTCGATGGGTACCAACTTAAGCTAAGTGACCCCATTTTCACGCGATGTCCTAGTATCTCCGAAATAGAAATCCAGAAACCCCAACTTAAAATACGAAAATAACTTATAAAAACCGATTTCAAATATGAAAAGAAAAGTGGGGACAAATATACCTTAGCCAACGGCAAGATGATGATAAATGTGGAAATGAAAGCAGAAACTGAGGAATGTCAGAGGGGGGAGGAAAGAACATGTCGCGGTGACTCAGAATCAGAAAATAGTAAGAAGAGGGCTTGTTTTGTGATGGGAATAGAGACAAGAAGAGAACAGGGTAGGGCCATTTAGAAAGAAGGGGTGGAAGGAAGTATGGGAAAAGTCCACCATGTAAGACAAATTTAACTTTTTCTGGAGATTTTGTTTGGGCAAAATATTGTTGTTGGGGGGCTTTACAAACAAGGAGGGCGTTATTCTCGCGCCATTGGTCGTCGAGTTTCACTACCACAAACAATTATGATGTTCCCTCCCATATTCACACCTCAGCTTGCGCAGTCATTGCAGAATAGCCGGAATCACACATTGCATGCCATCACAGCAAAGGTTCAAAAATCCGGACCGGATCGACTCGGCCGATACACTGGGTCAAGGGTCAGAGATTCAACTGAGGGTCGACTCGGGGTCAAACCGGCCATATTAAAATAATATAATTTAATAATTAATTACATAACATACCAACATTCACGTGAAAATATAAGAAAATCCAACAAAAATCTCATTATTTTAAGAACACAATACATCAAAATTAAGAATGTTCATCACTAATTCCTTGCAATCCTTCAATCAATACTATCAAAATCATTCAAAAACTAAGTAAAAACTCTTTCAGTAATGTAATATTTAAGAAATTATTGAGGATTTGTGGAGGTGATTAGGAATTAATTAATACGAATTTATGAATTATTAGAATAGTTGGGGAATTTGAGGTGTTTTAGAGAATTTTCAAAGGCTTAGTTATTTCCTTAGTTTAAGTAAAATAACTTCAGGAAATTATTTTGGGTTCAAAAGAAGTTATTATGGGAAAAAATAAATAAAGGATATTATTTTGGGTACAAGATTTTAAAAAAAAAATTTTAACCCCGGCCAACCTGGTCCAACCGCAGGGTTGGCCGGGTTTTGAGGATCAACCCGGAATATTCCCGGGTTGATTCCTCCCCGGGTGCATTATGAATTGACCCTCTCTACCCACCGGGTCACCGGGTTTCCGGTCCGACCTGCCGGGTCGGTCCAGTTTTTGAACCATGCCTCACAGAAGAGGTCAATTGTTTTCTCATTTTAATATGTACCATCCAGATTTATTTTAACTGTCTAGACTCATTATAGTTTATTTTAGGGTAAAGGTACAATTTTAGTATCCTACAATATTGCAAATCCCACCAAACATAAATAACATTTTTTGACAATATATAGTCATCATGAATTTAATTATTTTTGTGAGCCGGTAGATCGCATTTCCTCCCTCCCCACGTCGGGTTTTGCCGACACCTTCGACCTCGCATCGAGGCTATCGGTGGAGCGGGCGATGATGGCGTCGCCGGTGATATGGAAGATGATGGTGTCGCCAGTGATATGGTAGGTGACCAACTGCACAAAAAATAAATAGCTGGAAGTCGACTCTAACAGATGTAGCCCCCCACGCCCCTCTCTTGGAGCGGAAATGGAAATGGAATTTGCAAGTAAGTTACGAGTGTGTATACCTTTCGTTGGGTAGCCCGCTCACTTTCCATATCAACGACGACGCCATCATCTTCCATATCACTGGCGACGCCATCATCACCCGCCCCATCGACAGCCTCGACGCGAGGTCGAAGGCATCGGCGAAATTCGACATGGGGAGGGAGGGAATGAAACCTACCGGCCCGCAAAAATAATTAAATTCATGATGACTAGATAGATATTGATATAAAAGTTATTTATGTTTGGTGCGATTTGCAATATTGTAGGATATTAAATTTGTACATTTACCTTATTATAAGAGTGAAGCTGGCGTCATGTGGGCCCCACATTTCAAATATTTAACGGAAGTTAACAAGAATTAACGGTGTTACTAAATCTGCTACGAAATAAATTGTTGAGTACTATAAAGTGACAAAAAAATTGTAGTTTATGTTTGGTGCAATTTGCAATATTGTAAGATACTAAATTTACACTTTTACCCTTTATTTTAATATTTTTAATAAATATTTATTTTAATTGATACAAAATAAAAAATAAAGTTAATTTTACAACTATCATTTGTTAAAAAACTAAATTTATCTTTCAAAAAATGGTCATTTACAAATTTTAAATCTGAACCATCTATATCAAATTTTGGAGCGGTTTTGATTTTGTTTCAGCAATTAGAAGTGCTTTCTCATCATTGTAATGAACCTAGAATGGGAACCATGGGTTTATTATGGAGGTATAGAAAAGAAAGACTTCAATTTACCATTGTTTTTTAATTCTCTCAATGGCTATGGGAAAAAATTCTTTAGGTTTACTACTTCATCCGTTCTTAAATATATAACCCAGTTGACTTTTTTTTAAAGGATCAAAGAAGCGAAACGAGCCACTTAATCATAACTTATTTTGTGTATTATTAGATTATATGTTAACTTATAAGTCATATAAACTAGTTTAAAAAAATCAGGCAAAACAATTTACAAGTTACTTATTTAGTTTTCTTATGATTTTTCAAAAAAAAAATCAACTAGATCCTATATTTAAGAATATGGGAGTAATAATATAACAATGGATTGTATTTACATCAATTTACTTATGTCCATTATATTAAGTTCTCTAATTACATAAGATCATGTTTTCTATTTATTTTATATGTCGGAAAAAATTATTTTATATGGAATAATAATTAAATGACAATATTTCAAAAATAGGACGTATAGTCATATGTGATAGGACAACTTGACAAAATGAATACAAAGAGCTTAATGTATTCACTCCGGAAGAGGTAATCAACCATTTTATAAAAAAAATATAGTGAAGTCATTTGTTATGGGTAAAATTAATGTGACTTTTAATTTTATCCTTATATCATTTATTATATATCAATTCGGCTTCCCTCTTTACATTCAAAATGTAAGGGTAAAATGGAAATCAAGTATTCATCATCTTGATTTTCACATGTTACCTCTTATAATGTAGACAAAAAAAACTTGCACCTTATGTCTTATATTATGAATAAGATGGAGTAAGTGTTTTTCTATGACAATACCATTATAATATTAAATGAGATAAGTAAATATAAATAGATCTAATTATATAGATTCAATCCATAAATACATACAGATTGTATGGGATAAAAGAAAGATAATTAAAAAAATTAGTTTTGATGGAGTCATATTCAATATTTTTGTTTGGAATGAAATCTGTATAACATGTCACAAAAGATCCTTACATCTAGAGGCTACCAAGAGGTATTCACCTATCCTTCATCAACCTCCACCTCATCAAATAAGGAAGGCGGTTGATCAAAGATTCAAAGATATGGTAGTCTCCATCTAACCTGTGACAAAGTTTGGCTAACTAATTTGCTAAAGACACACATTCCCTTTACACATGAAATATCCTAACTTGTCAATCTTTATGGAAACCTAATCTAACATTATCGATTATATCTTTGAAGGGATGGTTCCCTTCACATCCTCTCAGAATAAGATTTATAGTTTGTTCACAATCAGAGAGTAGATAAGCATTTCTAAAACCTTTATACAAATGAAGATCATGGATGTAACCAAGCAGTTCCGCAATTGTTGGAGAAATGTTGGTTAATTTGCAGCTGAATCCGCTAATCCACATTCCATCATGACCAAGGATGACACCTCTACAGGCACATCTACCACCTTTCAAGACTGTTCCATCCACTAGTAGTTGAACACAGTTTGGCTCACAATTAGCTGAAGCTCCCAAGACCAAAGACCTTTCTTCCTTGGGATCACATCTCCTCAGAATATCCTAATATGAACAAGTCTTAAATAGGCTCAGATTAGGGTTGAAGCTACCTTCTTCCATGGTCCCTCCATGAAACTTGTTGCATCGATTGACTCTAATATCTCAACACATGTACCCAAACAATGAGGACTATGGGACCTTCTTGGTAAACTCCAAGCCCACCTTATGTATGAGTTTCCATTTCACCAACTCTCCTCCTTGTAAGGAAAAGAACCTTTCAAGGTACCTAGGACTAATTATGGATCTCTAGAACTCTTTGGCTCTTACGCAATCTCTGAGTAGATGCATCACATCCCCCTCCTGGCCATACCCTATCATACACTCAGCTGTCAGTTCAATTCCTCTACGAGCCCTAATAAAGTGATATGCAAATTTAATAGAAAAACAACCATCAATTGATGGTTTCTAATAAATTTTGTCATCTCATCTCTTTCAACTAGGGGTGTGTACTAGCTATCCGATCAATAATGTGGGGATCAAACCATGATCAAGCTTAGACCTTTTCCATTCTCCATCCCATCTAATATAGTCAGCCACTTGCTTGCTTTGATCGATGACACTCTCATATTGAATGTTATCATTATACATAAATACCCCCCCCCCCCACACACACATATATATTGTTATTTTTTTTTATAAACCATGTATATTGTTATTTAATAGTACTATAATAATATTGATCTAATATATTAAATTTGAACTATTACAAGTTGATTCAATAATAGAAATAGTAAATAGATAGGAAATGAAAATAAAGGCAAATGGAGACATTCTTGTATTTTATCCACTTCAATTTTAATGTCCTTCACCCTGTTTTATAAACCACAAATTTTGGAAAACTGGTCAAAACTCTTTGTTTAGAAATTTTAATTGACATGAACCTGAATTCATGTAAATGTAGTTTCTTTGTATGAAATCTATTTTAATAATGATATTTTCTATTTATAAAAATGATTAACCTCCGTCGGTATTTCTATTCATAATGTTGATGCAGGTAAAGGAATTGGTTAGACACCATAATTAATCAAAGTGTATCAAAGTGAATGTCCAAATTCATTATACTACATTGTTCCTAAATCTAAATATAAGATTATTATTGACCTTTTTTTTTAGAAATTGAAGAAACAAAATAAGTTAGTTAGTCACATATGATAAATTATTATATCATGCATTAATTTATAAGTCAAACAAACTAGTTTTAAAAAAATCAAATAAATCAATTTATAAGTGAATTATTTAATTTTTTTTGTAATTTTTTTTAAAAATCAACTAGATTAACGGAGTAACTACCAAAAATATCACCTAACAATTGAAACTAGTGGGAGTGTTCAAACCACTAGCATCCTCCCCCGGGGTTAAAGCAGGAACAAATGATTGCCAAATAACTAAACAAACCATCAACTAACATAGTACTCCTCTTGTCTTATTTATAAGACATTTTCAGCATATTTCACACAAACCAAGGAAAATCTTAAAACTCATTAATAGTACCTTAAAATTTGATAACTTTCCAATTTTACTCATATTTATTATCTAGTACATCACATAAAAATAAAGTCAACACATAATAAATGAAGGATAAAATTATACATTTACATGATAAATTTAATGAGATGCCTTATAAAAATGACATAATGAAATCTACTATCTCTGCTCTATAAATAGGACCAGAGGAGTACTTATTGATTATAATAAATTCTCCTAATATTTTCGAAAACCAACACGTTTAAAGTAAATTTAAGGTGTGTTTGGATTGACTTATGAAAAAGTTACTTATATATAAATCAGATTGTGTAATGAGATTTATGTTTGGATTAGCAATGAAAAAATTACTTATAAGTGACTTATTTTCCATAAGTCAGACTGTGTATGTTTGGGTTAGTTGTGATTAGATGTGAAAAATAAGTCAGAATTTGTGGGCCCCACCTTATAAGTGACTTATAAGTCAGAAATAAACTGTTTTAAACAGTTTATAGTTTATTTTGACTTATAAGCTATAAGTTACTTATAAGTCAAATTAACAATAAACTGAAACAAACATGCAAAATAATCTACCAACAAAATAAGTTGTTTTTGCTCCAAAATAAGTACTTATTTCCAAGAAATAAGTCAAATCAAACATGCTCTTAATTTAATAGTTTCACGCTTAACTTGTGAATGAAATACCTAGCAAAACTTAAGCATAAATATAAATAGTTTTAAATCAAAGATGATTTTATTTCCAAATCCCACAATTATATATAATGGGGATGGGGATAGATTAACTAACAAAAACGAAAACGACAGTGTGTGAGTGATTTATTAATTCATTCCTAAAAATGAAATCAGAAACGTTAATTACAGTACTTAATTAAAGTTGACCCTTTCAGAGTTTCAGGTGCGGGAAAAAAGAAAGACGATAGAGGAAGGTGGTGAGACAAAATCTGAAGAGCAATCCACAGACAAAGAGAGAAACAAAATCAATATGAGCGGTTCAAGGAGGAACAACAACAACAACAACAACAATAAGCGAGCTCCTTCCGCTTCCAGAAGATCCCTCTCCAGCGGAAATAACAGCTCCAATGATCCTTCCTCTCCCATTGATCAACCGTACATTATTATCATTCACATTCTCTTCTTTATCCATAATCTCTCTTCGAAATTATACCTACATTGTGTTGTATTTGCATATCCTGTCCTCTAGTTATAATCGTCATTCTGTTTCAACATTGTTCGTTTTTATGCGTCGTTTTGTCGTTTCATGCATATATTGAACGTGGTGGTTTCGTCTTTTCGTGTTTTTAATTGGTGAATTTCTCTGTCTCTGGTGGATTTTATAAGAACGACGATGTCGCTTACAATTTGTTTGCTTGTGGTTGTTTTTCTTGAAAGAACGTTGAATTAAAGGTTTTTAACGGATGGGTTTGTCGTTGATTTATGTATTTTTTTAAAAGAATCTGGTTGGGTTGATTATATTTCATGGAACTGTTATTTAGGCCATCTGGGGAAGAAAAGACGGTCAAGAAGCTTCGACTGTCAAAAGCCCTCACAATTCCTGAGGGCACAACAGTTTCTGAAGCATGTCGACGTATGTCAACTCGTCATGTTGATGCTGTCTTGTTGACTGATCCCAATGCTTTGCTTTCTGGAATTGTGACTGACAAGGTATATAAGCATTTTTCTCTGCTCTTGCCGTTGAGAGAATTATGTGCGCTTGTGTTTCTTTCTTTTTTTCCCCCTCTTTATGAAATGTTTGAAGCCCCTGTATATGTGTCTTGTGGCCAGGACATCGCGACTAGAGTTATAGCCGAAGGATTACGGCCAGAGCAGACCATAATGTCTAAGATAATGACACGCAATCCCATATTTCTGAAGTCGGATTCTCTGGCCTCAGAAGCTCTTCAAAAGATGGTTCAAGGTTTGCTTCTTAAGGTCATATTCATTGTTGTTTATATAGATGTTTAAGTAGATAAAATTAGGATATCATATATCATTGCCATCAACTTTTCGAGTTCTGTTGAGTTTGATCGAGCTCTATCCTTAATCAATTAGATCAGATATTTCTAGTTACTTTATCCCACACTGGTTATTACACTTAGCACTTTCCTTCTCCAAAAGCAGGTTCATATTGAGGAAGATATTATGCTACATTATGATGATAGCATTCAACCTATGTTATATGGCCCTTGATTACTGGCTTCATACTTCACCATGAACAGGGGTTTTTTTTACATGGTAGCTCGGCTCATAAATTTAAATATTATAACATAGTTTTAGGATTCAAAGTTCGCATCAGATTTCTCTAGATTTACCATATTAAAAAAGACTTTTTCTTTCAAAAAAAAGAAAAGAAAAAGAAAAAGAAAGAAAGAAAGAAAGAAAACTCTTGACGCAATTTCCCTTCCATTTGATATTCTTCACCTTTCCCTCCTCCCCTGCCCCTATTGATGTCTAGTGAAGTTACAACTTTCTATGTATTATTAAATCTTTATCTGATACCGTAATGACTTGCTTTATTGTTTTCCAAATAAGTTCTTATCATTTGTCCGTGGATTGCAAGTGTTGAAATGTCCTTGTTATATGTTCGTTATATTTATATCTTATACTAATGAATCTACAGAATGTCTTATGCACAATGATTTCATCAAATGAGATATCCTTTTTCCTTTTGAACTGGAAGGTAAATTCAGGCACCTCCCCGTTGTGGAAAATGGCGAAGTCATTGCCTTGCTGGATATCACAAAATGTCTTTATGATGCCATAGCTAAGATGGAGAGGGCTTCAGGGCAGGGAAATACCCTTTCTGCTGCAGTTGGGGGGCTGGAACGTCAACAAAGTAACAATTTAGTTGGTTGGAACAATTGTTCTTATAAGACATTAGAGTACTGAACTAATCATTTTCTTTCTTTTCCAACGAACTGAAGTATTGATTATAAACAAATTTATTGAACTACTTAATAGGTCTCTAATTTTGGCCAGTCCCCTGCATTGTTAAATTGACCCTCCTTACAGATATATGTATGAGGATTTCTGTGTAGAGTTCATAGCGATGTGAGTCTTGTATACTTTGCAAAAACCTTTTACCTTCAAAATAAGTTGCATGCGCATTGACTTTTTATTTGTCAATTTTTCTTTCATGAAACTCCTGGCTTCTCATATTCCTGGTGTTGTCAATGTTTAGAATTGTTAGAAACTGCCAGTCTTAAGTTATATTATTGATAAAAGAATGGTTGGATTGTGGTACACTTTACTCTATTGCTACCTATTTCCGGTGTATAGAAATGATTCTAATACTGTTTCATTTGTAGCAGTTCCAAACACTTTACTTGATACATTGAGGGAACGCATGTTCAAGCCTTCCCTATCAACAATAATCGGCGAAAATGCAAAGTACTTTCCATATTATATTTTCGCATTTTTGTGTTGAAAAGTGGAAAGAGATGCTCACAGATCTGCAGATTTATAGTTTTACCGTGTTTTCTGTCTTTATATGTTTATAGGGTTGCTATTACATCAGTGGCAGATCCTGTCTATGTAGCTGCAAAAAGGATGCGGGAGTTACATGTTAATTCAGCCGTTATCACTGCTGCAGGAAACAAAATTCTAGGGATACTCACGTAATATCTATTTCGAATGATATTCTTTTATTTGATAATCCCCTAATATCAATAATGCAACAACATATGTACTACATGCTTTTCCAGACAAGAATCCTCCTTGAATAATATGTGAATTGGACTTCAGAAAGTTTAATATTTAAATATCTCATGCAGTTCAAAGGACATTCTTATGCGGGTTGTGGCTCAAAATATTTCTCCTGAATTGACTCTAGTGGAAAAGGTTGATCTAATTTTCCGTTTTTGGATCTTGGATATGATTTTAGTTCAAAGGAGATTCGTTTTCCTCTTATTGATGTTTGTATTTGCATGGTAATTAGACAGGATTTGGATTTCTATTCATATATTTTCTTTCATACTTCTTTTCATTAGGTAATGACTCCAAATCCACGGTGTGCATCATTAGATACAACAATTCTTGAGGCACTGCAAATGATGCATGAAGGGAAGTTCCTAAATCTTCCCGTGCTGGACAGAGGTGAATTTTGCCTTCTTAACTTTATAGGTAGTTTCTGACATTGTAGGTATTGAATATAATTTGTTTTGCAGATGGAAATATTACTGCTTGTGTGGATGTTTTACAGATAACTCAAGCCGCGATTGCTTTGGTAAGCCTCATGTTTGAGATATATTTCTTTGCCTCGCTGGAGGGGGCATGCTTAAAACTTATGGAAAATTTCAGATTCTGACACTTTCTAACTTACATGATAAATCTATGTCTACATGTATTTTGCTCCTGTTGGAAATTTTGATTGAAGTTGTTGGTCAAAAGAATCCACATGTTGGAGGGTATTCTTGCCAGCTATTCTTACTGATGGTAGTATGAGGGGTAGCCATTTTTAGCAAGAAGTTGCCACGCTTTTGATCATAGTTGGATTGTATACCACTCCTTGGTAGCAAATGTTGTGCTGATTTGAGTCTCGTAGATCTAGTGGACTTTCTTTTTATTCCTTCCTCTGTACCTACATGACCTTCTTTGATTCATCAGGTGTATTAAGAAATAATCCGCACATCCTATCTCTCTGTTTGAAAGCATTGAAGTATGTATCATACAGTGTACTAAAAATCAGAGATATTATAATTTTTATTATTATTATTAAGTGGGTAACTAATTAATACATGATGATGTTTTCAGGTCGAGAGTAGCTCAGGAGGGGCTAACGATATGACAAACACAGTCATGCAGAAGTTTTGGGACTCAGCTTTTTCTACAGAACCAATAGAAGATTTTGACTCTCACAGGTACTCTGGTGGCATAGATGATGCTCAAATGTAGGATCTGGTTTTTTATTTAAATCACCCCTTAAGATTTTTTATTGCAGTGAATTATCTGGGCTAGTACCTTCAGAAGGAGGAGATACTGCCAAGTCCGTAGATCCGTCTGTTGGTTTTGATAATTCATTTTCCTTTAAATTTGAGGATCTTAAGGGTCATGTACTTCGGTTCAATTGTGGTAAGTGATTATTTTAATGAAAGCATTGGGGGCTCATAATCTATGTTTTTAGTTCTCTAAATCATCTAAAAAACAATGCTATGTTGCCTTTTCTTAGGCGTGGAACACTATGATGATCTTTTATCTGCTGTTATGCAAAGAATTGATCATGTTAAAGATGGACATAGTCCTCAGATTTTGGTATGATTTATTCTATTCTGATGCCTGTATATCTGTTTGTTATGAGTTATCATACTAAGTTACTAACTCTCCTTTCTTACAGTATGAAGATGATGAAGGTGATAAGATTTTCCTCGCAGATGACAATGATCTTGCTGCTGCTGTGAGCTATGCTAGATCGATGGGCAGGAAGGTGAAGTTGCCTGGTTCTCTTAGATGTAGATATAGGTATATATTTTTTGCTATTAAACATGGTTTCTATTGCAGGCTTTGAGGTTGCATTTGGAGTATGACGATTCAAGCAATATTACAAAACCAGAAAGCAGTACAGCAACTAGAGAGAGAGTGAATCCATTGTCTTTGCGCTCTGGTATCCTTGCAGGTGCAGTTGTTCTAACAAGCATTGGTGTTATGGTCTACTTAAGGCGCTCCAAACAGTGATTTGCTCTCAATTTTGGAAAAAAAAAAATGTCTTATAATTATGGCATCATATTTTGGGAACCAGTTTCCTTACTAAGCGTAAAGCTTAGTATTGAAAGCTAATCAGATTTGGACCTTCATATCTAATTTGTATGGTCCATATTTGATTTTTTTAAAGTTATTTTTTTCTTAACAAGTTATTTTATTGGATATAAAATTTAAAGTAAAAATAATATTTTAACTATCACTTTTACAAAAAAAGTGATCCTTTCAAATAGCAACCAAATGTATACTATTCATATCATAGATTTGATTAGCTCTCCATATTAAGAACAAACGCGGTTAGAAGGGAAACTGGTTCTCTTATATTTTTAAGCATGCCTTGATAGTGAAAGTGTAATTTCCACCCTGCTAGTTAGAGGGAGTGAATGTAAGGCCTAGAAAAATCATGGCAAATCAATTGGACAATTTTCATAATACTTATCTGTCTTGATTGAAGTCAATTCTTCTTGTACCTTGTTTGTAACTTTAAGTTAATTTCTCTTGAAGTTAATTTGTAGTCTTCATATCGGTAATTCAAGTAAAATTTGATAAGCTTGAGTATTCATATTCAACTTTGTCGAGGTTAATGTGCCTAGGGTATGCATGTTCAAATTGTAGTAAATATTAAAGTCTTACGTGATGAACACTTGAGGGGGTTGGTTTTTGTTTCTTTTATTTCATTAATACTCGTACTTTTTATAATCTCATATAAAGTTGTTATTTTCAAAATCCCATGTGACGTGATTATATGATCAATACTTTGGCAATAGGAAATAACAAAAATTGAAAAAACTGCAGATTATATTTCCAAGCATCAATTCAATAATACATTTTTCTTGAACTTCTTTACCAGAATTAATAGTTGATAATTCATTGGGCCTCAAAGGTAAGCTCGTTAAGCGTTGTAATGCCCATCGAAGCCACAATTTGCGTTATACTCTTTCATATTTGCACTTCATCAAAATCCTGCACTATTTTATTAATTAGGGATATGTTGAATCATTGAAAATATGAATGCCTTTCAATAAAAGTCATGAACTTGTTTTTGAGGCCAACAATGGTCATGTTAACACAATTTATTCGTTAAGATTCGACAATGTTTTACGTTGATTGTAAATAACCTCCCTCCTTTACTCAAGCTTGGAACGGGGTTATACATATAAGCGGAGTTAAAAATAAATAGAGTTTAAAACACACTTATCATGATAATAGGCGTCAAAGGAAAGAACAGTAGGCAGATTAATCATACCATTTTGCATGGATGAACACTAACATTGAGTTTACTATTAAACCCTCGATTTGGCCTCGTGAGAAGAACACACCCTTTTTTATTTTTGGTTGAACAGCAGTAGTTATCACTGTAGGATTAATGAAGTTTCTTTCACACATAAATAATTGAGGCATTGATGTTGAGAAGGACTTGAGAATGTTGATGAAAATGCAGGTGGAGTTGAAGAGGGAGGTGTTGGTGGATGCAGAGTTCAGTGCAAATGCAATGTCGTTATAAATGCATTTCTCTCAGTTGAAAGCTCTTCTTCAGGACATGGCCCATCCCTCTTTCTTAACTTCTGTAGGTCATATACTTACCTCAGTATAATTATATTTATGGTGTTCACTTTTCATTTATTTCCCTTTTCTCTTTTTCATAGCAGCATTTTTTGTTATTCACGCCCTGATAGTGAGAGTTTCAATTACGACAAAAAAAAAATTATAAAAATCGAATCCAACTTGCTCAGGCTGATGACCATTAGTTTTGACACCAAGTTATTCGTTTTTGTTTTGTTTTATTTGTTGTATTCTCACGCGTGACACTGTATAAAAAATGTTTTTAGGTTTTTTAATTCTATCTAGCATATCCCATTCTAACATTTTTGCAAGGAACTCAAATCCTATATATATGGCCAAGTACACAATATTCGGATTCCAAATTAAAGATATGACTATATTATGTGGATGCAATATAACAGTATATCCAGCCTTGTTCGCTTCAAGTCTTCAATATGCACTGGTTGCATACTTGTACTTTTTCACCTAAAGTGAAATTTCTTCTTTTGTATCAAATAGTGAATTCTTGAAATTTACAATTGATCAAAAAAAAATTCTTGAAATTTACACACATGCGAGTCATGATCAGTGACGTCTAAGGATGTGCTTATAAGTGGCTTTTTCTCACTATCGTCATCGTTCAGACTTCAGACATGTTGATTATCTTCTACTCAATTCTGAAAATTGGGACTTTTTTCCCCATTTCTGACTGAACCAAACCCAGTTTAGATTTTATCCTTATCGCACGTAAAGGTAATATTACTATTTTTATGAATGATAATTCCTGTTAGATCTTGAGTTGCAAAGCAAAAAGTGCAATTTATTCAACTTCTGGCAGTGACGCCACGTTTACTTTGACCATATTACTTTGTATATTACGTAACACAATGCTTTCTAATGTCAACTAAAAACTTAAGACATAATCAATGTTTTTTTTTAAGATCTTAAACGTCTGTGTGATAGAGAAAAGGGAGCATGAAAGGAGAGTAATGAACGTTAGACAAAAGGATAAACCAAGAGTAAATAGAAAAATAGTGATGGGATTGATTAGATTGGAGGCATTTATAAATAAAATTCGCAGAGATTGATGCAAATAACATTACGACATGAACTGAATTGAGAAGACAGACATAACCTCTCCTTGTTATTCAAGCAATCCCCGTTCCCCTCTTTATCGATCTCTCTGTTTCTCTGCTTCTGTACTGTTCTGTGCCACTGTCCATATATATATATATACACACACTCCTATATATGCATCGATCTCTCTCATGATCCAAATTATCTTAAGTATCCTTTTTCAAAAGAACAGTATTTGTCAAATCTTTTGATTATATTATACTTATGTATAGTATGATAAAATTAAAGAAGGGTAGGCCTGAGAGTTCAATATATGATTAGAAATGATAATTGGAATGGAGTGAAAAATGAGTTGGAGTATATAGTATTTGAATTTTGAATAGGTTGTCAAATTCTTCATGGGAAACAGTGGAAAAGCAATTCACATAATAAATTCATGATGAGACGGTCAACAATAAAGGTGATTTGTTTCCCTGGCCACTTACAGTACACTTTTCACAAGACTGGCTCTCATGAGGTACACTATTGAAAAATCATGACTCACCTTTTTTAATATTATATACATATACATTGTTCCCGCTGCATATTCAGGCTAGGAAACATTTATTTAAATTATAAATATTGAATGGAAAATGGGAACTGTCATTCAAAAAATCAAGAATGACAAAAAAACATAACACTTTATTAAAATTCAACTCGCTTAACTGTTGGCTTTGACTTAAGGGAGCAAATAACATTAATAATTACGAAAAGATAGCATACTGGCCATTAGTATACTAGCAAAGAAAATAAAAAGAGACCTCATTGGGACGTGTAAATGGTACAATTTAACCAGAGGACATAACCAGCATATATACAAGTGAACACTCCCGATGAGATCATGTTGACTGGTCAACTGAAGCACAAAACACAGATTAGAGGATAAGAGGTATGTCCTTTTAAAAAAAATGATAACAAGTATGAACTCTGGCTTGCCCATAAGGTCCCAAAAAAAAAAAAAAACTAGCTTGCCCATTAAGGGTGTGTTTTAATTGATTTCTGAAAAATAACTTTTTTTAATCTGACTTTTTCAGAAGTAAGATTGAATAAAAGTCAAATTGTGTAAAGTGATTTATGTTTGGATTTGTGATGATAGAAGTGACTTTTTTTCAATTTGACTTTTAGAAATATGTTTGGATGATTATATTGAAAAGCAAGTTTAGATGAAAAATTACTAAAAGAACATTACTCCCTCCGTCTCTAAATACAAGCTTCAAATAACTATTTTGCTTTATTCAAAAAAACTACTTAAGTTAGTTGAAAGCAATAATTATGTGAGGAATTTAATTCATTTTCTAATTTTACCCTTATATTAAAGATGAAAGAGAATGGCAAATAAGAGATAATAAAGATGAAAGAGAGTGTATGGGAAAAAAATAAACAATGGGTAAAAGGGGAAAAAATGCAATAAATGCTTGGACAACCCTAAAACGAAGCTTATATTTTGGGACAAGCTCATTCACAAATATGAAATTTATATTTAGGGACGGAGGTAGTATTATTATTAAATAATACATATATAATATGCATATATTCTTATAGTTTTGAAAAAAAAAGGTGAAATTTTGGGCTTTTGAGGGTTTTAAAGGTTTAGTTTCTCCCTTATTTTAAGGGAAATAATTTGAAAAAATTATTTTTTTAGCTCCAAAGAAGATATTGTGGAAGAAAATAGTTGGAGATTATTATGGTAGATTTTTGGAGATAAAAAGGAAATTTTATATTAAAATAAAAAATCTTATTTAAGAATTTTATGGGTATAATAGTCTAATTTTTCTAACAACTTTATTAAATAATACACGACAAAAGGCGTGGAACCCATCATTCCAAACCCTGGAAGCCAAAAGCCATAAGTCAAAAGCTCTAATTTCCAGCTTTTTCCTATAAGCGCATTAGAAGCCATTAGCTATTTTCCAAATAAGCCAAACCAAACATCATAACTAAACCACATTTTGCTTCTGCGGCTGGGCTAGACTTTTGGACCTCCAGAAGCTATACTAAACACATCCTGAGAAGGCTCATCAAAAGCTAGTCTGGCTAGCTAATACTCCCTCCGTCTCTTATTATAAGAATCAAGGAGATAAAATCACACAGATTAAGGAAGTGGTTGAGAGAAATAAATATGTCTAAAATAATTTTGTTTTTTCAAGTTGCCCTTATTTATATGCTTTGCTTTTCCAAGTGGCTAATACATGCAAGGAAATTAAGTGGCAAGCTTTATCATTCCCTTCCAATTCATATATGACAGCAAAAGTCATGGGAAGATATGATGACTCTTGTTCCTTAATGTAAGACCTATTATTTGAAGACTTAATCCTGTTCACAATTATAAGATATATTTTTAATGTTTATCAATGCTTCCCTAGACCGTCTACATTGATATCCCCATCAAAAATCAAACAAGAGAAAGTGGAGGGAATCAAAGATGATGGTTCGGGTATACTAGCACGCAACAATAGTCAAGTTTATGGTGTGGATAATCTACCTCTCATCCATGTTTGACTCAAAATCCTTGAATAATGTATACGTAAATCTTACAGCAAAAGATGAACAGAAGCTAAAAAGATATAACCTGATTAATAAATTAAACAAGAGTCTGAATAGAGAGTACTTATATATGAAATAGCGTGGGGTGGATGTTACATGTTTGTAAGGAAGGTAACGATCCCCGAGAGGAGTGTGCAGTGGCAATGTTACTTTATCACTCCGTTCCATTTCCCAAAGAACCCGTCAAAGTCAGACACAGGGAATCCTCATTTAATTACACCTCTCTCTCTCTCTCTCTCTCTCTCTCTCTCTCTATCTAATTCACATGCATGCTAATGGCTATTCAACACCTCATGTAATATTATATTAATACTAAAAGTAATAATAAACATCACACGACAAAATTTTATTGTAGCATACATTTATATATTACATTCACTGGCATAGATGCCATGCCACACAAACTAATCTTGAGAGACTTTTAAAGTCCCTTGATTAATACATGAGAGCGAGAGAGATTTCTATATAATACATTGATGTGTGTGGAGATAGTTGTTGTGACGTAAATACTATAGAGAGAAGTGACAGGGTTATTATAGTGAAGTGAGACAGCAAATGTGGGCATCTCCCATCTCTTGTCGATATGCTGGTGTTGCTGCTGCAACCACTGTGCCTTCAATTTCTGACTCTCATCACTACCCAACAAAACCTTCATTTATTATTCTGCTCTCTTGTTTCCTTTTCCTCCCTCCTACCTGGCACCATTTCATTATTTTTCAAGTTTTATATTACTCTATGGCATTATATTTATGATTAAAGGACCCTTAATTATTTACGACTCAAATCCTGTTCATTTACCTACATTATTCCAATGACATGAAATTGAGTACATACATGATAAAGTGCTTGAACAGGAGGTTAAAAAATAAGCTCATGAAAGGACTTGAGAAGAGAAGATGGAAGGCGCGCCGATGTGTTGTTCTCAAACCCTAGAAAACAAGTAACCAACAAGCTCGAGCCAGTGAGGGATGTGAAATAGCATGTTATTAATATTATCATCATAATAATAATAAAAATAATATAGATACATACAGAACTTGACATCTGATACGATTTCACGGACAGACGTGTTTTCAGCTTTAACTTATTGTTATCGAGGTGATTAAATAAAACCATCTGATCATCACCTTATTATATATTAGTGTTCTTGCTGATCGTACTGTAGAAACTAGATAGATCTGAAGCTAGAGAAAGCAAGATCTATATATTAGAGGTATAATCGGCAATCTCAGCTGATCATCACATCATTAATTACAATCTGAGGTTTTCATTTTTTTTCCATATAATATAAAAACGTAGAGATTACAAACCTTTTTGACCCTCTGGAAAACATAAAGATAATGAAGGAAAAAAATTTCCAAGTTGGAGAAGGGCATACCTTGAATTAAAAAAAGCAAATGGATAGATGCAAATCTAAAAAGGGTGCAACAGACAAGGGCTGCTTCCAGTTTCTCCATACAGATTATGATGTTGAAACAGAAAGCAAGAGAATGAAGCAAAAAGGGACAACTAAACATAGATGATGAGGAGGATGAATGGAGAGAGTATGAAAACATATGAATCTTGTAAGTACATAAAGAAACTTTGTGTACCTGTTGTGGAAGACGAACAAGCTGTACATGCTGTGTGTGTGTATGTAATTGAAGCAAAAATGAAAGTGGGCTTGAGAGGAATGAAGCCTGGTCCGAAGCCTTTGGTTATCAGTTAGCTCCCACATTGTATTAGAGAGAACGTGTGGGAGATGAAAAAAGCCTTCGAGCCAGCCAACGTTCCCCTCAACACACCAAACATAATACAACCTCTCTCATTCCCCGCCCCTCTCTCTCTCTCTTGTATGGTTTTGTTATATAGTGTGTGTATATATAGAGAGGGAGTAGCCGGCTAGGGTTTCAGGGATTGCTCTCATACTCACTGTTATAGGGTCTGTGATTAAGATGATGATTAATTATAAATCCAAAGCAAGTTACTTACCCCCAGGCCAGTAAGCAATACTAATGCTAACTAACTAGTATGAGGCATTAGTGTAAAATAACTTATACTCATTGATTCAATTTATAACGTATAGTATGATTTTATTTTTATTATCATGTGTTGATTTTGTTATAAAGTGGTATGATAGAATTTTAAATTGGTTTAAATTTAGAAAGTTATTAAATTTACGGATAAAATTAATAGGTTTTAGGGCTTTTCATGGTGTACATGTAACATGTGGAATTTTCTCTTGACTTTCATTTTCCAATGCTGAGTGAATGAAGTAAGGAAGGAAGCAAAGCTCACATGCTACTATATGTAAGTGGCACCAGTCAAACAGAGAGAAGAAGACAAAATTAAAAATTAAAAATTTTAAAAATAGCGCCACACTTCACAGAACACAGATCCCCCCTATTTTATTGCCGTTCCTTCATCATTACCTCATTATTTTTACTTCCTTTCTCTGTTTCCATATCATCGATCACTTCCCTCTCTCCTCTCTCCTCTCTCCTCTCTAAACTCACCTACCCTCTATCACCATTCACCACGCCCTCATTATATTATGCTATGCTTCTTCCATTATGCATTCCCCTTTTCTTTCTGCTCTCTGTGTGTTTAATATATGATTCAAATGATAGAAAGCATCGGAGAGATTTTTGTGGCCATTATTCTCTTGTGAGTCCTGGTTATAATATATAGAATTCTAGCTGTCTGTATGAGCATATATATATATATATAGCTAGCCCTTGATTTTATATATGTTTAGGTCAATTTTGGATTAGTTTGGGGATTCTTGTAATGGCCGTGGTTTCATGCGCCTGCCCGTGAAGGGTGATCAGACTTTCTAGCACCAATCTCCACACGACCACACCCGTCTTCATATCATCTTATTTTTTATATTTTTATTCTGTTATTATTTTATTAGCTAAGTAACAATATTAATAAAGAATTACTATGATATTGCTGTAGGTGTTATTGTGCCTGTGCCCCAGGAATATTTTTTATCGTAAAAATTCAAATACTAATTGTTAAAAATAATACTCCCTCTGGTCCTTATTATAAGATCAAATTAACTTTTTTTGTGGAGATTAATGAAGCAAAATAAATCACTAAAGTTTAAAATATGTTACATTCAATTAAATTATATGTTAGTCTATAAGTTAGATAAATAAGTTTTAAGGAAAAAGATAATTATAAATGATTTAAAGTAACTTATTTTACATCCTTAATTTCTCTAAGAAAGTCAACATAAACTTATATTTCGAACTGGAAAGTATCTATATGACTCAGATCCCCGCACAATAGTAATGTCCTTTGAACCTCTCCACACTCTCTTCCTTCTTTTATTTCACTCCATCTCGTTAGATTAACAGATGAATGGTTGAGATTTAAAAATTAATAAAATTATAGTTATAAACTTTTAAGAACTTGTTTTCAAAAATACTTACGTCAGATGGTGCGCAATCAACGGAAAACAGTTAAATTTTATATAGGTGATATGACATTGACAATGAAACTAGGGGAAAAATATATCCTGCGGTTTTCTTCTTAATATGCATGTTATATTTATATGAAGACAAATAATAGTTTTATAAAAGGAAAAAATAGAAGAAAAAATATAGCGTGAGCTTTTATGTGGTATGTGCATTAATAAAGAGATGTGGAAAAAGAAGTACTAGCACTTTTTTTTTTTTTATATCCAAAGAAGTACTAGCACTCATAAAAGGATAACAAAGCTATGTTGTTTACAAATCCTAATGATAAAAGCATACATGTATATAGAATTTATAACCATATCAGAGTAAATAACGGAATATTTATAAATATCTCTCGCCATATTAATTGATCTGTAGAAAGAATCTATAAAGCCTTTCAAACCACAATAGAAATTACAGAGGAATCTTTTGAGGGGTAGATAGGCCCAATAATGGCCTGTTGAGTTTCCATCTCTAGTCAGGGAACCTCCTTTTTAAAAACAAATATGTGAATGGATATGTTTCTAAATTTATAAGACATGTCTATACTATTTAAAAGGTGACCTTATTATTATTAATTGTCTATTAAAACTAATAATAATATTTTGGTCAGATAATTACCATAAACCGATCCTAATGCATCTAATGTGCGGGCCACACAGGGAGATATTTTAATAATTAGAATATCTACTATATTCAGAATAACCAAATAAGATATAATAAATTTCTAAATATGCTAATATAATAATATAATAAAATATATATAATAAACAATATATAAAATATCTAACAAGCTAAGGTTACAAAAATAAATTATTGGCAGAGGACATACATTATCCCAATGGGGTAGGGATGGGAATAGGCCAAACCCTTATTAGGGGCCTACAACATAACCTACAATAAGCATGCCTAACCTATATAATAAATAGGTCAGACTCATATTCAGACATATTGTTAGGCCTATTTAGGTAAACAAGCCAAACCTTTTTTAGTAAGGTCTAGCTACAAACCTATAGGCCTGGTCTATTTGTTATTTTTTAATTTATATTATGATATATAGTATAATATAAATAAATTATATAAATTAATTATAATTACCAACTTATCTTCAGGTATAAGCTTCACATCTCATTATTCACACACAAAATTCAAACTTTTCACTCATTGGTCATTCACCTTTTTTTATCCATTTCACTAGTTTGTATGATCATAATAATTGCTGCAATTTACAAGTTTATTCCAATTGTGCCTATATAAAATATTATAACCTCAAAAAGAATAATTTATCATAATTTCTATGATAAAAGTAACAAAAAAGGTATGGTTTTATGGGAGGGGAGCCTCGGCTGCCCCCCCAATTCTGAAGGGTTACCCTTTTTTTTGCTTTTTTATACTCTTAGATTCTACACTGAAAGGTGATATTTTGATATATTATGGGTAAAAAACGGTTATATTTTTAATTTTTTTATAATTTTTCAAAATTAAGCACTCTTAATAAAAAAAATGCCTTATTTTGGAGTATATAATATTTGAAAAATCGTAAAAATATTGAAAACATAACCCTTTTTTTTCCATAATATATCAAAATGTCACCTTTTTAATGTAGAATTTAAAAGTATAAAAAAGAAAAAAAATGGGAAGCCCCCCAAAATGGGGGGTAGCCGAGACCCCCTATCTAGTTTTATAGCTATAAAGTCTTTTTGAAACATACATATACGTTTTAATAGATTTAAAAGGTAATGTATAGAATTGGAAGTATAGATCTTTAAACCTATTCAATAGTCTACATTTTAAGTAGGCTTTTAAATAGACTTCCAGACCTTAACAAATATTTAAAAGATTCAAGTTCAGACTTTAAAAAAAGTTTATATACAGGTTCAGATAGATCCAGGGTTAAGTATGCTGAGACGTATTTAGTTAATACCTACGGAGGCTAGACTATTTCCAAACTTTGAAGGAGTCAATGCTAATAAACATCAAATGCTATGACACTCAAGAGTGGGGACATGTTTGACCAAAAAACAAAAGAGAGAGGGGACATGCCGGTGTGAGAAGAGCCCATCAAATTAAAGCTCCTCATCCTTCCATTGTCTCCATTCATATTTTAACCCCTCTTTTTCATTTTTTTTCATCATTCCTCTTGTTTTCTTTTTTAAAAAAAAAATTCATCGCATTTAGCTAAGATCACATTTATTTCAGGGCAACATTGAGATTATTTGAGATTTAAATTAAAATTAGTCTAAGGAATGAGTTTATATTTAATGCAGTAATTAATCCATCTATATATATAATTAGTTCATTCTCATCTCAGAAGCTACGTACCATGTTCAGACTTTAGACTTGTACATGTGGCAGACGACTGCATTAATTATATGGTCCGCTTTTTCTTTGGCCCATTTCATTTACTCGGTCAATGGCGTTAATCCTTAAGAGTTTTGATGGACAACAATCTAGATATCATGTACTTGATATAAGATCCATTCACCTGGTATTAGTTAAGTAAATTAAAATAACGTGATATTATTAAAATATTATAAATATCTATCTTTATTCCCACACTTCTTTTTTTGAATGTTTATTATTTAAGGAGTATCAATAAAGATAATTTGGAGGAAAATTGAAAAAAAAATTAGAAAGATATCTTATATTTAAGACCAAATTCAACTACTCAAATGGGTCCTATATGTAGGACAAGAGGGAGTAATAAACTTTCCCATAATAAAGCAAAGTAAATTAGTGAATAGGCCGCATTAGCTATTTTTTTAAAAAAAAATAGAAACTACAGTAATTAATATCAGTGTTTGTGTACGGCTGTTAACCATATACGACGATGTTAAGAACAATATGTTGGTACTCAAATTGAAAGTTATTGGATTTGTTGTGCACATATAAGATCCAATTTTGAAAGCCACCCCTAACCCACCGACAAGGACAACCACGACGATAATACTATTCCTATATGGAATAACAGCAACAGCAACACATAAACTAGGGACATTAATTTGAGAATATAAGTGAAGTTTGCCCAGTGGTACCACCAATAATTTTGGGGGATATATTCAAAGCAAAAGCGCCTGTATGCTCGTGATGACATTTTTGTCGAGGCCCAATATCACACTCCAGGTCCACTTTGATTATAATGGTCCCAGCCCAACACTTCCTTCATGACATGTCATCGCAGTGCCATGGAAGAAAGTACTGTATGCCCTCGGATAAGCTTTGATTTGATGGGCATCTGAATTATAATGTGTGAAAGCAGTAAAAGCAAGAAAAGGAAAACAAGAACAACTTTTTAATGGTCAAGTACTGAGCATCTTATAGTACATCCTTCTAACTCATTCTCCCTATGTGTAATCGCGTAGGATTAAGGTCCAAAAAAAAAAAAAAATCGCGTAGGATTGAATATTAGTACCAAAAAAGGGAGGAACAGGAAACAAACACATAGAATCCCCCTGCGTTCAGAACTTTGCACTACTCTTTTTTTTTTTTTGGTTTAGTGAAGGAAGCTTTATTAAGATCTAGTTTGCGTATAGCTTTTACATCGTCCCTACTTTTGTGCACACTTGTAACTCAAGGCACTCACTGTTATTCTCTAACCGTTCATTTGGCGTACATAATACATTGCGTATTCAATTCTCAACTTGGATCAGACCATTATTGAATCCAAAGTTGAAACAAGAGAGGAGAAAACAAAACAGAGAATCTTTTTTTTTTTTTGGAAATTTACAAATATTCCGTGATTATGCAATAAACCGAGTGCACAAAAATAACAAGGACAGTAACACACAAATAACAAGACACATTTTCTGCTTGTAATTATAAAAGCAGAGAGCGCCAATCCAAGGCTCAAAATTTCGCCTTCATCTTTAATATACTATATTGAAAACTTATTAAAGAGCGGAGTAAACAAAACAGATGAAGTATATATTGGAAATTTACAAATCTTGTCTGATTATGCAACCAACCAAATCAAGTACACAAAATAAAAACAAGAAGACACTACTTCTGCTTATAATTGTAAAAGCAGAGAGCGAGCGACAATAAAGAGCTCAAAATTTCGCCTTCCTAAAGAAACAGAGGAAACAAAAAAGGTACTCTGTTAAAGAGAAGGGAGAAATGGTGATTATGAACAAGAGTGAAAAGAGAGAGCATGAGGGAGAGGAGGGAAGTGGTGGTGGTGGGAATGATGGTTGTTATGATGGTGGTGGTGGGATTCTTTGTCGATGAACCAGCGGAGGTGGAGGAAGTCGTCGACGGAGATGGGGAGGCGGAGGGGGCCGTCGGAGTGATAGCCGTAGAGATCATGAGCTGTATCGAGGAGGCCAACGACAAGAGGGTGACGGAGATAGGAGATGGGGATGACAAATCTCTGGGTGATGCCTTCTTCTTCTTCTTCTTCTCCCACCTGAACTGCAAGCCAACCTTTCTTCACCTTCATCTTCTTACTACTATTATTCTCTTCCTGCTTCCTCTTCACTTTGTGTAGAGAGAGAGAGAGAGGGAGAGATTGGGATGAATGATGTTGGTGAGGCTGAAGGAGTGATTGGGTTATATATATAGTGGATATGAGGGTGCAAAACGTGTATGGGACACACACTCAACCTTGGAATTAGTCTCCCGACTCACAAAAATTCAACACCCATATTTTAAATTTTGTATCTATTAAAATATTATTAATATAATCAATTCCAAATCATTAGTATAAATATGTTTAATTCTTCCTACTATTCTTTTTAACTATTAGAGAAAGTGGTCACTCAAAATTCACTTAATGCTTTGTATTTGTTATAATCACTTTCTACTTATAAAATTAAATTTTATTGAGCATAATGTAGTTTTATCTAGTGTGGTAATGGGATATGATGGAGACAAGATTTATTACAGCTGTAATTGGATAGTGCCTTCTTTCCCTTTACCTTTGTTATTCATTTATTTATGGGAGGTGGATGCTCAACAGTGACATGGATGGAATATATGAATGAAAAAGAAAGAATATGAAATGGTGGGATGAGTGGACACCTCACTCTCTACAGTAACGTCTCCTTTTGTTTTGAAGGGCCGACACCTAACGTCCCCCTCTCCCCCTCTTTCTTTGGGGTTTCCTTGATAAAAAATAATACATAGGCTTCCTAACGTGAAACGTCAGTCTTTGTGTTAGGGACTTCCACAACACAATCCCAAGTTTATGTTACAGTCATCACTTTCACTTTTACCTATCTCTAGATTTTATGGAAAAAGTAACCAGGCAGGTAGCTTAATTATTAGAAGGTGATGATAATATGCTTTCTTGATGTGAACTTCAATAAAATACGATAACAATACAGCGAACACCAACATGGAGCTCATACAACTTCATTATGATTAGCTCTCCAAATAAAGCCATGCTTATCTCTTTTGGTGGTTTGAGTGGCGTTAAATAAATATGAGTGAATTAACTACAATCACACTAATAATCAGACAAAATTTGATGATGGTGATAAAGACCAAGATATAGTTAATGAAATTGTGAGTGGCATGGAGTGAGACTCAGCACCTTCTAGACTCTCCATTTTGCTTTCAATAAACGTTAATAAAGATATAATTAATTAATGCTTTGATAGACCTTGCATATTAAAATCGTATCAACTACAAAGGATGGAGACGCATGCTTCACCACACAAAATCTTGCCAACACACGAAACCTCTCATTCAAACTCAAAAGCCTCACATTTACACAATGTTACTCCGTCTGTACCTTATCACATGACTACAAAATTTTAAATTTTTTTGTCCTTTATTATAAGAGCCTGCATAAAGTTATCAGAATATTTAGTGATTTTTTTTCCCATTTTACCCCTAATTATTTCTGAATATTTCATGTTAATTCCTGTCATTATTACTCTATATTTCTCTCTCTCATACACCTTATAAATAAGGGCAAATTTGGGAAAACAAATTTATTTCAGACATATATATCTCTTTCAACTACTTTCTTAATATGTGTAATTTTCCCTTCTGAACTCTTATATTAAGGGACTGATGGAGTACGTTCAATCTATAATGTGTCCAACCAGTTTCCATATTAAATACTCCATTTATCCTTATATATAAGAGCTTAACTAGCCAAATCACATTCAAAAAGGTATTATGTGAGGTAGCTTTTTCTCTCTATTGGGATTTGTGCTATTAGACTAGGTGTCATACTTGAGCCAAGTTATCGGAAGATCCCATCGGACAGGCCTCCAGCTGATGGTGGAGATCCATGCAACAAGAAGAAAAAAGTAGAAGTACCGACAGTGGAGATCATGGATGATCACATGGAAGACAAAGTTCAAGAAGGAAAATGATCCACAAGTAGAAGATAAAGGTAGCTCAATGAGAGCAAGGACCTTCCCCTCATACAAAGCCTCTCTTTTAGGTTTTCAATGGAGTAGCTCATGGTAGCCTTCCAATGGAAGAGAATGAGCTGATCAATCATGAGGAGAATCAGAGGAAGTCAAGAAGCTGATGTAGTTTTACTTGACCATTCCAACCACTCAGGAGGAGTTTAACGAGTGGTGCTAGCCGTGGAATTACTCCTTGATACTCACAGTGTTGGGGAGGAAATATAATCCATATAGACTGAAATAAATATTAAGCAAGCAATGGGGTTTTCCTAGTTTTGAACTGATTGATTTGCCAAACAACTATTTTGTTGTGTGTTTCCAGAACCAGCAGCAATTGAGAGCTCACTACAGAAAAGTGCTATATGAAGGGCCATGGGTTATTCAACGGCATTGTGTTCTGGTTCAACGTTGGACTCCATATTTTGATCCATATAAGAACCTTCTTGGGTGCGTGGCAACATGGGTTAGAATCCCGGATGTCCCTATGCATTGTTATAACAATCATTTCATTTCAAGGCTTGGAGATCGCATTGGAAGGACCCTGAAAGTAGATTTTAAACACGCTATCAGATTTACAATCTCCTAATGCAAAGGTGGAGAGGGGGAAGTTTGTTCGATTATGTGTGGAGTTGGACCTTCAGAAGCGCCTAGTTCCAAAAATCATTTCGGTTGGTCAAGTTTTCACTGTTGAATATGAGGGATTGGGAGTCATTTGTTTCAGCTGTGGTAGAGTAGGGCATCGTCGAGAAAATTGCCAGTGGAATGGGGATTTAAAAAAGGAGAGTCAACAAGTCGGTAACATAGCAGGGAGGCCGGGAACTATGGCCAGGTCACCGAAAAAAAAGATTAGTGGTGAGGACGAGGCCTTTGGGGTTTGAATGCTAGCAGGAAAGTCAAGCAAGACACATAATTCAAAATATATTGAGTAGAGAAAAGTTCAGAGGAGGACGTAGGGAGCAGGTGAAAGTAGTAAGGAAGAAGGAAAATTTGTCTAGAAATCACGATTTGCAGTATTCCATGATATGATGGAAGAGGAAAATGATGTTGACCCTCTAGAAAATAGTAGGGTTTTGGTAGCTAATTTATCTGAAGAAAAGACCTCTTATCAGAATAAGAAGGCCTTAATTCTTGGGAATAGCAAAGAGCGAGAGGGAAAGGAGGAGCACAGCAAAATGATAGCAATGGCAGAGGGTCAGGATTTAAATCAAATGGGAAAGAAAATATAGCACCAATTAATGGGTTGTCTAATCAGAGTGGGCGAGTGATGAAGTAAGGAAGGAAGTGGGTGATAGTAAGGCTTTAGTGGTGGGCCAAAATCCCAAAGCGATTTGGAAGCCCAAAGGAACTAGAGTCCATAATTTGGTGTCTGGGAATATTGAGTCACTGGGCTAAATTACTAAAGGAAAAAATACATCAAAGCCACAAGGAGGAATGCTTGAAGAGCAGTGCTTATCTCTGCAGAATGATAGGCTAGTATTACTGCAGATGGATGAGTGTGAAAGGCCGATGGATGGTGATGCTAGAGTTGTAAAACCACCATATCCTCTTAGCTTGGTCTGGGATGATGATCTGGAAGTGACAATAGATTAATATAGGTCTTTGGTGCTTAAGACGCAATACCAGCCAATCGGGAATATTCGGAATGGCGAGACCACCTAGTAAGTGGAATCTTCCTTCTTTAATGGTTTTTATGATTATATTGTCATGGAATTGTAGGGGTGTTAGTAGCCGGTCCTTTCCTGTAATTATGAAGGATGTAGTAAAGAAGTATAAAGTGGACATTCTTGGCTTAATTGAACCTTGTGTAAGTAGAGTGCGAGCTGATAGGGTGATTAGAAGATTGGGATTTAATCACTGGATCCAGGTGGAAGCTTTAGGTTTTGCTGGGGGGTCCTATGGAACAATGAAGAATTTAATATTTCCCATTCTTTCTCATCTACGCAAATCCTCCATGTTATAATAGTAGAACTGAAGTCAAACAATATTTTCTACCTCTCTGTGATATATGGGGAGACTACTGTAATTGGAAGGTCATAACTTTGGGATGATCTTAGACAGTTAGGGCAAGCTTTAATGGACACGTGGATTGTTTTGGGGGATTTCAATGCATATCTATTAGGGCTGTTCAACACTGTTCCGTCCCGGCCATTTCGAGATGGGACAGTCCCGTCCCGAAAATTTTCGGAACGGGACAAACCGGGACGGGACAGAGTGCAGCTTCGGGACGGGACGGGGTCGTCCCGATCCCGTCCCGTCCCGAATATATATATATGTATGTTCATATTTTTTTTAAAAAAAATACATGTGTCATCTGTCTCATGTGTGAGTATATATGACTTTTTTTTAAAAAAAATATAACTCTAACTTCTAAACTAAGTTCAAATCATTCATCGATCTCAAATTTCTCGTCCACTGCCACTATGCTCTTTGTGTAACACATCACATTTGAAGTTTTTTTCAAACTCTATTTAAATGTGTAGTTGTTGCTACTTTTTTTGCTCTAATTATTATGTTTTTGGTTTATTATGTATTAATATGGAGTGCTCATGGCACTGGAGGTAGAGCCGAGAATTCGGGCCGAGCCTGTCGGGCCTGCCTGTTTAGGCCCTAGCCCGAGAAGGGCCGGGCTTTGATGTTAGACCAAAAAAAGAGGACCGGGCTTCAACGGGTCGGCCCGTCGGGCCGCGGGCTTAGACGAGCTAGCCCGCGGGCCGGCCCGTTTAAGCCCGTTTATTGCCCCTGCCTTTTTTTAAACATTTTTTTATTTTTATTTGCTCAAAGAGTTAAATGGGTATGCTATTTTTGTATATATGCATATAGACGATAATAATTTAAATACTTACTATGTTAGATTCAAGTCCCGTATGTCCCACTTTTATACTTTAATTCCTTATTACTAAGAATATTCTATGTAATTGTGGTGTGACTTCTAGTTCTAGACTTAGTACATAATTTATGAGTTGTTGAGTTGGTATATAGCAATGCACTAATGCTTGATAAGTTTGTATTTAAATATAATTTGGATCATATATATTTATATTTTTTATTATAGGTCCATTATTTTCGTTAGCAATACATATTCAAAAGTAAGAAAAAAAATATTTAAAAGAGGTGAAGCCCGCGGGCCGGCCCGAGGCCCGACGACTCAAGGGCCGGGCTTCACAAATAGGGGGTTTTTTTGTTCGCGGGCTTAAACGGGCTTGGCCCGTTTAAGCCCGGCCCGCCCGAATTCCCACCTCTAACTGGAGGAGATTTAATTATGCTACAAAATTACCCACCAAGTGTGTTGCTCTGCAAAAAAAAAAAGATTTTTGGGTCAATTTTTTTTTAATTGGGAAAAATTTTCAGGATAAGGCATGTCCCGTCCCGTCCCGATCGAGACCGGGAAAAGTTCGGAACGGGACGGGAACCCCGTCCCGAACACTTTTCTTCAGGACGGGACCGGACGGGGTCGTCCCGGTCCCGTCCTGTCCCGTGAACACCCCTAATATCTATCCCCTGATGACAAAAAAGCGGGAGCTGAGCCTAATTGGCCTTCTATGCAACAATTTCAGAGTTGTATCTCAGATTCTGGGTTAATAAAAGCACCAATTGAAGGAGACAGGTTCACTTGGGAGAGGTCTAATCTTCAAGAGAGAATTGATTGGGCATTTTATAAAATCCCTTGGTTGTCAAGTTTCCCATCCTCTATAGTTACTCATGGGTTGAAGATTTAATATGACCATCGGGTGGTTATTTTGGATTCGAAGCACTCAGCCGATCATGAATTTAGGAGGGAGAGTTTCGCATCAAGCTGCTTAGAATCTTTAAGAATCTTTTAAAGATGTAATAGTGAATTCATGGGAAAATAAATCTTGGACGGAAGGGGTATCGTGCTTTAAGGAGCTAGCTCATAACTGGGACAAGGATAAAGTTGGGAATTTTTCAAGAAAGAAGAAGGAAATTATGCGTCCGCTTGAGGGTATTGACAAGAAAAATAGAATGGGCATCCCAAACGGGCTAAAGAGATTAGAAGAGGCCCTATGGAAGGAATATCACAAGCTTGCATCTCAAGAGGAGTTAATGTGGTTCCAAAAAGCCAGTGTAAGTGGCTCCAATGGGGGATAAAAATTCAAGATTCTTTCATGCCTCTGTAATTATTAAAAAGAGGAAACAGAAAATTTCAAGGCTCCAGGATACTGATAGGAGATGGTTTGAGGAAGGGTATTCTCTTAGGCATATAGTAGTGAGTACTTTAAAGCGTTGTATACTAAGGATTCTGAGATAATCTCCCCGACAGGGTGGGTATCCCATTTTCCTTCATTGGAGCAAGCTAAGTTGGAATGGCTGGCTCGACCCCTTGATCATATTGAAATCAAGAATGCAGCTTTCTCTATGAGTGCATTCAAAGCCCCAGGACCGGATGGACTGCAAGCTCATTTCTTTCACAACCATCAGGATGTTGGAGGTGGAAAAATCTGTGATATGGTGAAAGAATTTGTCAAAGATCCAAGCCAAATAAAGAAGATCAACATGACTAGAATTGTTTTTATACCCAACAATGAGAAACCATGTTTCTTCCTTGATTTAAGACCAATTTCTTTGTATAATGTGAGTTTTAAAATTATCACAAAACTCCTTGACATCCAATTGAGGACTGTAATGGATAAATTAGTGGGGGAGGAGCAATGTAGCTTCATAGCAGGAAGGTCAAGTTGTGATAACATTATTCTTGCCCAAGAGGCCATTCACACCATGCGTACCTCAAAAAGAAGGAAAGGGCATGTGGCGATTAAGGTAGATATGGAGAAGGCGTATGACTGATTGGATTGGGAATTTTTCAGAGATACTCTGAAGCATGTGGGTTTAGACCAAAGCACTGTTGATCTCATCATGGGATGTATAACCACGGCCTCTATGAGTGTCTTCTGGAATGGAATAAAGAGCCCAGAGTTCTTCCCTTCAAGGGGTCTCCGTCAGGGTGATCCCCTAAGTCCTTACATTTTTGTATTATGCATGGAGCATTTAAACCATCAGATTAAGGTGGAATGCCAAAGCAAGAGATAGAAGCCTCTTAAAATGAGGAAATCAGGTCCTGATTTATCTCATCTATTTTTTGCCAATGACCTGATTCTCTTTGCGGAAGCGTCCCTTGAGCAAATGCAAGTCATCCGAGAGGCAAGACACAGGGTTAACCTAGCAAAGTCTAAAATGTTCTGTTCAAAGAACATACATTTTAATAGAGCGGTGGAACTTAGCCAAGCCCTTAGCATAGGTTTAACACCAAATTTGGGTAAATACTTAAGGGTGCCTTTGTTCCATTTTAGAGTTACCAAAAGCACCTATTTCCCGCTTATCCAGAAAGTCAAGAAACGCTTCTCTGCATGGAAAATTCGTTATTTAACTATGGCAGGTCGATCATATGCAATCCACCTTACTTCCTAAGAATATCCTTGACGAGATAGAATGACTTAGTAGAAACTTCCTATGGAGCCAAGATGAGAATCTAAGGAAGATGCATTTGGTGGCATGGAATGTGATAAAGAAGAGTAAAAAGCAAGGAGGATTGGGGATTAAAAATCTTCGTAGACAAAATGAGGCCTTTATCTTAAAGTTGTGTTGGGGCTTAGTAACAAAACCTAACTCCTTATGGGTCAAATGCCTTAAGGCCTAATATAGGTGTAGAAGTGGGATGATTCCATGTGTAATAAAGAAAGTGAATAGTTCTGCTACATGGAGAGCCATAGCAACGATGTGGGATATCTTCATGCAAGGACTCGGGCGGAAAATTAATAATGGGGAGAGTACTAGATTCTTGTTAGACTTGTGGATACCTCTTAATCAACCACTTCTCTCATATGTATCTAACCATGAACAAATTGATGTGCTTGAGACATTGAAGGATCATGTTACTGCAAGTGGTAGTTGGAATGTAATCGTATAGAGAGGTCTTCTCCCTCATCATGTGATTCAAAATATAGTTAAAATCAAGCCACCTTCCAATCAAGATGAAGATGGGTTCTTATGGAGACCAAAACTGGATGGCTTGTTCACGGTGAAATCAGCTTATGAGTTTGTCTCAAAGAGGGTCAAGTAACAAATGATTCCTTGTGGGAAATGATTTGGAAATGACAGATACCAGAATAAATCAAAATGTTCATATGGAAAATTTCCCATGAGAGACTAGCTACCAACTCTCTGAGAGGGATGAGAGGATTTTCAGAAGATAATCTATGCCATTATGAGTGTCAGAGAAAGGAGAGTATCATTCACATCTTGAGAGATTGTGAGAGGGCAAGAGAAGTGTGGCTTTCTATTTTAAATCCTAACCATATTTCTAGATTTTTTTCTAGAAACTTGCAGGTATGGTTGAGGTGGAATTCAAAGCATAGTCCAGGAAAAGGCAGATTTGCAACTTGGGCGTGGACAAGAACATTCAGCATTTTTTGCTGGTTACTGTGGACGGAACGCTGTAAATTCATATTTGAGGGACACAAGAAATTAACTAAAGAGATTCTGCATCAGGGTCTCTACTATTTAATGGAATGTGTCTCCAATAATGAATTTCGGCACAAAGTGTTCCAAAATGGAGGAGCCAATAAGAGCAAGTGGACTGCCCCCTGCAGGCTTTGTTCGTGTTGATGTAGATGGTTCGGTCAGACAATCCCAACAAGCGGCATGTGGAGGAGTATTACGAGATAGCTGTGGGAATTGGATTATCGGCTTCAAGCAAAATTTGGGGACGTGCTCGGTGGTGGAAGCTGAACTTAAGGCACTAATAGTAGGTCTGCAAACTTGTCAACAGATGCAACTGGAATTTTTCATATATATACTGGCTCATTAGGCTGCTTCAATCTCATTATGAGGGAACCTGATCCTGAACACCCTTTATGGAGCGACATAGTAGAATCAAGAGAATTGCTATATAGCAACTGGAAAGAATCATTGTTCTATACAGGGAGAGACAGCATCTGGTGTGCTAATTTTCTAGCGAAGACTGGACATAACAATGGAAACAGAGTGGTGTTCTTGTCAAATACACCCAATGGATGCCTGGGAATGTTCCTGGAGGATAAACTTCTTTCCAGAAGCCAAGGGATGTCTCTTGATATAGTAGGGGTTACTCATTAAGTTGTATCTCAAGCCTTGGCTTGCCTATGTTATGCGAAAAAAACTAGCCAAATCACGCAGATTAAGAAAGTGGCAGAACGTGATAAATATGTTTGGAATAATTTTGTTTTCTCAAATTTGCCATTATTTATGATGGTGTATATAAGAGGAAATTGTGATAATAATGATATAAATAAGTATGGAAGAGAATGTGAATAGAGAGAATAATAATGGGTAAAGTGGGAAAAAAACTCGTTAAATGATTTGACAAATTTAGCTAAACTCTTATAAAAAGGGACAAGTACATTCAAATTTTTGGCTCTTATATATAGGGATGGAGGGAGTATAAATGTTTAGTTGAGAGATAATTAAATCTAGACCTTTAAATCTTATTTGAATGGCCCTTACTTGATTTTTTAATAGTTTATATTTTAAAAAAACTATTTTAATGGGTATAAAATATAAAATAAAGATAATATCTTAACTATCATTTTTTCAAAAACTAAATTTTTACTATAAAACATCCTTTTAAAAATAATTATTGAATTCAAACCGTCCAGATTATATTTGGAGGGTACATATTTGATTATCTCTCCCTACTAAATATTTGGGACTAGACCGCTCTTCTTTAATGTCCTCATTCGTTCTCGTCATTTGCTCTAAAATTACTTTATTTTGGGCGTAAAATTTTTTAAGTTTGTTTATACTATTATATTTTATATAAAATTAGTGACATTGTCATATCTTAGTAGTGAAAAACGGTTTAATTTTCAAATTTATATGATTTTTCAAAGATTTATACCAAAGAAATTATGTGTTTTTTTAAGTTAGAACATTAAATATTGGAAAAATCATATAAAATAGATAATTGAACTATTTTTTTGCTCATAAAATGTTAATATATTAGTAATTTTATGTAGAATCTGGTGATATAAATAAATATAAGAAAATTTACCCTCAAATTGAAATAATTTTAGGAAAAGGACGGGAAGAAATGAGAATGACAGAGAGTAGCCTGGTTCAAATATTTGTGTGATTTTGTGCATGGTAGAAACACCGGTTCCTCCCAACATGAGTAGTATTAGGTACGAGTCAAAGTTTGTACGGCTGTCCGGTGCTTCGGTTCTATCATTAATACTGCCACGTATATGTATTAATCATACAGCTACTTATACATAAATAATCTTTGAAAAAACCAGTGTGATGATGAAGGATTATTTACTTATACGATATGTATAATAAAAATCATCTCTATTTAGGAAAATAATATATGAAATAAGAATGGTAGGGAAAGTGGGAAGAGGTCATAGTCAAAGGGAGGGCAGGTGGATGGTGGAGGTGATAAGGTCGGTGATGTCGTACGGAAGCTGCACTACAAGTGATCAAAATCCTCCATCTATTACTGCGCATGCTTCTCTCCTATGTCCACATTTGCTTTTCTTTTCTTTTTTCTTTCATTTATCATTAATTCGAAAGTTATTTGATACTTATTGCTCTATGCAATGACTTGTTGGAGAGTTTGTGTTCTATTTACATCATTAATAACTCAATTCATGAAATATAATAAATCCTTGAAACTCCACATGTAAGGCAAAGTCATTCATGGCACTACTACCGCTACATATGGGCAAGCACTCCACGCATGCATTGGATTTTTTGAGCTCAATCAGTACTCCCTTTCCTTTCATTTTATGAGAAATCATTATTCGAAGTAGAGAATATATATCACTTAGAAACTGTCTTACAAATTGAAGCCAAGATCGGACCGGTCCAATTGTCGCCCGACAAACCAATCGATACAGACTTCATGGTTTGGCCGTTTAGTAGGTCAGACCGGATCAGACAGTTTTCAGCCGGACATTGGACCGAAAGCCGGAGTTAAACCAGGAATTGAGGCGGGTTTCTGAAAACTGGACGGCTCAATTTGAAACACACAAAATGCTAAAAAAATATATAATCAAGGCCAAAAACACCTAAAATAATTAAAAGAAAGACCCAAATTATATTCCCAAATCCCAAACTCATTAGGTTTATCTCCCAAATTAATCGAGATCCACCAATGTTTGACAAGCCATGAAGTCATGCTTGTTTTTGTTAGTTGTTAGGTTTTTGACTTGATATATTTTTATTATTGGTAATTTGGTAGTAGGTATTCTTTACTTATTATTATGTAATTTTTAATTATTTCAACATGTTGGGAATTAGTATTTGAGAAATATGCATCAAAACTTTTGAATATGTTTATTTGTAAGGTTTATTAAAAATTCATATATTTATTTCTTTAATTATTATGTCATCGGTCTGACCATCGGTCTGACCGATCAGATTGTGTGAACCGTGACCTGTTGCCCTCTTCGGTTCGTCTTCCAGTCCGGCTTTTACAACATTGCCAAGAAGTATGATATCAATCGTTTAACATAAATCAAGAAAATTAGATAAGTTTGAACATAAATACGGTCACAAGTCGCTTGTAGGAGAAAAAATTTGTCATAAATATAAGTGATTTTAAGGGTTATTAATGATTTTTTTTTCTAATTTTACCATTCTTTGACTAATTTAAGAATTTTACTAATTCAAGACATTTAAGTACTTGATTATCATACCTTGATATTTGAAATTGAATCACAAATGATTTTTATAGGGACTGGAGTGAAAAATTGTAAAAAAAAAAAGTTGTGTTAATTTTTTTTTCAAAAATGTACTCTCTTCAATCGATATTTGCCTTTGAACCACCCTTCATGAAAATCGTTTTATTATGTGAAGTTGATAGAAATAGTTAAAAGTTATAAATTTTGGAGTCAAAATTATTGGATATAGGGAAAATTCCAAAAAAAGACCCTCAAATTACCAAAGACACTTTTCTACAACGAATTTCGGAAATGACAGTTCAGTACAAATGACTGAACTGTTCAACTCAAATTTAAGTGAAATGTCCAAAATGCTCTTATTACAACTAACTTGGGAATCCCTTAAGGGAAGTTGGGAATCCTTTATGGGAAGTTGGGAATCCCATAATTGAATCAAGGGCATTGTAGACATTTCCTTTTAATTTTGGGTTGGACAGTTCAGTCATTGTACTGAACCGTCCTTTCTGAAATTCGTTGCAGTAAAGTGTCCTTTTGATAATTTGAGGGTCTTTGTTTTTTTAATTTTCCCTTGGATATATTGCATTTATGATGATATAAAACCTCTGATTGACTTGTATATTTAGAAGGAGGGAGTAATAACTTACTGCCCTAGTGCCCTATATCAATCTTAATAAGTATATATGTGTCTCTCACATAAAGTTACTCCATATATAGTTCTTAAATATAAGATATATTTTCATAATTTAATTAGATTAAATATATTAATTGAGTTAATTAAAATCATATGATATTACAAAAAAAAAAAAAAAACTCTAACCACATTCCTTTATCCCTATCCTCCATCTGTTGCTTGTTTATACTATTGAAGAACATTAATAAGATAATTTTTAAAAAAAAATATGAGAAAAAATATAAAGATATCATAAACCCATGTGTTAATTGGAGAGGGGGATAGGGTCCAATGGTAGGGAAGGAGGAAGACACCGTCCATCCATTCACCATTCCAATAGAGTTGCCTCTGACAAACATTTATGCCCATGTGTTCTTTTCTCCCCATATTATGTTAGATTTTTGCTATTGCGACGTGTACGACTACGACTTTCTCATTTACCCGCAACTTACACTCCAAATTTATAATCTTATTTGTTTATTTATTTATTTTGTGGGGACTCATACATGCAGTGCCCCATTAGTTACGTAGTCCGGGAGGATTAGAAGAAGCAATTATCACCAAAATTAATTGGAGTTCCTAATCATCATTGCCATGCATGCATTATCCATCTTCCTTAAATTGGGATGAGGCAAAAAATGGGTCAGGTATTCAGTCTTTATACCAAAAGTATGATTAGCTTTTGCTTTAAACTCAACAGAACAAAAGATGCTGAGAATCCTACCCAAGTCATTTCTTCGTGATTCACAATTGATCTCAACCTCCCATTCCTTTATTTTATTAAATGTCCATAAGGTTTTAAAGGAAATATGTAACTTTTTTGTTGAAGGTTTGCATCCAATTTTAACATTACGGAATCATAAGTTTTATTTAACAGACTTAATATGTGATCTAATAAAAATAAAAGAAATCGAAATACATACACTTTTTTTTGGGGGGGGGGGGGTAATTTGTTTCTGCAGAAGGTTTTCATTGTGTAAATTGGGCCCAAATCACTAATGGGCCTCAGGAATCTGGGCCTATTGAAGAAGAAAGTGCCTGTAAGACAAATGGGCCGAAGGGTGGAAAGAGAAACAGATACTTCTTTTCTCTTGAAGCTTGGAGGCGTCTTGAAATTGGGGTGCCTAGATTCATGCATGCATGAGGGCATAAAGTGCTGTCCTGTCCATCCAACGTTCCTATCAGGTAACATGAGCCATTCAAGCGTCATGCCCTTGTACACAGCACCAATCACACTATGGGATTGGACATATCTGAAGTCGTTATCTTATCCACAAGTAGGGGATCCCAAAACTGGGCCTGGAGTGAAGTCCTCACAAGGTAGTGGTACTAGGAGGTGTGGCTAGATCACCTATCTATAATTTATGTATAAAAAATTAAAGCTTTGAGGAATAAAATCGTTCCATGCTCTATAGATACTCTCTCAGTGTGGGTTCAATAAATATTTATTCAAACTTAAGTTTCATTCTAATTTAGTAATTTATTAGGGTGTGGAGATCTAAAGGAATTGATTTGATAAATTTCATTTGGAAGACCTAGCTTTAACTTAAACAAAATCAAACATAAAGTTTTAAACCGTTCAGATGATATCTAAACAGTTTAGACATACATATATATTTTTATTAGTGAAAAATCAGAATAGTATATATGATTAGATCTTTTAAACTTCATATCCCATTAAAAAAGCATGGCATTTTTATCAAAATATGTTAAACAGTAAAAGTAATTACTAGGATACTACTAGATACAAAATATTTTCTGAAATGCTACACTGAAACTCGTTCTTCAGAAGAATGAGTTTCAAATGTGAACAAATGGTTCACCTATGATTTGTTGCTTCAATGTACAGTGCTCTCTCTCCAACTCCCAATGCTGCACTTTTTGTGTTGGGTGAATGTTACATCAAGGGCCCCATTTCATCCTCTCATCCCGCCTCTTCCTGACTTCCTCTTTCCTTTTTACTCATTTTGTTCTTGATATAAGGCTTATTTACATAATTTAATTAGATTAAAGATGTTAGTTAAATTATTAAAATCACGTGATATTACCAAAACACCCTAAACATCTACCCTTATTCATACCTAGTGAACGATTTGTTCACATTTAAAACTTGTTCTCCATTGTAGTAAATATTTTGTATCTTGTACCATTGTAGTAATTACTTTTACTATTTAAGGTATTTTGATAAAAATGCCAAAAAGCATAGTCCCAGGGTTGGTGAGAGCCGTTTGTATAAAATAAGAAGGGTTGGTGAAAGCCGTTGAGCAACCGTTTCCCAACTTGCAACACGGTAACAGTTACAGATATGTATATAGTACATGATTTCAATCATTAACATATCCAAAAACAGATCATCCTTGTCTTTCAAGTAATAGATGAATCATGTCTCAGGCAATCAAATCAATTATTAACACCATTCAAGAAAAAGAAAAAGTTGACAACTCCATGAAATAACAATGTCTGCTAGACGTGAGCGAGAGAAATCATACAACACATCAATATTGAAAAACACCCATATTATGCGTCTCTCACAACTGATCACACTGTGTGGGGACAAACGAAATGGTTTTCTTCTCAAGGTCATGATTCACCAGCATGTTCTGCTGCTGAACGTTACCAAATATGGACATTCCACTAGAAGATCCCATGGCTAAACAAGCCAATCCCACATCTGAATCAGCAATCATGTAATTCTCAGAAGGAAGCTCCAAATCTGCACCACTGAAATGGAATATTAGCTTAGGAACTTCCACTTGGTTTGTGCCAGATGGTAAAGCGAAACAGAGATCTAGGCCAGAGGATCCTGTTTTGTCCACTGAGAGACCCATTTGAGAAGTGAACTCTTTCTTGAGCGCTTTAAAAGCATTCTCTTCAATATAAGTGATGGTAGTGCCTGAATCTATGATTACCCCTCCACTTCCATCATCTCCCACCTCAAAAGTTGATTTCTCTATGGACAATCGAGTGTCTCCCACTGTTATTCCTTCGAGAGGAAGGTAATAAAAAGATGGTTGTGATGGGTTTGTAAGCAAAGGCACGGTTAATGCTTTTTGTGTTGCGTTCACACTTGCCATTGATCCCAAAAATAGAGTACTGGTTTTGGAGTTATCATCCATGGAAGTCAAACAGTACGAGAACTTAGGCTCATTTAACTGGGAAACCAAAGACAAGGGCCCACGACCAAGCCCGATTAGGCCTGAAGCCTGCTCGAACCCATCTCCTTCATTGTCTTCTCCACAACCAAACCCAATGTCATGAACAGAAACTTGATGACCAGAATCTCCAAAAGTGAAAGTCTCAGAGGCCAAAACACCTTGTGTCATGGAATAGTCACCGTATGTGTAGACATATTGGCAGCCATCACTGCAAGTAGAGGAGGGTAATGAACTACAGAGTTTGGTGTTACAAGGGAGCTTAGAGTAAGAGGATGACTTAGAGGGATCAAAGATGGGTGTGGGCTGCTTGTAACATTGTGTGCAAGGTTTGCATTGTGTCCATATGAGATCGCTTCCTGTGTCCAAAACTGCAGGGAAGGCTTCTGGGGGTGTACCTATTGATAACTGCATTAAATACTCACCATTTCCTGCATGGATTGGAGCTTCTAATTGTGAATCAGGGGATGAAGCTGCCAAAACCATTGCTTTCAACTTCTGCAACCTTTGGTTGCCACGTTTAAGTCCTTTCTGGACAAGCTCAAACTTGGTCAAGTTCTTACCCGAATAGATGTGGTGGAGGGAGACTCGGACAGTTTGATGCTTATGCTTCAGAGCTTTCCTGGATGTTGAACATGTTGGATCAATGAAAATAATTGCTAGTATCAGAGACACCAGAAGGAGAAGAGATGATAGAGATTGAAGTCTAGCCATGAGTAGAAGAAGATTGAGAAGGTGATTATGATGATGAGGAAGAAATTAAAAGAAGAACGTTTGCGAGTGAATTTAAGTTTGAGGATGAATAATGGAGGTTGAGATGTCAGGACACATGAGTGTTTTGGTTGGTGAGTAGAGCAAGGTTATGACAAGAAGGCTTCAGTTCTCTGCTCTTGGTATTGTTGATCTAATATAACAAGAAGAATATACCTAAACGTGGCTGATCAATGCAAGGGAAAGTTGTGAAAGGTTATGAATTGTCATTATTGTGGAAGGTTATTTTTTATATGCACGCACTTGTTAAAGCCATTGAAGCTATAATGAAGCCTGCATAAATAAAAGTAACACATACAAGACATGAATATACAGCCGAGAGTAGGCTATTTGTTACTCTATCCTTTTCTTATCCTTGTTTTACTTCTCCTCTTTCACACATTTTCGTTCAAAATAAGGTAAATTATCCTCTAGAGACGTGGACTTTTGAGATTGGATGTGTTGGGTGAACAATATTGTTTACTCATTGGCCATGATAGAGGGAAACTGGTGGGCTTTAATATAATTGTTTCAATTCCACGCATCTGATGATAGAGAAAAAGTAGGTTGCTGATCCTTTTTTTAGTTTGGTGAGACCGTGTGATAACTAATTAAGATTTTCATGTCAATTTTTCAGACGAGACAAGTCAATTGTCAAACTTGCGACTGTGCAATAATATTAATATATATAAGGCTGATTTGGTTTGGCGAACATGCATGTGAACTTATGCTTAATTTCTATGATTTGGCAAAAAGTTGATAAGCTGTTCTGTTCAACCAAAAATAGAAGAGGTAGGATGACAAATTATACTTTAATACTTTGTTGCTGTTATCTAAGACTGGGTCATATTGATGCACGTTATCTTTGTTTCGTCATTTTATTGTTGATTAGAAAAAACCAAATGCGAGCTCGAAAGTCAGAACTATCTCTAACAAAAACGCTAATCTACAAATATGATCCACTGTTTGTTATTTGAAACAACGGGAAAGCATTTGGAAAAGCATAATTTAAAGAAAAAGGAGGCAAAATGGCGACAGAGGATTATGGTTTGAGTAAAGTTATAAGCTACTTGATTCCATGAAATAAAGATATGATTGATGATGTTGCCTGCCATCTATATGCATTTCGAAGTATGGTGGAGCATCAACTATGTATGTTTGAGCTCATCATTACATACTTGAAGATTGACAGAGTCAGATCGTGAATGATAAATTTTCATAAAAAACTATTCTTCAGCTTCTTTGTTAAGAATTCATGATGAAAGATTTCACCTTTCCGCCTAGTATTGAAGTACAATGCTTTTTAGTAATCATCTGCGAGTTTACTTCAGTTCAAACAATAATCGTAGAGATCTTCCCTTAATCCTTTTAGTACGGGGGTAGTTCTCTTGTCACAGTCATTTTCCTTTTGGCTTTACGTTGTCATTTACTTGGTGGTTCTTTAACTTTTATTCTAACTCAGCCTTTGCGCCAGCAAATTTGGGGTGACTTTAAAAAATGCAAATCCTCGAACTTCACTACTTAAGTTTCCTATCAAGTGAAAATGCGACATTCCAATACACATTCAAAGGTACAAATCGTTTTGTCAACTGACTTAAAACTAAGTAATAAACTACAGCACATTGGTTTCCTGTCTAGGAAAACTCGTTTCTAGTTTGAAGACATTTATTTTGATGTAGTAGACCACAAGATCAAAATCTTCCACTAGAAAAACCCTGTTTCAGCCAAGGGAACATATACTTTGAGGTGCCCAATGACACCAGACTTGTAGTTACAAACCATAAGATTTTGGCCTTGTCTTATTCTTACCCGCATAAGAATTCATTCGATTGGCATATTCCTCCTCCTCTTCAAGTTTCTTTCTCCGAGCAGCCTCTTCTTTCTGTCTTTGAATCATCTCTAATTCCCTTTGGCGTTCCTCCTCCTTCCGTTGCAGCTCTAAAGCTTCTTTTCTCTGAGCCTCTTCTACCCTCCTTCTATTTTCCTCAAGCATCATATCCAGCTCTTCTCTCTCTTTACGTGCTTGTTCCTGTAAAACAACACAATGGCATGCGTCTTAAGCCTGTCTCGGCTTTCATTTTTTGGGGGAAAAAAAAAATTTAAGTTACTTAGTATACTTACTTCTTTCCTTCTAGCTTCAGTGAGAGCTTCTTCCTTTTCTTTTTCAAGTTGTGCCTCAACATCATCAAACAATTTCTTCACACCCTCTGCGATGCGTCTTTCTGTTTCTAATTTCACTTCCTCTGAACTTAGCGTCTCCTCAACATTTTTCCGAATTGCTTCTTCAAGCCTCAGTGCAGTTTCCTCTTCCAATAATTTCAATTCTTCCTCATGTTGACGCCTGTTACAAAGTGCAGATGTTCAAGATAAGGGCTGCTGATGAAAAATAAAGGGCTGGAAGCAAATCATAGTTACATCAACTGCCTAGTCCTAGGTGACAATAAAAAACACAATGGGAATAGAATGGATACTTAATTTTCATACTTGATTCCAAGTTTCCAACCAGGTCATTCCATTAACATGGAAAAGATTAGCTTACGCTTAAAAAGCATACCTCTAACAAGTTCTTGATCCATACATATGAAGTATCTTATGGGACAGTAGATAAACTTCGGACCCATTGTTCATCATACATAACAAACAAGTTGTACTATGCAGTAGCTTCCTTCAGAAAAGCCAGTAGAGAAGAATTTAAGCAGTTGCATTTTCAAAGTGAATCACGTATCTGGCACAAGCAAAGATGGGAATTGATTTAGACGCATATTTACTGTAAACCTATCATGCCCAAACTATAATGCCAATAATTCAATGCATTCTCACCACCAGCGGCAAGAAGTTGCCTCAGTGACAAACATAACTCGTTACATCACAATGAACTTTTTAATGAAGTTAACCCGCTAGCATAGTATCTTTTGTTGGTCAGCCGCAAACAATAATCAAACCCAGTTAACGTTTTATAATAAATTCAATGTCCCAGGATTACAGCCTCTACGGTAGAATCTAGCCCATGATGAATATACATATGCCTTTCATTAACCAAACTTAAGTTGAGTAAATAGATTACAATCTAATAACCATGATGAGAGTTCCAGTGTTTCCTGAAAAAAGATAACAAAAACTGGCGAAAGAAACAAAATATTTACCTTTTCCTTTCTTCTTCCTCTTTTTTCAATTTGTCAGAGGTAGCTTTGATTTGGTCATTGGAAACGAGGCTAGAACTGCGAGATTTAGGTGATGGAGACAAAGAGGGGCTCCTACTCCTATGTCTCCTACGATGTCTAGGAGCTGGAGACCGTGTTTTCCGACGCTTATAACTTGGGGATCGACTTCTTCGCCTGAAATCAAACATTAGATCCATTGTTGAAGAAAAAAAGGAGTGGGATTTATAGGAAATGAAAAAAAAGGAAACCTGGTTCGGGTGGAATTGGAATAGGGAGAGGGGCTACGATCCCTGCGGCTTCTGCGACTGTGACGGTGACCAACAGGGGACGGAGAATATCTCCTCCTGTACGACGGCGAGCGCGATAGGCTTCGAGGCATCTATTACTATTTCGGCAACGACGATTAGCAGCTACACTGACACCAAAAACCCTACAATGCACTGGCATGCCAATGATGGCTACAAACACTCTCTCAACTCGACCAAAATGACAGATCTCGTATGGATTTTTTTATTAATTTAAAGTTTATCGTTTTTAAATGAAGGTTGTTTTATGGATTATAAAATCTAAAATAAAAATGATCTCATAATTATCATTTTGTCATCAGAAAATATAATTTTTATTTAGAAATTATAAACCTTAAATTGATAAATCTAGAACATTCAGATTATATTTGAACAGTTTATAATGGACAAGCGCCCCCTACTCATCTATCTGACGAACATCAAAGCTGGTTCCATGAAAACAAAAGGGGGAAATCACAATCAGATCCCTCATAAAGGAGTTAAACACAACTAGATTCCAAACAATCATTAAATTACGTTTAAGTCCCAAGGGCCTGGGTTATATTAGACGGTTTGTCATTAACAATTCAATAGTTGTTAATAGCAGCTCCTTGAGTTGTTAATGCATCTCTTAGTAATCATTGACAACTCAATAAGCTGCTATTGACAACTATTGAGTTGTCAATGACAAACCATTTAATATCACCCAGATCATTTGGAACTTTAATGTAATTTGATGATTGTTTGGGACCTGATTAAAATTAATTTCCTTATGAGGGATCTAATTGTGATTTTCCCTTACAAAACTGGCTACCTGCTACCAAGTGCCAACACTGTAAATTAATTCACATTTCTCTCTTATTTGTGGTATCTCAAATTTAAGGATATGATTTATCTTTTAAGAATTTTTGTGGTTTCCCATTAAATTAAATCTAGATATTTGGCCAAGAAAATTAAACAAGTCAAGAGGCAGAGCAATTTCACAAAAAGAGTCAGAAAATTGTTGTTTAAACTAGGGGTGAGCATGGTGCCCAGCTGCCCAGCATGCCCACCCGAGCCCAGTAAAAAATCGCCCAACCCAACCCAAAGAAAGTGGCCCGAAAAATTTTGGGCAGGGCAGGGCCGGGCATCGGGCAGGGGGTGCTGCCCTGCCCATTTGGCCCAGCCCGAAAAATTATATAACATATATTTGAAATATATATTATTTACTATATATTGAATTATATATAATACATAATTACATATTATTTAAATTTACATAATTTTATTTAGAATTTTTCATTACTTTGTTTATAACTGATTATGGATGTTTAATTCTTGAAGTATGGTTATCTTTTAGGACACATGGTAGATATTTTCCTTTCAAAACATAAGTTGCAAACTTATTTTCAAATATCTTAAGATGTGGAATTATGGTTATTCTTTGAGGGTCATATTAGTATTTATTAGTCATAATTAGATTTTTAATATGAAACAACTTTAAAGTTTATATTAGTATTTATTAGTTATAACTGTATTTTTTCTTATGGGAAAAGAGAATCACGACTTGGGCAGGGAAGCGCCCACCCAGCCCAGCCCACTCTTGCCCAGCCCAGAATGGTTAGGGCTTCTATAGGGCAGGGCCGGGCATTGGGCAGCATTTTGCCGCCCATTCATTCTTAGGGCTGGGCATCGGGCAGGGGTACCGCCCTGCCCAGCCCTGCCCATGCCCACCCCTAGTTTAAACATCTAAAATTATTAAAAGAAAAATCAATATCATTACTAATACCATATCAATATAATCAAATAAAAAAAATGGAGTAAAGTATGTTACTGTATTTGATATTTGTAAATTGTGTAATTTATCATAATCATTCATTAGATTTTGAGCACCTAATTAAATCATTGATAGTTATATAAAATGGTAATTATCTTATAATTGAGTTATAGTATCTATTATCTATTAACCAATAAATAGCGAAACCAGTTGAATATTTTTTCACACTTTTATATTTGTGATTAAATTAGATTGGTAAAATATTGTAACTTGGATTTATTTCAAAATTGTAAGCATATAAAATTCAAAAGCGTGTCAAGAATGGTCTTACAGATTATTTGAATAAGATGAGTAGAAACCAAGTTAATACAAAAAGATCATATAAATTTTTACTTCAAGGAAGACTAACATCTTATATGCATGAGGTAAGTCTACATAAAAAGGCACGTACACAGATAAGTGTCATGCTACGACGTTGGCTTTGCCTCCAATATTCTAAAACGGCATGTCTGTGCCAAAAATCAAAAGTTTGATACAGAAAACAGCTGAGTCCTGCAAAACTAATATATGTATATTTATCTTGCCCAGGAAAGCTGAATTGCTTCTTGATCATGCGTAGATTCATCAGCCCAAGCAAATTGATGGTCTAACAGTGACATTTCCCTCTCATTCATATCTTCCATTAGCTCCCACTCAGCCCATCTATCCTCCAAACTTTCCCCTTTCAGCAAATTCACCACCTCTGACATGCTTGGCCGATCTTCCGGTGAGCCTTGCGTGCAAAGCAAGGCAACCTGAATTATCCTCTCCACTTCATTTCCATCATATCTCTCCAAACTCTTATCCACTATGTCCTTTATCCTCTTCTCTCTCAGCATCTTCTTAATCTGTAGTGTTCAACCCAAAAAGTTAAGTCATCAAGTTTATACATGTCAGCATACAATTGGCGTAAGAGACTTACATGATCTAGCAGAAGAACATCCTCCTCTTCTTCAAGCCGGGAGAAGTCGATGGCTCGTTGACCTGTCACGATTTCAAGAAGTGTTATGCCATATCCAAAGACATCTGTTTTCTCTGATGATTTTCCTGTGGACAAGTATTCTGGGGCTATATGTCCCATGGTACCCCTCACTTGAGTGGTGACACTAGTCAGTCTTGTGTCAACCAGCTTAGCCAGCCCAAAATCTCCAAGAACTGCTTCAAATTCATCATCTAATAGTATATTTGCTGCCTTTAAATCGCGATGTATGATCTTAGGATTACACTGCTCATGCAAATACTCCAATCCATGTGCTGTACCAAATGCTATGCGTTTCCTTGTTGGCCAATCCAGACCTTTCTCTTCAGGCTTCAAATCTGCTGCAGAAATCAGATGTAGTGTCAAGAATTTAACTCAAATACTGGTTTAATACTTTAGCAAGCCAAGTCACTCATTACCTCTCAAACGATATGCAACACTTCGATTTTCCATGAAAGGATATACGAGGATTCTTTCGGTTGAAGTTGTACAGAACCCGATCAAATGCAGGAGATTTCTATGAACTGCGACGCTTATGAGTTGAACTTCTCTTTGGAAAGCAGCCTCTCCACCAGGATTGTGATAATCAGCCAGGCATTTTACTGCAATCTTTGTATTGTCTGAGAGTACTCCTTTGTATACTTTTCCAAAGCCTCCTTGGCCAATCACGTTGCCTTCGCTGAAATTTTTTGTGGCTAGATGAAGTTCACGCAAAGAAAATCTTCTCAGTTGCCCAAATGAGATCTTGCTCTCATCTTCACCTGATCAAATATTACTTTCAAGTTTTTTTCCCAGAAGTATGCAATAAGTATGGCTCTGAACACGTTAAAGTATCCATGTTTTAATAGATAAATGACTAGAAGGATGCTGACATGATAGGAAAAATACCTGAAACATCAACAAAAACATCATTTTTGTGTCTTTGAATATATTGGTATGCATATGTAAAGAAGATCCCTAGACACAGAATTCCAAAGGCGCCACAAATTGCTAAACTTAAAGCCACAGCAACTTTTGATTTGTTGTCTGAAGCTGCAGGGGAAATTTAAAGTTTAGGTTAATTAAGCACCTTCTGGATATCAAAAACCATATGAAACAGATAAAAAGTGAAAATAAAAACCTGGAATAGCTGAATTAGAAACACAAGGCTGATCCAAGCTAGAGCCACAATGAAGGTCCGTATATGAAAAGCTGAAAATGATATAGAAACAGAAGACAAGCCGTATGCTTTTTCAGAATACAGTTATCTTAAGGAAATCCCAGAAAAAACTAGAGTAATTCAAGTTCTTTACTTGAAGATTGGGAGTGAAAAGAGGTGCTTTGGGATGGTTCCAGTTAAATTATTAGAAGAAAGATCCCTGTCAAAGTAAAAATCATAGCATATAGAGGTATGCAAACTCAAGGTAGGAGAAATCCCAAAAACTAAGGACTGAACAAGTCATCAGAATAGAAATTCTTACAATTCTGATAATCCATTAAGATTTTCAACAGAATTGGTTATGGATCCAGACAAGTTATTCCCTCTCAATACCCTGGATTAACCATCACCACTTACAATCATACAGTGTTTAATCTCTCAAAAGGCTTTCATATAAGAAGGGAGAAGAATATATAAATAATGGAAAGTGCAGCCTTACAGAGTCCTCAGAGAGGAAAGTTGGCCCCATGTAGATGGTATAGAACCATTGAAATTATTGTCACCAAGATTTAAATATTGCAGGCGCGTCAAGTTGGCAATATAATCAGGTAAGAAACCTGAAAGGCTATTGTTCTGCAATTCCCTGTAATAATTAAATAGATCTCGCGTCATCTTCCCAAATAGGAGCTGGCTTGGTTTGCAGTTTGAAACCTACTTCTTAATATTCAATTTTCAAGCTTGTTTCCGAGGATGAGAATCACAAGAAGTTGAAAAGGAAGTTCTTGTCAACCCATAGATCTTGTTTTAAATTACTAGAAATTCTTCCATATGAAGCTCTTATGATTTATTCTTTCTAAATCAGAAGTAGCCTAACAAATTACCATGACAAACAACGTTTCTCACTGTGGCAGTATTGCTGAATCTTACAAATACCAACTTACAAGGAAATCAAGTATTTCAGGTTGGTAATTGAAGGAGATAGTGTTCCAGAAAATCCTTTAGAACCCAAGCTCCTGCATGATGATTCATTGTCATATTAAATCACAAAAATAATTTACCAAACGTCAGATTTATCCTTCTAGCATGATTAAACTTACAGAGATATGACATGTCCATCTCTACATGTGACATGAGACCAACTAAAGCAAGGGCTCACAAGAAAACAATCCCAATCTGTTATCTGATGGTTAGAATCATTGAGGACCTTCAAAAAATCTAACAAAGCTTCACCTGTATGGAAAAGTTAATGACCATAATGAGACACTCGTATTAAATAATAGTTCCAAGTGATCCCATAAAGTTCCAGAAGATAAGCAAATATTTACAAACACCTTCCACATCAGGACCAGTAGTTGCACAGCTGAGTCCTAAGATGGCCAAGAATACCAGCCACCTGGTCATTTGCTTTAGTGGAATACAAGCCTCTTCGATCTTCGAGGAATATTCACCTGGGAAAATATATGTGTGTATATATATCATGCATAAAAGAACATCAAGGAATGATTTTTATGTTGGAAAGTTGATACCTGACCCATTAACAAGAATGAGCTATCCCCATCAAATAATGAATGGAAATGAAATATGTACTGTTTCCCAGAAAAGTAAACCTTTGTGAGATAATAAAGAGACACAAGTAACTTACAAGCAGGAGACATGAGGGGACTCACTGGTTACTGCTGCATGAAGAGTGATGGGAGAGAAGGAGACGAAGGAGGAGACATTTATGAATTGTGAGGAGGAAGAAAACAGTCAAAACCAACTAAAGTGAGTGAGAGGGACCCACTGGTCAATGGGGTCAACACAATTTTAGATAAAGAAATGGGCCAATTTGTGTGTTGCGTGCTGCTTGGTGGCCATGGTGGGAAGAGCAAAAGAATCCCACTGAAATGAGAGGACTTTGATTTTTAATAATAGGTTTTTCATGCCCACCTTTTGATCTTTTCCTCAATTTGATGAAAATGTTCAAAAGTGCTGAGTTGTGGAAAGAAGCTTCCACTATGATCCACTTTGGATTTATATCCCCTTTCCCTGTTTTCAGACAACGCCCCTACGAATTTTCCCAAAGGCGTACACTTTTAAAAGCTACCAATAATTATACTGCGACCACCAAAAGGATAGGTATATCTCATGGATTAAACTTCAACTATGAATTTTTTTGTTTTTCCTGCAAAAATAATTTATGAAGTTATTGTTTCATGAGTTTTTTACCAAAAATATATGACTAAAGTATACTTTTGGTTCTTTATCTTTGCATCAAATCCTCTTTTGGTCCCTTAACTTTGAAAAGTGTACTTTTGATTCTTTTTCGCTAACAACGTTAGTTTCTTTTAAAGGAAATAATTATTATATTTTAAAATTTGTTCATTTTTATTACTCTAATATTTAATTATAAATTTTTTAGATTTGTTGTGTCAGCATTTTCCGTTAAATAAAACTAAAGATGTTAGCAAAAAAGGACCAAAAATATACTTTTCAAAGTTAAGGGACTAAAAAGAGACTTGATGCAAAGATAAAGGACCAAAAGTATACTTTAACCAAAATATATATATATGAACTTTGAATAAAATTTTGAAAATGAAGTTACTGAAATATTTTTATTAGAAAAAATGACAAAAAATATTTTATGAGTTTCAAAATTCAAAGTAAGAGATCTGAATGCCCTTACTCTACTAGTTAAAATACGATTTTAAAATTTAGAAGTTATTTTTCTTTAATATTCCTTTTTCATTAACGAAGGTAACAAATAATTTAAATTTCTCCATATCTTCTTATTAAATCTAGTGTAATGAGAATTCCTGGCAACCTTTCATTTAAGAATAGGAAATCTTTTTTTTTTTTATCAAAATACTACATTAAATACATAATATAAAAGGAAGTTGATTTTATTTATGGATTAAAGGCCAAATAAGTTATTTAAGATATTTATTGATTATTTTTTAAAACTAATGTCTAATCTAGATTAATTAGTTTTAATATTTATCTAAGATTTTGTTTTACCGATGTGTGTGTAATTATAACTAACATAAAAATACAAGTCAACTTTTCCTCAATTACCCCTACGGCCCTACCTCTTCATGCATGTCGTTTCTTAAAATTGTAAAATGTCAATTACTTGGAATTTTGGATAAAAAAGTAAGATTATATTTACTGCAATGAAACACAGAAACAGACGGTTCGTTTCAGTCTTTTCTTTCGCGACTGCGACTTCGACTTCGACTTCACTGACTGCCTTCCTCATCGGGAACGCCTCTGCTGCAAAGGTTAGGGTTTCTCTTCCTTTCAAGTTTCAGTCTTTGCTTGTGTGGAAAAAATATATATATTTTTTTTGCCATGTGCTTCTGTGAATAATTATTAATTATGAGCCATTTCATTCATAAATTAAGGTTAAAATTACCATATAGAAACAAAATTAGGGCACTGTAGGTGGTGGGGTCATAATCCATCTTTTGAAGCTATAGCTTGATTGGCCGGAGTAATGGCGGCCAATAAACAGAAACAAGTTGTGGAATTGGACGACAGGGTCAGGTTTAACGGTGATTGGGATTGTCACCATGATATTTCTACTTCCATACGCAACAAGAGCAAGACCCTCCAATCAAGAAACGATAAAGTCAGCTTCTTTACTTCACTATCCGAAGATTTCCATATTAATGATCCCATGGCCGATCCAGATGTCGTACATTTTGTTGGAAACCTGTACGATAGTGTTAAACCCCAGTTGCTTCAGCTGCTGGATGGAAACGAAGATGTATCAACCGATGGATTTGATGATAATGCTGGTGATGGTGGTGGTGGTGGTGGTGATTGTGGTGGTGTCGATGAGAATTATAGTTATTTCGTAAATCATTTGAGGCTGGATGGAAAATCTTTTGTGCTTGACATCCCGGAAGAGGGTATCTTTGTTAAATATGATGGAGAGGAACTAGAGGATTCTACATTACCGATTGCAACGCCCTCTGAGTCTAATTTTGATGATTGGACCCGCCTTATTTCTATGGACATGGATTTGAACTATCAGGCAGAGCGGATTCATAAATCAAAGCAACCTCTTGAAAGTAATTTGAATCCGGCGGCGGCTAGGCGCAGGGGTAGGAAGCCAAAACAATCTCTTGCCCTTAGTACTGTTGTTCGATCAAACATGGATTTCCAGGTGAAAAAGGAAGAAGAAGAAGATGATGACTATCTACCTGACTTGAAAAGGTCCCTAATAAAACGACCAGAACCAGTGGTACGTATTACGAATTTGATGAATGCATCATTTTCACTTTATTTCATTATTTTTTTTCTTTGTTTTGCATTATGTATGTTGTTTGTAGGATTTGGATCGTAAAATTGAAATATTTGGATTCATTTACTTGCTGCTTCTTAGGTGAATGTGGATGAGTGGTGGCATAAAAGTAAAGCCCGTGAACGGAGGCACACAGCATTTAGAGATAAACTCATGGATGAACTTAAGAAGCCGTTCTCTGAGGAAGAATACCAGAGGCTTCTTATACGACTTGCTGAAAAAAAACCAGTGCAATGCCAAAGAGTTTTGCGTTCGTGCACTAAAAGATATGACGATGAAACTCGTCCCCCAAGGTCTATTCTTGACTACCATGATGGTAAGTAGAATTTTCCTCACTGCTTTAGTACATTGTTCCACTTGCAATATAGCTTTTGAATGTATATGACACTTCCATTGTCTGTCTGTGCTGTGCATAATAAAATTTACTGACATGAGTATGCTGGTTGAACTATGAGATCGTACTTGCTTTTGTTTAAATTCCTTGATATTAGTTTTCTTATTATCTCTTGGCATCCTTTGTTAAAGATAAGCGACTTTTGAGTTTGGTGCTAAATATGCAGATCTTGCAAAGATAATAGATGCAGCTCGTGATGATCATCCTAGAGTTCTGAGTCTCCTGCGTGGATATTTCTATTGGATAACAGTATGTTTAGATTTTCAACATTCTATACCTTCATTTCAATTATTTTGATTCTTCTAGCGCTGCTTGGTTGATTTGTTCATGAATCCTTTACACTGAAATGAGCTTATACAGCTTTCTAACATATATTACTTTAGCAAGTAGCAGCACTTTATGAAAGCCTTCCTTCGCAGTGTCATAGTATGAATGAGATTATTTATAATATGAACTCTAAATGAACTTGATCGAGTTTAACATGTAAGTGTGCTGCTTAATCAGATCCTTCTGTCTGACTGTGAACTTTGTTATGAAATTAAACATATGGATAGTGTCTTTTTAATTCACTAGCTCCTGCGAGATGACAAGGCATATATAAAAAATTGTAATCAATGGCAAGTCATGAAAGGCTTCTAAACAGTGAATATGTATTTTGCAAAAAAAGAGTAGCTTTCGAGTAATTTGTACACTGTGAGATATTATTGTTGGGAGTTAGGACATAGAAAGTTAGATGTTCTATGGTGGTATTAACCTTTTGATTTATAATTTGTGTTGATAGAATTTATCTCAAGAGGGATCGTTTCTACCATGGCAAGATGCAGCATGTCTGGAGGTTGTGCCACAATAGAAGTCATTGTATTTGATTAGGGATTTACCATGCTTCTCAATTAACTTCGGTCCCTAGTGGGCCTATTTATCCATATCGTATATAATTTATCCATATGTATATTCATGCAAAAAAAAAATGCTATGATTTGATTTGTATTGCATTGGCATATTTGAGAGGCTTGAACTTTCCAAATTTATTTGAATCTTCTTCGGTGTGTGTGTGTATTACAAATTGGCAGGCAACTTCTTGCGGGGGAAGCATACATTTTGTAAATCATTACTTAGAGACAAAAGGATAAGGACAACAAAATCAACATCCTAAAAGACACCATATGAACAAATAATAAAGGTTTAAGAATGAATTCACTAGAGCATTTCGATGGCAATACCTGATGCCGCTTCAAATTGGGTGGGCTCTCTATACAGATGTTAAATGCATGGGCTTCCTCACCTTGAATTACCTCATCGCTACAGATAAAATGGAAGTGACCATAAGGTTTCATAACATTATATATGGGATAAATGACTAATATCACGTCATGTTGTATTTACTGTAACCAGCATTTAATTTTTCAAAATCGATGCGATCCCAAGTTTGCCTTGAGTATTCAGCTGTGCAAGCTAGCCACGGCACAACACAGCTACAGTAGTATGCACCAGACCTAATAGAAAATATATGACTGCATGAATCATTGTTCTTTGCATCATATTTGATGACTAAAATCATTATCCAAACAACAAATTTATTAAAGAAGGCGATACTTTTGAATGTCAATGGATAGAGCAAAAATTAATCATAGGGAGGTAACTGTATAAGTAAGATTCATCAAAATTGAGCTGGTTTTGAATGCAACCACATGTTGTAGCTAGACCGAAATTAGATTTATTCTCTCATTAGAGACTCTTTCAAAAAGTTGCAGATGTAGGCTGCTTTTAATCATTAGAAACTTGGAGTATTCATGCTTGCACAAAGAGTCAATGTCTCAATGATGAAATAAATGTAAAGTCAAATGGGTCTTATGTTTCTTGTTTTTCTAAAGGAAAGTCTAAGCCTCAAAAGTAAACTCTCATTCATGCTCGATGCCTTAGCTTCAGCTCGTCTCACCCATGTTCTGGTTTATGAGTTCATGTTCTAGTTTATGAGTTCGAAGCTCGAGTGAAGTGTTCTCCTCTCACATGAGTGTGCTCTATTCTCTTCATTTATATGGAATACCATTAGTTATTGTTCGTTTCTCCTCTATTCTGTTTTATTCAAATTCATCTAATTTTTTCATCAATGAAATATGCCTACTAAATTTGTAAATTTTCTTTGTTACCTACCATTTCCATTCGTGTCTTAAAAGTTAAAAGAATGTGACTGCTTTTCCTTTTTTCCCATCCACAATAATGTTTAATTTGGTTTGCGGGAATGTAGGTTCACAAAAGGAGAATCTCACTACCTCCAAATAATTATTACGATTACATACTCAGAACTCAAACTTGAAAGCATTAATTATTACCGAATATCCGAACTACCAACTATTTAAGTTTTGTAGTTCATGACTTCTCCTCCCAACACAAATATCTACTTAGGAGATGAACTTAAAACCCCAAAAAATCTAACGGCGTTGTACCAATTATGTTTTGATTTTGCTTGGTGGTTTTAATTAGTAAGCAGTTTTGTATCCAAACACTAAAAAAAATGGCGCCAAAAACTGATTTTTGTTTACTGCCACGCACCGTTTTGAATATAACATGCGTTCTCTTTTCTTTCAGCCATTAGATGAATCTAGCGATCGATATTAGCCCGTCGAATCACTGCAAGAAATCTTGCCCCCTTAGAAGAACACGTTTTCGTTCTTCGATTGAAACAAAGAAGCTGAGAATCGGATCCTGAAAATAGAAATTTGGGTTTGAGCGAAAATCTAAATTACTGATTACTAATACAATGGAATCGCCGCTTAATTCCCCAAAGAACAAGTACAGCATAATCGTTCCTACTTACAATGAGCGCCTCAACATTGCTCTCATCGTCTACCTTATTTTCAAGCACCTCCGGTAATTTCCCACCTCTTGATCTTTTTCCTTGTTCTATTTACACATCATTTACAACCTTCTGGAAATCAAAGATTGGTTTTTTACGTTTTGGGGGAATCAAAGTTTGTTCTTTTGTATATCAAGTAATGGAAAGACGATATTTTTGAAACTTGTGTGGCTTTGTTTCAACCCAAAATGGTAAAGATTGAAGAGCGAGGCTAAGGGTTTCCGTAATTGTAAGGCCTCGTTTTTCAAGGATTTACTTGTGAGGTTCAAGATAGCGAGTACTATCTATTTTGATTACATTGTTTCTCGATGGTGATTAATGATCTTGCATGTTTGGAATGTTCCTTTTTGGTTGCTCAATCCTCAATTAGGGATGTCGATTTCGAAATTATAGTTGTGGACGATGGAAGCCCTGATGGCACTCAGGATATAGTAAAACAGTTGCAAAAAGTTTATGGGGAGGATCGGATTGTAAGAAATACACAACTTGAAATTGGATCACTATATATAAACTTTCCATCATTTTTATACGTCTTTTGGGTTCTCAGTCCTTGCTAATCTTATATTAAGCATTTTCTCTGTGATTCCAGCTATTAAGAGCCAGACCTAGTAAGCTTGGTTTAGGTATTTACCCTAGCCTCGTGCTCTTAAGTTATTATTGAATGTGAAAAACTGGTATTTTGATTTAATTCAATTCCAGGAACGGCTTATATTCATGGTTTGAAGCATGCGTCTGGAAATTTTGTTGTCATCATGGATGCTGATCTATCACACCATGTAAGTTATGCCGTTGAGTTTTGTATCATATTTTGCTGTTCCAAATGATTGAACTAAGGAAAATAGAAGGGCTATGGTAGATGAAAAATGGTGAAAACAATTCGGCAGAATTGACTATAAACAAATTACTGTTTGAGATTGGAGTGTTGCTTCAATGTTTTATTAATTCAGCTGCCATTTGAACATGCCTGTGTCTATGAACCAATTGGTAATCTTTGAATAATTTGTATCTTGTAGTCAGAAAGGATTACACCATTCTTTGTTGTCTTTTATTTAAGGTGAATTAGAATTTCCATTTTGGAAGTTTGTTAAATGAATTTTGTTTTTGTTACCTTTTATCTTTTACTAATTTGTTTGATTCTTCTGCAGCCAAAATATTTGCCAAGCTTCATCAGGTGATAAAACCTTCAAGTAATTTCTTGGTTATTTCTTATCTGCCTATGCTATTAATTCTACATTTACGTTTTGCAGAAAGCAGTCTGAAACTGGTGCTGATATAGTTACCGGAACTCGATATGTTACGGGCGGTGGGGTGCATGGATGGAATCTCATGCGCAAATTGACAAGCAGAGGGGCAAATGTTCTTGCACAAACCTTTTTATGGCCTGGTGTTTCTGACCTAACAGGATCTTTTAGGTATAAAACTTGATAAGTGCTGTTAAGTAGTGGACTAGAGTGTTATTTGCTCAACTTGTTTAAGAATGATTTATCTCTTCCCTTTATAGACTTTACAGGAAATCATTGCTTGAGGATATTATTAGCTGCTGTGTAAGTAAGGGATATGTCTTTCAAATGGAGATGATTGTCCGTGCTTCTAGAAAAGGTTACAAAATTAAAGAGGTACTATTCATCCTTCTTACAAATACGATAATCAAAGTGAAGGTTTTTGGGGGGAGGGGGTTACCACCCTTCTGATTGCTAAGCCGAGAAGTGGCTGGCAAAATAAGTGACAGCATTGTATTGGAGAATGTCATGTATATGTGTCATTAATAAATAATAACTAGTGTAATCTCTTTTTGACTTGTTTTGTCAAGATAAGTTTGGCTTGTAATTAATTTTTTGGTAGACTTTAGTTTGGCTTGTAATTAATTTTTTGGTAGACTTTGGCCAAGACTCATAATTTCATACTGCTAAATGTGGTAGCTGCTGAATAAAAAAAAAAAAAAAAGAATGTCTCGTAAATAATTCACACACACCCTAATGTAGTGGCTTTGGTACATGAAAGGGTCTCAGTCCAAGCAAAGATAAGTTACAGCCCTTTAATCTGGTCAAGTTCGGGTTTTTGTTTGCTTGTGGTTGAATACAAACATGGCTGACTGTTGATGATTAGGGAGAAGTAGTTGAATCTTCTGATCTAATTAATCAAGGATGCTTCAAATCTGTGCTAACGTAATGTATGATGAGGGCTCACCTGAACGTCATTTATTTGATGTAATTGATTTATTTTCTTCTGTCTGGGTTGTGCTTGCTATAATTCTCAGTACCGAAATTATTCTATTGTTCATTGTTCAATTTTGAGTTGAGACTCTGGCTTTGATTGTGTACAGGTTCCAATTACTTTCGTTGATAGAGTATATGGGAGTTCGAAGCTTGGTGGATCAGAGATCGTTGAATATCTAAAAGGCCTTGCCTATTTATTAGTCACCACATAGAAAACATAGAAACGATAATTCCTCACAATCCGTCCTATGCTTTGCAGAAGCTGGATGTAGATTTTGTAATTCTATTTTCTTTTTTCTAGAGATATAAGATTCATTGAAGGAGCGATGTTGACTTTTTCTTGTAATCTAGTAAAACTATTCCTGTGGTTCCTTGCTTTAATTACTGACCTTTTGTTGTGTAAAACCATGGTGTTGTTTTGATAATATTGAGTTGTGCCTTCGGCTGTTTTTTGTCCCTCTAGTATAATATGATTAAATTCTCAACTCCAAGATAAGCTCAATAGATATAATCATGTAGACATATCTCCCCCCGACCCCAACAAATAAAAAAAAATACGAAGGCCATAAGAGCCATAACCACCACAATATGTGTGAACTCGCACTGCTCCTGCACGTGCAGAGCCAGTAGAGCGTCTTTTTCAATCTTAACTGGTTAGTACAAAATATGAACAATTTTAAGCAAGCAGCTTCAAAGTGGTTCAGGGTCACAATGGTCTCAGGAGTATGGAAGTGTAGCACGTTACAAGCTGACAAATGACAGGTATCTGGTTAATAATAATGAAACTCTAAAAAATTAACATAATGGGGATAAAACATTATATGTATGAGTTAGCTCCAAGCATTTCGCTGCTGGCCCTGGTTAAAAGGCCATAAATAAAGAAGAAGAAGAACCTGCAAGCATCTTCATTGTGCAGATAAATTAGATGTAAACCCTGAAAGTAAAAAATAAATACAAAAAAGGTGGGAAACCACAAGAGGAGTAGGGGGCAAAAAAGACCAACTCAAAAGGGTAAAATGAATACAAACTTGAGAAATGAACAGAGCTCAGCTTGTGAACATCTATCAGAACAATTTCTTAAAAAATATCTAAAAAGGATAAGGAATCTCTCCTCTCTGCATGCACAAGCACAATGTTGACGAATCTCTTGCATCTCCTGCCAAACCAAATAGTGGAACTGGAGCGAGGCCGAACTCTATAAATAATGGCACACTTCAGTTGCTTAAAACAAACAAGTGAAACAGGATGCCCTGCATAATTCAATAGCAGGCAAAGGATCAATCTGATTTCGTTTGAATCCCTTCAGTCACGTGAAATGGTCTTGCCGTATGATTTTCGCTAAATTGATCGGTGGTGCATCATCCTCTGGCTTCCAAGGTTCAGCACTGTCATGGATATACCATGACACTTTGGGAGACAATGGTGTGTATAAATCTGCATGCCCAGAATAATCAGCCATTGGTCTTCCCTTTATGCAATAATGCAATTAAAAAGAAACATGACCATATTTTTTTAAAAATAAGCTCTCTCAGACTGAACATCACTAGAAAGTAGAAACTAGTGAATTCCTCAATGTAGAATGCATTGATTTTTCCAAATTGAACGTCCCACTAAATCCTTTTCTTTATAGAATGCTAATCGAGTGAAAGAATCTTCCACCGTTTTTATTAAAAAGATTATTCCTTTGTCTCTAACCTTTTATTTTCAATGGTACTACAATTTGTTATGACACAAATATATACAAGTCTATCATTTTAGTGAACTTCAATTAAAAGTTCCAGATGCCTATTCAGGGTTCAACAATACTATAGGTCAAAGATTACAAGAGTATCATGGATTAAAATCTTCAATTAGAACGATAAAGGCGAAGAAATTCTATTCTAAATATTGGAAGTATACCAGAGTTTTTAACACAAACACATGAAGGCCTGGTTGCAGAAGAGGCCAACACAAAACTAACATCAGTTTTATATTAGACAAGGAGCAATATAATTCTGTAGACCATTGAAGCAATTATCCTTTTACTGCCGGTTCTCAGTGAATAACAGAATATATTCCACACTTCTTTCACTAACATCCCAATGAATGTTCAGGCCCCACCCCAGGACGTGTTGCTCCCCTCTTTTTAGCTAAGCTTCAAAGTGTGCCAGCACTTTCTTCCTATTGTCTTTATTATATTTGCTGTTTTTACAGTTTTACTCAAAAACACTTTATAAGAAAGAAACCATCTTTTACTCTTTTAAATGTATGGCCACTGATCAAAATGATAAAAATGCCCTTCGAATAGAAAATACAATTTTATGTTTTCAAATTATCCAAAATTTATATCAAGCTTTAGCCTAAGGCTTATCCACAGCATTTCACAGGTCAATCCAAGAAACCCTTAATAAATTATCAATACATATATTTATGGGAATTTACATCATCCAAACACTACAGACTGATGCTCAAGAGGCATTACCTGTTATTGGAGGATCGGGCTCCCTTGTACTATGCAAAACTGCTGTTCCAGATAAAATAGTGATGAAACCACACAGCTCTGATACAATACTGCTTGCACTTTGACCAGAATAGTCCTAAATGATAATAGTACAGAATACAGGATTATAGCAGATGGTCTAACCACAAAATGTTTCCTTGACTGACATTTTCTCGTTAAATTTCTGTAAAATACCAACCTTAAACATGATTGCACTGGCTAATATTGTGAAAGATGTGAAGAGGGCATAATAGATAGGAGACACAACTGATGTGTTAAAAGTATCCAATGCCTGCAACCATGCAAGTGTTAGCCACTGATGACGCACAAATTGAAAATCAAATACAACTGTTAATGATAATAGAAACTAGTGGTATCAAGTCCCCTCAATGAAATAAAAAATTCAGGACGTCAAGATTATCATTTTTATTGGGCCTCATCACAAGCATCACATTGATGCTATTTAGGCAAAGAGATTTACATATTGAATACCAAGATTTTACATCTTGGAAACTCCTAATTCTTGGTAAGGAGGTTCTTCAGTATAAATGAATGATTCAAGGTCTTCCTACATTTTGTTTTATAAAAATTGACGTCATAAGCCTAGACAATGAACACCATAAAAAACCTAAAAAGTGATACAGAATTCACATGGTTGCCAAATGTCATAGTTGCAGAGTCTGACCGTCAATCAAAAAAATAAAAGGAGTTAACCATAGAATGTCCGTGCCAGAAATTAGCAACCTAACATGCTACAAGCAATTTTTAGCACAAGGAATATACACCTAGAATACAGAGAAAAGGCAACAAAATGCTAGGAAAGTATCTAAAATAAGGAAGCAGATCCTTCACAGTTGAAGTCACAGTACAAAGGATATGTCCACAAGTATTTTTTAGGGGGGGGGGGGGGGAATACTGACCATATTAAGATAATTTAATTGCACAATGATGCAAGTAATAGCCACCATTGCAAAAATCCATGTCTGGTAGTATACAGCCTGGTTTATGCCCTCTAATGTAAGTTCTATTGCAATGCCAATTGCTTTTATACTCATGACCTGTGAAACAATATATCAGAAATGAAAAACACAATGCAACAAGCAACAAAATACCAAAATCACAAAAATGCTACGGTTTTCAGTATTGCCAAGGAATCTATCAGCATCACTTACTGTCAACGATCCAATTACAGAGCATGTCCCAATGTAAACCAAAATATTAGTTTGGCCATAGCGAGGAGCACAATACAAAGTCAAAACCAGTGCTACAGCTATTGCTGAGGCCGTATATAAGAGGAATGCTGGATGCCAAAATAGAATGTATTTGTCAAGTTAATCCCATATAGCATGTACACTTTACATAGTGAATATCAATTAGGCCTAATCAGCATACCTGGTTGAGTAGCCAACTCCCAAATTTCAAGAACAGAGCTAATGGACTTCTCTTCAGGTGCATGAAGCACAACTACAACGGATCCCACTATACATAGAAGGCACCCCAACATGCCCATTTTCTGCAGCTTCTCCTTCAACATAAAATGTGCCAAGACCGCACTATTCATTTCGACAACATTACATGGTTTATCATAAGGTCATGTATAAAGTGAAATTGATCAAAGAAGTAAGCAACCACTTGTTAGAAATGAACTCTTACCTAATAATAATACTTAAAGCACCAAGTGGCGTCACAAGCACAGCAGGGGCGTAAATGTATGCCACAAAATTAGCTATCTCTCCACCAATCACTGTGATCAATTCCCCACACCAAGAAAGGAAAAGGTTGGAAAGTGTGCAAAAGCAAATATTCTGCGCAAGAAAACCAAACATTGCAGAGAATGCAACATAGAGAAGTACTCACTGGTAATCATGCCAATCCACCAGAGAGGTTCTCGCAGATAACCGTATCCTCCAACACCTACATGAATTGAATGCCAAACAATGACCAAAAAAAAAACAATAAATTGTTAACAATCCTTACAAAGCAAACAGTCAACTTGTCAAATTAGAGAACGCTCACTGGCTGAAGGGCCGTGAGCCCCGGCCCGTTGGAGACCCTTCTTCTTGATAATGAAGCTGGAACCAATGAAAGCACTGGAAACGATAGCCAAAATAAACCCCTTCAAATTACTCGAGTACATCTATGTTGTGTGTCGCTCTGTAATTTCATTCGGTGAGAACAAACAAGGAAGATGGCAGAAACAGAAGCTCCTTGATACCCCAGAACACAAAATGATAACTTTAACCAATATTTCAAGTGAAAATTAATGAAAAAATCCTTCTTTGTTCCTTGATGCAGCTCCTAATTCCTCTCTCCCTCAAAGCTTTGAACTTTGCTTATAGTTACAGTATCTATCAAATACCGGCGTTATGGGGCTTCGTAGTGAAGGATTCGTCTCTGACCTCGACTCACCTGCCATTCTTCTTTCTTTTCTTTTTAGCATGTAAGAACAAACCAATTGGGTTATTCCATCGTGTCAGCAAGGATAATTAGGTAATTTAACATTTCAAGGCTATTTCTTTGTCTTCACTCTCCTTCAATTGATTCAGAAGAGTAGATATAGCTATAAAAAACCAATTCGCAATTGACCAGTGATGAATCAAGTTTACATTTTTTTTCACAATTTTCTTTGCATTTGTTCCATTTGAGTGGCGAACTAAACATGGTCAGAATGGGAAGGAAGGAAAGACCACGGCCAGATTTTTTTTTCCCTTTGAAAATCGGTAGAAAATTTGTCTTAACAATTTTATTGGTTTGAATGACTTGTATTCCAAACACCATACTATCTATATATAAAAGCTACAGCTGGTTTTTTAACCTCGAAATTGTCTTTATCCTATTCTTGGAGGTTTGGATCGCACAAAATCTTTTTTCTTCTTTCTCAAAATATTCTCTTAAAAAATAGTAGATAGTTGATATACAGTATTTATATAGTGTTTATTATGTTAATTTTAAAATAATCTCAAAATTGTGTTATAGAAGCATTACATCACACCCATGTATTTTTTTATCCAAAGGTGTGGAAAAGATCATGAGGGAGAAAAAAGTAGTTGAAGGATAATGAGATGATCCAAATCTCACTTACCACTTATAAAATTAGTTGGTTTATGAAATTTTTAAGGAAAATTAGTTAAATAAGTTATTTGTCAAAAATATATATTGATTTCTATAAAATACTCCCTCCGGTCCTAATTATAAGATCACTTTGACTTTTTTGAATTTTTTTTCCAATCCAAAAAAAAGTAGTTTCAGTCCCAAAAATAATCTTTTTTCCTCAAAACTAATTTATTCTACTTATAAACTAACCGATAATCTAATTTTATATGACATATGTAATAATTTAGTGGTCTAATTTGTTTCCTTAACTTCCACAAAAAAAAGTCAAAATGGTCTTATATTTAGGACCGGAGGGAGTACCTCTTTAATTATTTACCTTAAAATTAACTCTTTATACACTCTTAAGCATTTTATCAAATACATCTAGCATCAAAAGCATTTTGCCGTGTATCAAAGGTCTCGAAGTATTTTTTATGGTGTCCAACACCTTAAGAAATAATCATTATGCAAGACATGTTAAGTTATAGTCTTATATTAATCATCAATTTCACTCTCAATTAGTTGTAATTTGGTTCCTTCCTGAATGTATGACCTATTTGGAGATGTGAGTTTGTTCTTAAATACAACATATCTTTATATTTTTCTCACATTTTTCTTAAATTATCCCTACTATTGTTTCTCAATACTCCCTCCGTCCCTATATATAAGAGTCAAACTAGTAAAATCAAGCGGATTAAGAAAGTGATGGGAAATGATAAATATGTTTGAAATAATTTTATTTTCTCAAGTTTGCCCTTATTTATGATTAAGTATATAAGAGAGAGAAATGCGGTAATTGTAACATCCTAAAAATTAATTGAAGATTTGTGGGGGTAAATAGGAATTAATTAGTGAGAAATGATGGATTATGAGAATATTTGAAGGATTTTGAGGTATTTTTGAGGATTTTAAAGGCCTAGTTTCTTCCTTATTTGGACAATAATAATTTTGGGAGAGATTATTTTTAGGCTCAAAAGAGGTTAATATAGGAGGAAATAAATAAAGGATGTTATTGGAAAATTTTGAGAGTGAAAAGAAAATTTTTTATTCAAAAGAAATATCTTATTTAAGAATTTTAGGGCCCAGTAGTATAGTGTCCACTCTGCCGACACTCCATTCCTCGCCAGAAACTTTTACTGTTTCAATTATTATTTCCTCAACCAATCACATTCAACTACTATTTATATATATTATATTATATTATTAATATAATATATTATTATTATATTATTATTATATTATATTATTATTTTATTATTTTACAATTATATAAACACACGCACACTCTCTGCTTCATTCTTCATTTCTTCTTCTCTCTCTCTCACGACTCTCTCTTTCTCTTTTTCTCTCTTTTGCTCTCTCTTTCCACCATATATATATTCCTATTACTGGACTTATCAGAGTCCGTCAGTATAGGAATAGTAAGTTTTTCGGCCAACTACGCACATTTTTGGAATCACGTAAGTCTCCTCTACATTCCTATGTCATTAGTTTTTCATTTGGCTATACTTGAAAAATTAGGCCTTGTCTAAGTTGGTATTTTTGGGAGTCCTAAAATTAATAAATTGAAGTTTAGGCCTCGATTATGAGTTTTTCTGAGTAGATTTTTCATTGTTGGAAGTTTTCCTAATTATTAGGAATTTTTGGATTTATGGAAGTTTTAGAAATTGGGGCTTTTAAATTATTCGAGGTGCTTATGGGTAAATTGATGATTTTTAGATGTTTATTAAGGTTATATGAGGGGATTTAATTAATTGATTTGATTGGGGTTTGCACCTAATGAATTATTGAGGGATTATGGGATGTTAAGGAATTTTATAAATAGTTATTGGAAAGATTAATAATTTTGATATATGTATAAATGGAGTAGAGATAAATTTTAGAGATAGAAAATGAGAATAAATGTTAAATAGAAATTTAAAATAAGTAAGGGCAAAGAAAGGGTAGTAAGTAATTTATTTTCCAACATGTGAAATTGTTGGATAAATAATTAATTGTGGTTGTATGTATGGTTGTGTAGTGCTTGAATTGCACTAAGTTAGCACGGGGGAGCTGCACTATTGTGAGATTGGTGCCAGCTATCAGGTAACCGCTTTCTGCTTGTTTATGTGTGTGTAGTGTTAGTAAGTAATTTGAAATATTATTATTTGACAATTATGATGTTATGTGGAGATGAGATTTTGAATCACAGTTGAGTTATGATTATCAATTGATGATTGATGAGATATGAAAATGAGATCTTGGAATATTAATATTTTTATAATAAATGTCCTGTGGAGTATTATTTTGAAATGGCATAAATTTGTGATTTGAAATATTTTGAACTGAAATATATATGATTTTGGAAACCATTTCATATATATGTATATTATGAAAATACTGGAAGGCCTGGTGCCTAATTGTGGTGTTGCATATCCATGTGTTGTTTGTGAGAAATTATTTGTGTATGTGACACCGGTGAATTGGAAATTGTGCCATCACGTGATGAGGTACTCTGTTGCGCCACAGGGACTAATTGATATATTATGGGAAATAAAGGAGAGAAAGACGAAAGAGGGGAGATCGCTCCTCACGGATTCAGAAAGGACGGAGATCCTTCTAATCCGTGGTACGGTTCAGGGAGGGTAGAAAGTCCCTCGTGAATTGTACCGTGGTGATCAGGGGCGGGTGGAAGGTCCCGACTGGTTCCACATGTTTTCCCAACGCTTCTATTAGGATTCGTTTGGGTTGTTGTGATTATCAATGATATATATTATTTTTGAAGATGATTTGGGATGGATTATTTTGTACTTATAAACTGTGAAAGATATTTGGGACCAAGATATGCATTATATGTGAATACCTGAGCATGCTGTTTGAACTGGTATATATACATATATGTATTCCACTGGACACCTTGCTAGTACACACCGCACTTAGATAAGTAGTCAGTGGTTGCGTTTGGGGTTACCCCCGTTGATCTCACTTTTGCAGGTCCTAGGAGCGAAGTAGGAGGTCAAGGGAAGGATTCGGGAACTTCTCACTGATATCGTGAGATATTCTGGACCAGAAGGACAGGAGGTATTGCCACATTTAGGATCATATTTGTATGATGCTTCCGCTGAACCTTGTTATTATTCTGGGAGAAAATTATTGTATAATACCTATTATGGTATGGTATTTTAAGGATGATGTGTGGAGATTAATCGTGGATAATGAAATTTTCTGTTATTGTACTGAGAAGAAAATTATATTGTGATTGGAGTTGAGGTTTGAGTTAAAAAGATAATATATAAATATTATGGAAAGATCTTTTTCTAACTATATTAGTTATTTTATTAAGTTAATTCCTTTTTCTAACATAGTTAGCTATATAAACGTTTTTAATGTTGAATTATGAGTGGTTAATAGTGGGATTAGGCAGTTATTGTTACAGTAATAGTATTATAAATGAGTATGAAAGAGAATGTGAATATAGATAATAATGATGGGTAAAGTGGGAAAAAAAACTCATTAAACGTTTTAACAAATTTGGTGAGGCTCTTATAAAAAGGAACAAAACCATTCAAATTTTGTACTCTAATATATAGGGAATGAGGGAGTAATTGAAAGGTAGGAATAATAAAATGTGGTTAGAGTATTTTAACAATGTCATACTTCCTCCACATCTAAATTTAAAGTTTAGTTGACTTTTTTTTGAGAAATTAATGAAGGCGAAACGAGCCACTTAATCATAACGTATTTTATATATTATTAGATTATATGTTAGCTTATAAGTCAAATAAACTAGTTTAAAAAAATATTAAGTCAAATCTATTTTTTTATACATCAACAACAGGCAATCTGCGCATTTTCTGGATCCTATTACCAGATATCCGAGTCATCAACTATTTAAATTTCGGGGTTAATGGTTTATCCTGCCGACACAACTGTTTCATTTATAACTCAAACTTGAGACCTCAATGGATATAACAGTGTTTTACACTACTAGACCAACTATGTGTTTGTTAATCAAATCAATTTATAAAGAACTTATTAAGCTTTTTTAGGATTTTCCAAAAGATTCTACTAGATCCTCTATTTAAGAATAGATGGAGTATGATTTTAATTAACATAATTAATTTAAGTAAATTAGATAAATATGTCTTATATTTAGTAAGAGAACGAGGAAATATATTGTATTGGGGAAGTGGTGATTAAAAATATAATCTGACTTTTAATCATCATCAACCTGAATAGGTTTTTTCTGGAAATGACAAAGATTAACGAGCAGTCCAACTTTGACGACGTATAACAGAACCTAATAAAAGTTTTAAACATCTACACAAGTAATATGAATCTGATATGTTATTCATTTCATGGATCGCTTTCTCTATACTCGAGTTTCACGAGGCATCCCTGCTGTTTAAACAAACATCTTCGATTTTAAAATTTATTTATTTTCACTGAGCAACCTTGTCTTATGGGGGGTGTTCTTATGTACACTTGGGGCAACCGTTGGTTGACCTCATGTCGGCATTTACAGATCGACCTTCCAGAACCCAAAATTAAAATCATTCACAGTTCAGAGTCTTCGTGTGTATTATCCTCTTATGATTTATTTGCATTGGTAAAACATATTGGAAGATAATTTTTACGCACATATTAGCCACTTAAATCTTTAATGTAAAACATACCTGTCTAGTTTAGAGAATTTAAATAAACTGCCTGATTATTTTATACTCTATATCATATAATGATCCAAATTTTTTTGTATAACCCTATACTTATATAAAAACAATAAACACGATAAAATTAAAAATAAAAATTCACTCACAAGTATACATTTAAGATAAGAGGAGTATAAAGTGATGTAATGCCAAGTTACGTGGCTGGGTTTTCAAAGTTTTGTCAAGTGGGATGTATCTGTGGGTGAAAGATTAGAGATGTTTTTTTAATACGATTTCTTCATCACATGTGTCCATTAACGAAGAGCTCAAGACACCGGTGAGCATCTTTTTATTATTTTACCCTTTTTAAAGTTTATAATAAACTTATAATGGGAATGCAAGAATTCCTCTCTAAGGACGCTACGTATAAGGATTAGAATTTTTATCAACAAAAAAAAGTATAAGGATTAGACTAATACCAGGGTTTAATTTTAGTATGAACAAAAGTTAGATCCCTTCAGGATAATTATATTAATTAGAGTTTGAGTCTGAATAGATGTGAAAAATCATTTTAATTTATGTTCCCATTAGCTTATTAAACCCCACACGTGCTTAAATCTGAATTAATCATAATTTGAGGAGCTTGAGGACAAACTTGGAGCCCGTCAATATAATTTTTTCCCAACAAAATGAGAACTAATAGTACCCATCCTTTCAATGCTTAACATATGTGTGTATATGAAATGTTAGTTTAGTGGATTTTAAGAAATTAAAAATTTAAATAAACTACTTAATTATATGTAATCGTTAATTAGTTTGGATTATATCTGTTTATAAATCATTCAAATTAGTTCAAAAAATTATTAGCATAGATACTTTAAGGGCGTGTTTGGCGTGAGAGGAGGGGGTAAAATGGGTGGAAGAAAAAAGTTTTTGGATTGAATTTACAAAAATTAGAGGAACAGGATTAAAAAAAATTTTATAATATTTTTTGCACTTTATCTAATATCTTATATTTATTAAAATATCACAATCCCACTTTTTCAATTTTTAAAAATTAAACTCAAAAAAATTTTCCTTCCATTTTCATCCCTTTTAAATTTCTCATACCAAGCAGACATATTTCTGCTAAGATATGAAGATGCTTTGTTCCGAATGAGTAAGCTCTAAGAATGAGCATATTTGACTTACCTTAAGAGTCATAAAAAGCCATAATCAAGACATAACCAAAGAGTCTTTTTCATCTCAAACATCAAAAGTCGGACTTCCAAGCTTAAGACCTGTTCCGAGTAAATGACTAAACTTCCCACGGCCTTTTAAAAAAGTGCGAACAAATTGAGACCAACTCAAAAAATTAGTTCTTTCAACTTGTATACCTTAGAAACATTTTACTAGTTAATTACTTTCTTTAATTTATGGAGTTAAGAGTCAACTCAACCCGTAGTATCATACAATTCACTGTTTGGTCCGCATGATGTAAAAAGAGGGGGAAATGTTTTTTTAATTCTTTAAGAGTTCGCAAAAATAATCTCTAATAGATATGATAGAAATAAACAATATCTAGATACTTTTAATAAAAAACAATGATATATAATGACGGATGAAAGAGACATTTTTGAACACATATGAGAACTAAAAAATAAGAGGAAGGAGACAATTCTTAACTTGTATACAAAGTTCGGGCATATCATAATTCTCAAATACAATTGTTGTCGATTTAAATATCAAAAGAAATTCAAAGGAAATCATTAAAATGCAAGATAACTCACATATATAAGAAAAAGACAGAGGAAAAGTGTGATGGTCAACGAAAAAAGTTTGAATACGACCAATTCCGTGTTGCCGGTCAAAGGCGGTAGCCTGAAGGCACAGACACGAGAACGAGAGAGAGAGAGAGAGAGAGAGAGAGAGCCATGGGCGGCTTCTTCTTCATCTTCCCTTTACTGCTTAACCTACCTTTCCCCCACCTTCATTACTTTGATCCTCTTCTTCTATCTTTCATTATTAACCATGGCTAAAGTTTTCAACTTTACATAACTATCATTCAATTCACTTACACCAAGATAGTAGTCTTAGTTTGACATGTTCAAATTTAACTTTTTTAGCTTAGGAGATGCTTGTATGTATGACTAGCAAAAAAGCCATTACAATTGTCATCGTTATTATTATATTATTATTACCTTCTTGGCGCTCAAAGGGAGGTTGAGTGTGGACTTTAACTTCCCCAATTTTCAATCTTTTGTCCCATCTCAATCCCATAAGCCTCACCCATAAGCCAAAACCCTTCCTTTCTTTCCTTTTTTTTTTTCTCCCTACTCTCTTGCGTTTTGGAATCTTGAATTTTTTTTCCCTTTTGTCCTTCACCTGCTAGTTCCAATATCCGTATTGTTCTTCTACATATTTACCACCACCATAGCATTTGACTACACAAAGTGGGGAGAAAAATAGTGGGTTTTCTCTGTTAATTCAAGACATGGATGAGGTGTTACAGGAGCTGATCCTGTGAGTACATGTCAGGGGGTACAGCGATTGAGTTTTTCGTTTGGTTATCTGAAACTATGGGGGGTATTTGTTCGAGGTCTGCTAACGAGGACAAGGTATTTGCTAAGACCGATGAAAATTCTGTGAATCATAATAAATCTGGTAATAATGGTCAGTCTAGCGTGCCGAGTGATCTCACTACTGCACCTCAGATACGTGAGAAAATGGAGAAGGATTTGCAAGAACATGGTGAAATTCGAGACACAAATTCAAGGACTAGTCCAAGTGATTTCTATGATGGAATCCCACGCTTCCCTGATTCTTTTCCTCACAAGTCTAGGTCAGTTAAATCAACACAGGCGGCTGTGGCTAAGGTTGGTTCATTATGGTCCACTTTCAAATGCTCAAACCCTTTGACTAAATTCTTTCCTATTGTTTATGCTCCCAAGCTTGGTAACTCAGTGATGGATCTGTTTATAGATCGCATGGGTTTATGTTGTCATTTCGGATTGATTTGTCATCACTGTGCACATTTTTAGAAATTTTCTTATCTTCCACCTAGAAATCTCGTGGCAATGAAAATCTAGGCAGTGTTCGTGAATTAAATCAGAAAGCAGGATCATTATTTCAAAATAGGAAAGTTCTAAGCAATTGTTATATAATGATCAGGATTGTTAGTGCGTCCTCTGGCAACGGAAGCCCATTAATAGTAACATCTCTTAACTTGCACTAAATTGACTGGTTAAAAAGGCCTTTTGCTGGTGGGAATTCAAAACAAGGCCAACAGCTAATGTACATTTCACCCCAATTTTTTAGAGGGAATGCTTATTGTATAGTTGCAGGTATTTTACAGAAAACGGCAACAAGAGCCTATAAGAATTAAGAAATGGAGAGGAAAACTAAAGCTCTAATAATACTGAACATTGAACTCGGAGAATGAGTTCATTGGATTGGTTGGAGAATCTGTTGATCACTCTCAATAATTGAGTAGGTCTGAAAACTGCAACCGTGTTTTTCGTCAGAACTAATTGTTGTCTAGAATATTTTGGCATTCTTCCAAGGCTGACGATCTGTATTAATCAACATCCATCTACTTGCATCAAAATTGCTGCAAAGGATTTCATTATACTGGCTGAACTTTACATTTTTTGTATTCTTCATTGCAATGGTTTCGGTTTGAATTATACTATTTTATTTGTTTTTTACGCCATATATATCATTACCACTTTCAAATTTAGTTAGTGTTCTGTTATGTCTTTAAGTTAAGTATGCCGTCTTGTTGAGAGGAAAGAGGATAATAGGAAGACCATGGTTGGAAAAATATAATGGTACCTACAAAAATATTTTCTGTTCCAGGTCTCAGAGGTGAGTTCACGTATAGGAAGAGCTGGATTTGGGAAGGCAGTGGATGTGTTGGACACTCTTGGCAGCAGCATGACAAATTTAAATGCTGGAAGTGGATTTATTTCTGGAACTGCCACAAAAGGAAATGAAATTGCTATCTTAGCATTTGAGGTTGCAAACACTATTGTCAAGGGCTCTAGTCTTATTCAATCTCTGTCCAAAAGAAGTATTAGGCGTTTAAAAGAAGAGGTGTTTCCTTCAAAGGGTGTGCAAGATTTAGTGTCAAAGGATACGGATGAACTTCTAAGGATCGTTGCAGCAGATAAGAGGTAATAGAGGGCTAAGTTTGATGAGTTTAAGTGAATTCAGTTCCTAAATAAGCTAAATTATTTGTTTATGATGATTATGAAATGGCAACTGCAAGTGATCATTGGGTTTGGCTTCAGGGAGGAGTTGAAAATTTTTTCTGATGAGATAATCCGTTTTGGAAATCGCTCAAAGGATCCTCAATGGCATAACTTGGACCGTTACTTTGACAAGTAATATAAATTGTGCTCTCTTAATTCATGTGAAGTTATTAGCATTTCCTATGTTTACCTCTCTTGCACTGACTAATTTACAAGGGATATATTTATTGTATACTACAGGATCAGCAGAGAACTGGATGCTCCAAGATTGTCAGCAGATGAGGTAGAATTAATGGTGCAGCAATTGATGACTTGGGTTCAGTTTACGGCTGTGAGTGTTATCCTCAACTTATTTTAGATCTTATATTAAGTCTGGAACTGATATTTACTTTGTTAAAATTGAGTGAAAGCTTTTTAACTGCTTGCCTTGTACACATATAGCATATCAGTTGCAAAGAGTGTTTTCTTAATGATATAGCATATGTTTTTCTTAGGCCTTACCAGTGCATGACAAAATTCTCAATAAGATTTTAATATAATTCTTTATTGCCTCAGGAGTTATACCATGAATTACATGCGCTGGATAGGTTTGAGCAAGACTATCATAGTAAGCGTCAAGAGGATGATGGTTCTGGTGCTCCACAAAAAGGTGATCATAAATCCTACTTTTGACACAATTTGCAAATCTTGTTTGTGATGAGCAATCTTTTTTGGAAAATGCATAGCTTTCTAAAATATGATGTCAAAAGAGAAGATTAATTGGGGCCTTCTGATGGAATGAACATTTGAAGGTGGAGAATATGTCTGAATCTTGCACAAGACTTCCATAGAATGATTGGTTAAATGATGTCTGTTTGTGTTTTTTACTTTTTCAGTGTCTTTAAATCAACATTACCTAACCAATGTGGAATCTTAGGTTATGCTATTTCATGTCTTGTTTGTATAGTTATTTAGACTTCTAGTGAAAATGGTCTGCATTTTAGTTTTTGAGCATTCTCTAAAATATTTTTTCTGATGGCCCTCCAGGCTGATTTATGGATTTCTCAGTTCTCCTTTTGAAATTATGACTATTATGAAAAGTAAAGATGACATTTAAGTTGAAGAAATTGATTCACCAAGTGCTCTGTAATAAATGTAGAAGTGCTTGAGCACTTTTTAAATTCTTGAAAAAATTTCTACTAAATCTGCCCTTGGCTCTTACAACTTGTCATCCCTATACAAGAATAATTGACAATTGAAGAGATCACAGCTGCTACTTGCCAATGCATCTACTTTTGGTTCTGCACTAGAGTAGTAAAGTCATAGATTGTAATATCTTGAATGTTACCGCATGCAAATGCCCAATATGCTGAGGACTTTGGTTGAACTTTTTGAAATCAAAATTGCATAGGCTTGTTGAGAAATTATCAAGCACCGAAAGGGTTTGATAAAATATAAGACACAGTTGAAGACTGAAGAGATTCTCTCTGATTGGCATGTTTGGCTTTACCACATACTGAGCAATAATTTTAGGAAAATATTTTATACGTAGCTTTTGACCTTAATTTTCTCTTCATATAGATGATAGCCTTCCAATCTTGAGGGCAGAACTTAAAACTCAAAAGAAGCAAGTTAAACAGTTGAAGAAAAAGTCACTCTGGTCCAGAAGTTTGGAGGAGGTAGCTTAAAGTTTAGATTGTTACTTCAGATGAATATATATATATATGTATGTGTATCTTGGAGTTAGTGTAATTCATTTTCTTATGGATTACAGATTATGGAGAAGCTTGTAGACATTGTCCAATTTTTGCACTTGGAGATGGACAATATCTTTGGCAGTGAAGGTATATACTCGTTAAATTCAACAGGTTCTGCGTTTAATCCAACTATAATCAATATCTGTTGTTATCATAAGAATCCATCATGTATGATTTAGTTGATGCTGTTTTGACTATTGTGCATAACTCTGTCGTATTGAACCAAATGAATTGCTCTTGGAACATTTAAAAGTTGAAGCAAATGGTGTCGAGATGTAAATAGACAGGGGAGGGAGGCCTGGAGAGAGTTACCTAGTTTCATTCTCATTGGTCACTCTTGAAAACACTATGTAACAAAATATTTATTTTGCTTCTTAATTGTAATGATTTTATCCATGAACTACTGCAGATCGTCATAAGCCAGTAATTGGATACAGCAGCAATCGTCAAAGATTGGGTCCTGCAGGCCTTGCTTTGCACTATGCAAATATAGTGCTCCAAATTGATACTCTCGTAAGTTTATCTTCCATGATGTATTTTTTTCATTATAGGCCTCTAATCAATCACGTGCCTTTTCTTAAAGTCAGGTGATAATTTTATAAATCAAGATTCAAGAGTGACATCTCCTAATCAAGTATCATGCGCCCAGCACAACATGATAACACAATTATCTTGATCCAAGATTCTATGAACCTAGTTTTCTAGTGTTGGTTTTGATGTCACAAAAATATGTGCATGTAAACAATTGATTGCATGATGCATTGATGCTTAAAATAGTTTTATTCACCTAGTAAGATGGACATGGTCCTATATTTTTAGTCTCTTGATAATGCTCGATATGCATACATGAATTTCCTGTATCATCAAAGGATTGGACTGCACTTGGCAGCCCCAAAATTATTATTCAATGAAATATCTTTTAACCTACAATACAACTATGAAAAATTTGTTTAGATGTGTTGAATAGAACTGTGCTGAGTTGGTGTTGATGATGGCAGGTTGCACGATCCGGTTCTATGCCTGCAAATACAAGGGATTCATTATATCAGGGGTTGCCTCCTAACATAAAATTGGCTTTGCGTTCCAAATTACCATCTGTTCATGCTGCAAACCAGGTTTGTTTATATGCTTCGAGTTCCTTGTGCCACCACAACATACATCCTGGTATTGTCAAAAACCAGCGAGAAATACTCAACCAATTCTGAAATCAATTTATTTTTTCTTAGTTGTTCACTTCGTCTTAAGCAAAGACATCTCAACTAATTATTTTTCCTTTGTATTCTGAAGATGACCGTAACAGAGATCAAAGATGAGATGGAAAAGACATTGCACTGGCTGGTTCCAGTTGCCACAAACACAGCCAAGTATGGCGTTTTGCTTTTCTTCAAACAAATACTCTTCATCTGTATGAGAAGATTTCATAAGAATCTGTTTATTTAATACATGTATAATCTGATTGTAACTTTTTGGCATTTGATTGCTGTAAAATTGACTCAGGGCGCATCATGGTTTTGGTTGGGTTGGGGAGTGGGCAAACACTGGGTGAGTATCAAGTAAGCTCTTTTCTAATATCTAGACCTGTCTGTCTGTTCTCCCATTTCTGAAGTACTTATTTGGTCCTTGCAGCTCTGAGGTAAATAGGAAGAACATGCAGACTGACATGATGCGGATTGAGACGTTTCACCATGCAGACAAGGAAAAGGTTGAAAATTACATTCTTGAACTTCTCTTGTGGCTTCATCGCCTGGCCATCAAAAGCAAAGCTAACAATGATTTTGGTGAAACAAAGTCTGCGCATAAGCCAGCTTTTGGCACTGGCCTGCTAAAGACAGACAAGCAACCTAAGAATGCTGAGCTTCCGTTACTAACAATCGATGAACAAAACCTGCTACAAGAAGTAACGAAGAACATGCGGATCCGAGGAATCAGTAAGAGCTTGGACTTTGACACCATGAATAGTGCAAGGGAGAAGAACACCAGGCTGACAAGGAGTTGCAGCCATTCATCAACAGTTAAAAGCAAGGAGTCAACATTCAATAGGATTTCATCTAAGCTTCCATTGATTGATTTTGATATTGACAAAGAGAGAGCATTAGATGTGATTGACAGAGTGGACATGGTCAGATAGTTTGTACATACACCATATTCATGCTGCAACAATTGAGAGTCAATTATTGGCTGCACGTGTGGAACCTATGGCTTCATCAGAGAGTTCAGTTTTGGTGAAGCTCTGTACAAAACACTCATGGCACCAAAGGGAGAGTGATAATGATAAGAGAATAGGCTCTATAAATATGATTACATTCCCCACTTGGGTTTGAAGCAGAGTGGATTGTGTTTTCATAGGGAAGAGACAATAGAAGGATATAGTGCCTGCCTGCTTCTGCATTGCCACGGGTTACTTCGGATTTGATACATCCTTGAACGATGCCAAATCTGGAACCTATTTTTTATTTTTTTATTATAGAATGTAGGTCCTGGCCATTATAGATTGTACAACATCTAAATAAAATAGAATTATTGAATGTGTTTGTACTAGAGTTTGATGCCTGGTGTGAGTTTATGTTTGTTGTTTGGTATATGGGTAGAGCATATTGAGAGTAGTTTATTCACCTTGAGATAGAATATTTTTACGATTTCAATGTTACTTTAAGTTAATATTGTTAGTTTTTTCCTGAACATGCTCAATTCCTTGGAGAGTTTGCTGTGACTTTGCTAGATGTAGCCTCCAATTTTGTTCAAGTAGCCGCGGTCACTTGCTACATAATTGTGTTTTATCTTCAGTTTGAGTTGTTTTTTTATCTTATTTGTTTTTTTTTGAATAAAACCTGAATCACATTACCCAAAGATAAGAGTTCTTACATGCCTTCTAGGCAAATTCATCAACACCATCCATCTCTTGATGTAGAGATGGTGGTTTGTCAAAATACTGCCAATTGTTATCTATTCTATGGGCTAGTCTAGCTAAGTAATCAACTAGAATAAGGTTCTCTCTGTTTGAGTGGATGAGAGTAACCCTCCAATCCTTTGTAACAATAATCTTATATCCTCAACAATCTCTTTAAAGGGATGGGAGGGATCACATCCTCTTAGAACCAAATCAATTGCCCCTAAACAGTCAGAAACAAGAGCAATCTCCCTAAAACCTTTGTTCCAGCATAGGTGGAGGCCGTGAAGCATTGCAAGTAACTTCGCGATCATGGGTGGAACTGTGACTAGTTTACAGCTGAACCCACCAATCCACTTCTTTGAGGCATCTCGAATAATTCCCCCACACCCACTCCTACCATCGCTCAGAACTGATCCGTCCACTTCCATGATAGTCTCATGTGCCCTGAATCCTCGTGGAGGTGAATGAACTCCTGGTTGGTCTGAGTAGAAGGTACATCTTTCCAGGATATCTTGGTCTGAACACACTCTAAACAAACTGGAGTGCGCATTGTTTGTTGGTTCGTCAGTGGTTTCTCCAAAGACTTTGCGGCACCTCTGGACCCAAATATCCCAGCAAATGTATCCGAATAGTTGTGGCCATCGCACTTTCCTAGTAAAGGTTTGACCTGCTTCCTGCTGAAGATTCCATTTGACCCACTCTGATCCCTGTAGAGATGTAAATGTATCCCACTTTGAAGGTGTCACCATCCCTCCATCTGTTTTTAGCATTACAGCAATCTCGGATCATGTGCATTGTATCTTCCTCTTGATTACATCCAAAAGGACAAGTTACTGAGTCTGCTAATCCCCTCTGCATCCGCATCTTTGCCGTATGTGTTCTCTCATGTGTAAACATCCACATAAATGTCTTCATTTTCTCAGGAACTTTCCATTTCCAAAGTAGATGCCACACCTTGTCCGCCTGTTCTCTAGTACCTGCATGTAAAAAACGATAAGCAGAGTTAATGGAAAAACACCCATCAATAGATGGGTACCAAAAGTGTTTATCCTCTCCTCTCTCCGCTCTAGGTGGGTGCAGCCTAGTGATGCGATCAACCACATGATGGGGAAACCAACCCAAAAGTTTGCCCGTGTCCCATTCACCTCTAGAATCCATATAATCTACTACTCGATCATCTCTATTAATGAAACCCTCGTAGCCCGGAATCAGGTTAATGAGAGGGGAGCCTACTTCAGACCAATTCTCAAACCAGAAGGAGGTTGTAGCCCCGTTCCCAATTTTTTTCCTCACACCTTGTTTGAATTTTTTCCAAACATCACACATGCTTCTCCATGTCAGAGATGAACTTTCTTTTTTCTTCGGTTCAGGTAAAGTGTTAACCCTAATGCCATACTTATGACTCAACACCTTGACCCATAATGCTTTGTCATCATCAATAAGTTTCCAGCAGAGCTTCATTATGTAAGCTTCATTCTGTAGTCTGAGATTTTTTATTCCCAAACCCCCATTTCTCTTTTCCTGAATGACTTGCTCCCAAGCTATAGGGTGGAGTTTTCGCTGGTTTTCAGACTCTCCCCATAGGAAACCTCTACTGGTTCTCTCCAACTCCTTAATTAGTCGTTTAGGAAGTAACATAGTCTGCATATGGTACGATGGTAGAGCTGTCAAAACTGATTTAATAAGAGTAGTACGCCCGGCAAGGTTTAGGAGTTGTCGCTTCCAACTTGACAGTTTCCTTCTAGCTTTGTCCATGAGGGGGGCAAATATGGCATAAGAGGCTTTGTCATGAATCATGGGTACACCGAGATACTTGCCTAGATCCCCTGTCAAACCGACCTCCATCCTACGACTCATGTCAAGGGCTCTTGAAAAATGGACATTTCTGGAGAAACAAACCTTAGACTTGGTTTTATTCACTCTTTGCCCTGATGGCTCACAGAATCTTTGAAGGCAGCTCATCATGGTATCTACCTGCATAATGGATGCCTCCCCAAATAAAATGAGGTCATCAGCAAAGAATAGATGGGATATGGGGGGACCATCTGCTCCTAACCTGATTGGACTCCACATACCGGTATCAACCTCGTCTTGAATGATCTGATGAAGTCTTTCCATGCAAAGGGTGAAGATATAGGGGGAGATGGGATCCCCTTGTCTAATACCTCTGGAAGATTGAAAGGAATCTGTAGCTTCACCGTTCCACAGCACTTGGAAGGAGGGGGAAGTAATACATCCCATAATGAGGTTACAAAGGTTTGCACTTAAACCCACAGCTTGCAGGGTATCCAGAATGAAACTCCACTCTAGTCTGTCATAAGCTTTCTCAAGATCCACCTTCACAACCATCCAGCCCCTTGAACCTTTCCTGGATTTCATGGAGTGGATAACTTCTTGAGTGATGATAATGTTATCGCCACTTTGTCTACCAGCAATGAAACTGCACTGATGTCTTCCAACCATTTTATCCATTATGTGACGCAGCCTACGGCTCAAGATTTTGGTGATGATCTTGTAACTGACGTTACATAAGGAGATTGGTCTGAAATCCTTCATCCTTTCAGGAGTATCTGATTTCGGGATAAGGACCAAGTTAGTGTTATTCACTTCTTGTATTCGTTTCGGCTCCTGAAAAATCTCTTTAACCATATTGATGATCGAAGGAGCCAGAGTATTCCAAAATTCTTGATAGAAGAACGCTTGGATACCATCAGGGCCAGGAGCTTTTAAAGGGCCAAGGTCAAAGACAGCTGCGCGGATTTCATCTGCATCCACTGCCGCATCGAGAATTATCTTATCAAACCAATCCAAGCAAGGGAATGACGTAGTAGTGGAAGCTATATTGGATTGGGTCACTTCATTTGAGAACAATGTTTTATAGTACTCAGATGCCATGCTTTTGAGCTCATCCTGGTTATAGACCCATTCATCATTATCCCCTCTTAGCCCCTCAATTTGATTTTGACGACGTCTCACAATTGATGCAGCATGAAAGAATCTACTATTTTGATCCCCCCACTTCAGCCAATTGCATCTAGATTTTTGATACCAAAGAAGTTCCTCCTGGGCCAGAATCTTATTATATTCGCTCCACAACTCCTTTTCGGTGTCCATAAGCTCTTGGGAATCCCTTCTCTTTCTTGCCAAATCAACCCCCTCAATTCTCTGAATTAATCTCTTCTTCCTTGCAAAGATGTTACCAATTCTGTTGTTATTCCAGTTCTTCGCCATATCTGTGAATAGTTGAACCTTTTGAGACCAATTTCCTTGGAGCCAGCTTTCCTTCACCACATCAATAAAGTCTTCTTCGATTATCCACCCGGCTTGACATCTAAAAGGGGCTACCGGCTTGTAGTTATGAGTTTCAGAGGACATTTTCATCATTAGTGGACGATGATCTGACCCAAAGCGGCATAAATGATTAATCTTATTTGTTTTGAACCAAAAACTTTGGGGGGGGGACATGAGCTTTATTTATGTTCTTCCATGGACATGAAAAACAACTGTTATCTCAGAAAAAATATTACTACTTCACTCGTCATTTGAATAATCAAGTAATTTTAATTACGGCAAAGGTACAAAAATGACCATGAAGTTTGGTCCAAGGTACACCCAACACCGCGAAGTTTTTTTTGGAACAAAAGTGCCCACGTAGTTATCAAAATGGGACAAAAGTGCCCATACCGTTAATTTATACTAACGGCGTTAAGTTTTTCAAAGTTAGGGAAAATAAAAGGTGTGAAAATACCCATGAAGTTTGGTCCGAAGTACACTCAACACCGTGATTTTTTTTGGGCTTAAAAGTGCCGACGTAGTTACCAAAATGGTTCCCTCAGTACCTTTACCGTTACTTTACACATGTTAGGCAGGAGAAATACATAAGAGGGGGTGTGAATTTTGAATTTCAATAAAATATTTTTCAAAAGTATAAGTTCAAAAGCAATTTTAAAAAACATATAGGAAAGAAACAGAGTATTGAAATCTCAGCCAAATTTGCACAATGTTTGTTTGCATTCTTAAAGGCCTATATATATCCATAGGTTAAAGGTTATATTTGCTCCAGAAGTATGCATGGTGGATCACATCTGCCTCAAAAGTATTTTTTTGTCCAAATTTGCTCCGGAAGTGTGCAAAGTGGATCATATTCGCTCTTTACCGTTAAAATATTAAGGGTTAAAAATCATATTTACCCTGAAAGTATGCACGGTGGATCACATCTGCCCTGGAAGTTTTTTTGGGTCCAATTTTGCCCAAAAAGTGTACAAAGTGGATCATATTCGCCATTTACCGTTTTTTTGTCCAATTTTACCCCGGAAGTGTGTAAAGTGGATCATATTCGCCCTTTATCGGTAAAAAAAATTTTACCGATAAAGGGCGAATATGATCCACTTTACACACTTCCGGGGCAAAATTGGACCCAAAAAAACTTTCTGGTTAGATGTGATCCACCATCCATATTTCCAGGGCAAATATGACCTTTAACCCTGTATCCATTGATGAGAAAGATTGAATCATGAAATTACAAAGAAAATTTGAGCTACAAGTATTTGTCTAGCACTTCGAATCTTCATACTCTGTTTCTCTAAATTTCTGTGAGGTTAAGTCTTTATCATATACTTTGTTTGATCTGGAAGCATTTGCCTAAGATTTCAATACTCTGTTTCTTTCTTATCTGTTTTTGAAAATTGATTTTGAACTTGAAGTTTTGAAAAATATTTTATTGAAATACGAAATTCACCACCCTCTTTTGTGTTTTTCCTGCCTAACATGTGTAAAGTAACGGTAAATGTACTAAGGGAACCATTTTAGTAACTACGTCGACACTTTTTTAGGCCAAAAAAAATTCATAGTGTTGGATGCACTTCGGACCAAACTTCATGTGTATTTTTTCACCTTTTATTTTCTCTAACTTTGAAAAACTTAACTCCGTTAGTATAAATTAACGGCATGAGCACTTTTGTCCCATTTTGGTAACTAGGTGGGGATTTTTGTTCCAAAAAAAACTTCACGGTGTTGGGTGTACCTTAGATCAAACTACATGGTCATTTTTGTACCTTAACCCTTTTAATTAATTAAAATTGAGTACAAAGTGGATTGTAAGATTGATTTCAAATCTGCATTACTGTATTGGATTTCTTTGTTTAGGAATGTATCAACTATTGAGAAATACAAGGATTCACATCAATTGTTACAGTCAAGGTTCAAAAAACCGGACCGGGCATCAAATCGGGTGAGACACTGATTCAATGGTCAATGGTCGGACCGGGGTCAAACCGGTTATATTAAAATGATAAAATTTTATTGATATTAACATTAATAATCACTAATATCAAAATGTAAATGTAGATATGTATGCATGATTCATCAAATATGAGTATTTTAATGTTTCTATAGAAGGAAAAAGAGAAAATATTAGTTGATTACACGTGAAAATAAATATTATTTTACAATTCACAGACTAAAATACAAATATTAAGAGCAACAACAATTAAATATTAAGTATATGCAAGTAAAATAGCATTTAAAGTATTATAGTTTCCTAATTTCTAAAATTGAGTTAAGTGAAAGTTAGTAATTAGGTGAATTATAATAAAATAAAAAAATTTCTTTTTTCTTTTTTAAAAGGCCAACCCGGTTCAACCCCCGGGTTGGCCGGTTTTGACCGTGTTGACCCGGTTCTTCACCGGGTCAGCTGCACTCCCGGTTTTAAAGCTCAACTGGACCGACCCATTGGCCGGTTCACGGTTCACCCGGCCGGTCCGGGTTTTTTTCCCTTGGTTATAGTTATGTCTAATTTCCCTTCTACAATGTATATACCATATAAACTACTACATTCGTTCTTAAATATAAGAACTAATTACCTAATTTGATCAAACCAAGAAAGTTAGTTAAATTGGTTAAAATCATATGATACTACCAAAATACCCTAACCATCTACCCTTATCCCCACCCTCACTCTTTTACTTGTTTATCATTAAGGAGTATCAATAGGAATAATTTGAGAAAAGTTGAGAAATATTATAAATAGGTCTCATATTTAGAAGTAAACCAACCTCCTTAAATAAGTCTTATATTTAGGAATGGAAAGAATATAATAAAGTGACAAGAAATTCAAATACTAGATTTAGAGATGTCTATATACTTTTGGATTGGCTTTTTTTCAGAAGAACTTTTTCAGAAGGTCTTTTGGAAAAAAGTTAGATTGTAGAAGTGATTTATGTTTGGATTAGTAATGTTAGAAGTGACTTTTTTTCAATCTAACTTTTAGAACATGTTTGGATGATTATTTTGAAAAGTAAGTTTAGATGAAAAATTACTAAAATGGGCATTATTGTTATTAAATAATACATATATAATATGCTTATATTCTTATAGTTTATAAAGAAAAAGTGAAATTTGGGTTTTTGAAGGATTTTAAAGGCTTAGTTTCTCCCTTATTTTAAAGAAAATAATTTTAAAAAAATTATATTTTTAGCTCAAAGGAGGATATTGTGGGAGAAAATAATTAGAGATTATTATGGTAAATTTTTGGAGATAAAAAGAAAATTTTATATTTACAAGAAAATATCTTATTTAAAAATTTTAGGGTTCTAATAGTCTAATTTTCCTACCCACTTTTATTAAATAACACACAATAAAAGGTGTGAGACCCATTATTCTTCCTCTTTCTCTCTCCAAGAAGTCATTTTTCAATAAGGACTTCTGATGAGAAGAGAATTCATCTTGCTTTTGGCTTTTAAGTGTGAAAAAGTCCTTTTATTGAATAAGTCCTTCTCCACCTAACATGAACCCAAACAAAATATATATTAAAAAAACAGCTTATCCGGCCAAGAAATCCTTTTGGGCTCAAATAAGACATTCCAAACATACACTATATCTATCTTTTCCAAAACTCATTTAAATGTACGAAAAATTTTATAGACGTACATTTTGTTTTGAAACATTTATAAATATAAACTGAATTTAAAGATGAGGTGGGAAAACTTCTATCTCTCTCTGTTGTATTTTTATAATTACAAAAGCTTCTATCTATATCTATAATCTATATAATAACTCTTTTACCATGATTTTTTGTTTACTTCCTGTGATTCTCATAATTGAACCCAAGGAGTTCCCACTCTAATCACTCAACTTGAGTTTTTCTGCCGGATAAACCCCTTCTGTTCTACTTCTCCTCTGTGTCTTCTGAGCTGGATTTTTCTTAACCTTGTCTTTAGCAGTATCACCAGACGATGTCTTAATTGACTTTGGATCTTTTCCTCCACCGCTTCTCCTACAATAAAATATGTTCAGAAAAAAAAAAAAAAAAACCTAAAACAAAGGTCTTCAAGAATCAGAACATCCTTAACCACCACAATAAGCTAGTTCAATACAAACCTTAAGTGCAAGAACATGACCAACATGCCAACCGCAGCAGTACCACCCAAGACTGACTTTAACATTAGATTATTCGATGGTTTCCCTTTTGGTCTCTCTATACTTTCCTCTGAAGAAGCCTTCTCAGCTTCTGGTGTTTTTTCTTCCTACATGACAACAAAATTAAAGAGAAAGTTTCAATTTTGATATAACTTACGAGTTTACATAAACATGCCTGAGATGGGATCAAATCTTACTGGAAGACACGTGTCAATGGCATATTCTTGATCACCGTCTTTGCATTCAAGCTTCGAGCATTCATTTGTTAAGCAGGATCGTGTATCGTGAGATAAATCATCATCGGTTACCACATGTAGTACTCTTTCATTAGTATCTTCCTCATTAGAGGGACACTTTTCATGGCAATTCATGCCTACAACATTGGATAGAACAACCTGGCAATCCTTGTTTGTCTGTTTATCATCAATGTCTAATTTCACATTAGCTTCCTCTTCTTTTTGTTCAGAGGTTATGACTTCAAAAGCTTCATGTCTTGCACAAGGAGTATTTTCCTCACAGGACTCCACCTTCGGAAAAGATGAGGAAAAACTTCTCCCATCGTTAGGAGATACCAAAGCACATTTTCCTTTCTGATCCCATTTACAAAACTCAGACGATAAATAAGATTGAAATGACAGTAAATCCTCAGACGCGTGAAAACTGGCATTAGAATATATAGAATTCTTGCTGTCCTCAAATTTCTCTACAGATTGTAGATATTTATCATTAGAAATGATCTCATATGCCATTTCCCTGACGTCCTGAGATTCATATCCTTCGATTATTTGGTTCCACTGATCCACCTTGTCATTGTGGATTTCAAAAGATCCAAGGGTCTTAAGAGTGTCCTGCTCGTCAAATTTATTACTCAAGTTAACTGGTTCCATTGACCAATTTCTTTGGACTAACATATTGTCACATATATCAAAATATCTCCTGTCAAATTCAATACTCCCTGGAGTTGAGTTTGAACCATGAGAACTAGCACTGAGATGTACATTTGATGTGCTAATTTCTTCAATATTTGAAGTTGCCACTTGCTCCAAAGCATCTCTTCGTCCAAACACGCTTTGCTCAGAATAATTGAAGCCCATAAATCCACTTTCTTGTTCTATGTTCTCCGAGCAAGGACGCAATGATTTCTCTGAACTTAAAAATTCAAACTCAGACTCAGATTGAAGTTCTGCATGATTTATTTCTGTGGCATCATACTCTTCCAAATATGTCTCATGATCCCTAGGGGAGGCGGATACAGAATAACCCTACAAAAGCACCATGCTTAAGAATTAAGAGTAGCTAAATATGGTAAATGTAGAAGGCTATTCATTGGAAATTAAATACTTTTCCATTTTCAGGTTTTTAACCTACAAGTAAAAGCAAGGACTCACACCTGTCTGTGTTTTTCTTCTTCATGCTTCTGCGAGTAATAAGGAGAATCTGCAGGGCTATTTTGAGACAGCTCTAAGTTTCTACGAATGTATCCAACCATATCCTTAGGCATAGTTATTGTGCATGACACAACATCAAAATCTGGAACCTGTCACCACTCTCTTTAAGTTTAGTAGGAAAGAAACACTTCAAATAGTAAGCTATAAGATCAAGTGGATTATGATTATATTTGGACAGATATGAAGAATTGCCTTACATTTACATTCTTAGACCTTGCCTTTTTTGAGAATGAGCGTATACACATACAAACTTTTCGAGTGTTTCTTTGCTCTACAACATCTGATGGAGAGAGGAGGTCTATGCCAGCTAATCCCAAGATTTTACAGATCTGCATATTATAAAATGTCACAACTAAGATACATGTTTGCACTAAGAATCAAGAGATTAAAACAGAAATAAGCAGAAGAAGACTTTGGACTTTGTCTACCCAGAAGCTCCTATCAAGAGATGCTTAAAAATGCAGATGAGCCCCCCAGGTCACAGGCTTCATATCAGAAATGCCAGCACCACCCTCGATATATTTACCCTTCACTAAACTCAAAATAAATAACGGAAAATTTGCTGATTTGGGAATAATCATAATGCAATGTCCGTTACATTTATGTTGAATTTTTTTAATCAATTTCATTTATTAATTACGATTAGTAGTGAGCTAGCAGGTTTACTGGTGTAAGGTGTTACAGCTTTCTATGTAATTCTCTGTATTCCAACAACATATTCTCTTACGAGTAAGAAAAATATATGGTCAAAAGGAACTCACTTTCAAAAATAAATCAACGTTAGAATAAGGCCTATATCTGCCACTGTTCTCCTTGGAAGCAAAAGGCTGATGCTGGTATGCTTTCACGTGTCTTAACTCTATATGCTTCGCCAGCAGCAGTCTCCACACCACTTTTGAAACTTGAAACCTACAAAACCAATGAAGCAACTTAAATTCAGAAAAATAAACATCAAATGCCAAACTGACAGTTTCCAGCTCAAACTCCTCCTGAGTTAGTTTTACTTATAGACAATTATAAAGTTGGTACGTACAGCAATTCTCCATCAGAAAGAACTTCAGATATAATGAGATTCTCATCCAATCTTATTTGCAGCACTTCTCCAAGCCAAATTCTTGTTTGAGTCTGCAAAAAAGAATTGAAAAACGAAATCATAAATCATAATGAAGAGATATTGGTCCAAACTAAATAAAAACAAAAGTTGATGATGAAGAATGAGGATGATTAATTGATGAACCTGAAGGAAGGCATCATCAAGCTCCCTGAAGCTGGATTCCGATGATGATGGGGGAGGAGGAGGAGGGGATTGAGATCTGTGATGAGAAATATCATCACAACCCATGACGGCGGCGATAAGAATGGATTGGATGAAGAAGATGGGAGAGAGTGAATAAGACAAAGAAAGGAATGAAATGAAAGAAGCGGGAGAAGGGGGCTTTAAGTTTAAGCTAGTGGGGGTGAGTCTGTCTGTGACAGAATATACTGAATTTGTTGTTATTCTCTGGTTTTGGGATGATCAGAGAGATGAAAAGTTAAAAAGTGAAGCTCACAAAAGACATGGCCATCATTTGATTCTGCGTCTTTTTTCCTATGTCGTTCAAGGCACTACCACTACCATATTTGCTTGGTCCATTCGGTGGATGGATGGGTCAACCTTATACCAAATATTAAATACTCCCTCCAAACCTAAAATCAAGTTCACTTTTTTTATAAATGATGTGAAATGGATCACTGGATTTTAAGATATGTTACATATAATTAGATTATATATTAGTTTATAAATAAGATGACTTAATTTTAAGAAGAAATGATAAGTATAGATATTTTAAAATTATTTATTTTATATCATTAATCTCTTTTTAAAAAGTCAACTTGATGTTATATTTTGGACTATAACCAATATTAAATACAACTCACCCCGTTCCTCAATATAAGACATATTTGGGGAAGAGGTTTGTTATTTTTCCTAAATTATCACTAATGATGCTCTCCAATAATAAATAAAGAAGAGGGGAATGTGAGAATAAATATATGTGGTTGGAGTGTTTTAGTAATATTATGTGATTTTAACTAATTTAATTGGTACACTTAATCTAACCAAATTAGATAAATAAATCTTATATTTAGTAACGGAATAATTCTTGCATACATGCTCAATAGAGAAGAGAGAAGGGTTATGTTTCTTCTCTTTCCTTTGGTGTGATGACAGGTGTCTAGTCTTTTATTAACATTCATTATTAACACATCTCACTCTTTAATTGAATCACAATTCTTTTAATCAGAATAATGCTGCTTTGTTTGACTTTGAATTAAATAGTAGCCCATCGTTGATTTTTAAAGCTGCTGAGTTTATTAATTATTAGCCAAAAAGAAAAAACTAAGATGACGCCGCACATGAATGAATATGTTGGAAGTGAGTTTCTAAGAAATATGGAACAAATCAACAAATGAATTTTGTAAATGTTTATAGAAAATGTACTCTGATGAAGAAGCCTTGAGATGGGGCCAATGGAAGCCATTCTTATTATTAAGATGATACAAGTATTATTATTGAGTCTTCTTCTCCTTAAAAAGCGGAACTAAAAAAGAACTAAAGAAGCAAAAAGCAGTCGCTGTCGTTATAAAGAAGTGTCTTTTATTTCACTTCAAAATTGATTAGGTACCGTGATGTGTCCCATGATGTGAGATTTATAAACAAGAGCCACGTTACGAGTTTGAGTGCCACTTAATAATAATAGCTTAGTGACGGTCCGCGGTTGTGAAATTTGAACATTTTAACGTATGAATGACAAGTTAGAGGAAGATGCAAAATATGAAGAGGAAAAAAAAAGGCAAGGATATTGGAGGGAGGATACTCCACAAAGCGAGACACTTGTTTATGGTACGCACAGTGACAACGTGGAAACCACAAACCAGAATAGCTTAGTGGCGGTTGTGAAATTTGAACATTTTAACGTATGAATGACAAGTTAGAGGAAGATGCAAAATATGAAGAGGAAAAAAAAAAGGCAAGGATATTGGAGGGAGGATACTCCACAAAGCGAGACACTTGTTTATGGTACGCACAGTGACAACGTGGAAACCACAAACCAGAATAGCTTAGTGGCGGTTGTGAAATTTGAACATTTTAACGTATGAATGACAAGTTAGAGGAAGATGCAAAATATGAAGAGGATAAAAAAGGCAAGGATATTGGAGGGAGGACACTCCACAAAGCGAGGCACTTGTTTATGGTACGCACAGTAACAACGTGGAAACCAGGTATGTTCACGTACCTCACCTTCCCAACACCATACAACTTTCATGCTTTTACGTGTCCCTTTCCAGATTATCCTCTTTATTTTTTTTTAATAGACAAACAAGTTTTTATTTTGTAGTGTTCTCTTGATTTTACAAAGCATCATTATACTCCTGAAAAGCTTCACTAGTTTTAGTGATATACATCCTAATTTTAAATATTGATAAAATATTCACAGATACTAATATGTTAAGTTTATTATTTTAGGATAACAATGAGGGACACAAATCACCATTTGAAACTACCGATATTAAGATTGAAAAATACTTCATAAAATTAAGAAACCAAACTAAATCCTAGTATAAAGTTAGAAAATCAAAAAATAAAAACTTTTCCTTTTTCTTGTACCCTTTTTTCGCCAGGTCCTTTTTCATGTACATTCATATATTAATGAATGGGCCTAATCCAGTACTTTTAAACCTGAGACAGCTTCAGCCCAGTACTAATAAAACTCATGCCACAGGGCTAAAAAGTAAAAGGCCACAGCAGGTCTCCCTCAGCTTTTTCATTATATATTTAAATAAAATCAAAGAAAATAAGTAGAAAGAAATCAATCAATAATTCAGGCATAGCCCCCTTCAAATTTAGATTCAGTATGGAATGTGAAAATGCGGACAGATTAAAAGTCCGTTCAAGGAATATTCAGAATAAATATAGACATAATACAAGTAATTGCTTTTTTATAGATATAATGTTGGAACAAAAACAAGAAGAAAAAACAAAACAAAACTAGCCTGTGCCATATCATCTGAACTGCCCAACTCTAAAATGGAGCAACGAATCGCCAGAAATACTGAGATTTGATTGAGAAGATGCTTTGTCAAAATTCTTCTCTGTCCCAAGTTACTGGTAGGTTATCGTGGCATCTAAACTACATAGAGGAGAAAGAGATGAGAAATCACGAAGGTGAAGTTGGATCAACATCAGAATCATTAGGGATTTGGCCAAATATGTCAGGGCAAGATTCCCAGGTCCCATTCTCCCTGGCCTCCCAGTACCCGCCAGCATAACGGTAACTGATGCCATCTTCGTCCTTTACAAACCACCTTGGTTTCCAACCCTTCTCTTGCATCCTCCTTGCCTGTTAATATAACCCACCCTTCGATTAATAATTGCATAAAACACCACAGATAAAAAGAATGAGTGGATTTCATATGCGCATATCATACCTGTCTCTGCCTCTGCTCCAGCCGCAACTTCTCAGTATTGGCCATTTCATACTCTCCATTCTCCAAAAACCTTTGATCAGGTCTCAACCTTGAATCTGTGGGAGGTAACTTCTCCTGTTTGACAACTTTAATGTCACAAACTAGGACATAATCACAGCAGACAATGCATAACAATTTGCTGATACGGGATTGTGAGGCAGAAAGCATTCAAGAAAAGCACTTGCCTTGAGTCCAGGTGTGATTTCATTCAGTGCAATAGCCAAGTCGGTAAGATTATATCTTGTGGTGTGCTGGGGTGGCTCATTCCGCTTCCACAGTAGACATGGTTTTGAGGGCCCACTGGGTTTTTTCCTTTTAGAATTGTCATTAATCATACAGTACAAACTCTCATCCCATTTCCCGTAGATAGTTGCTACTGTTTTAGCATTCTTATCTTCCACCACGCCTTGCACCTGCACCACAAGGCACAAGTTATATTACGCAGAATGATCAAATACTCAGTAGATCCAATTATTCTTTGCCAAGAAAACTCCAAATATAACAATCTCTTCCATCAAATTTATAGGACTTATTCAGGTCAGTAACCAAGAGAGGGCAAGAAAAGGCAGGCCAAGCTACTACATAGTAATGCGATATAGAAAGAGTGAAATATAACAGCACATGGAGCTGTAGCAACTTAAACGCATTTATAGTAAATAAAGGCCCCTGGTAAAAAAATCTCTAAGAAAATCCAACACAGTTTAAACTTTCTTGATTCCCCACATTCAAAAGCAAGAAAATAGATACTAGGAGTGTCAGAAAGGGCACCTGGTGAGGGTTTCGATCCATCAGTGACTGCTCCTTAAATTTAAGCTTGCAAGAATACTCACGATTTCCTTCTATACGCATTGTCCCATAATGGTCGCAGTACAATTTTCCTAAAATCAGATTGTAAATGGACGTTGTTACCTGATGATAGAATATTAGACTATCAGAAGTCAGGCATATTAAAAGATACAGGTAATTAACACAACTATTGTAAGACGGTCATTTGAATTGTCGCAAAAATACGTATAAGTAGTCAGTATTAAGCAAGTGTTCATAAAAAGAGATGTATGTGTAAATCCTATAATGACAATACCTTACTCCACTGAAAGACTTCTCCGTCGTCAAACTCGATGGTCAGTGCACCAACAGGATCAAGCTGAATGGAACGACCCCGGAATTTACTTTTCAAATTGCAGTCACCCCAAAATTTCCAGCCACTTCCCTCACAATGGCATGCAACAACCATGGGATGGTGACTGACCTATGTCAATGGCATGAAATTCAAAGAGAAAAACTGTTCAGTCTATTCATTTTCGTTTATGTTTTTCTTTTTGAGGAGTAAATGCTAACTTTCTGCATTACATATATACCTTCTCAGAAATAAAGCGAAAGCCTTTATCTGGAAAATCTGCCTCATACGTCTCACCAAGCAGTGGATTAAATGGTTTGCAACTCCTCCCAACAGTGCTACAATACCCTGAAACTGCAAATGCAGCCACATCTAGCACTCTCATAAGACTGTTACCCTGCGAATAAATACAGTGGATTAATATCTCTGGAAAATATAGCACTAACAGCTGAAATTTTGGGCTTTCACAGTTGCCCTTGCGACTGATACCATAGAACTAACTCTACTTCGAGAATGGAAACTAACCTTTTGACCCCATTCAAATGCCCGGTCAAGTAGGTAAGAATACTCTAGGTCTTCGCAACATTTCTGTAACGAGGAAAGAGGCTCATTGAAGTAAACTGGGAGGCAAACGCTTGTGAGATCCTTCCCAATATTATCTTTAATTATTGACCACAGACTAGCTCCCTTCTCTTTCTCAACAGGATCGGGCAATTTCTTTCGCCGTGTCACTTGAGGATAAACAGACCCAGTGAGCAAATTTGCATTATGCTTCCCATTAGAAGTCTCCTCACAATCAGAACCAGATTCACTTTCTATACAAGAACCCATCGAAAGCATATCACTTGTGTCAAAGAATGCATCACTGTCATCGTCAGACTGATCATTCCTGTCTTGATCATCAGAAGAATCACTTGGACTTCCATCTGTGAGAAACATATGCAGAGTATGTCGGCTGTAATACCATGAGGCAACTTGGGGAAGTAACATCAGTTAGGAAGAGCAAAACTTACCGCTAAACTTTCCATGCATTGATGTAAAGAAATCTCCAAAATCGGCATTTGACTGCCTTTGGGTTTCATTAACAAGTGTGTTTTCCAAGTCAACCTTTTCTGACTAAAAAATGCAGTCCAAAAAAGAATCATCAAGCTATTAAACTACCTTGAAAAGCATATTGTTATAAAGTCATAAAATCCAATCTTAAAAATACAAGACTCACCTCTAACTGGCGCAAGGAATCCAAAAGGAGCATCTGCTTATGCTTGAGTGCCATAATATACTTATGCATCTGTGCAAGCTCGCTTCTCATAATATTCTCACTCTCCAGAATGGCAATTTCACTGACACCTTCCTCCAAGAGCCGTTGCCTCAATTTCTGGGTTGACATTAACATCGTCGGAGCCATTATCTCCGAAATCTTCGGCGAACGTGGATACAAACCCTTCACCGCCTTCAATGCCTCCACCCATGCATCCCTGTCCTCCCTGCTCTCCGCCCTCAAATGTAACCTCTTCTTGGTCCCCGTTCTCACAGAAAACCTCCTCTCATCTGATTTACTCTCTCTAATCGAACACACCTAAATCAATTTGATGTGTGATTATAATAAGAATAAACGGATTAGTTAGTTAGTCAGTTACAGTTTATTAGTCATTAAAGTTGATTAGAGGTAGCAACTATAAGCCAATAAATAAGATACCACTCTCTATTAGATTCAAACTTATTAGATAATATAATGGTTTTGTTCAGCTTCTCTCTCTCTCGTCTCCTCTCTGATTTCTCTCTTCTCTATCTCTTTCTCCTCTGTTTCCCTTTATTCTCCGAGTTTCCCTTCAGTTTCCTCTATTTCCCTTTCTTTCTTGTTCAATTACCACAAAACAATCCATACGTTACATTTCAGAAATCACATCTACAAAAAGAGTAACCCTATCAAAATAATTAGTAAAAATTGAATCAATAACTACCATGAGATGAATTTCACAGACAGGTTTGCGTTGACGAGAGGGGTAATTTCGGTGATTAGCAATTCGACGCAAAGATTCTTCCCCAATAACCATAGATTCCCTTTCGATTTCACCATTGAGCACAATCTTATTAGGACCGTGGATCTTGAAATACGAAAGAACACCATCCTGAAGAACAAACCACCTTGCGCGCCAACCACGACCGTAATTAACCCATTTATACAAGATGCCGGAGATTCCATTTCCGACGAGGCCATTAATCATGACACCACGGTGATTAAATTGGCGAGAGGTGATCGCAGAAACAGAACGTTGAACCAAAGGGGAAGAAGAGAATCGTAGTGTGGGACCATGGGAATGGCCGACGGTTGAGAATGATCGGAAAGATGACGTGGCAGAAATCGGAGAGGTGGTTTCGTTAGGGTTTTCGGAGGCATGGTGAAACGGAGTCATGAATGAAAGGGATTGAGGGATTGGAAGGTGGTGATGATTGAATCGTCGTCATGTAGTTGAAGGAGGAAGGAGAAAGGTTTGAGGTAGCGTCGTCAACGGCGAAACCAAACAGTGTTGGCTCGCCGCGAAAATCGCAGGCCATTTTTTTTTCCCTAGGTTTTTTGACTTCTTCCAGAAATGGAAAATAAATAAAGTGAAACTACAAAAAGTGCAGCTTGTTTTGTCATGGGTGTGTTTGGATTACCGTTGGAGAAGTGACTTTTTTTAGAATGACTTTTTATAGAAGTGACTTTTGGATAAAAGTTATTTGTGTGAAGTGATTTATGTTTGGATTTGTGATGATAGAAGTGACTTTTTTTCAATATGACTTTTAGAAATATGTTTGGATGATAATATTGAAAAGCACGTTTAGATGCAAAATTACTAAAAAGGGCATTATTTTCATTAAATAATACATATATAATATGCATATATTCTTATTAAAGGCTTAGTTTCTCCCTTATTTTTAGGAAAATAATTTTAAAAAATAATATTTTTCGCTCAATGGAGTATATTGTGGGAGAAAGTAGTTAGAAATTGTTATGGTACATTTTTGGAGATAAAAAGAAAATTTTAGATTAAAAGAAATTATCTTATTTGAGAATTTTAGGGGTCTAACAGTCTAATTTTCCTACCCACTTTATTAAATAATACATAACAAAAGGTGTGGGACCCACCAGAAGTCAAAAGTCATAAGTCAGAAGTAACTTTTTTTCGCTTCTGACTTTTCACGTTGCAGAAGTCATTTTAGACCAAAAGTCATTCTGAAAATAAAACAAACCAAACATGTTATTTTTTAAATTTGACTTCTTTTTTAACGTGCTTCTGGGCTGCAAACGGAAGATCCAAACATGCTTATCGTTGACAAAATCAGACAAAGGGATTCAAGCCTTCGTCACATCTTTTTAATCGAACTGTGGGTTTCTAAAAAATAAATTAAAGGTAGTTAAAAACAATAAATACGTAGGAAACATACCATTTTTTTTCAAAAGTACCCTTATTTATGAATGAGTAAGAGAGATGGTAATAATGAAAAGAAGATGAAAGAGAATGTATGGGAGAAATTAATGAATGGGTAAAATGGGAAAAACCGCATTTATTACTCAAAAAAAGTTAAAGAGGACCTTATATTATGGGATAAGGTCATTCAAAAAAAGGACCTTATATTATGGGACGGAGGGAGTATGTGGATAAGATTTTTACTAATTTACGTAGTTATTTATTTGACTTTTTTAAATTATTTATCCTGTTAGCAACTGATTAATCCGATTTACGGGAATGTTGGCCTATAATGGGAGGAACCTCATTACCTCCAAATAATTATTGCGGCTACATAATCAAGGCTCGAACTCGATATTACTGGTTAAATTAGAACAACCAACAGTAAATTGATCTAAACGCTTGGTAGTTAGTTGACTTTTTTTTAGTAACTTAATCATTATGTATTTTATATATTATTAAATTATATGTTAACTTATAAATCAAATAAATTAATTTAGAATAAAATTCAGACAAATCAACTTATAAATACCTTATTTAGTTTTTTTAAGATTTTTCAAGAAATCAGTTATGTTATCTCCTGTATTTAGTAATGGAAGAAGTGTTATGTTTATTTTTACAAGGGGTGGAGCAAATTTTTCTTCCAAAGTGTTTTGTGTGGAGTTTTTTTAAGTTGAAAATTGTGTGGAAAGTTTCGAAAAATAACAACATTATCATATCCTATTATTAGCACTGAACATTAAAAAATTGATATTGATTGGTAATATATAAATGACATAATTATTCTATTTCAATATTTCAAGCTCAACATTATTCCTAAAAGAAAGGTTTAGAGGTGGTATTGTTATTGATGGAGGACTTTAAAGATATATTTCCACAGTAACCAAATTTACAACAAAATATTTCTTAAAGCAGAACAGAACAGTTCTATAAATGCAAAGGCTTGGCACATAAGGCTAAACCAAAGAAAAAGGTTCACTGACTAGCGACAACCCAAACATTCAACTACTAAAATTTGATGCACACAAGTTTATACAGATCAAATTACAATCACCAACATGTAAATGGATTTACGCACCATCTGCTTCGTGATACAAGATAGCAAATCACAATTCTCACGCTCTGACAAGCCAAAAGGGACCAATCTTGAAGAGGTGATTATATTGGTTAAAGCCAGTTCAAGGTGAAACAATGCCAAGTAAACATAATAACAATGAAATTTGTATCTCTTGGCTAATTGGGGAGGGGAAGCTTGTTGAGTTTGGAGAAACGATAGTCCTTGAAGGGATGAGGCTTGTAAATGGGAGGGCGATCATGTGAAATGAGCTGGGGCAAAGGTCCGATCAGAAAGTCACCGGGAGGCTCCAAGAACACAGGCCAAGACATTCTGGTTCTGTCCTTGTCCACCTTGGTTCTGTGCAACACGCTTTTGTATTTGCCGTTGCTAGCTATCTGTCCATCCCTCCAAATAACATCATCATTCCAGTTTTGCAATTAGTACTGTTTCTTGAATATGACACAACACAACAACAATACTAGAAATCTCCATTGTACTTTCTACTTTTTCTCTTGTATCATTCCAACTAGAATGTTGTCTCTTCATTCATTCTTCAAAATTAGGCAACATGACAGGAATTATGATTGTAACTGAAGGCCATACAAAATTAAATGATGGTAACTGCAAGATTTTATTTTTGTCTACATCATTCAACATTAAGTGTATTATTCCGTAATATTTTAATCCCTTCCATCTTAGTTATAGGATCTTATTTAATATTTTGGTTTTGTCTTTAATACATCATTTTATCTTTCCTTTTTTTTTTGCCAATAATAGAAGACCTTATTCCCATATCGATTACGAGAATTCTTTCCATCTAAAATCTGTCTATTCAAAGCACCATTTTTCTGGAAAAAATAAAGCACCTTTTATTAAATTTAAACAGGTAATTCACCACATGAGAAGGATCGTTTAGAAAAATCAAAACATTTTGAAACATTAATTTGAAAAAAAATAGTTCAACTTTTTTTTTAAATTTTTTAAAAAAATAGATGAATATTTGATATTTTTTGTATGACCAATCTTCATGGGAAAAAGACAAATAAATACCCTCCAATTTACAAAATCTCATTAACAACTTCATGATAGGTATTAACAACTTCATGATAGGTTATTGTGTTGTTAATACCTATCATAAAGTTGTTAATGGGATTTTACAAATTAGAGGGTATTTATTTATCTTTTTCCCAATCTTCGTTGAGAAGAGACAATTCCATAAAGTTTGTGGATCCCACAGATATGGGCCGATCATGTGGGACTCACAAGCGATTATGTACGTACATATATCTTTTTCTACGTAAGGTAGATCTAACTAGTGGGACCTCGGAGTTGTACCTGGCCACATTATAGATATGCATGGAGTGGTCCTAATAACTCTACTCAGAAGAAACAAAAACGAGAACCTTGAAAGCCCACGTCAAATTAAACGGTGCCATATACATATCACTCACACTATATTGTATTCTTCCAGCATTCAATAACACAAGTACCATGCATTGAATTTAACTTGTTAAACATGTACCAATGAAGTGATTCATTAAAGAGATCGAGGGAAGGGAAAAGGAAATTGAATGATCACCTGAATCTGATCTCCGATGTGAACAATCAAAGCATCGGGGATATACTTAGCGTCAATCCAATGTTCATCCTTGAGGACTTGAAGTCCTGGAACTTCGTTTGGGACGAGGATGGTGAGAGTGGAACAATCAGTGTGAGGAGTCACCCCCAAGGCTAGATCTGGCCTAGGACATGGTGGGTAATAGTTTATCTTCATCATGTACTCTAGTTCCTCTCCTCCCACTCCCTCCTTCATTGCATTCTCCTCCAACCCTAGCCCTAATGATAGATACTTGAACACCTTATCTCCCACTTCTCTCACATGTTTTGCGTACTCTTCATTCACCTCCCTACATGTATAGCAAGTTAAATAAACCATTAAATCATAATATATTTTATGTATTATTAGATTATATATTAAGTTATAAGTCTATTAAACCATTTTAAAGAAAAAATCAGGCAAATAATTTTTTAACTAGCTTGTTTAGAAATCTTAGCTTTTCCATAAAAAAAATCAAGTAAATCTTTATATTTATGAACTGAAGGGGGTATATATTGTGTATTGAGAATGAGCTGAATACCTATAGGATGGAGGATTCTGTGGCCAAAACTTGTAGTTGATTCTAGAGGGAGGCCATATGATGTGAAAAAGATGGTCAACCCATGCCTTTTTGCCGTGAGCATCTTTTTGAAGCATGGTTCCATAGCCTTCGATGCCTTGAGGTGGTTTGGCATACTTCTCCTTCTCGTCCTGGGGGAGTTCAAAGAACTCTCTTCCAACGCTACGTAACTTTTGGAGCAAGTCATTAGGGATTCCATGGTTAATGAGTTGGAAAAGACCCCACTCTTGACTCGCCTTAGAGATCAACTCCACCAATAGGTCCTGGTCGGGATGGCTGATATCAATGGTGGGTATATCAGGAACAGGGCCAGCAAACGTGGTTATGGATGGCTGCTCTTTCTCCGGTCGAATGAACTCAACAGGAATGGAGCCAGTGTTCATCGATAGGGTGGAGATAGCTTGCACCCTCTCTACCTCCATGATGAGATGTTTGTGTGTGCGCGTGACTATGTATGAGAGTATTATTTTTTTTAAAATGAATGAGTGTATATAGATATACGTGATTGGAAGAAGGTATTTATAGAGGGATGTAAGTAATTAACTAGATAGCTAGTTATGGAATTAATGGGGCCGGGGTTGACGAAAAAGACATGAACAAGTGGCAAGAGAATGAAGAATGGTGAGTATAATGGAAGAAGTAGATGAGTTAATGAGGAAGATTGTGAATGAATAATGAAGGTGGGGGTTCATAAATAATGAAGCCAAGGAGCCAACTACCCTCGACAAGCTACCAAGAGAGGATCAGGGCTTCGTGGAGGGATAGTGTTCACTCATTAGACTCAGCTACCAATCCTCATACGTTGCCATTTTCTCCACCGTTAAGTAACTATAGCTTTTCATGTTAATGCTAGAAAAATGTTTTGTCCAAAATAACACTAACCGTCTCATATCAAAGAAAAATGGTCCATTAAGTGATTAATTTTGTCTACCTATAACAAATTACATATTAGAAGTTTATAAAAGTTGTAATTAATGAAATTTTAAACAGAGACGGTATTAAAAAATGTATTCCCTTTTATCCTAAATAAATGACATATTTACTTGATTTAATTATGTTAAATGTTAATTAAATTAGTTAATATGACATGGACTTTTAAAAAATACTTTAATCATCTTCCCTAATTTCCTCCCTCTTTAACTTGGTTATTATTGAGAAATTATCGATAGGGTAGTGTGGGAAAAAGTTGATAAAAATTATAAGGCTAAAGTATGCTTTTAGTCTTTATGTTTACACCGAGTTTCATTTTAGTCCTTTATATTTGAAAAGTACACTTTTAGTCCTTTATGTTTATGCCAAATTTCATTTAGTCTTTTATGTTTGAAAAGTACACTTTTAATCATTTTTTGCTAATACCGTTAGTTCCATTTAATGGAAAATGCTGACTCATCAAATCTAAAAGGTGATTCTATAACTAAATGTAGATAAAAATGACTAATTTTTAAAATATAAGAATGATTATACTAAAAAAATTTAAATTTAAGCATTTTTTGTCCACAATTAATTATAAAATTACCGTTTAGATTTAGTGAGTCAGCATTTTCTGTTAAATAAAACTAACGGTGTTAGATAAAAAATACTAAAAGTGTACTTTTCAAACATAAAGGACTAAAATGAAACTTGGTGTAAACATAAAGAACCAAAAGTGTACTTTTCAAACATAAAGGATTAAAATGAAACTTGACGCAAACATAAAGGACCAAAAGTATACCTTAACCAAATTATAAATATGAACATCATTATTTGATCTTAAATATAATATTGAGTTGACTTTTTCTCTGGAGAGATTAAGAATTAAGAATATAAAATAAAACTGTTAGAATCAAATCACAATCGTATCACATGATTAGGATAATTAAGTCTTGATTATTATTTCCTTTTTCTTTGTGATCAGATTTCTAGATTATCTATCATTTATTCCTTAATTGTAATTTCCTATATCTTCCTGTCTTGGACTTCTATATATAAATTGTAACACTTGTTAGTCATTTGAATCTATCAATAAGAGAGTATGATTTAAAATTCTCAGGTTCTCTCATAAATCAAAGCCGGGGGTACGATTTGAACCCAAAAAAGAGAGTGAGAAATTATTCTTGAGGTAGATAGAAAAAGTGAGTTGTGACGAGGGAGAAAGAGAAACAGTGGTGCGACTAAGGTTCCTAAACGGCGGCGAGTGAGAAGACACCGCCACCTCTATCGGGGTCAAAAAGAGCCTCACACGCCACCACAGCTTTGGCACGTGACAGCCACATGCTTTCTTCCTCCACCGCCTATGACGCATTTTCCCTTTGTTTTTTCCTTCTTCTTCCTCCCCCACACCCCCGAGACCTTCCCTTTCCATTCCTCTTCTCCCTTCACACGTCTGATCAAGAGGGAGAGAGCTTGAAGACGGCGAGGAGCTGCCGTCATTTTTTACGGCGACGGCGATGGGGGCCGCCAAATACGGCCCTTCCTTCTTCCTTCCTCGTTTCCGGCGGCCTGGACAGAGGAAGAGGGAACGATGAGTAGTGAAGAGGAAAATGGGGAGCTGCGATTTTTGGGCAATTTTAGGCGACTTTTCATGGCGTTTTTGGCGGCCCTGGAGAGCTTGATAATGTTGGGTAATTTTCCTTTGATTCCTTCCTCTCTTGTTCTTGATTTCTCAAATAGAAATCTCTAGGGTTTGAATGATCTTTTGAAATCTGGGTTGAATTGAGCAAATTGATTGTTCCTACTTGTTTATTTAGGATATTTGATAATGATAATATGGTTGGTTTGGTTGGATTTGGCCCTATGTGAGATTTTGCTTGTTAGAATTGAATTAAGATAGGTTTAAATCAAGAAATCCTTTGAATTTAGGCTTTTGAACTTGATTTATGGTTTCTAGAGGGTTATTGGAGTTCAACGATGATGTTGGTTGGAATTATTTGGTTAGATGTCGTGTTGGATGGAATTGGGAGCTTTGGGTGTCTATGTAAAAGCTTGAATGTTGATGTTTTCTATGTTGAATATGGGAAGATGTTTTAAATGAGTTATGTGAGGATATTGGGTTATATTTGAGTGGGTTAATGGTGAACTTTGTTCTAGAAGGATTGTGGAAGAGTTTGGGTAGTGATAGGAAGTTGTAAGGTAAGAGAGAAAAAGGTTTGTGCTTCTTTGGGGGTTTATGTTAATTATAACTTAATTTGGTGATTAAAATGATAATTGAGGCTAATAAATAATCATAGAATGATGGAATGGGAAAGGACTAGAGTAGAAATGGATTTGAGTGGTTTATAATGATATATGGTCTAATTATGATGAATCTGGGTGGTTTAATGTCTTCGCTAGGTTTGTTGATGCGTGATGATGTTAATTATGATGTTGAACGATCAAGTTTGTGGAGATACGTATTAATGTGGATTGGGATGGTTAAATTAAAGTTTAGGAGGTTTGGGATAACTGGGGAGATTGAGTGAATGATGATTATGGGGTGAGGTAATGATTGTCTTGAGATTTACTGAGGTAGTTAATTAAATTCTAAGGAGTTAGATTGTTGAGAAGTTGGTAATTGTAATGATTATTGGCTTAGGAGTGTTTTGGGATTTTATGTGTGGAATGACGAATAAAGGGTGGTTAAAGGAGTTTAATAGAGTGTTATAAATTCAAAGAATTGTGGTTAATCATTGAGGTGTGTCAAGGTATGATAGTGAGTTGAGGTTTCATGAAGCATCAGTGGTAATATTAACATTACTGGGCAATTTTTGTGCAATAAAAATAATTGAGAATAGATAGTATCTTAGACTTGATAGGAGTTTAATTTAACTTAATTAAGTCAAATAGATGTGAATTGTATATTGACTTTGTGTATTGTGTTCTCTAGTTATTGTAGACACTGCTGGATCGATCTAAGCTTGAGAACTCTGCATTATGGTATGTTCTTTTTGTTTTTGGGGTTACTTCAGGTAACCACTCTCATCTCACTACTCGATTGTGTGTGATGTTTGTCGGGATTTTCAAAATCCCTTTTTATATATGTATGTACAGTTGGGTTACAATATGGATTCCAAAAATTACTTTTATATCAAATAGTCTACTGGGTGCCTTTGGAACTACAATTATTGGTATAGTATTTATAGTATTCTGGCTAGTTGTGGTTTGGTCATCATTATTTATATCTTGATGGTTTTGGTGAAATTGGGATTAACACCGGAGAATGATCATTATTGTGTAATAGTTGAGAATAGTTGTGTTTAAATATATATACACACGTAGTATCCTGGCTGGTTTATTAGTTGAGTTGGTATGTGACTTGTGGGGTGCTATGATAGAGATATTGTGAAATGATTGAGAAGTATTGTGTGGTTATTATTGTTGTATGACACTGAAAAGTACCATCGCTGTAACCATCGGTAAGCCAACCGAGCATTTATTTGTACCGGTCATCCTAATTGTAGACGGGGACTGCTGGTCATCCTGAGTGTAGTCAGGGACCACTCCCCATTCTGATTTTAGACAGAGGGGAGCCCCCATTCTGATTGTAGACAGAGAGAGAAATTGTCATCCTGATTGTAGACATGGGCACAGTGTTACTTCATGTTTACTTTTGTCATAGGGTCTTGAAATCTGTCATCTCTGCAGTAGCATGGTTACGGTGCATATTGATATTCTGGTGATGATATGGTTGTGTTCATATATATGTGTAAAGATATACTGTTTGTGGATTGAATATTTTAAAATGTGGTACCCTTTAGGTGCTCTGCTAACCCACTCACACTCTTGTATTGAGTTGAGTTGTGGTTACTGAGACATGTTTGTCTCATCCTATCGTAGGTTACATTTTGTAGGTAATCATGTACAGACCAGAGTTAAAGGGGAATGGGGCGGGAATGTTCGGCCCGAACTGAGCCAATGAATTGGCCGGTAGTGATATTTTAAACTGTATATTGCCATCTGCTAGGCTTGCATCCGCTTCCGCACGTTTATGTTATAATTTGGTTTTATTAGCATTTTGGATGACTGTACTGATTGTTGCATAGATTTTGTTTAAATAACCATGTTAGGTCAATTCTTTCTAACATGGTTATGTTTAGTGCTTGTATGATAAATGTCAGAATGTCAAGTGAATTTTATTATCTATGTTAAGTGATGCCTTTCTAACATGGATAAGCTTTTACTATCCATGATAACTATCAGGTAATGTTATGGTTAGCTGAACTGTTAATCAGGGTGGTTTATATCAACTATGTTAGGGAAATTCTTTTTCTAACATGGTTAGTGTTTTTATGATAGTTTGTTCTGTATTAAGGTCTTGCTTTTTTATCATGGATAATTCTTTGAATGAGTAGAAAGATCTTTTTCTAACTATGATAGGGTTTCTTGATTTGTATGAAAAGTAATTTTCCTATCATAGTTAGCATTAATCTTTGTTTGATGGATTGATTATTGGTAATTAAAATGTCTTAGTTGGCTGGATTTTACATTTTTCGACCAGAAGAATTGTCTCCATTTTTCCTCCTATTTTCGGCACTTACCCTTGAAATCAAAGTGGTATGAGTTCAAATCCGAGGGTGCTCATGTCAGGTATAGATTCACAAGATAAAGAAGAATCTTATTATGTTTTAGCGCTGCTAAAGATCCCTGTAACAATCCCAAATACATTGAAGCAGCTCCGGTATACTCTACAGACACTCAAGTAATGGTCATCAACCATAACCTCAATGAAAGGCAATTGTACCAACAAAATAAAAAAGGGTACTTCACAACATTTGAGCAACCTAAAGAGGAAGATTACATGGGCAAGGAAGAATTGCAGATGTTTTGCCAACTTCATGTAAGGAAAAATGAGTTTCAATCTACCCTTAATGTGAATCTTATAGAATCAGGTGATTCCATAATAGCCTAATCTTAATGCTTTGATGATGTGTGATGATACTTGGGTTGTTGATTCTGGAGCTACTGATCACATGACTAGTAACAAAGGTTTTATTCAAAACTCTTAGATCATGCCATAAAAACTTAGAGTTAAAGTAGCAAACGGAGTGGTTGCAAATGTTGTAGGAATTGGTTCTGTTGTATTGACAGAATATTTAGAAATCCAGAATGTCTTTTATGTACCTGCCCTTACTTGAAATTTGATATCTGTAAGCAAATTGGTTAAAAGGAAAGATGTCAAGTGATTTTTGATGATATTGAGTGTATTTTTCAGGATTTAAACTGAGGAATGCCTCTTGGGAGTTCTAAGGAATGAGATAGACTCTACTATTTTGAAGGCTTGCATTTAAAAAATCAAGAAGCAAAGAAGGCACTGGTTAGTTCAAATTTCAATAATAAAGATATTCTCTTATGGCATCAAAGGTAAGGCCATCCTAATTTTGATTATATGAAACATGTGTTTACAAGTTTATTCAATAAAAACTCTGTACTCTTTTTTTGTGAAACCTTCCAATTTGCAAAATACAAATGAGCCTCATATCCCAAGTAACCCTATAAACCTGTCGCACCATTCACAATAATTCACAATGACATTTGGAGCTCTACTATAACCAAAACACAAACCAATGCAAGATGGTATGTAACATTCATTGATGATCACACTAGAGTTAAGTGGGTTTACCTAATGAAAGAAAAATCAGAAATCTGTCTAGTATTCCAAAACTTTTACACCTTTGTGAAAAATCAATTTTAAACCTACTTTAAAATCCTAAGGAGTGATAATGCTAAGGAATACTTAAGTGCCTTACTGAAAGACTTCCTTGCCCAACAAGGGATCCACCATCAAACCTATTATGTGTACACCCCTCAACAAAATGGAGTGGTTGAAAGGAAAAATAGGCATCTCCTAAAAGTGACCAAAGCCATAATGATGTGAAGAAATGTCCCTAATATTTTTTTTGGGTGATGCTATCCTAACTGCTGTCTATCTTATAAATCACATGCCATCCAAAGTCCTTAACTTTTTCACTCATATCCAGAAACTACTTAAAACCAACACCAATTCTCTTCTCATCCATTCTCTACCTCAAAAGGTGTTTGTTGGTGGCAAACTTGGACCTAGAGCGGACAAATGCATATTTCTTGGATATACTACAAGTTAAAAGGGCTACAAATGCTATTGTTTAACAGTAAGAAAAATGATAGTTGCAAGAGATACAGTGTTATATGAAGATGATGGATACTATCCTAATTTATCCATTCAGGGGGGAATAGTGGTAAGAATGGCTAATTGTGAATCCTAGAGATGCAATGATACTAGAAATTCCTCATGAAGTCCCAACTGACTCAACCACATAAATCCTAGTCACGCCAACCATCCCAGGAATTTTTCATAAAGTGCCAACCAACTCAACCACAGAAATCTCAGTCATACCAACCAGCCCTGAAACTGATAAAGCACCTAGCACTCAACCTTTAATGAAAACTAATGCTGAAATCAATACTAGAGTGGATGACGAAGAACAAGATAAGGAGGAGGAGCAATCAAGTGTTGAATGTAACATCCTAAAAATTTATTTAGGATTAGTGGGGGGTAAATAGGAATTGATTAAGGAGAAATGATGGATTATGAGGATATTTGAAAGATTTTGAGGTATTTTTGAGGATTTTAAAGGCCTAGTTTCTCCCTTATTTGGACAATAATAATTTTGGGAGAGATTATTTTTAGGCTCAAAAGAGATTAATATGGGAGGAAATCAATAAAAGATATTATGGGAAAATTTTGAGAGTGAAAAGAAAATTTTTGGTTCAAAAGAAATATCTTATTTGAGAATTTTATGGTCCAGTAGTATATTTCCCGTTCCTGCCGACACTCCTCTCTGCTGACTCTCTCCCGTATTCTCTTTTTACTATTTCAATGATTATTGTTTCAACCAATCACACTCAACTACTATTTATATATATTATATTATATTATTAATATAATATATTATTATTATATTATTATATTATATTATATTATTATATTATTATTGTTTATATATACACACACAGACTCTCTCATTCTTCACGACACACACTCTCTCTCTCTCTTTATTCTCTCGTCCCTCTCTCACTCACGTCTCTCTCTCTTGTTCTCTCTTTCCACCATATATATTCCTATCACTGGACTTATCAGAGCTCGTTGATATAGGAATAGTAAGTTTTTCGGCCAACCAAGAACATTTTTGGATTCCCGTAAGTCTCCTCTACATTTCTATGTCATTAGTTTTTCGATTTGTTATACTTGAAAAATTAGACCTTGTCTAAGTTGGTATTTTTGGGAGTCCTAAAATTAATAAATTGAAGCTTAAGCCTTGATTATGAGTTTTTCTGAGTAGATTTTTCATTGTTGGAAGTTTTCCTAATTATTAGGAATTTTTGGATTTATGGAAGTTTTAGAAATTGGGGCTTTTAAATTATTTGAGGTGCTTATGGGTAAATTGATGATTTTTAGTTGTTTATTAAGGTCATATGAGGGAATTTAATTAATTGATTTGATTTGGGGTTGCACCTAAAGAATTATTGAGGGATTATTGGATGTTAAGGAATTTTATAAATAGTTATTGGAAAGATTAATAATTTTGGATATATGTATAAATGGAGTAGAGATAAATTTTAGAGATAGAAAGGGAGAATAAATATTAAATAGAAATTTAAAATAAGTAAGGGCAAAGAAAGGGTAGTAAGTAATTTATTTTCCAACATGTGAAATTGTTGGATAAATAATTAATTTTGGTTGTATGTATGATTGTGTAGTGCTTGAATTGCACTGAGTTAGCACGGGGGAGCTGCACTATTGTGAGATTGGTGCCAGCTATCAGGTAACCGCTTTCTGCTTGTTTATGTGTGTGTGTAGTGTTAGTAAGAAATTTGAAATATTATTATTTGAAAATTATGATGTTATATGGAGATGGGATTTTGAATCACAATTGAGATATGATTATCAATTGATGATTGATGAGATATGGAAATGAGATCTTGGAGTATTAATATTTTTATAATAAATGTCCTGTGGAGTATTATTTTGAAATGGCATAAATTTGTGATGTGAAATATTTGAAACTGAAATATATGTGGTTTTAGAAATTATTTAATATATGTATATCATGATAATACTGGAAGGCCGGGTGCCTGATTGTGGTGTTGCATATCTATGTGTTTGTGAGAAATTATTTGGGTATGTGACACCGGTGAATTGGAAATTGTGCCATCACGTGATGAGGTACCCTGTTGCGCCACAGGGACTAATTGATATATTATGAGAAATAAAGGAGAGAAAGACGAAAGAGGGGATATCGCCCCTTACGGATTCAGAAAGGACAGAGATCCTTCTAATCTGTGGTACTATTCAGGGAGGGTAGAGAGTCCCTCGTGAACTGTACTGTGGTGATCAGGGGTGGGTGGAAGGTCCCGACTGGTCCCACAAGTTTTCCCAACATTTCTAATAAGATTTGTTTGGGTTGTCTGTAATTATCAATGATATATATACTATTATTGAGGATGAATTGTGATGGATTATTTTATAATTATAAACGATGAGAAAAGATATTTGGGACCAAGATATGCATTATATGTGAATACCTGAGCATGCTGGTTGAACTAATATATATACATATATGTATTCCACTGGACACCTTGCTAGCACACACCACACGTAGATGAGTAGTCAGTGGTTGCGTTTTGGGGCTACCCCCGTTGATCTCACTTTTGCAGGTCCTAGGAGCGAAGTAGGAGGTCAAGGGAAGGATCCGGGAACTTCTCACTGATATCGTGAGATACTCTGGACCAGAAGGACAGGAGGTATTGCCACATTTAGGATCATATTTTGTATGATGCTTCCGCTGAACCTTGTTCCTATTCTGGGGGAAAATTATGGTATAATACCTATTATGGTATGGTATTTTAAGAATGATGTGTGAAGTTTAATCATGCATAATGAAATTCTCTGTTATTGTACTGGGAAGGAAGTTATATTGTGATGACAGAGATTGGAATTGAGGTTTGAAATATATATCAATATTATGGAAAGATCTTTTTCTAACTATGTTAGTTATTTTAGTAAGTTAATTCTTTTTCCTAACATAGTTAGCACTATAAACATTTTAATATATTATTGTTAGTGGTTAAAAGTGTGATTAGGGAGTTATTGTTACATTGAAGATACAGATAGTAGAGTTCCTTCCTCTCCAATGGATCACCATGACTTCGACTAGGGAATAGATCTTGAAGTGATGGGCTGGCCTATTGCACTTCGAAAGAGAGTAAGTACTAGTACTATGCATCCTATTCATTGATTTTTGTCATATGGTAACTTATCTGCAAAGATGCAAAGTTTTGTGGTTAACAATGCATAGGTGAAAGTTCCAAATACGTCCCAGGAAGCCATGACTGATCCTGATTGGAAAGTAGTTGCAGAAGAAGAATTGAGGGCTCTTAAAGATAACAAGACACGAGATATTACCACTCTCCCAAGAGGGAAGAAGCCAGTTGAATGCAAGTGGATATTCGGTCCTAACTCCCAAGTTCAATCCTGATAGAAGCATCAATAAGTACAAGGCCAGATTGGTTGCGAAATGGTATACTTAGACATACGAAATTGATTACCAGGAGACATTTACTTCGGTTGCCAAATTTAGCACCATCAAAATATTACTCTTAACTGCTGGCAACCTGGATTGGTCCTTACATCAATTATATGTTAAGAATACTTTCTTGAATGGGTACCTTGAGGAAGAGGCGTGCATGGAGGTTCCATATGGTGTCAAAGCTTCCAACAACACAGTGTGCATGCTTAATAAGTCGTTGTATGGTCTAAAGCATTCTTTAAGAGTTTGGTTTGACAGGTTCACTAAGGCTTTGAAGAAGATGGGATACAAGTATTCTCAAAAACATTTTAAAGCATTTATATTTTTTAAAAAAAAATTAATTTATCTTATCTATAAACCAAGATATAATATAGTTACAAGTAACATATTTTAAAATTAAACGGCCTATTTAACTTCTTGAATCCGCACAAAAAATGTCAACTCGATGGAAGCACAATATTTAAGACCAAGTTTGATTCTTCAAATAAGTTTTATATTAAGGACAAAAGGGAATAATCAGTTGGTTGCCTATATTTAGGACCTTGGGACCCTGCCTAGGTGGGTAGGTAGTACTTTATTTCTCGAGTCCGGATTAGTCGGTTGCTAATTAGCTCCGAATTAACGGATGGTGTTTAACAAAAAAAAAGGAATAATTAGTATTTCACTTGATATTGATAATAAAGTTGTTTTTTTAAAAAGAATATGCCTTATAATGGGGGATCGGTTTCATTGCTTAGAGTAATATAAATTTAAAATTTTCAACTTATCATTTTGAATAAAAATGATTTTTTTGAAAACTGAGTATGTAATAATTAAGATATTGCAATTATTTTAAATTTTGTATACATCAAAACATTTTAATAAAATAAGAATTAAATGTAGATAATCTATAATTGACCTGACAATTCAAACCCTTGATAAACATCAAAACTAGAGGATACACTGTTTTATAAGTACACGCATCTCCTCTCAGACTAATTTAATTCATGATAATTGTAGGCACCTCTTTCACGTTCAACCTTTTCACTACCTTCAAGTGACAAGCACACTATCGATAATAGACAGCAATACGTATCTCACTTTCTATAATTCTTTTTAATAATTTAGAGAGTTTCAAGGCACATTCACATTTTTCTGAGCCATGTCCACTTCTATTCCTAGTTCGTCACCTTCAAAATGCTTTCCCTTTTTCATGACTAAGACATCCACAACTCCATATAAGTTTTTTTTAGGTGTATTTAACATTTCAAAAGCATTAAGTGTCTTGAAATATTTTTTCACTGCGTGTCCAGCATTTCAAAATATATTTTTTGCACGCATGTCAACCTGATGTATTTTATTTAGCACCCTAAAATCTTTGTTATATCAATGTCAAGACACAAAATACTGTAAAGTGTGGGGCACACCTGAAAAAATATCTTCGAATGTCAGACACAACACAAAATAAGTGTTGGGTGCAATGTATTTTATATGGGAGAAAAAGATGATAATGCTTTTCACTTAATGTGGATTTGGTCCAAGTTCGGCCCAAACTGTTCGCTGGCCCAGACCAACAGGGTCTTCTGCATAGATTTCCAAGGCAATGAACATACTTTTGTGGACTTTTTATCAGGGTGCGTAAAATCAAACAAAAACTGAAAACCGAATCAAACTGAATTAAGCTCGGATTTTTTGGTTTTCAGTGTGTATTCCATTTTTCGGTATTCGGTTTTGGTTCGGTGCCTTAAAATATAATTATGTTAAAACCGAATAACTGAAATATTAAAAAAATTTAATTTTTTTTTCATATTTGTTCTTTTTATACAGTTAATTTTAAAAATTCAAAACTTAAAACTGTATTTTTTTGTTTTTCTTATTTTAAATTATAAAATGATATTTAGTTTTTAAAAGTTTTATTATGCTTTTTTTGGATAAGTAATGTTGAATACATTTATTTTGTTTGTATTTTGCATTTCGTAGAAATCTTATATTATGTTTCTAGTTTATATATTGTATTATGTTATTTGGAATCTTGTTGAGGTTGTTAGGTTTATAATTTGTATTGAATTTTACTTATTAAAAATCCAAAGAAATCTAATCTAATTTCAAAGGCAAAAATTTTCGAAAAACCGAAACCGAGCCGAAATATTTCAATCATTTTGGTTTGGTTACCATACTCTATTCGGTTTTGGTTCAATTATAAAAATATGCACAATTCAATTTTCAGCTTTTTCAGTTATTACCGAATATCGAACCGAAATACCGGTTGCTCTGCCCTAAGCTTTAGACTTCTATTCTTTCTTTGTTGTAGTGGGCTTTAGGCAGTGTCTGAGTTTCTATTAGTACATGCAAGTTGCAACCATCCGTGACTTTTACATTGTAGTATGGTTTGTCATAAACTCATAAGTCATAACTTTGTAATAAGAAAACGAAAAAGAATTAATTTTTTTTGTTGGGGGCCGGGGATGGGGTGTGTTAACTCATAACTATTTTATTAGCTTCTTGTATGGTTTGTCACGACTATTTTATTGCTTTTCACGTGACTGTTAATTTTTTATGATTCCGTTTTCTAAGAGTAAAATTAAAAAAAGAAAAACTGAAATCGAGGATGCTCAAATAAATGTAAAAGAAATCAGGTCAAAAAAAAAAAATGTAAAAGAAATATTACTGAGTAATGTGTATATAAAGTATGTCGCAGACTTGTGGGGCACATTCTGGTAAAAAAAATAAAAATAAAAATAAAAATAAAAAGACTTGTGGGGGCATATCGCTTTTCCACGTGGAAGACTCGAACTCGTCTTATTTACCAAATTTTTTCCGTCGCAGAGCAATTAACCAGTCAATTTTTATTCTACGTAGGAAACACTCGTCAGTTTCTTTTTCTTTGATTTTTTACCCACTAGTCCAGTGACGCTCAAAGCCGTGAACAAACAATGACAATGTAGTATAAAACATTCTATTTAATAATAATATATCATCTACTTAGTAATGATTCGTTATTAACAAATATAGATTTCCAGCTAAACGAATGTCCTGTCCAGCTTTGGACCTCGATTCTAAAATTTCCAGTAGCAGTACACACGAATACAGACTGTACAATCTTTTAGTCATACTGTATAGCGTACATAAATAGATCTGCCTTAATTTGTCACAAAAGTTGTTCTCTTAAAAAGTTTTTATAACAAAATTAAGTTATCCTCAGGGCACAAGTTCTCTCAAAATGTCTTGGTACTACTCTTTTTTGGATCCCGAATTCTTACCTCCAACAAGCTAATTACAAGAGTTAACCAGTTATTTAGTGCATTAACAAATACTTTATTCGTATACCTGCCGATCATTCTTCAAGAGTTAAAATCACTTGACAGAAAACACTGATTTACTTCTTGGTTTTTTAAAATATTAGTGTTAGGGTCATTTGTCGTAATATCGTAATTTATTATATTACAATTTATGTTCTATATCAGTTTGTAATATGTAAACCTTCTTGATCATAGAAACATCTTTTTGTAGCTCTAAACAAAAATAAACTTGCCTTAAACTTTGTTTCTATACAGTACTTTCTCCGTTACTAAATATAAGATTCAGTTGACTTTTTTTTTTAAGAAATTAAGGAAGTTAAATAAGCCATTTAATCATAACATATTTTGTATGTTATTAGATGATATATTAATTTATAAGTCAAATTATCCAGTTTAGATCAGAGAAAAATTCACATAAATTAATTTATAAATAATTTATTTATTTTTCTTAGTATTTTCAAAAAATAAAGTAAATATTATATTTAGAATCTGACGGACGGAGCATGTGGTTTATGTTCTTCTCAATCCGAGGGGGGGAATAAAAAAGTAACAAGGGACAGTTTTATTTTATGCATGGATTTTCCTTGTAAGCTACCATATCTTCGGAGGAGATAAAATAAAAAAATCCCTTTCAATTTGTAAAATTTTAAATAAAAAATTTTAAGTTATTAAAGGTTGTTAATACCTATCATGAATTTGTTAATACCTATCATAAAATTATTAAAATTTTATAAATTAGAAAGGATTTTTTTGTCTTTTTTTTCATAGTATCTTCTTCAGAGGAGATAAAATAAAATCTGTCAGAGGAGATAAAATAAAATCTGTAATCCTCACTCACAGCTCGCACCTCGCATAATAGAAAAGGAGGAAAGGGATGAAGAGGGGAAGTATGTGAAGGATGTAATGAAATATCAGAGATTCATTCAGCTTAAAAAAGAAGCCTTTAGCGAATAGGACAGTTCATCAACACCTCATCGCTCGTCCATGGCGGTGCCTTCTTCTTCTTCTTCTTCTTCTTCTTCTATTTGCTTGACAAGTAAGCTGCAACACCCAACAACAACAACAACAACAACCATTGTTACATTCTTCTTCAACCAACCAATTTCTCAATTCCAACTTCTCTGCAACCTGTCTTCTTCTCTATCTACTTGATTTCTCCCCCAACCTTACAACTTGTTTCTGACAGTTAAAAAATAAAATAAAAAATACTTGGTTTCCCCATTTGAGAAGAAATCCTTTATTCGGAAAAAAGGTAAAATTTCAGAAAAAGAAAAAGCAAACTCCATAAGGAGAAAAGAAAAAGCTAGATTTAGCAAGACAATTCATTGTGGTTTGGTACGCATTTTGATCATCCACTGGTCACTTCTTCATTGATATGCTGAAGCTCTTTAGGGTTTATCAGTGCATATCCCGCTTCTTTCTCGTGGTCTCTGTCGTTTTATCGGTCTTTGCAGGTAATTCTTCGTTTTCGCATGCCTTCACCCCTTTTGCTGTAAATATATTTCTCTTCAAAGCTTCTGATACTTCTTTGGCCATAAATCAAATCTCCAATGAATGGGACTTCTGGTTTCTGATGAATTTAGCCACCTGAACTTGCATATCTGATTGGAATCATGTCTCTTGTAGGATTGTTTATTTGCTTTAATTTAGATCTGAGATCAATGCCTCTTTTCCCTCCCAGTTTAAAAGCATTGTTCAGTTTTCATTTTGTCAAGTGCTGAGTATATAACCTTGAAATTTTGCTAGTTGCAGGGTAGTTCGTGACTCGCCCATATTTCATTATTTGGTTGCTGGCATTGCATTTTGGCATTCAATTGAATTTAGCACTACCTTTGTGCCACGAACTGTAAGTTTCTTTCTACCAGAGTCCATTTACTTGTTACATGGTGCAATGTGATTTTACATATTACAAAGAGTTCTGTGACTGCAACTTGGCGTATATGCAAGTTCACATAAAGACATACCACGAACTCAAATTATGTGGTATTGGCTCTCAGCTAGAATGATAAGTAATCTACAAGGGTAGATATATATTTTTTTTTTTGGGGGGGGGGGGGGGATGTTTGTTCTGGGTTTCATCTTTGATATGCATTGTTCGTTAGTGAAGTGAAGTAATAATTCTTTTCCAAAAAGTCCTGTCACCTCTGTTTGCTTTTTTCTTGATACAGTTTCCACGTCCATTTTGTTTCTTGTTGGTTTCCTCTTCTTAAATATCTTGTAACTTTTAACATTTTATTAATCATTAGATTGTCTGAAGACAAATGGCAGCTGAGCTTGTCAATGCTGCAACAAGTGAGAAACTGGCTGAAATTGATTGGGCGAAAAATATTGAAATCTGTGAATTAGTTGCTCAAGATCAAAGGTATGTGCAATGTTGTGTTGTTTCTTTCTGATATTTGAATGTCTTGAAAAAATTAATGAGAGAGATGGATAGCTGGTCTGTGTGAATGAAGTTATTGCCAGCTGTATCACATCAAACCAAAATAATATGTTGTTAGTATTTTCTATGATGGTTCTAAGGATTGTTCATTTTATCGTTGAGATATAATACTTGCCATGGCAAATGATCATTATAACATGGCAGGCCAAAATGGTTACTGAGTTCTAGGATCCAAGTATATTGAAATTGCTTATGATACATTTTTTAGCTTCTAGAATCTATTTCTTAGTTCAAGATCCTTCTTACTAACTGGAATGAAAGAATTATTAGATTTGTTCCGCCCAAAGTGGGAATGGGCTAGGGTTATGAACTTATAAGCTACAATGTGATGATCGAGTCGATTCCATGATTATATGTTCATTCCTTACCGGGCCAGACCGGAATAGGGTTATATGCATTCTCATTATGAGAAGGGGTCATTCGAGTGTCTAAATAGATACTATATTTACATATAAATCCCTTTGTCGTTCCATTCCATTTAGGATTATATTCCTCAAATTTGTTTGTTTCTCATAACACAATCTTGAATTAGAAGCCTTTGGCTAAGTTGGTAATGAACTGATATCTGGTGCCTAACTTAGTTTATAATACTGACTATATTTATCAACATTTTTGTTTACTACCTCAACTTGCATGGTGCCTTAGCCTGGCTGGTGTTTCATTAGATCATGAACACAGATAGGCTCTTTAAGTGGCAGAATAATCAAAGCAGTATCACTCTTATTAATTGCATATTTTGTGAACTTGAAGGCAAGCCAAGGATGTTGTTAAAGCTATCAAAAAGAGACTGAGTAACAAAAACCCTAATGCTCAACTTTATGCAGTCATGGTAAGTGTAATGGCCTCCCTATGTTTTGCTGTCATAGATTCTTTCATGCGGATTTCTAAGCAGTGTGCCTATTCGCTAATATAATGAAAAACCTGTGTTTAATGCTACATAGTTTGAGCTATAACCGAACCTAATAAGCTAAATTACTCGACTATCTCCAACTGAACATTTTAGTTGTATGTTTTCCTGCTCTATGGTTTCATACTAAGTCATTTCTTTACTAATTTTCTAGCTGTTAGAAATGTTGATGAACAATATTGGAGATCATATGCATAAGCAAGTGATTGATACTGGAATTATTCCCATTCTTGTAAAAATTGTGAAGAAAAAGGTAAGAAATTGTTTGCAACAGGCTATTGCCCTTCAGTGATTTTAAAATCTTAGAGAACCTTACAATGATTTTGTCTTTTTTCTCCCGATTGCAGTCAGATCTGCCAGTACGAGAACGGATATTTCTCCTCCTAGATGCCACACAAACATCCCTTGGTGGTGCTTCTGGAAAGTTTCCCCAGTATTATCATGCATATTATGAGTTGGTGGTAGGTACAGATATGTGAAACAAATTTCTAGGATTCTATGGGTTGATGTAGATTCTAGAATTGATTATCAGGTGGCAGCTAGGATGGCGAGAAATAAGTGAGGTTCTTCATATTAAAGAAATCTAATGGGAGCGCCTTTTTATATTATGTTCTTTTACATCATTTACTGAAGCTAAACACAGTTACTACATTTGTTTATGCTTTACAGAGTGCCGGTGTACAGTTTCCTCAGAGTGCTCAAGTGGTCCAACCAAGTCATCCCAGTTCACAACCGAGCCCAACTAATAATGTACTGAATGGGGAGCAGGGCTCACCTAGAGTTGAAGGAATTGTTCAGCAGGCAGATTCTCAGGCTGTTCCTGAATCTAGGTGACTTTTTTTTTTTGGTTTATATATATGCTTTATGCTTGTGTTTCCCTGGATCTTTAGGAGAGCCCTATTGGATATCATTCTCATTATTTTTCCACTATACGTTTTAGATGCATCTGGTTAGTAAACAGCTGAAGTATCTAAACGAATATATTATTTAGATGTGAAAGTTGTCTTGTTCAGGGGCAGAGTGGACGAATAGTAAGAATTAACTGAAGATACTGTTTTAGGTATATAGTAAAATGGACATTGATTGGTGTGGGTTTAGGAAACTGGTGGACAAATAACATAGAAAATTTCTTCTCATCACCTTATCTTTTTCTGGCAAAGGAAACATCTTATTCTGTGCTTTTTTTTTTCCAGCATTATTCAAAAGGCTAGTAATGCACTGGAAGTTCTAAAAGAAGTCCTCGATGCTGTTGATACTCAGCATCCTGAGGTATGTTAAGAATCTACCCTACTGGAACCAGACTTTGGCATTTGAAGAACATGATTCGCATTTTTTGTCTTGATTTAAAATAAAGATATAATTGCATTGGCGTGCGCCTTTATAGTTTTTTGGTGAGAAAAGGATAAACTTCTCTTATTTGTTATGGTTTTGGGTCCTTGGTAGTGGACAGTTTAGTTGTTTGATAGCAGTAATCTTCTAATGAACAATATTCCTGTGAATAAAGGCACGTAACCATTTGCTGAATCTAAAAGCATGTTGTGTCTTTTTAGGTTGCAAGGGATGAGTTCACCCTCGACCTTGTGGAACAGTGTTCATTTCAGAAGCAAAGGGTAATGCATCTTGTAATGAGTTCTCGGTGAGGCGTCTTTAAATTTCTTTTTCTTGCTTTAGGCCTATATTTTTCTTCTGTCCTCACCTTTCTGGATTCAGAATAGTTCAGCGGATGGATTGTAATGCCCATCTGCCTATAAAATTCTTTTGCAGAGATGAAAGAATTGTTTCTCAAGCGATTGAATTAAACGAGCAGCTTCAGAAAGTTCTTTCTAGGCATGATGACCTTCTTTCAGGCAGAGCTGCCACAACCACAACAACTGTTAATCGTTTCGAACATGAAGTCGAAGAGGAAGAGGAAGAGGAGGCTGAACAGTTATTCCGAAGGTACATTACCTGCTCTTTAAATCCACTGTTATTATTCACTTTCAAAAACTGGATTTTGAATATTTTTTCATCTACGTGTGATAACACCTAGAAGATTACGCAAAGGAAAGGCTTGTGTAAGGCCTGAAAACGAACAGACTGCATCTGAGTTGCCTCCTATGAGTGTTCTTGGGGAAAGACTGAATCGTCCACTAATAAGACCACTCTCTTTGGAGCCACCGCGGGAAGCTGGTGTTCATTCTTCACCTGCTTTAAATTCACTGCCAAACCCAAATAATGTAAATAAGGAGGCTTCTCAAGTGGCACTTCCTCCCCCACCTGCAAAGCACATTGAGAGGGAGAGATTTTTCCAGAAAACCAAGGCGGATGGTTCTGCTTTGGCCGACCAAATGGATGGCCTCTCCATACACAGTCGCAATGGCAGCCATTCCCACAGCGGAAGCTTTGATTCCAGTGACTGATATATATATATATATATATACGTATATATAATAACAAAAGGCCCTGCTTTGCTTCCATTTATCCTTTTTAATCATTCAAAGTGGGGTTTGAAGTTTTAGTTGTGAGGATTTTGAGATTTCTGTTTTAGGTTCAGTGTGAAGGGGGAAAGAAAACAACGAAGAACAAAAACATCTCGAGTTCGCGGAAATGTGGAACGTAGTTTCTGTGTCATTCTTAAAGTTTGTACTTACCGTGTGCAGTTTTGCTTTTTTCTTGTTTCTTTGGATCTTATGGTTTATGGGATGCGAAATATTATCTTTTTACCTCCTTGATTCATGTTTGTGGAGGATATTATATCATGCGGGTCTCTGGGTTATCATCTGGGCATATGACTGTGATGTCTTGTGTCTGAATGTAACCTGTGTTTTGCAGGAATTGTCAACAGGAGGTACTCCCCCCTCCCTAAAAGCAACACGGCAAATTTTTTTGTTCAGAACATAAGAAGTAATGTGTAAAAATATAAATAATAAAATGCATGTTTTTCATTTCTACCTCTTATATGTAAATGTAAGAAGGGAAGAGAAAGTGTGTACAATAAATGAGTAAGGGTAAAAATGGAAAACTCTATTAAATCTACCTATAATAAATGATTTTAACATGTTTTTATTAATATGTGTAAAAAAGTTGACTACATCTTATCTTATAATAGGGATCAGATGGAGTAAATACTCCCACCTATATAGGATCTAGTTGACTTTTTTTTAGAATCCTAAGAAAGCTAAATAAGTTATTTATAAATTGATTTGTCTAAATTTTTCTCCAAAATAGTTTATTTGATTCATAGGCTAACATGTAATCTAACAATTCACAAAATACTTTATGATTAAGTGGTTCATTTAACTTCCTTAATTTATCCCAGAAAAAGTCAGCTGAGTCTTATATTTAGGAACGGAGAAAATACTCCCTCCGTCCCTATATATAAGAGTAAAAAATTTGAATAGTTTTATCCTTTTTTATAAGAGTCTAGCCAAATTTGTCAAACTATTTAATAAATTTTTTCCTACTTTACCCATCATTATTCTCTCTATTCACATTTTCTTTCATACTCATTTATAACACTATTACCACATTTCTCTCTCTTATATACTCAATCATAAATAAGGGCAAAATTGAGAAAACAAAATTATTTCAGACATATTTATATCTCTCAACCACTTCCTTAATATGTGTGATTTTACCTCTTTAGCTTTTATAATAAGGGACGGAGAGTAATAAATAATAACTTTTGAGAGAGTGAAATAGTTTTTATACAGATTGCATAATTATGTGCTAAAAATATAACTGAAGTTCAAATATTGAACTTATACACAAAAGGGCGTGAATTTTAAACAATCTTATTTAAAAAAATAAAATAAAAGACAACATTTTAACATAAATAGTAGTAACTCATATTCAAAGCACGGTCATGTATTTATTCTCATTAACGTGCAAATATAGAGATCACTGGCACTCAGCAGAGCAAGTAGGATATTTTAAAACAAGGCAGGTCAAAGCCTGGTTTCTTAGCACTATCCGTATGAGAGAGGGCAGATAGTTGAAAATCCTCACAAAAATGGCAATGCTTTTACAAGGTGCATGCGTGCTTCATGGCATCTTACAGCAGAAATGCAGAACATAATAGAACATTTGTGTATCTGCTAAACACAGCTCAAACATGGAATCCATGGGCGAAGCAAGTAAACATTACATGAACAGAGCCATAAAGTTAGCCTATAAATCTCAAGTATATATTATGAGGGTCCATATGAATTATATGATACAGCTAAATAGGATGCACTCAACTGGCATATAATTTCAATACTTTGCACGAAGTGCATAAGAATTGTGTGTGGCTCAACTGACATGGAATTCTCCGCTAGCGTGAACCTCCTTCACCCTCTTGTCATACTCATCTTCTTCGTCTTCGTCTTCCTCCTCCACCTCCTCTTCTGCTCCTTCTTCTTCTTCACCTTCCCAGCCAAAACCTTTGACCGGCCTTGATACTGGCTCTGGGGTTCTTGCCTCCCCAACAATTCTCATTATTTCCTCTGCACTCTGAGAATAAAAGCTAGGATTGTCTCTCTGATAGTACACTGCCTGTGCAGATTCAGTTAGTTCCCTTGGTAGATTCTTCAGAAACCATGGGTGGACCTTAATTTCCTTGAGTGCTATTCTCTGAAATCCACAATGAGAGTGGCCAATTAGTTTTCTCCACTTGAACTCCTCAATCGCTCATAATTAAAGACCAAAAACATTTGTCAAACAACAGATATTTTAAGTGGAAAGGTATCAAAGTGAGGTGTTCGGAGTTACACTGCAAGATGGTGAAGAAAGAATGTAAACATGATATGGATGGATCTAGTGTCTCACCATTTAGAAAATAATAAATGTACTGAACGCATAAATGAAGGGATTAAAAGAGAAAAAGTAAATCATATACTTATTTATACTATTCTGTCTGTCACTCTATTCTAAATGCATAATCCAAAAGTTATCGCCTATAGGCCTTTCAATAGTCAGTAGGCTCTATGTAAATTTTCTAGTGAAGCTATACTAGGCATCATAAAATATTGTAACATACCCTTAATGGATTAGCCACAAAAATACGAGAGAGGAGGTGCCTGCAATCTGGAGATATGTGAACATAATCTGGGATTTTGTATTGAACAGCCATTATTCGCTGAAGAAAAGAACAAGAGGAGAGGCGTACAAATGGTGTGAGGGAAAAAAATGTTCCATAAAAAAACACCAGAAGCAACACAAAAAGTTTAAATATAGACCTGGATTGTTTTCCGGAAATTCCTGGGGTCATCTTGGTCCTCAAAGGGATACGCTCCAACAAGCATGACATAAAGAGTCACTCCACATGACCACACATCAGCCAACTGATGAGCCAAGATAAGAAGGAAAACAAAAAATCATTATATCTAAAATATAAATAAAAAAATAATCACTAATGATTTATAAACACACACACCCCCCCCCCCCTTGAAACACCTAAAAGCTACTTCAATATTCAGTAGGTATGAAAGATTAGTTAAATTCAATCTATATGAAGCAGAAGCTAGGAAATCTGAAAATTGTTGGTAGAAAGAGACATGTTATTATTACCTTGCCATCATACTCGTGCCTAGAAAGAACTTCGGGAGCTATATAAGCTGGAGTTCCAACCGTAGACTTGGGTCTTGAATGCAGCAAAGATGACTAAACACAAATAATAAAAGCACTCGACTAACTATAAACTACTATAAATATATCAACTAAGGGGACATAGTCATAGACTTATAGCCTTGGAATTATAATAATCTCGATACCTTGGAATAACCAAAATCACAAATTTTCAAGCGGGGTGCAGGACTTCCATCCAAAAGGGTATTTTCAAGCTTCAAATCTCTGTGGCATATTTGCTGCAAACAAGATCGTAGGAACAGAAGTTCTCATTTTGAGCATTTCTGAAAACTATGAGAAGAGGCCAGTAGTTTTTTTTTTTTTTTTTGAAAAAAAAAACTTGGGAAGTGAATAAGTATATACCATGGCGTGACAGAAATGAACACCAGATATGAGCTGCTGAAAGAAATATCTAGCCTGAACAGTCATAAAGAAACAAAACGATAGATAACGAAGTTAATATGAAATAATCCAAAAGAAACATATTCTAAGAGACTAGGAGAGTATGTCAACTTATCAACCTCGTCTTCACTGAATCTGCCAGCATTGCATATCCTCTCAAATAGCTCCCCTCCAGCTGCATACTCCATTACTATTGCTAAATGTGTTGGGGTCAAAATGACCTGAAATTAAAAATCAGATTGACATAAATATACCCAAAGTCAGCATTATACCCAAATCAAAATTGATTCAACGAGTCAACAATAACTAAAATGCTTGCCTCCTTAAATCGAATTATATTGGGGTGCCGCAGGGACCTGTGGTTCATAATCTCTCTAGCCACGTTCTCATCAATCTGGGGTTGAAAAAAAAATCATTTATAAGCACAAATCCCAAGAAAGGGACTTCTCATCTGTCAAGTGTCAACATTAAATTGTGATCATGAACACCTCACATGGGAGCTGCTAGATTGCTAGAATTAGCAAAAGTTGTTAAATTTTATTCACGAAATAAAACTGTGTCAAAAAGAATGTTCCTTTCCCAAACCAGAACACCCACATCAAGGAATCCAAAGTTAATCATCAGTATACAAAAAATCTTTCGTCATTCCAAACAACAAATGCAACACATAACCACGATAAATCAGACACTTAAACGGATTCGTTAAACTAATTAATCATTTTCTGGCAAGCAGTCAAACACAGTCATGATTGAAGACGATGATGATAAAAACAAACCTTGCGACCACGCTCGATATATTTCATGGCGACGAGCTCCTTGGTCTCCTTGTTCCTCATGAGCCTAGCCACCCCAAAATTGCCAGCCCCCAAATCCTTCACCTCCTCGTACTTATCCATACCGTCGAATCTCCCACGGTATTTCCCCAAGAGGAGCAATCAAACCAATAATTATAAAGGTTTCCTCAAAAATGAAGAGGGGATTTTTTTTTTTTTGGGCGCTAAATCTAACGCGTCGTATTATAGAGGGAAAGAAAGGGAATCGGGAAATTTATGATGGAATTTGGTAGATAATAGAGTGAAGGAGTGAAGAGGAGAAGGAGGAAGAAGAGTAAGCACGTGGGAGTGAGGTGAGAGAAAGGATTAGAAAATTGGAAAAAGGAAAAGTAGGGGAAGGAGAATAACAGCAATGCATGAGGAAGAAGGCTGGACCAGCTTGAATCCAGTGAGTTCCTTCATTCCTTCCTTCATGTGTGATTTACTTTTGGTTTGGGGGTGATGGGAATTTGGGAAAGTTCGATTCTTTTTGGGTTTTGGGGGGGCAATGAGACGGATTTCTGATTGGATCTTTAAAAACGCCGTAGTGATAGGGGGACTCAAAGGTTTCCCTTTGACTTCGTGAGATTGCCCTTTCCACAAGGTATATCCTTCTTCGCTTTTTTAACTCCCTTAACTTCTCCCACCCTTTTTCTTAATTCTTGTCTTGTTTTTGCATACATTTGTCAAAATTACTTCAACCCCATTTGGAAATTGCTGGCCTTTCTACTGAATTCGGCACATCACATCAACCCTCTACATGGGTGCCCAAAAAAATCCAGTCTTTGCGCTTTCTTTTACAGTTTTACCTCAATGATATAGGAGTGAGTATTAAATTTTGGAAAAGAGGGAGAAGAATGACTTGGGTGGCAAGAAATATTTTAATTGGAAAAATATTGACCGACATTTGGACCATACTTTTTTTTCTTTATTTCCTGAAGTGGTATGGGGTGTGTGAATGGCTCATGACCTGGCATTGGGTGAGAGGGCTCCAATAATTGAAGCCTCTCCCTCGAAACAAATAAAAAAAAATGGAAATGCCATTGAAATCAAAAGCTGAGATATCAAACGTTGTCGGGTGATCCGACTCATGTGGCAACTGTCAATACTTCACGTCCATATAATTCTACATATTAATTTAATTTAATTTAATTAAGATGAAAATAAAATATCACAATCATCTTTCTTAATTATTTCATTATGTTCCTTGATTATTGGTAGTAGAATATTAATAAAGGTAGTGTGAAACTGACAAACTTTAGAAATAAATCTTATATTTAGAACTAAGATTTGCTCCAAAAATAAATCATATTATATGTCCTCATCTTTTTTTTTTCTCATCCCTCCTCATCCTTTCTCTACCGTTAAATTGATTAATGAATAGTTGATATTGAATAATTTTAAATACTATCATTTTTATTATTTTATTAGATCTTCTTGTAATAAACTATCCAGATTAAATCTTAGTAGTTTAGAGTTATTTACTTATTTACTTTTATATAGTATTTATCCTAATTTTACCTGTTATTAAATCTAAATCGTTAATTTTGTCAATCAAATAGTGGTGATGAGATCGGGAGGGACCAGGAGGAAAAATGATGAAGAGAGAATCCAAACCAAGAGGGAATAATCCTATCCCTCCCGCCTTCTTGTCCACACTTCTCTCTGTTTTCTTAAATTGCTTCCATTTCTGGTATGCCAGTGCCACTGCCATAACAGTGCAGCTGTGCAGCTCCATTATGTTTAATACATATCATATTTTACCATTTAAAGAAGTCCTAATCATGTAATTACGAGTTTGCGCGTTCATTTCGTGTTTGTAAATCAAGTGGTTAATCTTAGTTAACTTGGTTATTTTGGGTAAGAAAATGAGGCATTAATGAAGGTTTAGACAAATAAGGGAATAAAGAAAGGGACGAGAGAGGATATGGAATCATGAATGTCGAAATCAGTGGGAATTTAAGCAGCCGACAAGTCCACGCTACATGTTTCATGATCATGACCTTCATTTTGCCAGCAATGATCCCCCTTTGAATGAGACCTCACGGGCTCATGTCGGGCCGTCTTCCACATTCTTCCCAAATTTGGAGTTGGGCCCTAAACAAAGAGTCCAATTGAGTTTGGGCCTGGTCTTGATAGATCAACACGACACGCCGAAGAGGAATAAGGTCAGTGTAAATGGAAATAAGAGCCCCAAGGACAGGTATGGTGGGGCCCACGACAGATTAGGACAGGGGTGGAACACGTCAAAGGGGGACGTGGGAAACTGGTTTAACGGTCGAAAATCCAAAAGAATGGAAATGGCAGACACAGGTTGACAGAGTCAGACTCACGAGGAAAAAGAGAAGCAATTTGTGAAGCATCCTAGGTGACTCGAAAAAAGCTCTAACGTTGTTGTTGTTGTTGCGTGACCTAACGCCCAAACCCTGTGCATCTGGGGTCTTGGAAACTACTACCTTTTTTCATATAATTATTTCACCTCTTCATATTTGTACATTCGCGGAACTAACGGCAGTAAATCATCTTTGTTGCATTTACATAAACTCGGTAATACTTACATATATCTTTAAATCAATCAGAACGAAACTTAGCTGATTTTTTTTTTGGACTGATTTAATCATAGTTTATTGATAACTTTTATAAGTAGCTTACATTTTATTTTGTTTTGAAGAACATTCATGATGCTAACAAAATATTTTAATAAAAAAATAAAATGTAAATTATTTTACTATGAATAAACGGCCAACTATTATTAAAATTAACTGGGTCATTACGTCATAATTGTTTTTTAAATTCAGATAATAAGACACTTATGGGGTATATAATTATTTTCTCACATGGTTAAGTGGTATAATTATTTTAATGTAAGGTGGAATAAAATTGCTCACACAAATTTAGCTATTTACCCCATATATATTGTAAGATCACATGAAATAAGTTAATGATGATGATGATACAGGAGAAGGAGACGTGTTAAGTGGGGAATACCGTTTGTGCACCCCAGCAAAATCGTGAATTTGAAAAAAAGAGTGAGGAAGAAGAAGGAGGGGACCCAGTAAAGGTGAAGGTGGGGAAATGGCAGTGATAATGGTTCGGTTTTAAAATGATGAAGCCGGCAAAAGCGCCGATGATTCTCCCCAAATGTGAATAACGCCGTTCCACCATTAACATCTTCTCCTTTTTGCCCTTCAAATGCGGGCCCCACGTCCTCCCACATCCCTCACCATTCCAAGCTGTATGTCCCTTTTCTCCTTCTCCTTCCATATATAACTCTCCCCACCACCACCATTCTTTCTCCAAATCACCACCTCCTTCTCTTTCTCCCAATCCCCATTAATATTTCCAAAGTTTTGATTTTTATACTTCCTTCTTCGTTTTCAACCATGGCTGATGATTCTGCTAAACCCACTTCCACTCCCCAAGATTCCTCCTTTCAAGAACTTGTCCTTAAGGATGTTCCTCAGCCTGAGAAACCTCTCGCCGGCGCTGAGCCATTGAAGCCCGTGGAGGAGAACCCCGAAGCTGACGTGGCCAAAACCGGAGCTGCTGATGGTGGTGATGACAAAATGCCTGAATCTGGTTCCTTTAAGGAAGAAAGTAACAAAATTTCTGATCTTTCTGATCACGAAAAGAAGTCCCTCACTGAGCTCAAGCAACTCATTCAAGATGCTCTTAACAAGCACGAGTTCTCTTCTCTACCCAACCCACCTGAGACTCAAAAGGAAGAAAAGTCGGCGCTGGCGGCGGAAGCTTCGGCGACTCCTCAGAAAGACGATGAGAAGAAACCGGAAGAACCCATTAAGGAAAAGACTGAAGAAACAGAGGACTCTGCTAAAACAGAGGAATCTGCTAAAACAGAAGAGAAGGAAGCTGATGAAAAGGCGGCGGAAGTTGGGGAATCCAAGGTGGTCGTTGAGGGTGCTGATGAAAAAGCGGCGGCTACTTCTGTTGATGACGACGGAGCTAAAACTGTGGAAGCCATTGAAGAGAGTGTGGTGGCGGTTAAGGAGTCTGACGGCGCCGCCGTTACTCCGGCGGCGGAGGAGGAAACCAAGGAAGAAGCTAAGGAGGAAACTCCTTCGCCGGAAGAGGTATCCATTTGGGGGATACCACTGCTTGCTGATGAGAGGAGTGATGTGATTCTGTTGAAGTTCCTGAGAGCAAGAGATTTCAAAGTGAAGGATGCTTTCACAATGATCAAGAACACCATTCTCTGGAGGAGAGAATTTGGGATTGAGAAATTGATGGAGGAAGAATTGAGTGATGATTTGGAGAAGGCGGTGTTCATGCATGGGTTTGATAAGGAAGGACACCCTGTGTGTTACAACATATATGGGGAGTTTCAGAACAAGGAGCTTTATAAGAAGGCGTTTTCTGATGAAGGGAGGAGGCTCAATTTCCTGAGATGGAGGATTCAGTTTCTGGAAAAGAGTATTCGGAAATTGGATTTCACTCCTGGTGGTGTCTCCACCATTGTGCAGATTAATGATCTGAAGAACTCTCCCGGACCTGGTAAGTGGGAACTTAGACAAGCCACCAAACAGGCCCTTCATTTGCTTCAGGATAACTATCCTGAATTCGTAGCCAAACAGGTATATTACTCTTGAATTTCTCATGCATTTATCTGTTCTTACATGTTATGGGTGTTATTCAGTGTGTAACTTGATGTTTGAATATATTATGGTGCAGATTTTCATCAATGTGCCATGGTGGTACCTGGCAGTGAACAGGATGATAAGCCCTTTTCTCACTCAGAGGACCAAGAGCAAGTTTGTATTTGCAGGGCCTTCTAAATCTGCAGAGACCCTTTTGAGGTAATATTATAAAGATTCAAAATTTGATTTTATTTTGATCCTTTCCCTCGATTAGGTAGAGATTTAAAATCAATTTTCTCCCTGGAATTGTTCAGATACATTGCTCCAGAGCAGCTTCCAGTGAAGTATGGAGGACTGAGCAAAGATGGAGAATTCGGCAATAATGATGCTGTCACTGAAGTTACAGTTAGGCCTGCTGCAAAGCACACCGTGGAATTTCCAGTCAATGAGGTGAGTTTCGATTTTATCATCATTGTTTGATATTTTAAGAATCCAATGAATTGCCTCATCGAAACAGAATTTTTCTTAGGATTCCTCTGTTTGTAACAGACGTGTTGTCTAATTGGCCCTTTTGTTTATCTAACATCCTCTAACCAATATACTGTGCAAAACTACGCCCTCATAAATCATAATTAATAAAACAAACACATAACTTATAAAGCTGGAGGCCGGAGCTTCGTTTTGTCGTTTTTGGGGCCACATGGGTTATATTCGGCATTGCCGGGCTTATTTCATATTTAAATTTAGTTCTTGATATAGCTAAGAGCCAAATCATGAATATTGGCTTGGTTGATATAAACAAAGTGAGTTGAATATTAAAATATCAAAATGAGGTTGTTGACTTTGATTTAACAAAGTGAGATGATCATATAAATCTTTTTGCAGAAATGCCTTCTGTCTTGGGAGCTGAGAGTGATAGGGTGGGATGTGAGCTATGGAGCAGAGTTTGTGCCAAGTGCTGAAGGAAGCTATACAGTGATTATTCAGAAGGCTAGAAAAGTGGCTTCATCGGAAGAACCAGTGGTCTGCAATAGTTTTGAGATTGGTGAGCCTGGCAAAGTGGTTCTCACCATTGACAATGCAAGCTCCAAGAAGAAGAAACTCTTGTACCGCTTGAAAACCAAGTCTTCTGCCTAAACATGAATTTTGACGGGCTTAATGAGATTGTTATGGGGGGTATTATATGGGATCCAAATCATTTTGAATATATTAAATCCATATATATGTATACTCTGGTGTTTTTTCAATTTTTATTATTATTGTTTTTGTTATTAATGTTAAATATTAAAGTTCATTTTCATATTGGATCGTGGAAGGGGTGATCTTTTGATATGTGAATTGTTTTTGATGTATAAATGGAAAGAAATTTGTGGTGGGTCTTTTCCTACAACATCACTGTTTGTCGCATTCTGTGTATATATATTCAGGCATCATGTGCTTGATATGTCATCATGGATGTTTCTTTCACAGATACAAACGAGAGAAATGCCCATCATTGATGGGGATTATGATAGTGCCATAGACTCTTCAGTTTTAAAAGAAGCTAACCAGCATTGAAATATGTAATACTTTCAATCTAAATAAACATTTTGAAGTGACTTAGGACATACACATGTATCGGACATAAGTTGGTTGTGTTTAACTATTAAACATGACTTATTTTGTCTTGGTGCAAGTTTGGTTTTTTTAACATTAGGAGGCTAGGAGCCCAACAAAATCGCATAATTTCCATGAAATGTACATGTACTACTGCACATCAAGAGAAACTTAAGCCAGTTTAAAGCTTAAGAAATGATTTGAATGGGACCAGTAGGAGAAGATACCCCATGTGCAAGTAGAAGACAGGGATGGACCCACAACATATTGAAAGGGTTACTTTGGCACCGAATATCATCATCAATAAAGCCACTCAGACAGGTGATTCATGTCTCTGCCTTTGGGTTTAAAAATTGCTTTTATGAGTATATGCTACATATATACAGTAAAAATACTTATGTGCCTTTGGTTTTTCAAACGGACTTTTGAGACTTTTAAGGCATCAAAGTCCCACATTCATCATTTAGACCAGCGAGCTCTTCCTTGTTGCATTATTAGAGTTAGGTAAAGGAGTCCACCATTTTGGATCATCACTTTCACAGCACAAGCAAACACGCATGCCCCTCATAAAAGAACCTACTATATTACGGTTCTGTTGTCTCATCAAAACCAGATAAAAGCACACAAGTGGGAATTATAAGAGCCAATGATTATTCTATAAAGAAAAGCACACCAGTATAATAATTCTACTTCTCTCACTCTCTCTGAGTTGAATATTATTTCCAGGGCCTTCTCTACATGATGAGGAATGGTGCATAGCTAGCTAATGTGGCAAAGTGTAAAGGGAAATCCTAGCTGTTCCCAGATACGTAGTAAAGCAACCCAGCTGTGTGTAGTGTGGTGTCTTCAACATTTTCCAGACTTTTGCTGCCAATTTGACATTACTTTACTGCTATGTTCACTGCGCATATCTTTATTTCTTTTCTTTTCTTTTTTTTTTATCAACACATATCTTTATCTCTTTTCAGTGACTCACCCCCTCAATAATTCATCCTCTATCTAGGAAAGTTGATGATCTTCACAATCGGAAAAGGAAAAAACCAAAACTTTTTGCTCTTTCTATATTAAAGTGCTTAATGTAGAGAGAGTTGTGTTCTAACACCAAAAGCTCAAATAAATAATGATTTGGAACAGATAGAGGACAGCGCAAACTAAGGAGTAAGGAGGGTGTGGGCCACTATGAGTCCTTTCATTCAATTCCATTAGAACCACGTACTCTCACAGATTCATACTCTCTAGACTCCATATACATTACACTTATTCCAAATGCAGTGGCACATTGGTATGTAACGACGAAAAAATTAATCATTCCATCTCTCTCTGGCTTCACTCGATTTTTAATTAAGTCATCAAGTTTTTTTTTTTTTCAACCTCAACCTTATATTTTCCAATGATTCGAGTGCTAGCTAGGCCCTAGTCTATCAACTAGCTAGCTTCAGTGACTGCGTCATTGTAGAGTCAAATCCCTAAATCACGCTAAAATTTGGGTTTTTTTTTACAAATATACGATAAACAGTAAAAGAATTTATCAAAATGCTGTACAAAAAAAATATTTCCCCATATATTACACCTGAAGTCGTTCTTCAGGTGAACGATTTCTAAAGTCGTTCACGCCAAGAACGACTTTAATCGCGTGAACGACTTCCATTTTTCGATCTTTGTACACCTACAGCTAAAGTCATTCACGCCATTTTTTACCTCATGCAACCATAACCTCCTAATTATTAAAAGGATAAGATAGTAATAGTTACATAAAACACAAATAATAGCACATAATTTTGATAAAGTAAATATTAGTTGAAATTTAAAATAACACATAAATTAAAACTAATAACAAAGTTTATCAAAAATAAAAATTATATTACCTATAAATAGTGACTACCTGTACCACATCAAGTTCCCCTCCACCTACGTTGTGGCCGCTGTTGTTGTATGTCATTTTGTTGAGATTGAAGAGTATCATTTGGGTGAGAGCTTGACATATTCAAATCAAACAAAGGAGAATCATTTAAATGAATGGAGGGTTGATGTGTGATAATTGCTTCGTTTGATGGTCCACCGCACTCAGAAGTAGAAGCATTGTATTCAGTCGAAAATACTGCATCATTATCTAGTAAAGATGTGAATGATGAAAATTGATTAGGATTTGATGGATTGGAAGGGGATGAGAAGGATGGTGATATGAATTGAGGTTCATGGTGAACATGGTTGGAAGATGTGAAGGGAGATGATGATGATGCAATGTAATGATACTGACTAAAATTTGGCAACTCTTATTCGCTTACATCTTGACTTTCAACATGTGGTTGGACAAACAAGTAACTTCCACGTCGCTTGCTTGGTCTATCGCAGGGAATTTCTGGCCCGTGGCAACTCAGTTGTTGGTGGGGCAGGTTAAGAATTCATATTAAATCGTTGCTCTCTAAGTGCAAGCAAATAAGATATTTCGTTGGTCTCGAGCAACCCTGTCCCGATAATCAGTGCAATTAGAGCATGTGGTACGAGAATTAATCATTAGCATGTATAACTCCTCTGCTATGTCAGACTACAATAAATAAAAAGAGATTGGGTTATAACACTTTTTATATGAACAAAATAAGATGATATTGATGCAAAAATATGAAAAACTTACTGTACAGCCAGTATCGCCACTAATATGCTGGATGCATCTTCTTGTATGTCTCTAGTACGATTGTATGTATTGAGATGTCTGGTCAAGTTCATCAAGAGCCATTGGAGCATTAACAATAGCATGTGACCATCTATCCCATGCCTGAATAATGGTCGAGTATTGATCAATCCAATTTGTTGTTATTCTATCCCGCAATTGCATTGTGTGATAATTTTTTAAATGAACAGGTGTGTCAAGAATTGGTTATTGACGACCAAACTGTCGTAGCATACGGCAGGTTGATGCCACTCTAATATTGCAGGAAATAAGTGGAACTGAAGCAAGTCAAATTTCAGGTGTTGTTAAGCAATATTTTGGAATCAATTTGTTGAGTTTTGATTCCTGTTATGTTTAAAATTATATATATGGGCCATTTGCTATAAATTATGCATGGAAACACATTTACAATATTAATTAATTTTTTTATTTTCCCGAAAGAAATTTGACCAAATGTGTCAATTATGTATTGCATTTTGTAATTTTTTAGCCATTTTTTATCTGCAAAACTATGTGTAGCATTTTGGTAAATTCTTTTACTGTTTATCATATATTTGTAAAAAAAACCAAATATTTGTAGAGAATATAATCTATTGAGAAGAGGGGGAATATTACATTGGGAAGGAGGAGAGGAGAAGGAGAGAACAGATGGTGACAATGTGATTATATTTTTTTTTAAAAAAAGTTAAATCAATGGAAGTCGTTCATGCGAAGAACGATTTTACTTCCTCATTATTTAGAAATTGTTTACAACGATTTCAGTTGTAGTATATGGGGAATTTTTTTGTGTGTGTGCAGCATTTTGACAAATTCTTTTACTGTTTATTGTATATTTGTAAAAAAAACCCTAAAAATTAGTCTGTATCATCTTGAATAACCCCCCGGGGGGGACAAGTGAGAGAGAATGGTTAGTAAGAAAAGACGAGAAAGCGAGATCCAAGAAACTAGTATGACCAATAGGGAAGAATCATGAATGTAACATGAAATATATGTGTGAACTTTGTTCAATATAATGGAAAAATTTTGGACAGCTCATTATTCACATAGAACACCTTTTAAGTACACTCTAAACACTATTTCGAGTTGTTCACATACTTCATACTTCACACATGTCTTGTTCAAAGATTGCAATAACTTAAACATGATTGGATTTTGGATCATTCTTGTGCAGTGGTGGCTTCTGATGTGTAACATCTATAGATGTACTTTTCATGACTGCTTTTGTCCCAACAGTAAGACAAGAACAAGAAAACCAAATCAATTTTAACGTTTCAGATGTCAGAGGAGTAATAATAAGGCTGAAATGGAGGAAAACTCTCTATGGAATTCATTTTGAACAAAATATAAGCTATGAGGTATGGGTTAGTAAAATCTGATTTTCTTTCTTATACATGCCTCAAGAAATGATAGAAAGACTTCATGCAACACAAAAACAAAAGGATGAAATGACAGAAAGAGTAGCAGCAAATGTGAAATGGAAATGACCAAGAGAAGAAGCAAACCAGGCAAGCTAGCTTAAAATGGCAACAAACAAATGTGATCTCTGTCGTTTTGTTATGGGGAATTACGTCTCACACCACTATTTACATCACAGCTTACGAGACGTGTATGATAACAGAGAGAAAAGTTACAGGTACCATGTGACCTCTGAGTCACTATTAAAAAAAAAATTGTGCATGCATGGATGGCTCAAGCTCAAACTTTGTGCATCCCATAAAAAAAAAAATATATATATATATATATCAATTCGAGCATCATCACTTAACTTTTTACACCTCGAAATGATAAAGACACTCTGTAAAAACCCAAATCTTATCTGCACAAGTAAACCTAAAACACTTAAGATTTCTGGCCGCATCTGAAAACATGGTCACGGGTTTCACTGCAACTGTCGGATGTTCACGTGACCAGATTCCCTCCTTCTTCACCGTTTTCTCCAAAACTTACAATATATATCAGACTAAGACCACACCTTTGCATCTTACACTTCTGTTAATAAGTAAAAACTCTGTTTCAGTTCTCTGAAATATTAGCCATCATCAAAATGGAGAGGAAATCATTCGGGCTCTTCCTCTTGGTCCTCATTGTGCTAGCTTCTGGTATGATTCTGCCATATTTATTGTTGTTTTCTGTTATCTTATATAAATTTGATGAATGACATACATGTGTGTGTGTGTGTGTAAAAATATGAATAGAAGTGACAGTGCAAACAGAGGGGAGGATGTGCCAATCACAGAGCCATGGATTCAGGGGAACATGCGTGCGTAGCCATAACTGTGCTCTGGTGTGCAGGAATGAAGGTTTTTCCGGTGGTCGATGCCTGGGATTCCGTCGCCGGTGTTTCTGCACCAAGCTTTGTTGAATCTAAAGTTTCAAACTTTGAGTTGTTGAGATAACAAATAAATGAGATGATGCTTTTTTTTATGTTTTAATTAAGAAAGTGATTATGTCTTGTGTTGGTCTTGAGTTCAGTGAAGCCAGAATAAGCATCATGATGTGGTTATAACGTCTTAATTACTTTCTGCTTAATCTGTTTACGTCTTGGTCTTTTAGTCTCAACCTCTTTAGTTACTTTTAACTTTATTAATCTGAAAAAAAATTATTTATATCTTATATTTAAGAACGGTTGGAATATAAAAGAGCCCAGCTATGTTGACACTTGAAATAAGGTTCAGAGCAACATTTATTTCCATCAAATTTAAAGTTAAAACCGAACTTATCTAATTGTCTTTGTGCAATATGGCCATAGACAGAATGAGGATACTCTCCATTGCTCCTTTCTCATTTTTTTTTTAAATCTTATCTCCCCACTATAAGATTAAGAAATGAGTGGTTCAGATTTAATATTTTATAAAAGTCTCATTTTAATATGTTAGCAGTTCAAATTATTTTGTTTTCCTTTAATGTAATTATGAACTATGTAGATAGGTTATACAAAAAAAAAAAACTATGTAGATGGGATTTTAATAGTTTAACTATATTTCTTTGTGTTTAAAACTTTAAATGCACTTAATTGAGTAAAAAATTACTTTTTTCAACTGGTGGCCAGAGGGAAAATTATGTTTAGTTCGGAAACGAGTGTTTATCCAGTTTTAGGCCTGCTTGGATGAGAGGAAAAGTTGGGAGAAAGGAAAATGAGAGGACAGAAAATAGGGAGGAGAGAAAAGTAGGAAGAAAATATTATCCCTCATCTTGCTTGGATGAGTGAGAGAGAACTGAGAGGAAAGAAAATGAACAAATATTATATTACTAAAATACCCTTATTTCTATGACAACATAATTATATTTAAAATTTAAAGGATTAAATAAATAATATATAAAACAAAAAGTGAATAATTTTTTAAAATGAAATAGATTAAATAAATAAATTATAATTACCCAGGATTCCTAGTAATTAAAAAAAATGAAAGGATAAAGTCTTATAACAAAATTATTAAAATAATCTTTTTTCAATCTAATTTCTATTTTTTTTAAAAAAATAAATATACCCACTGCATAGACAGTGTGGGTAATTATAAAAGAAAAAAAGACGCAGTTCATAGAAAAAAAGGAAGAAGCATATGCACAGGGCTAGGATAGTATGGGCAACATCCTTTCCCCCCAAAATCTCTCCATATATGGAGAGAAAAGTTGGGAGAAAAATGGGGGTGGGACCCACCTACTTTTTCTCCATACTTTTCCTTCTTTTCTCATTTTTTCTCCTATCCAAGCAGGGGAAAATGCCCTCCATCCCCTTATTTTCTTTCCTATCATGTTTTCCCTCCATCCAAACAGACCTTAAAGGCCAAAACAATCAAAGCGAATGTGAACAAGGAAGCAACTATCCAGCCAGCCCACATCAGGACTAATAGGAGTGATATATATATATATATATATATATCATTAACTAGCAGCATTCTAAATGTAATTTATTTTATTTTGATAAAAATGATTGTTTCAATATGCGACCATATCTCGGTTAAAATAAGTATAATTCTTAGTTATGCTTTTATTAGAAAAAAAAAATGATATCACTAATTAGAGTTTTATAAAGCATGAAAGCCGACAGAAGAAACATGATTAAAAAATATTCTAGTAAAGACTCTCACTGAAATGACGTGCTGGAAATGAAGGAAAATCATGCAATAAGGATATAATTTTCTGTCAAACAAAGAAAGACACTAAATGAGATCATTCACATATGTTGATGAATTGTTTAAGATGGGTGGTACGTGGAGAATGAGATTGAACCTCTATGCTACGTTTGGTTCAGTGGAAACAAACAAGGGCAGAGAATTGGAAATGGAAGTGGAACCATGTGTTTGAGGTGTTTACTGTGTAAGAAATGAGTTCCTGATGGAACTCTCTTCCACCAAAATTGGTGGAAGTGGGTTCCAACCCACAACCTATGGAACTGACCGAGTTCCATTGGAACTCAAAGATGAGGACCATATTACCCTAGCTAAGAGAAATCCAAGAAATGGTGGGGAGACGGAGGAGCACCAGGACGACGGTTGGGTGACGACAGATGGCGATGACGGGGAAGGTGACGGTGGATGCCGAGATCTGCTTTTTTCCAAAATGAAGAGATAACTTCAAAAACCATAGAAGACGCCTTAGAACGCAGGCCGACGCCATTGTTGAGGGCATCGACGAACCAACTCTCGCGATTTGTAGAGCCGTCGAGGAGATGGAGGTGAGCGGTGAGCCGACGACCTGGGGTTTTGATTCAGTGCAACTCGCTTGTACTCCTCCATCATGTTCTCCACATCTTCATCGGTGATGACGGAAATCAAAGCGACGAGATCCTCATTGGGAAGCCGGTACTTCTTTGTGATATTGGTAGTTCCTCCATCCAATTGAACCCATCATTTTCTAATGGTTTCTTATGACGGTAGACATCTCCCAAACTCATACAACGCCTCTTCATTTTCTAATGGTTTCTTGTTTGCTTTTTTTTTTTTATGGAAAATATGCTTTTTTCCTCCAAAACTCAAACGCTGGCATCTATTTTTTTCTGATGGTAGATCTGAATGTTGTTTGGTTTTTGCTGGTTCTTGTTTGCTTTCTTTGATTACAAGTTCGAAGGCTTGTTTCTGATGCATTCTTCACTGGTTTCTTATTTTTGTTCAATTGTAACTTCCATTATGAACATTGTTTTTTTTATGCATTCTAACGCTGGTATTTTTGCTTTATTGTGTGGGATTCTTGTGTAATTTCTTCCTCCATGGGCTTGATGGTGACCGTCGAAACCAGGTGGTTGTGGTTGTTCTGGGTGGAGAAAAGGAAGTCCATTGGTCATGTTATAATTAAAATTAACATATCAAATAAAAATTATATCACATATCCATCGTCATACCAAACACACTTTCAACCTCAATTTCACCTTCACTTCCACTTACATTTCCACTTCCATCAAAATCTCTTCCATTGAACTAAACGAGGCACTAATAATCCAGAGTTGTGAGTCCAAATCAAATAATCTTAAAGAGCTGACAAAAGTGATTTATGCCTTTTTTTTTGAATTTGTGTAGCAGAGCATTTCTTTTTCTTCTTTTTTTTTGCCAGCGTGTAGCAGAGCATTTCATCATATACTCCCTCCGTCCTTTATTATAAGAGTTAAAGAGGTAAAATCACACATATTAAGGAAGTGGTTAAGAAAGATAAATATGTCTGAAATAATTTTGTTTTTTCAAGTTTGCCCTTATTTATGATTGAGTAAATAAGAGAGAGAAATGTGATAATAGTGTTATAAATGAGTATGAAAGAGAACGTGAATAGAAAGAATAATGATGGGTAAGGTGGGTAAAAACTCATTAAATGTTTTGATAAATTTGGACGGGCTCTTATAAAAAGGGACAAAACCGTTCAAATTTTTTGCTCTTGTATATGGGGACGGAGGGAGTATTACTCAGTGAGAAACTATCCATTGGAATCAATGAGCTATGATGTCTTTCTAAATGACCGAACGATTTTGAGAATTCAATACCATAGCAGCAGGACATTAAGGCATTAATTTCTTTCATTATACCATTAGGGTCATCATGTTTACCATGATGGAGTGCTTAATTTCATTTAATTCATATAAAATTGATGAGATAAATGATTCTACAAGCTAAGTGTTTAAGATAATCTTTGTGCAACTACAGTAATAGAGATCAGAGGTCTTAAGCCATGTTCCAATGCCTTGGAAATCCATAGATGGAATTCTAACAATGAAACAACCAAACCAAAACCATAAGAAGTTTGAAAAAGGTCACCAGAGGAAGAAATGCTCTTAAGGTTTAATCCTCATCACTATCATGGATTGATTAAATATTTGAAGACAACAATTTAAAATTTTTATTATATAAAAATCACCGCACTGCAAATGTAGAATTCTTTAAAAAGACAAAGGATTAGTCGTCCCAAGAACAAGAATGGTGAAGTGGAAGTCATACCCAAAACAAGTAAAAAAAAAGAATGCTCCAAGGATTATCAGATTTTTAAACCAAACTCATCACCGTCCCAAACTCTCCTCACGATGCCCCATTCTGGTGCTCTGTATTTTGCCTTCACCTCAATATTAAACACTACTATAAACACCTCTCCTTTTTATAAAACTTAATCACTCGTAAATTAAACCTAATGTGCATCGAAAATAGCAGTAGGTAGTACTGTTAAGCTTAGTATCAGCTAGCCCTTGGCTCTGCAAACCGCATCTATATATGTGCTCTTCACTACCAATAATAACAATACATCTAATATTTGTTGGATTCACCATTTGCACGTGAACAAGATTCATTTGGTCTCACCGACCATGATGCAAATTCCAATATTCTTCATATTAGTTTGAAGCAAATAAATTAAACCTATCTGCATGTATATGTGGCACCATTTCCTTCATCCTCTCTGCCTATAAATACAGGACACCACCTACTTCATTAAACACCAACAAATATACTGAATACACTTGTCACAAATCTCTTGGAGATAATATAATGGAGAAGGCACGATTCTTTGGGCTTTTCTTCTTGCTTCTTGTTCTCCTAGCTGCTTCTCGTAAGTGATCTCTTTGGATCATATCAGTCCTATTTTTTATTCATTAACTAACAGTAAATATGGGTTATAGCAAGATTTTTGAGGTTGAATATAATTAATGAATGATTATGTTGTAATAACTGAATGAATGAATGCAGAGGGGGCAGTGGAGGCAAGGCACTGCGAATCACAAAGCCATAGGTTCAAAGGAATGTGTATGAGCGACCACAACTGTGCATCCGTGTGCCATGTGGAAGGTTTCACTGGTGGCAAATGTCGCGGTTTTCGTCACCGTTGCTTTTGCACCAAAGTTTGTTGATTTTCTCAGATTTTGCATCCATTAAAATATTATTATAAAGCCAAAACTGATTCCACATTTTGTGCTAGCTAGGTCTGAGGAGGTTGACTTTGGCGTGCCTTTTTACTTGTTTTAGGAAATAAAGTCGTCTCATTGTGTCTGTGTAATGGTTGATTGATGTTGTCTGGGATTAGATCCCTGCGTGTGATTTCTAGTTGATTTGGATTGTGTTTCACCCAGCTCTCCTGCTTTGCTCAGTGTTGTCATTGTCTTTCACTTAACAAATTAAAAAGCCTCCTGAACTTTTAGGTATGTGTAAATAATCTCATGCCATCCAATATCCCATTATTCATTGAATAGAACTTAATACTATGGAGAGGGAATGATAGGGAGTTGAGCAACCAAAAAGTACTGATTGCATTAAAGATCCGAAGAGTACCGACGAGAGGGGCAAACCAAGGAAAAGCACTGATATGCCAGAAAAACTGAAACACCATGAACATAAATTTAACAATGGTGAAAATTTTAGTAAGGTAAGAATGTTTTTTGATCAGTCGAGGAAAAATATGGAGCAGCTTGACAAGTCCAGAAACATTGGCGTTCATTTTGAGAGGGCTGAGAAGGATTTGAGTGGGTTGAACGTCCCATAGCAACGGAAGATTGTTGCTGAGATTCATAAATTGGAGGGGGAAGGTAGTCAAAGTTCAATTTAATTCAAGTCTGAAAAATAATACCAACAACTGCTCCTACTTATAGATCTCAAAAATAATACTTTCCCGGCACTATATTTAGAGAAGTGGGTTTGGTCTTAAATCTAATACTTATTTTTAATTTTTCTCATTTTTTATGAAGTATTCCCGTTGATGCTCATCAATAATAAGCAAACAAGATAGGGAGAGTGAGAGTAAAGATATCTGGCTAGGGTTCTTTGGTAATATGATGTTATTTTAACTAACTTAACTAACAATTTTAATCTATTTAAATTAGATAATTAGATCTTATATTTAGGATCAGAGAATAATTTTTTTAAATGCAATGACATAATATCTTATCCTATAATTCGATCAACATCAAATATCTAACATCGGTCCTAATGAGATAATGAACTACAATATCCACATTTGACATTCAGACAATTGTATGGCACAACTAATAACATCTTATAGGCATTAGGCTTTCAAAATCGTCCATTTTGAGAGCCCATTACTCTTAAGGTCCTGTTTGGTTTAAGTGGAGGGGAGGGCGCTTCATTGTTTGGTTTGGTTTGGTTTGGTTGGACGGAATGGGATGTTAAAAGATTTTTTATGATCCTCACACATTAGTTTATATTTTTTATTTATATGTTATAAAAACTAATTTACATATATAATTTATATACTAATATTTATTTAATTAAAATTAATGTAATAATATACTTAAAAATAATATTTTCCAATTTTATGATTATAAATTTTTATTTAAAATTAATTACTAATAATATATTTTTGGGTTAATACAACTTTTAGTCAATGAACTTTCGATGAATTTTGTTTAAGGATGTTAGTTAAATTGATTAAAATATCATGAAATTACGAAAACACATTAATCATCTATCTTTATTCTCATCCCCCTCTATTACTTGTTTTTTTTATTAAAGAGTAGTAATAAAGATAATGCAAAAAATTACAAAAAAGTCTAATATTTTAAAAGAAACTCACATACCCACGTAAAATTCATATATTTAGGAATGGAAGGAAATTAAACTAATGTGACAGTCATAAAATTCATGCTTGAAAGTGAGGAGTTGCGAAAAAAAAAAAAAAACCTCGTTCAAATGGAAATAAAGTTTTAAAATTGTTTAGCTCAAGATGAATTTCAAATGTAACATTTTGAAATATACTTTCCACAATGTAGCATTTATTTTTTTTTTTTCACTATTATAGGCTTGGTTAAAAAAGCCGTATATATTATTGTGCATTTGATTTATTTTTTAATTTTATAGGACGGTCTGTTAAGCATTTTTTGTGCAAAAAGTAGTGATGATTACTCTTTCGTGACCTTTATGCAAAGAGTTAACGTTAACTTTTTATTCCAAAAGTTTTAGAGTGTGTTTGGATCGACTTATGAAAAAGTGACTTATATATAAGTCAGATTGTATAATGACTTTTATGTTTGGATGGGCTGTGTGAAAAGTGACTTATAGTTATAAGTGACTTATTTTCCATAAGTCAGATTGTGTATATTTGGATAAGTTGTGATTAGATGTGAAAAATAAGTCAAAATTTGTGTTCTTCACCTTATAAATGACTTATAAGTCAGAAATAAGCTGTTTTAAACAGCTTATACTTATTTTGACTTATAAGCTATAAGTTACTTATAAGTCAGATTGACAATAAGCCGAGACAAACATGCAAAATAAACTATCAACAAAATAAGTTACTTTTGCCCCAAAATAAGCACTTATTTCCCAGAAATAAGTCGAGTCAAACACACCCTTAATAACACAAACTACTTTTAACTATTTTTTTTTAATCTGTATGAAGTAGATATGATACTCTTATAATATAAACTAGATAGATTAATTATTTACAAAAAAAAAATTCTATTGTTCTTTTCATTATTGAAAAATAATTACTTCAATTTACACATCTTTGTATGACACATCCCGCCAGGATTAAAACCTATAAGATTTAACTGTTTAGTTATTCTTATATGCATTTTTTTTAAAAAAAAATATTATACTTCAAACTCCCATCATGTTTAAAACTTTCAACTTTGTTTCAAAATTAGATTACTAACGCAAAAAAAAAATGAAGGTTATGTTTAGTAATGATAAGATACAAGTAAAAAAAAATAATATCATAAAGAACGAAAAATGATAAAACTAATTAACAAATATTAATTTGATTATAAAGGTGCACGATCAATTGCATTGTTGTTTCCCCTTCCTTGTGGTACACATAACATCTTAGCATTTCACACTTAAAATTGTCAATCTTGAGGCCACCATCACATTTAACGGTTTCGAGCTTGACTCTGATAACATTACCGGAGCCATGTCTGATACAATATATCACATCTCCATTATCAACTTGATTATTCTTAGCTTCGTTTTCGTTGCCACTTTGATTATTCTCACTTTCTAAAGGGATTGAGATCAAGTATAACCATTTTAATGTTCATTTTTCTTGTCAGGAGCACAAATTGATTGACATGTATCCAATCTACTATATATTCACACTGGAGGTTGTAATTAACATGCAAGAACATCCCACTAATAAACTCAAACTAAAGACATCTAGGCCTAATAATCCAGTTCAATTAGAAACGACATACAACCTCTGAAAATTACATCAACAATCATACTATGTTTGCATGTCGCAAATAAATGTGGTGATCATAGAAGCTGGAAAATATTAGGAAGAACAGAGGATGATGTTTTATGCATGTGTTTAGATATACTCATCCCCACAAAAGATAAGTTTAGGAAAAGACAAAGGCCATGCTTTAAACGTTAAAGGCAACCTAAAAACTACTGAGATGCATAGTACTCCTACCTATCAGGGGTGACGATCGGGAAAATCATCAAAGTAAACAAACTAGGAGGGTCGTGGTCAATTTTCTCTATGAGGGTTGTTCTGGTGTCTTTTGTAGGCTTTAACCATGGCAAGCCGCATCTTTTGGTAAACGTAGACTGTAGAAGTCTTTGTGAATCATTTTTCTCTCAATAATGCTGCTACTTCCTCAATCAAATCCCCATTGGCCTCCACATTCCTATTATGATCCATGAATCGTTGATTTAGAGACTTGTGCGCCTCGATCAATGTCTTCATCTCCCATAAAGACCATAACCCGAGTGACACAAGTTTACACAGACTTGATTCTAAAAGAACTAATCTTGTCTACAGATCACCAAGAGCCTTCTTCTACCGAATCATGAACGCAATAGCGCCATCATTTTCAGTATTCACACTTTTCTTCATCGTTTTCATGAATCTTTTAATTAGTAGGTAAGTAAACATAAACATGTTTATCTTAACTCCCGACTTAATCAAAACATTGAAATTCCTTTGTTCGTACCTTTTAAATGTAATATTATTATGATAATACGTTTAAGTTAAACTAGATTTTTCTCATCATTTGATGAACAAAACAATATATATAAATAGATGTGAAATTCATTCAAGATTTTAAAGATAAAAATTAAAATAGAATGAAATAAACTAAAAATTAAATACTTTACTTTTAAACATGTTAATCCCCATGAAACAAACCCGTGCAGAAACTAGATCATCTAAATAGAGTTTTGTAATGTTGCTTGCTTATACACTCACCAAATAGACAAATACAAACATAATGACCACTAAACATAAAAAGGTCATAAAAATGTTAGTACTTTATGATTGTATAAACTTAATTATATCTTCATCAATTAATTCATTTTCATTGAACCAATACTTAGGATCAATTACGTTGAAAATCAATTTTTTCGTTAATCCAGAATCATGCTTATAGTTTTCGAGACTACCAAATGTTTGGAGGAAACTTATGACATCTTATTATCAACATCATGCCAGTCAATGGGTTGCATGTAAGGAATAGTTTAACAACAAATAAAATGGAATGATTGTAATTTAACAACCAATTAATTTCGCATTACTTGTTAAGCCAGCTGTAATGTCGTTGATGTGAACCTGCTCATGATCTAACATCCTGCACTCTGAATATTACCTTGAGGATTTTAGAGTGACAAATACGGAGCTAGATAATGAGTCTCTTTTTTAGTGAAACCTTATAAAGTGAGTATACAAAGGTGAGCAAATAAATAAATAAATAAGTTATATTATCTTAATTGGTCAACAATGGAGATTTTTTGAAAAGAAGTATAACTAAGCCGCCAATTATCAATCAAATTCAAATTTAAAATGAAAATCTACCCATTTTGATCGTGAAGCAATTACATAGTTTTTACTTTGATGCAATTTTACAAAAAAAAAATGACACGATGAAAAAAATTATACCCAATCAATCTACCTATTATAAGCGTACCGCAATAAGTACATGGTTTTTTATTTAATGTACTTTCATAAAATAATATATGACATGGTCAAAAATTTACACACAATCAATCAAATAAAAATCAAATTTGAACTTCAGACACAATCTACTTGTTATGATTATAACCAATAAATACATTTTTTTTATTTTAATGCACTATCTAAAATAATAGATGACATGGTTGAAAAATAATATCAAAAAGTGACAATAATTTCGTATAATTATATATTAATTTATGAATCCATATATTAAATAATAGATGATGGGTATCAAAACGACCACGGGTATTATAATGATTTTAAATGGGACAGGTTTCAAATTTTGTAATTATTTAATCTTCAGCTGCATTAATCAGCTCATATCAAATAAGGGAGAGATTCTAGTTTCATAGGCAAATTAAAATATGAAATGCAAGGCTGGCGTTCTCTCCCCAAAGCTGCAGGCTTGCTCAGATGTGGCAAGAGCTGCAGACTCATATGGATCAACTACCTCAGACCTGATCTCAAGCGTGGCAATACTTCACCGACCAAGAAGACGACCTCATCATCATAAGACCATTAAAGATGTTGAAGTGATTTTCAATACTACTTTTGTCAATTATACTAAACTCAATTCTCAACCTAACTTACCACTCTTTTTTAATTTACTTCTTCATAAGGTTGCAACTATAACTCCTTACAAAACCCAAAAAAAGTAATTAACACCATTAAAGATGTTAAAGTGATTTTCAATATTAGCTTTGTCATTTATACTAAACTCAAACACCTTACTCCATTTGTACCTTTGTCAATTATACTAAACTCCAATGCCATATTCCATTCGTCCCTTAGTAGTATAAGCTTCAAATAACTGATTCATATATATTAATCAAGTAAGCTAATAAAAATGAAAACGTTAAATAAGTACCTTTTGAAATTTCAAAATCCTATACAGATGATTTGTAATTGTGAATATCGTCACTCAATTAGTGAAAATCTCTCACATGAGGCTTTTAAATTCAAAAGGCATTTATTTATCATTTTTCCTAATAAAACTAGTTGAAAAACAATATTTATGTAAGAAATGCACTTTATTTTTCAATTTTACCCTTATTATTAAAGATGAAAGAGAATATATAGTATACTCTTATTAGATATGGGCGTATATGAAAAAACATATATCACTCTCTTCAATGGGTGTATTTTGCGAAAAAAATCCGGTCGTTATTATAAGTCCACTTATGGAACAATTAATGTGAGTATTACAATTTCACTCTTGTTAGTAAATTTAGGGAGAGAAGGAAGAGATGAAACACAATGTATAAAATATTATTTAAACACCTATTTATAAATGAGGGTATAATTGAAAAAACTTATTAATTTTGGTCATTTTTAATGAGTTAACTACCTTTCCTTAGTAAGTGAGAATTAAGTAATATTTTGTTCGGTTCATATTATAAGAGGTAGTCAACCATGTCATAGAAACCAAAGAAATATAGTGAGGTCATGTATTATGGGCATGGTTCAAAAACCCGAATCGAATCGGGTGGTTCCACCGGAACTCGGTGAACCAGCCTCCGTTACGGGACGGGTCAACAAGGGAAACGGGCACTTGGTTAAACCGGTTGGAGCTGGTTGAACAGACCAAAAATGGGCGACCCATTAAAAAACGGGGGAGGTCTATAACAACTAAATTATTTGTTTTTTATTCGGGCACTTTGAGACGAGTTGTATTACTTTTTATTTATGTAATAAAATCCAACCCGTGCGTGGGACGCGAGGTTTATGAAAACATAATCGTATTATTCTCTGATATTGTTAAAGAAATTATTTTATAACCTACTCTCCCATCCTATATGTAAAGTACACGCTTTGGGAGAGGTTAATTTATGAAAACATAATCGTTGCATGAAAAGAAGTATTTCCATAGCTATCCCAAGGAAATTATTTTACTCATGATTGATGAAGGTAGAGATTGTATTGACGTACGTGTTCGTTGACAGCGCTTTTGATCCATTAACGTACAGGAGCTATAGGTTGCGGAGGTGTGCTTCGACAGAGGAGTGTGGCGACATCATTGAAAGTTTTATATGTGGTTTAGATGGTGCAGATAACATGACAGCGGAGATATGGGGATGCATTTGGGGGTTGGGATACCGGTTTCCGGAGGGTAAATCTATTTTCTGATTCGAAGGATGTTATTAAGTTGTGTACAGACAAGGATGTGGATAGACACGCTGATATAGGAGTCTCGTGGAAGTCCTTCATAATCTCCTGCAGAGGGAATGGTATGCAAAAGCTCATTATTTAATTAGATGGAGGAATCAAGAGGCGGACCATCTCGCGGAGAAGGCTTTGACAACTGACAAAGATTGATCGTTTGCTCTAAAACGACTACCATGCACGGAGTTGCTGCAGGTTGTGCGTGTATACGTAAGCTCGCTTTGCGTTTATATTTTGCCCAGCAAGGGGTTTTGTTGCTTATTTTATTTTTTTTAGTTAATGCATTTCCAATTCCAATGTATCCAAAAAAAAAAAAAAGAGGGTGAGGCCTGCATATAAGTTAACCCTTTTCCTTAATTTTAATTTCAATGTTTTTATTCTTATTTGTGATTTATTATATACTATCTTTCAATTATTTTTCACTTATTCTCTCTCCCATAGAAGAGTTTATTTGAAAAAATTACATCACTTACAGTCTAGGATAGTGAATCTTGAACTCTTGAAGAAGCTAAGTTTGAATAATTTTTTCCTTCATTCCCTTTTCCGTATGATAGTATGGATAAGCTGTTGTCCAAGAAACCGCGGAAAACAGAAAATATTCCTCTTCTTCTTCTTGCCTGTTTGAAATAGCTTATGAAGAATAATTTCTGAGAAAAAAGTTGAAAAAGTGTTTTTAGATCAATAATAGATTCTGAAAAATAGCTTTTAAGAATTAAGATTATAGAAAAAATAGTTTCTAGCAAAACATAGGTTTTCTGTCCTAAACATAAGTTTGCAGACTAAAAAGCTATTCTGGAAAAGCTGTGAGTGTTTGACTGACATAACCAAAACCTAAGTTTTGACAGTTAAAAGCTATTCTAGAAAAGTTGAGAGTGTTTGTCTGTTTTGATTCTGAAACCTAGGTTTTGCCCAAAAAAGTGCTTTTTTTGGTTTGCCAAACAGGAACTTCTCCTCCTCCTTCTCCTCTTTTAGAGCCGGGAATTCGGGCCGAATCCGTTTAGACCCTGGCTCGAGGAAGGTCGGGCTTTGATTTTGGAGCCTCCAAAAGGTGACGGGCCTAACCGGGCTAGCTCGTCTGGTTGCTGGCTTGAACAGGCCGACTCGCCTATTTTCCCTTTTTTTTGTGTAACTATATTTTTAATTAATAATATTAAAAAACAAATAATAAGGAAAAACTTTATATTTTTTGCTATATAAGAAGGAGAGCCTACTCATAATGAAACACAATCAAATTTTTGTGATGTTGATGATTAGTGATGATGGCGAAGAAAATGACAATGACTCTAATTCTTAATGTTTAATGTAGTTTATGGCTTTCACTTTTCTTGTTTAGGACTTTATATAGTAGCTTATTTAATTTTGGTATGTGAACTTTATGTGGACCTTATAGAACATTCTATTTAATTGTTGTGTGACATCTAGTTCTAGACTTATATTTAGTTTCTGAGTTGTTGAGTTGGTAATGCACTAATGTTTGGTATGTAAACATAATTTAAATCATATTTATGTCTTTTTATCATAGGTCCATTGTTTTAGTTAACAGTACAAGTTCAAAAGTGGGGGGAAAAAGTATTTAAAAAAAACGAAGCCCGTGAGCCTGCTCAAAACCCGACACCTCAAGGGCTGGACTTTGCCAAAGGGGTTTTTTTTTTTTATCACAGGCCTAAAGCCCAAATTCCCAGCTTTATTCTTTTTACCTTTTCCATTAGAATCATCCTGCCCTTATAAATACAGCCTCCTCTTGGTAGCAACTTCGATTCTTTAAGCTTGGATATATACCTACATTTAATTAGGATAGTGAGGACGCATGAAAAAATGATGTCAGATAGTACTCCCCCGGTCCCATATTATAAAAGCCCAAAATTTGAATAGTTTTATCTCTTAGTATTTCTAAATATATTTCATCCTAACTCATGTCATTATTACTCTATATCTCTCTTATACACCCATCATAAATAAGGACAAACTTGGAAAAACAATTCTATTTCAGACATATTTATCTCTCTCAACTACTTTCTTAATATGTGTGATTTTGCCTTGTGAATAGTATGATTAATAATGAGATTATTACTAAAAAGAGATAAAGGCAATACCTAAATTCTAAGAGAAACTTAATGCCTTTAATATCTCTGATTATGTAGTACTTCCTCCGGTCCAAAATATAGGATCTATTTGAGAAGGTAAGCTTTGTCATAAATATAAGACTTATTTCTAATTGTTCTTATACACCCCATCATAAATATGGGCAAACTTGGGAAAACAATTTTATTTCAGACATATTTATCTCTCTCAACTACTTTCTTAATATGTATGATTTTGCCTTTTGAGTAGTCTGATTAATAATCATAATATTACTAAAAAAAGATAAAGGCAATACCTAAATTCTAAGAGAAACTTAATGCCTTTAATGTCTCTGATACTTCCTCCGGTCCTAAATATAGGACCTATTTGAGGGGGTGAGCTTAATCCTAAATATAAGATCTATTTCTAATTGTTCTCAACTTATCCCCAAACTATACCTATTAATGCTCCTCAATAATAAACAAATAAGAGAGAAAGGATGGTGATAAAGATATATGGTTAGGATATTTTAGTAATATCATGTGATTTTAATTAACTTAAATAACATATTTAATATAATCAAATGAGATAAATAAACCTTATTTAGGACCTAAGAGAGTAATTAGTTAGAAAAGTTTGATAAAATAGATTGGATGAAGTGATTTTAAAGCAGGCTTAAGCCATTGAGATGTGGGTCCCGGGGCGGCCCAGGCACTGGAGGATCATCTTCCCAAGTGCTGTGTTCACCAACCATGATTTCAATTTTCAGCATTATTAACTTCTTAACCTTCTTTATATTTATTCTCTCTACCTAATCACACACCCCCTCCCCCCCCCCCCCCCAAAAAAAAAAAAAGAAAGAAAGAAAAAATTGTTTAAACAAATACTCCGAGCTATTCCGTCATCTTCTCACTTTTCCACCTCTGTCCATTTTAATTTCACTTCCCATTCTTATCAATCTAAAAAGCCACACGTCAGAAAATGTTTAATAATATTGATCAAAAAAGAAAATGTTTAATAATGGCTTATTTTATATGTTATATAAAATAAAAACACGTCCACACGTTAGAAAATTATAATTATGTTATTAATGAATTTGTAATTGTAATGGAAGTGAAGTATATATATTTTTTTAATGGATAGCATAAAAATAGCCAGAAACTGATTTCGTGTCTTACTATATGAGGATTAATATGCATTGACTTCTCCTCTACATTCTAATGTCATTATTCTAGCAACTACCCTCTAATGCTGCAGTCTCAGGAAGGAACATTCTTGGGAGTAGTTGGATTTTAAATTTTGAAACTCCCACTTGAGGCCTCTTATTTCTTTCTCCCCTCTCCTCTTTTTTTCATTCTTCTCATTCGCTGCTCCTCCTCTCGCCAGTACAAGTGAGTGAAATCATCTAATGCAGCGGTACCATCAACAAGTTCAAGGTGAGAAGATCCTTCTCACCATTGCCATTCGAGAAATCCCTTCTTCATCATTGGAAATCGTCTACCCTCAATATTGGTTTTGCAGGTAACTTCCTCGGCCCATAAATCACACTCTCTTCAAATCCTCTCTATTTCTACTAATTGTTAGTTTCCTCTTATTCACCCTAAATTTCATGCCACTACCATCCTAAATAATCCCTAAGAAATTGTTGCTGATTAAGACTTGGGATATTTTTTAGCTGTGGATGTTCTCAGATTGGGGGGTATAAAACAATGAGATTAGGAGGATCAATGGTTGTAGCGTCGGAAACAGGAATCTAAGATGGTTCATTGCAGTCCGTTAGAAATTATGAGGATGATGAGGGTAAATCTAAGGAGGTTTAGATGATGGTGCATCTACCTCTTTTCGGAATTTGGGTATACGATTCTATTTTCCTCTTTTGATTAAAAAAAATATGATTGTCTCTTTGTCAAATTTTCGTACAGGCTTATGTTCTCCTGGGGATATTCATAGTGATGAATGATAATTCTTTTTTAATTATTTTACATATGCTTTAAATAATGGGAAAAAGAATAACAGCAAAGTTACCTATTACTTTTACTGGTATTCGATGGTGTCTTCTTATTATTTTTGGCAGGTGATGTTGTTATCTTATACCCAAGTGAGAGGGGGTATTGTTAGTCTTTAACTGTCTTGGATCATGGGGTTCAAGAACACGTACATTTCACATTCTCCCTTTGTGGATGATGTCAACAGAACCATCTCGATGTGCAATAAAGCACCGCCTCAGGATTGTTTGATCGTGAAAGTTCATTTTGTGCAGGCCCAAAGTGGATGATGCCAACAAAGGAGGATGCTGCTGATAACTGAACCCTGAACCCATACATTTCACACTCCCTTTTTGCTTATTTTCTTAAAATATGTTACTATTTGTCTATCTTTAATTTAGAATACATTCAATAAAATGCAGGAGCGTATAAGAAATTATAAAACATATTAAGTAAATAACTCAATATAGATATGCATAACTGGCAAAAAAAAAACAACAACATAGATATGGATAAGTTTCTTACTAATTTATTCTGAATAATAAAAAGTTTCATATAAAATAGGGAAAATTAGGGTAAAGGAGTTAACGATGAATATATTTATTCTTGAGGATCTTAGAAATTGAAATTATTTGAAAAGATTAACTACAAAGAAAATTTACAAATACCGAGTTATCTATAACTAAATTACATTTACTCTCAACAGTTTTTCTAATATTGAATATATATTTGAATAACCAAGGTTTTTAAAATTAGTTCAAATTTAAATTTAGGTTAAAGTATACTTTTGGTCATTTATATTTGCATCAAATATCTTTTTAATTCTTTAAGTTTCTTTTTTATTTTTGGTCCAATAGTTCTTTAAGTTTCAAAAATACATTTTTGGTCTTTTTATGTTAATGCCTATTGGTTTTATTTAACGGATAATGCTGATCTAGCAAATCTAGATGGTGATTTTATGAATAAATGCTAATGAAAAATTTGCTAAATTTTATATTATAAGCATGATTATACTAAACAATTAAAATTTAAAATTTTTTTGTTAGTATTTAACTACAAAATCACAGTTTTGATTTTCTTAGCTATACCTAATAAAGTTAGTTATATATGACAAATTGTGAATATTTCAAGGGAAAAAGACAAAAAAAAAAATCCCTTCCAATTTGTAAAATCCCAAATAAAGAATTTTGAGTTGTTAATGGTTGTTCATACCTATCATGAAGTTGTTAATACCTATCATGAATTTGTTATTGAGATTTTGCAAATTAGAAGGAATTATTTTGTCTTTTTCCCATATTTCAACATAAATATGCCATTATCTTATTATTCCAGTTTATTTTTTTATAATGAGAATTTTTACATAGTATCGTTTGGAAGGAGTTAAGTGATCGATTTCCAATCAATTGTCTCATTAGGTAAAACCAAAATATATTACAAATATGTTGTACTTATATATTGGAGAAAGGAAAACAATTTGTTTGCCTGTGATCTAATGAATGGATTCTCAATTTCTCATAGTAGTAATGAAATTCCCAATTGTCTATATGTGTTAATTGGAAATAAAAGTACACTTGACATTGTATGAATACATGGGATAGTTGGCAATTTTTAGGTGCAATGATTTGAATGAATTATGATGCCTATATTATTTTATATTATTTGTTATTGAAAAGTAATGACAAATTCATAGTAGAATGATGGAAAGAATATAATGTAACAAATAATTACGCTTGACAGATCATATAAACATTTTAACAACAAACTCGATCAATTTTCATCATTGTCTAAGTAAATTGGTGTATGGATCATGGGATTAAATTTTCCTTTAAATTTTAAAATTTAAATTCCGAATTTCATTTCCAATATGCAACAATTAATATATTTGATTGGTGATGAGATATCCCTCCGTCTTCTCACTTCCTAACATAACTATCACTCCCTTAAATTATGATACGTATTTGTCCACTACTTTTAGGCGTTGTGAGAAGATATATTTTGGAGAGGGGGTTGGGGTGTTTATTTTCATAATAGTTGAAATATTACATGTAATATAAATTAAATTTGTTTATTTTTCAACAAAAAAAATTCATTAGCAGTAATCCTAAATACTGCATCACTGAAATTAGATTTTCCATCCGCTTTTATGATTTAGATTGTCGTCTTTTTTTTAATATATTTCCAATTTACATCATTGAAACATAATTGTTTAGGTATATCAAGCAAGTGTGTGTTTTTTTCATGGTTGAAAATATGCACTGGGTTTAAAAAAATATGCTCACGGTGAAGAGTGTTAAACGATTGAAAATACTAATTTTGGACGACAAAAAAGGAAGTACAAACAAAACCAGTAATGTAGTATGTAGAGAGGTTTTCCAAAATTTGTACACCAACTGATCCTATTTATTTGAGACTATGATTTGGTGTTAAGTCTATGGATAGGACAATTATTTCACTTAGTGTAATTTTTTCCAAGCAAATTGCATTTCAATCCATTGGATCCTAATTTAATTATCTTTTCCAACATTTTCTTGCTATGGCCATTGTTACATGGATTAGATTTATATGGTTCAAGTTAAGACATTGTTAGTGTGTAATGCTTTAATATCCATTTATCGCGCAACGCGCGGGTTTTAAATCTTGTTCTTAAACTAAACTTACCTTCATGTGTTCTTTAATTTCTTTAATTCTCAATAATACATGACCCTTTCTTTCAATATAAGTTTTTGGGAAAATTACACTAAGATCCCAAGTAAAGCAAATTAGTTTTATAAAGTCCCTTAAAATCTCAAAATTATTAATAAATCCTAAGGGACCTTAGAGTAATATAATGCAATTGTGAAATTATTTCACCGTCCTTGGTAATAGACATGAATTAAGAGTAAGATATAAGCATGACAGATTAAAAAATGGGTATAGTAATGAATGTGGTTTCATAATGCTAATGTATCCTAAAAAGGAAAAAAAAAAGGCCTCCTGGCGGATGGTAGAGACGGAAAACAAGCAGAGGAAGCTGATGGGATATTTAATTTACCAGTCATCAGGTTTCATTGAATGGCAAGAGATATACCCCTCTTCATATTAGTCCGATATTATGATATAATTTTGGAAACTATTCAAAAGAAAAATAAAATAAAAATAGGAAATAGGGAGTTAATTTTTTATGAGTCTGTTCAAAAAGTATCTCTCATCAACTTTCAACACACCACTTTTAATTTTTTTCTACATAAGGAGTTTGTTCAAAAAGTATCTCTCATCAACTTTCAACACACCACATCTATGCTTTTGTTAATCACAAATAAGAATAGTATTGTAGTTGCCCGCCTTCCCCTTTCCCCCTACATTATTAATCTTTTATTAAATGTCTTATTTTAATACCACTGTGTTCCTTATTATAAATCCACCATAAATACTTCTCATATTTCAAGGAGTGGAAATTATAACATTAAATATGACCTATTTTTTTTAAAAAAAAATCTAACTTTACCCTTATTTAAGAATATATGTGTGAAAATATTATTTTATGCATTGTACACATTCTCTCTCATTTTCCCTATTTCTAACATAGAGGTAAAATAGTCACAATAGATTTAATTGATCCAAAACTGGACTTATATTTAGAAACAAAAAATTTGTGATAATTAGACTTATAATAAGGAATATAGTGGAATGTTAAAAAAATTTCTAAAAATTTTCGTTTTGTCCACTGGTGGCCAGAGAAAAATTACTTTTTGTCCGGTACTGATTGTTTTTACATTTTTAAGCCCAAAAGGCCCAAACAATCAAAGCAATGTGAACAAGGAAACAACTATCCAGCCTGCAGCTCGCATCAGGACTAATAGGAGTAATATACATACATAATTAACTAGCAGCATTATAAATGTAATTTACCTTATTCTGATAAAAATGATTGTCTCAATTGTATAAATAAAGAAATATGCGACCATATGTCCATATCTCATGTTAAAATAAGTATAATTCTTAGTAATGTTTTTCATGAGAAGAAAAAAAGATATCATTAATTAAAAGTTTTATAAAGCATGACAACCGAGAGAACAAACATGATCAAAATTTTAATTAGTAAAGACTTTTAATGAAATGACGTGTGGGAATAGAGAAAAATCATGCAATAAGGATATACTTTCCTGTCAAATAACGAAAGACACTAAATGAGATCAATCACATATGTTGATGAATTGTTTTCCAACACAAAAGATAAGTGGGGCGTCAAGAATGAGATTGAAGTTTCATTGATCCAGAGTTGTGAGTCCACATCAAATGATCTCAAAGAGCTGACAAAAGTGGTTTCTGCCACTCTTAAACTTATGCAGTAGAGCATTTCATCGTATATTAGTGAGAAACTATCCATTATATTGTAATAAGGAGTTATCAGGTCTTTCTAATTGGCCGAACGATTTTGAGAATACAATATGATAATAGGGTATGAAGGCAATAATTTCTTTCATTATACCTTCAGGATTATTACATTTACCATGATAGAGTGCCTGATTCCATTTGATCCATATAAAATTGATGAGACAAATGATTCCACAAGCTAAGTGTTAAGACCTTGAAAATCCATAGAAGGGATTCTAATAAGGAAACAACCAATCTATAACTATAAGAAGTTTGAGAAAGGTCACCAGAGGAGAAAAAAATTGCTCTTAAGGTTTCAACCTCATCACTACCATGGATTGGTTAAGTATTTGAAGACAACAAAAGAGAGAAACACATGCCGAGCATTTCTCAGAAATTATTTTTGGTCGGAACTCTGTACAAATTAATCTGCTGCAAGACACATATTTTTAGTCATTTGTGCCATTAATTAATTTAAATGGAAACAAAACTTACTCCAATATTTTTTCAGTCTTTATTATATAAAAATCACCGCACTGCAAATGTAGGATTCTTTAAAAGACAAAGGATTAGTCGTCCAAAGAACATGAATGGTAGTGAAGTGGAAGCCATACCCAAAACAAATAAATAAAGAACATTCTAAAAATTACAGATTATCGGAACTAGTTGCTTACTCGTTGAAAACATGAGTAGGGAGATTTAGGTGTTTCTAGTCCATCTAGATCACATCTGGATAGTTTAGATTTGATTCTACTCACTCCGTTCCAAAATTTAAATCATATTTACCTAATTTGATTAGATCAAGCATATTAGATAAGTTAATTAAAATCAATGATATTACTAAAACACCATAATCACATTCCTTTATTCCTACCCTCCCTCTCTTGTTTGTTATTGAAGATTATTAATAGGGATAATTTAGAGAAAATGTGAAAATAAATTAAAAAAACAAACTCATCTTCCCAAATAGATTATATATTTAAGAACGGATAGAGTATTAAAAATATTTTTATAGATACTCAATCTAAAATCAAGTCTGAACCATCAAAATAAAATCTAAACATTTAGATATACGTAGCTTTTCCTACCCATCTTTTTTATGATTAGGAAACCGGTTCCAAGGATTATCAGATTTTTAAAACAAATTCATCACCGTCCCACACTCTCCTCACAATCCCCAATGTGGTGCTCTGTATTTTGCCTTCACCTCATTATAAAACACTACTATAACCATCTCTCCTTGTTTTTTTTAAACTTAATCACTCGTAAATTAAACCTATATGTGCATCGAAAATATACAGTAGTAGCTAGTAATGTTAAGCTTTGTATCAGCTAGCCCTTGGCTCTGCAAACCGCATCTATATGTGCACTTCACTACCAATAATAACAATGCATCTAATATTTGATGGATTCACCATTTGCACGTGAAAAATATTCATTTGGTGTCACCGACCATGATGCAAATCCCAATATTCTTCATATTAATTTGAAACTACTAAATTAAACCTATCTGCATGTATATGTGGCACCATCTCCTTCATCCTCTCTGCCTATAAATACATAACATCACCTACTTCATTAAACACCAACATACTCCCTCCGGTCCTAATTATAAGACCACTTTGACTTTTTTGACTTTTTTTCTCAGTTCGAAAAAAAGTAGTTTCCGTCCCAAAAAAAATCTTTTTTTCCTCAAAACTAATTTATTCTACTTATAAACTAACCTATAATCTAATTTCATATGACATATGTTATAATTTAGTGGTCTAATTTGCTTCCTTAACTTCCACAAAAAAAAGTCAAAGTGGTCTTATATTTAGGATCGGAGGGAGTATATACTAATTAAGTACACTTGTCACAAATTTCTTGGAGATAATATAATGGAGAAGGCACGATTCTTTGGGCTTTTCTTCTTGCTTCTTGTTCTCCTAGCTGCTTATCGTATGTCATCTCTTTGGATCATATCACTCTTATTTTTTTTATTCATTAAGTAACTGTAAATATGGGTTATAGCAAGATATTTTAGGTTGAATATAATAAATGAATAATGTTTGCGTTATAATGACTGAATGAATGCAGAGGGGGCAGTGGAGGCAAGGCATTGCGAATCAAAGAGCCATATAGGTTCAAAGGAATGTGTATGAGCGACCACAATTGCGCCTCCGTATGCCTTGTCGAAGGTTTCACTGGTGGCAAATGCCACGGTTTCCGTCATCGTTGCTTTTGCACTAAAGTTTGTTGATTGATTTTAGATTTTTTTTTTTTTGAATAAAACTGGATAACATTAACTTATAACTAGAAGTACATCAAAGACAGCTCTAACGGGAGCCCCTCTATCCTTGATCAATACCCGCCTGATAAAGCTCAGGAGGTTGTTGCTCAAAAATAGCAAAAGCCTCATCTATCCTATGTGACAGCTTCGCTAATCTATCCGCTACATGTGTTTGTTCTCTACAAACGTGTATAGTCTTAACTAACCACTCCCTATGCATAAGCATTCTAGCATCACATACTATGTCAAAGAAGGGATGAGATCCCTCACAACCTCTCACCAGAAAGTTGATTGCTTCTATACAATCCGACATTACAGCAATGTGCCTATAACCCTTTGACCAGCACAACGTGAGGCCCTGAATTAAGCCTAAGAGCTCCGCGATCGCAGGAGGCACATTCGTCAACTTACAGCAGAAACCCACAATCCAATCTCCATCATGATTCTGAACGACCCCTCCACATCCACTTCTACCATCTTCCAGAACTGAGCCATCCACTATCATCTGAATACATCCATTACCGCTACTAGTGACATCAGTTGCCCCAGGTGACCGGTTAGTCCCGAGCGAGGAGTGTTGTAACATGTCCTGATCCGCACAGGCTCTAAAGAAGCTTTGCTGAGGCTTGCAGGCCCCACCCTCTGTTTGGCCCCCAAAAAGCTTGCTACACCGATTGGTCCAAATATCCCAGCACACATAACCAAACAGAACAGACCACGGAACCTTCTTTGTGAAACCTAATCCCATTTCATGAGATAGGTTCCATTTGACCCATTCCTCACCTTGTAAACAGCAGAACGTATGGACTTTGCTCGGTTTGATAATAGCATCCCAACTCTGCTTAGCACCTGGGCAGTCACGGAGCAGGTGCATCACATCCTCCTCAGCTTGACATCCAAACGGACACAAAGCAGATGGTGCTAGACCTCTCCTAGCTCTGAGTTGCATCGTGTGAATTCGTCCATGGATTACCAACCACATGAAGGACTTGATCTTTTCTGGGACATGCCATCTCCATAATCGCCTCCATATGTTATCCTCCCTCCTAGCTGTACCTGTAAAAAGAAAGTGATAGGCAGACTTAACAGAAAAACAGCCATCAGTGGATGGCTTCCAGTAGAATTTATCCTCTCCTCTCTCCTCACAAGGGGGGTGAGCACTAACAATCCGATCAATGATATGGGGGTGAAACCACATGGCCAGCTTATTTCGATCCCATTCTCCGTTTCTATTGACATAGTCAATCACTTTCTCCGTGTGATCAATAAAGCTTTCATATCCGGAAATCAAATCAATTAGTGGCGAATTAATCTGAGACCAACTCTCCAACCAAAACGAAGTGGCTCTCCCATTTCCAATTTTCCTTCCCAACCCACGAAGAAACTTCTTCCACACATCACAAATGCCTTTCCAAGTAAGTGAGGGATTACTTCTCTTCCTAACATGAGGAACATCCTGGTCTCCACATTTGTATTTTGCCCTAATCACTTGTACCCATAACGCATCCTTCCTATTTATCAAGCCCCAACAAAGTTTCATAATGAAGGCTTTATTTTGCTTCCTTAAGTTTTTGATCCCCAATCCCCCCGCCTGCTTATCTTGTAGAACTTGATCCCACGAGAGAAGATGAAGCTTCCTCCCTTCCTCACTATCTCCCCATAAAAAGCTTCTGCTATGCTTCTCTAACTCCTTAATAACTCCTTTGGGGAGCAGCATAGTCTGCATATAATATGTTGGAAGAGCTGAGAGCACAGATTTAATTAGGGTACACCTCCCTGCTAAGTTCAGGCAACTTTTCTTCCAACCCGACAGCCTCTTCTTTGTTTTCTCTAGGATAGGAACATAGGTTCCATACGAGGCTCTCTTGTGAAGTAAGGGAATCCCCAAGTATTTTCCCAAGTCACCTGTAAGGCCTACACCCATTCGATTGCTCAGTTCTAACATTCTTGAAGCATGCACATTCTTGGAGAAGCATATCCTTGTTTTTTCTCTGTTCATCTTTTGGCCGGAGCACCCACAAAACATCTCCAAACAATTCAGCATGGTATCTACCTGAGAGCTAGCTGCTTCCCCAAACAAGATCAAGTCATCAGCAAAGAAGAGGTGAGAGATTTTTGGACCTCTCCTATTGAGACGAATTGGGTACCAGTCACCCCCTTCAATAGCATCTTGGATTACTTGGTTAAGCCTTTCCATACAAAGAGTAAATATATATGGAGACATAGGGTCCCCCTACCGAAGCCCCCTTGTAGGCCTAAACATTTCGGTTTGCTCTCCATTCCAAAGCACACGGAGAGAGGAAGTTGTGATACAAGACATGATAAGGCTGCACATCTTCTCACCAATGCCAATCAATTCAAGAGTCTCTCGAATGAAGCTCCATTCAAGTCTGTCATAAGCTTTTTCTAGATCAACTTTCACAGCCAACCATCCTGTGTTGCCCTTCTTTTTCTTCATTGAATGGATCACTTCCTGTGCCACTATAATATTATCACCACTCTGCCTCCCTGGAATAAAGCTGCATTGATGAGGCCCTACCAGTTTGCTCATAACTGTTCTGAGTCGTTTACTAATGATTTTTGTCACCACTTTGTAGCTTACATTACACAGGGAGATCGGTCTGAAATCCTTCAGGAACTCTGGTTGATCGGTCTTTGGGATGAGAGCAATATTGGTATCATTTAATTCAATAATCCTCCCAGGATCTTCAAAGATACGCTTAATCTGCTCACAAATTGAGTTCCCAATCACGGGCCACATCTCATGGTAGAAAAAAGCTTGTAAACCATCTGGACCCGGTGCTTTGAACGCCCCAAGATCAAAAACTGCTTGCTTAACTTCCTCACTTGTTACCCCAGCTGATAAGACATTGTTCTCTACATCTGTCAGAGGAGGAAAGACACATCGAGTCCGACACTGCCTACCCAAATCAAATTCACTTCGGAAAAGATTTTTATAGAAATCCATGGCCATTTGTTTCATCTCTGTTTGGTTGAAAACCCATTCCCCTTCCGAGCTTCTGATTCCCTCAATCCGATTTCTCCTTCGTCGGATGACTGCAGAAGAGTGGAAGAATTTACTATTCCTATCCCCCCATCTCAGCCAATTGCAACGAGATTTCTGGTACCAAAGGAGCTCTTCCTGTGCCAACACTTTGTTATATTCATTCCACAGCTCCTTTTCAATTTGGCATAGGTGGTGGCTATCTCGTCTTGATCTAGCTCGCTCAACTCCTTCAATTCTGCGAAATAAATGTCTTTTCTTCCCTGGGATATTCCCTAAGCTGGTTCTGTTCCACTCGATGGCTCTTCCAGTGAAATTTTTAACCTTGTCGTTCCAATCCTCTCCCCTCCAACTCTGTTTAACAACATCTACAAAGTCCACTTCAAGAAGCCAAGCTGCTTGGCATTTGAAAGTGTGTTTCACCGGTTGACTATTCAAGCATTGAGATGCTCTCACAGCAATAACTCTGTGATCGGAGCCAAACTTTCCCAAGTGGTATGCCTTTGCCTGAGGAAATTGGGTGTTCCAAGATTCATTAAAGAAAACCCAATCTATTTTCTCCTTCAATAAGTTTCGTTCCCAAGTAAATTTCTCCCCTACACTGTCCATTTCAATAAGGTTTGCATCAAAAATGCATTCCCCAAACTGAGCAATTGCTCTGATGTTTGGTGAAGCTCCACCTTTCTTGTCGTCATGGGAAAGGTAGGCATTGAAATCTCCCAATACTAACCAAGGATCATGAATGTTTTGGCTTAGATAAACCAAATCCTTCCAAAGGTTTACTCTCAGTGAAGGGCAAGGTTCAGCATAAACACTTGTCATCTGAAAAGAAAGCTGATTAACTTTATCTAACACCTGAACATGTATGAATTGAGTGGACGAAAGAAGGTAATTAATTGTAGCAAAATTGTCATGCCATAGAATCCAGATCCCCCCTGCATATCCTGTTGCTTCCAGTCTAATCCATTTATCAAAACCCAGCTTCCTAACCATTTTATCAGCCTTACTCCCACTTACTCTGGTTTCAAGGAGAATGAGAACATGAATATTTTTATCTTTTAACATATCCTTAATTCTACCAGGAAAAGTTTTTGCAGCAGCTCCACGACAATTCCAAGAGATAATATTCATAATTAACATTAAATTAGAGAAAAGAGCACACCCCCTGTCCTATGGAGAGACCTCCCGCATCTCCATTTCTGAACAAACACCTTCAGCATCGTCTTTCACCCCCGCCTCCGTCTCAAACCAGCAGTCCCCTTGGTCCTGTTCAAAGGAAGGCTCCCCCTCAACCCCATCGGAAATTAACATGTCTGGAGGTGTAGTGTGGTGCCCAATAGGAGCTAGCAAATTAGATGGCGTCATTACAAGCTCCTGAGACTCCATCCTCACAGAAAAATTCCCAGGCACTTGATTCTCTTCTTTTAATTGATTTCCTTCATTAAAATCCTGCACCTGATTAAAATCCAGTGGACCTCTACGATTTAATGATCCAATCACTATCTGGTGGGCCCTTGGATTTTTCCTCCTAATAATTGGGGAAATAATTAAAGGCCTTGAACTAGTATTCCTCTTCCTTACTAAGCCCACACCGTCTTCACCCAAATCACCCTTATTCAAGATTTTCGAGCCCAGTTTCCTACGGCCCATATGCGTTTTTTGTACCTCCAATTTAAAATCATTTAGCTCCTTTATTCCTGCAGCACGTGAACTCCATTCGGCCCCACCTTCCACTCCATTTCCTACCACACCACGTGATTCTCCTCCCTCACCTGCATCATCATAGCATACTTGGGCCCCACTTCCTACCTTTCTTGCAACATGTGAGCCCAAACCGGCCCCACCCCTTACCTTTTTTGAAAAAGCTTTTGCCTTTATACTCTTCTCTTTCCTTTCTTTGTCTTTCTTTGTACTAACCACATCTTCATTATTTTTCTCCGCAGAGAAAGTCATCTGCACACTCCCCTCCTTTGACTTCTTGCTCGTTTCACTTTCAAGGGAGAAATTCATCTTCATCGTCTCCTCACAGGTCACGCCTTCAGTCCCTTTTCCTGAAATTTCTTTTCTCCTCCATTCCTTCACAGGCATTTTAACTTTCTGCTCCTGACTCTGTCCTTTTGAAGTGACAGAAATTTCTTGTTCTTGCAAAACGTCAAATCTTGTGCCAGGCCCCAAACGTGTCTCTTGTTCTCTTTGTTTACCACCGGAGTTCACTTTCGGCGGCAACCAGTTGTCCAGGTCCGGCGTGTGCATTCTAGGCCGAAAAGTGTTCTTGGCCTTCATCCACACCCCAAACTCTTCCTCCTCCTTCACACCCGGAACGCTTATTAAGGATTGCCTTCCAATAGAGGTATCTTGAAAGTTCTTGTTCTCCTGATCAGCCTTCCCTTCTTTTAGCCCCCCCCAACCTGATTCTCTACTCCAGTAGGCAAAGTACAAGCTTCTTGTTTATGCCCATACTTCCCACAGGTAAAACAAATCAGATCAAGACCCTCATACTCCACTGTATAAATTTTCCTCCTTATTACAAATCTGGATTTTAAAGGTTGGTTTAAATCAACCTCTACACTAACCCGTGCATATTTACCCCTTTCCACTGCAATATTTTTGTTACTGCACTGGGCTAGAGTGTTAATGTCCACTTTCAATGCTTTCCCTATGATGTTGCCAATCTCTAGCATACATTCCTCAGAGTATACGTGCATAGGTAGGGTAGGAATCCTTACCCACACTGCAACTTTCCTGAACTTGTTACAATAGGGGTTAAAATTAGGGCTCCATCTCTGCACCGCCAAATAATGCCCTTGAATCATCCAAGGTCCATCAAACAATAGCTTCCTACTCAAATCTCTATTTTCGGAGCGAAAAACATAGTAATTGTTTGGTAAATCCACTAGCTCGAAATTACTGTTTTTTATCAACCAAGCTATCCTATCCTTCATCTTATCAAGATTAGCCTTCTTTCCCAACAAGGTGACTATCACTGCATCCTTCCATGGCATGCACAGCTCCTTCAGTCTGTCATCTGTCATAGGTAAGCTAGGTAAGGTTCCAATAATTTTTTTCTGTTCATCTGAAAGTAAAGGTGCAGTTTCTTCCTCTTAAAAATTATTAATAAAATCAAATTTAGACCGTTCAGAGTTCATATGAGATATGTATGGTTTACATATAACTAAGCTCTCCTTACTCATAGGGACATCTTTTAGTACTATGTAGGTTTGAGCAGGTTTACATTGGCGTGCCTTTTATTAGTTTAAGGAAATAAAGTCGTCGCTCGTTGTGTCTATGTAATGGTTGATTGATGTTGTCTGGGATTTGATCCCTGTGTGTTATTTTTAGTTGATTTGGGTTGTGTTTCACCCAGTCCTGCTTTTCTCATGAATTTAATAACTTCCTCTCTTCTCATGGATACTCATTCTCTTTCTCTCTCTCTCTCTCTCTCTTTCTTTCTTTTTTTTTTTGGAGCAAAGTACTCGTTGTCTTTCACTTGACAAAATCCGCGTATAAATTGAATAGCTTTCTTAATCCTTAAAACTCAATAACAGATTTAAAAACCTCCTGAACTTCTATGTATGTGCAAATAATCTCATGCCATCATTCATCTATCCCATTATTTATTGAAAAGAGCATGATATATACTACAAACTAGATACATATTGGACCCTATTTCCACCATTGGGCCCGCGCAGAGTAGTCCAAAACCGATAAGTCCATATTCACAGGTAGCGCACTTCATTAAGCCCAGCAGTTTCAACAGTGCACGTTTAAATTCAAATTGAAGGACTTGACCAGATAGGACGGCCCATATGACTCGGGAGATGGTTGGAAACTAACCTAGATCGTCGCCCACAACGTCCACAATCTCACGACTGTCCCTGACATTTTCGCCACGACCAAGTTCACTGACAACGCCTATAAGAACAAGCTAAAGCACAACCTATAAGGGAGGAGGCACTCTGAAAGCACATATTACATTCTCTAAGCACGATCAACTGTGGAATTAAGCTCTCTTAAGCATATCACAATTGTATTCATCGAATTATCTTGTAATCACCGTTGCCGGTGACCCCAATCGTCAATAAAATTCATTTCTTTTTCGTTTTAAATTATTTCCCCGTTAAATACCCATTTAGACTTCACTTGTTTAGTTGATTATAGCTTGAATTATGTGTAGCACTGTAGATCATCATTTAAATTTCATGCTTCATATGCAAATAAACATATGTTGTATTATATTATTTTAGTGAAATATCAAATACTTCCTCATTCATAAATATAAGACACATTTGACTTTTTTTGGAAAAATCAAGAAAGCAAAATGAGTCACTTAATCACATTCATAGAATATATATTTTATGTATTACTAGATTATAAGTTTATTTATAAACCAAATAAACTAGTTTTGAGAGAAAATTCAGGCAAATCAATTTATAATTAACTTAATTAGTTTTCTTAATATTTTTCAAAAAAATCAATTAGATCTTATATTTAAGAACAGTGAGTAACTGTTAAAATAACGGTATCAAATTTATTTATTTGCGATCGACTCAATCACAACATTCTCAATTTTAAACTCTTATTGACATCAGCCCACAATCTCTATGTAAAACTTCAAATATGATTTCAAACATACTCCTCATGCAACAACGATTTATGCTATGATCTAGTAAGAAAACTGGTTCCTTGTTGGAACCAGTTTCCCTACTAAGCACACATGCTTAGTAGAGAGAGCTAATCAAATCCGGATCCTTCAAATTTAATTTGGACGGTTTATATTTGGTTATTTTTGGAATGATTTTTTTTAGTAAATAATTAGTTTTTAAAAAAATAATAATTAAGATATTATCTTTATTTTACATTCTATACTTATTAAAATAATCTTTTTAAAAATATAAACTTTTAAAATATAAAATATAAACAATTCAAATCATATCTAAAGGCTCAAATCTTATTAGCTCTCCCTACTAAACTTTGTACTTAATAGGGAAACTTGTTCTACATTTACATAGAAGCGTGCCGTAAGCAACGAGCTTTTTAAAAAAATAAAATAAAAGCCCTGTATATTGAATTCAAAAATTTTCCTTATTATGTCTTATAGTAAAAAAAAAATTAAATTGTGCCATAAAAAATTTAATTTGACAGTTTCTTGAATAGAACACTCTTTTCTAGAAGTATTAATTAAGGTGTATAACTTACTCCCTTCTATCCTAAATGTATGACTTATTTGCCTAATTAGAATAGATTATAGATATTAGTGTCAATTTTGGGAAAAAAAAAGAAAAAAAAAATTAATTTAGTTCCATTAAGATTTACCAACATGAATATGATAGGGACATACAATAGGGACATGGGAAGTGTCAATTTGACCCTTAACCCATTAAGATTTACTCCCCAAAATAGGAACATATAATAGGGACATGGGGAGTGTCAATTTTGAAAAAATTCAAGTTTTTAAGAATACTATTCTTTTCCTTTGTATCAAATTTCTCACAAATAATGAACAAGAGCATCTTAATTAATCTCACGTATAACTCAGGAATTTTAATATCTAATCTTCATCCACTCCACTTCAACATAACAGATCGCATCAGTTCATTTCTTAAAAATTTTAATGCATTGGAAAACTAGTTAATTATATTTTTGATGAGCGTACCAAATATGTCGAGTTCTTTGGACAGAAAATCTGGGCTATTAACACAACCATATAACAGATCGAACAATCAATTTCCCATGAAAAAAAAAATTATTGGTAGAGAGGACAACATATGAGATTGTGATTGATTGCGATTTTACTGGGCCTCGGAGCATATAATAAGTCGTAATATCCATTTTAGGAACATGCATACGCAATTAGCTTAGCTTGCCAGAGTAATTAATCACAACAAGAATTTTCTCGAGGCGTTCAATCCTCTAAGTTTTTTTTATGACTAAAAAGTTTAGGTGATGAGTTAGGTCTCGGGGCTTATCAAGGTTAGAGCAGAGCTCCAAGCTTAAAGAACAACATATTGCTCATCAATAAGGTCCTCACATCGGTAAGATTTAAACCCATAACTTTTTATTTGTGAGCCAACTCTCTTACCAATTGGACCAACATTTGTTGGCCAATCATCTAAGTTTTAATACAATGCAAAATAATCTATTCCTTCATAAATATAAAACATACTCACTATATTCTTTAATATAAGATCTATTTACCTAATTTGATTAAATTAATATATTAGTTAAGTTAGTTAAATTAATCATTGTTTAAGGGCATCAATAGGGGGGATAATTTAGAGAAAATTTGAGAAAAAATAGAAAGACGTCTTATATTTAGGAATAAGCTCTCCTCTCCAAATAGATCCTATACTTAAGAATGGATGGAGTATTTATTTAATTTGATTATATTAAAAATGTTGGTTAAGTTAATTAAAATCTCATGAAATTGTAAAAGCATATTAACTATCTATCTTTATTCCCATCCTCCTTCTATTACTTGTTTATTATTAAAAAAGTGTTAACAGGGATAATGTGAAAAAAAATTACAAAAAAGTCTAATATTTAAGAATAAACTCACCTACCCAGATAGAACTCTTATATTTAGGAACAGAAGGAGTAATTAGTACTCCCTCCAGTCCTAAAATAAGATCACTTTGAATTTTTTTTATATTAAGGAAGCCAAATATACCACTTAATTTTAACGTATCTTACATGTAACTAAATTATACAATAGTTTATAAGTAAGATAAATTAGTTTTGAGAAAAAAAGATAACTATAGATATTTTAATGTGATTAATTTTACATCCTTAATTTCTCCATAAAAGTTAAAATAATCTTATAATTAAAACAGGAGGATATGAAACTATGATCTAATAGGGAAACCGGTTCCCCGTTCATCACCCCTATACATCAATTTCTGACGTTATTTATACACACACACACATTTAAAAATGCTCACTGCTATACTTCTCAGCCATATTCCTACAAGATAACTTTTTTCATTTTATAGAGGGCTCCCTATACTTAAAAATTACTTATACTGTACATGTAAAAAATTAGGAGAATTACAATTAGGGCCAGTACAAGGTTATTAATCACAATCATGTCCCCAAAAAATTAAATTACATTGAAGTCTCTAGAGACTTGGGTAATATTGAATCGAATGTATACGAAATTGTTAATGTTTAATGAGTTGTCAATAATAACTGAATCCTTAAAAAGTTATCCATAACAACTAATAGAGTTGCATAATTGAATCCTTAAAGAGTTGTCAGTAACAACTTATTAAGTTGTATTAACAACTCATGACACATTAGATTTATTATCACCTAAGACCATTGGGATTTTAATGTGATTTAATTATTTTTAAGATTTGATTGTGATAAATTCTTTTTCTTAAAACCTAATTGTAATTCTCCAAAGAATTGTACTGTGTTTGAACGAATGAGACACTTAACGACAAAATTAAACTGATGTGACAGCCATAAAACTTATGCCGGAAAGCGAGGAGTTGCAAAAAAACTCGTTTAAATGGAAATGAAGTTTTAAAATTGTTTAGCTCAAGATGAATTTCAAATAAAACATTTTGAAATATACTTTCCGCAATGTAGTGTTTAGTTATTTTTTCACTATTACATGCTATTGTTAAAAAAAAATCCACATATATATATATTTATTTATCGTGCATTTGATTTTTTTAAAAAAAATTTATACGACTTTCTTTTTTGTAACGCAAGGTAACTTAATGCTCAAATTTAATTGGTGGATATCTGTTAAGCATTTTTTTGTTACAAAAAAGTAGTGATAATTACTGTGTCTGAACCTCTATGCAAAGAGTTGATGGTGTTAACTTCTTATTTCGAAAGTTTTAATAATACAAGCTACTTTTTACTATTTTTCTTAATAGAAGTAGATAAGATATTCTTATGATATTAATTAGATAGATTAATTATCTACCAAAACTTCAATTCACACATCTTTGTATGACACATTCCACCAGGGATAAATTCGATATTAGGAAAAGAAAAAAAAACCACAATATTAACTGTATAATTATTCTTGTATGTATTTTTTTTAAAAAAAAAAGTTGTACTTCACAACTCCCATCATGTTTAAAACCCTTTCAACTTTGTTCAGAATTAGAATACACAAACTAACAAAAAAAATGAATTTTATCCCCTATTATGATAAGATACCAAAAAAAAAATCGCACATTCTTCTTCTTTAAGAAAAATGAAAAAGAATCAAACTAATTAACAAATATTAATTTGATTATATTAGTGGACATGTAATGTCATTGCCGTTTCCCCTTCCTCATGCACTTATAACGTCTTAGCATTTTGTTCTCAAAGTTGTCCATTTTGAGGCTCCCATCAAACTTAACGGTTTTGAGTTTGGCTCTGATACTATTACTAGAGCCATGTCTGATATCATCTATAACATCTCCATTACCACCTCGATTATTCTTAGCTTCATTTTCATTGCCACCTTGATTATTCTCACTTTTTTAAAGGGATTGAGAACTATAATTGTCAAGGTAAACAAAATAGGAGGGTCGTGGTCGATTTACCCTAGGAGGGTTGTTCTAGTGTTTCTCGTAGGCTTTGACATTTACAAGCCACTTCTTTTGGTAGGCTACAACAGTCCTTGTTAATCCTTTCTCTCTCATTAATGTTGTTACTTCCTCAATCAAAGCCCAGTGTCCTCCGCATTCTCATGATGATCTATGAAACGTTGATTTAGAGACTCTTGCACCTCGATCAATGTCTTCATCTCCCATAAAGACCATGCCCCGAGTGACATGAGTTTACACAGACTTGATTCTAAAAGAACTAATCTTGTCTCCTGATCACTAAGGACCTTCCTTTGTCGAATCGTGAATAGATCATTTTCACCCTCTTCTTCATCATTTCCTCTCCTATGGCCAGAATTGCCATTCCTCTTTCATAATTTTCATTTATAGGGTCAATAACCAGCACCTCATTTTTAGCCTCTTCTTCATCATTTCTTCTTCTATGATCAAAATTGCCATCCCCCCTCATAATTTTCATTGGTAGGGTCAACAACCAGCATTTCATTTTCACTCTCCTCTTCATGATTTCCTCTTCCATGATCAGAATTGTCATTTCCCATCGTAATTTTCATCGGTAGGTTCAACAACCCTTTCACTCACAAGCACCTATCCTACTATCCATGTTGTTAAGCGGTTATCATCCCCACCACTGACACTTGCATCACCTGCGCCAGTTTAACCCTTTGCATTTTCGGTCAAGCCCCAGGGTCCAGGCCAAAAGTACTAGCCCTAGCACAACAAGCTATGCCCTTACCCTCAGCTGCATTTCATGAGATCTTAGTTGGGATCTCCCTGTTACATCACCTTCACTAGAAATATGCTCCCTACCAACATTTCCACCTCCTTCACTAGAAAGATGCTCCTACCACCATTGCCACCTCCTTCACTAGAAAGATGCTCCTACCACCATTGCCACCTCCTTCAACAGGAATATGCCCCCACCACTATTTCCATCTCCTTCACCAGAATACAGTGTTACCTTGTTTGGTTTGGCCGGAGGAAAGTTTAAAGATTTTTAATGGTCCATAATTAGGTTTAAGAGGGGAGGGAAGGAGGAGATGATAACAATTTACTATTATATCCTCACATATAAGTTTATATTTTTTATTTATATGTTATAAAAACTAGTTTACATCTTAATTATAATTTATATATTAATATCTGTCTATTTAAAATTAATATAATGGTAAAATTTAAAACTCCCTTTGCACCTAAATGTAAGACCTATATACCTTATTTAACGGGATTAAGGATGTTAGTTAAGTGAGTTAAAATCACGTGATATTACTAAAACATCCTAATCATCTAACTTTATTCCCACAATCCATCTTTTGTTTGTTTATTATTGAGGAGTATCAATAGAGATAATTTGTGAAAGAACTGAGAAAAATTAAAAATATGTCATATATTTAGGACCAAATTTACCTTCCAAAATAAGGCTTATATTAAGGGCCGGTAGTAGTGAATAAGTGATATCAAGATCAAGCATATGCAAATTCCAAGGAGAGATCCGTCCCTTATTATAAGAGCTCAGAAGAAAAAATCACACATATTAAGAAAATAGTTGAGAGGGACAAATATTTCTGAAATAAATTTGTTTTCTCAAGTATTAATTATTTGTGATGGTGTATAAGAGATATATGGAGTAATAATGATAGGAGTTAGCATGAGATATTCAGAAATAATGGGGTCTAAATGGGAAAAAATTCATTAAATATTTCGACATCCCTATGTAGGCTCTTATAATAAGAGACAAAACCATTCAAATTTTGGACTCTTATAATAAAAGACGGAGGGAGTAACTCAATCTAACTTTATTAGGTAGAAAGGGGTAGGCCCCTGTTTCTTTGGCGCCATTAGTCTCTAATCACATATGGATTTATTTAAGTATTGTTAATCCTCCAGAAGACAAAATCCAATATATCAAACCAAATTTATATATATATTTATATATATATCAATATACGTATTGTGCATCTTATTTGTAGAGTTGCTCCTGAAATTTTAACAGGTCAGATCGAATCTGATTCTACATATTTTATTCGTTGTGTAAAAACGTCATTGTGCATCTTATTTGTAGGGTTGCTCCTGAAATTTTAACAGGTCAGATCGAATCTGATTCTACATATTTTATTCGTTGTGTAAAAACGTCATGCAAGACCGATCTTTCGTTCATTAATTAAGAAATTATCATATACCACGCTGCGAAAAGTAAAATCCTGGATTGTTTGTCAAAGTTGTTAAGAATAATATGCCGCCTTTTTGTAATATATGTAAGAATACTAATAAAAAGGGAATGAATATATATATATATATATATATATATATATATATGCCCACATGACTATGAACAGGTTGAGATTATGGATTATTTGTTGCTTTTCACTTTTTCTGGTGTTCCCAGTTATCATCCAATATTCAAGTGGGGTGACACATAGATAGGATAAATAATAATAAGTGATTACACACACACACACATATATATATATATTGATATATATGGTCACAGTAAAAAAACAATAGTAGAAGATGATAAGATATGCCAATTGTGTAAAATGAATAGCAAAGAGAAGTAGTGAGTGGGAGAGAGGGATGCATGATGAGAAGAAGCTACTCAAATTTCCAAGAGATGAAGTATCCTCACATGGAGATAACGAGGTGGGTCACCAACCTCACAGATTCTTCCCCTACCCTCCTTATAATCATAATACAACTTTAAACATATATGTTTATGTTTCTCTCTGCCTCCAGAGGCCCCAAAAAATACAAACACCAAGGTAGGAGGGTGAGGCGTACCAACCATGTTCTTCATTTCTAATGAAATATTTCACGTGGCCCGTACTCTCCCTCTCCCTCTCCCTCTCTCTCTTTGGATTTATTTACCGCTAGTTCACAACGGAGGAAACCTCTCAATACTTATCATGATTGTATAGTCAATGTTGGAACTCGAAACCAATAGTTAAGTTACAACAATTTACATTCAATTGATCCAAACATTTATATATCTAATTTATTGTTGATTGTATGATATTTTTACAATTATACTAGATCTCGACCATTAAAAGCAAATCTAATGGTTGAGATACTAAGAGAAGGGGAAGTTGAGAGTCTATATAATGGAGAGACCCCTAATCAATCTACGTACTTCTATAAAACTTCAAGCACAAATCTTATTGGTCCACCTGTGCATACATATCGTCTTTTATTAACACTATTTTTAGTTGAATCTAAGCATGCCATATCACACATAATTGGCAAGTTTACGAATTAAGGTAATTATATCAATATATAATTGGTTGACCGTTTACTTGCATTTCAAATTTGAATTTAGAATGTAGTTTTCCTTTGAAATTGGAATCTCTCCCTTAATTGATATAAGTTAATTAATGCAATTGATGATTAAATCTTTACAAAATTTGATATATATGTTATTTCAGGCAATTAATACATATACAAAATTATTTTCACTTTTGATATCATTTTTCAATCATGTCATTTCTTATTTTATGATAGTGCATTAAAATAAAAATCATGCATTTATTGGATTATGATCATAACAGGAAGACTTGTGTTTGAAATTCAAATTTGATTTTTATTTGATTGATTGTGTGTAAATTTTTTGACCTCGTCATATATTATTTTATGACTGCATTAAATAAAAAACATGTACTTATTGCAATTCACTAATAAAAGGTAGGTTGATTGAGTATAAATTCTTTGACCGTGTCATATATATTATTTTGTGAAACTACATCAAAGTAAAAACTATGTAACTATGTATTTATTGTGTCACAGTCAAAATGGGTAGATTTTTGTTTTTAATTAGAATTTGATTGATAATTGTTATCTTGATTATACTTCTTTTCAAAGTTCCCCATAATTATGTATGATTTAGTTGACTAATTAAGATAATACAATTCATTTATATGCACCCTTTTATATATTCATTTTATGTGTTCCAACTAGCTTCATGTTCGTCTCTCTAAGGTGCTCGAGATAATACTTAGAATGTAGGATGTTAGACCATGAGTGGGTTCTCATCAATGACATTGTAGCTGGCTCAGCAAATAATGTAAAATTATTTAGTTTTTTTTTATCAAAATATAAAATTATTTGGTTGATAAATTACAATCATTCAATTTTTATTTTTTAGTAAGTTATTCCTTACCTACAACTCATTGATTGGCATGTTGTTGGTAATATGATGCCATAAGTTTCCTATGAGTGTTCGTCTCTCTAAGGTGCTCGAGATAATACTTAGAATGTAGGATGTTAGACCATGAGTGGGTTCTCATCAATGACATTGTAGCTGGCTCAGCAAGTAATGTAAAATTATTTAGTTTTTTTTTATCAAAATATAAAATTATTTGGTTGATAAATTACAATCATTCAATTTTGGGAAAAAGACAAATAAATACCCTCCAATTTGCAAAATCCCATTAACAACTTCATGATAGGTATTAACAACTTCATGATAGGTTGTTGTGTTGTTAATACCTATCATGAAGTTGTTAATGGGATTTTACAAATTGGAGGGTATTTATTTGTCTTTTTCCCTTCAATTTTTATTTTTTAGTAAGTTATTCCTTACCTACAACTCATTGATTGGCATGTTGTTGGTAATATGATGCCATAAGTTTCCTATGAGTGTTCGTCTCTCTAAGGTGCTCGAGATAATACTTAGAATGTAGGATGTTAGACCATGAGTGGGTTCTCATCAATGACATTGTAGCTGGCTCAGCAAGTAATGTAAAATTATTTAGTTTTTTTTTATCAAAATATAAAATTATTTGGTTGATAAATTACAATCATTCAATTTTTATTTTTTAGTAAGTTATTCCTTACCTACAACTCATTGATTGGCATGTTGTTGGTAATATGATGCCATAAGTTTCCTATGAGTATTCGTAGTCTTGATGGCCATAAGCATGATTTTAGAGTACCAGAGTATTTGATTTTCAGCATAACATATACATTCATGAAGAACTAATATTTTATGTATTTTTATATTGGGTTAAAGGTCATATTTGTCCCGGAAGTATGTATGGTGGATCACATCTGCCCCGGAAGTTTTTTTTGGGTCCAATTTTACCCTGGAAGTGTGCAAAGTGGATCATATTTTTTTAACGGTAAAGGGCGAATATGATTCACTTTGCACACTTCCGGGGTAAAATTGGACAAAAAAAGGTAAAAGGCGAATATGATCCATTTTGCACACTTCCGAGGCAAAATTGGACCAAAAAAAACTTTCGGGGCAGATGTGATCCACCGTATATACTTCCACGGTAAATCTAATCTTTGACCCTTTTATATTTAGTGGTCAGCATGTTTATTTCCTTCTATTTGATGAGTGTGCAAGCAAGCAACAAAACAAAACTTAATTTAGATGACTTAGATGTTCCAATTGTTGCACCAGTCCATTTTACCGTTTTGTGATGATTAATAAGTTTAAAGGTAAACGATTTAATTTTTAGTTTATTTTTTATTTTTATCTTTAACATCTTAAATGAATTTCACGTTTACGTATACATACCGTTCCATTAGGCTTAGGCTTGGCCTATTTCAAACCTATCCAGGCCTAGGCCTAACAGGCCCAGGCTTAGGCTTTTTTTAAAGCTTATTTTCTTAAACAGGCTAGGCCCAGGCCTTTTACAAAAGTCTATTAGGACTAACAGCCTATATATTTTTTAAAAAACAAAATTAGTAACATTACATTTGTACCATTAATTTGAAATAAAATTACACATGTATGTATCTAAAGTTTTTTTTTCACTTACCCTCATTTTTCATTCTATCTCACCGTTTTCCTTTTCTCCTTTCTGCCAAGGATGCAAATCCATCACATTGGAACCCAATATATCTATCTTCTCCTCTTCCTTTCCCATCTCTACCATCACTTTTCACTTTATTTTTGTTGGTTGTATCAGACTATTAGCTTTGTCGATGTTTACTTGTTTTATCTTTAGACCCTTGTTGTTTTGTATTAAATTTGTATTCTTATGTTGATGAGTATCATACTAGTGCTAAATAAAAAATGTACTCCAAACTTTTTGAGTCATAAGCATGTTTTAGTCTTGTTAGGCATCATGTTGATAACAGGCTTCAGGCCAGACCTAGTCTTTGAACAGGCCAAGCTCATGCCTAAAAAAATGCCTACTACAGGCTACAGGCCAGGCTCAGACCAATCAGCTACATTAATTAGTGCATATTAATTCAAGTTTCAAAGGCAAATTAAAATATGAAAGTCAAAATTGAAATGCAAGCCAACCAATTATATATGGATATAATTACCTTAATACATGAGTTGATCAACTATGTGTGTGATGACATGGCTATATTGAATATGTGGCTCCAAACAGCATTAATAGAATATGATGTTTATGAACAAATGGACCAATAAGATTTGTGCTCATAATCTAAAAGAGATTTAGAGAAATCGATGCAAGATACATGTATATAAAATAGGTATATAGATAGACTTGTTACATTTCAGTCATACTCATTGGGCTATCTAACGTAAGCCCAAAGAATACTTGACCAGACCCTTCATCTGAGCTCTTCTTTTTCTGTGGAAAAACCAAAGAAGTCGAAGCCGCCATATGGTGGGGCAGTTCAAATTTCAAACCAAACAATCAATCAAGGCATACAAGCAAGTTTCAAAAAACTGAACCGGACATAAAACTGGTCAAAGCACTGACCAGGATCGGACTGGGATCTAACCAGTTATATTAAAATAGTAAAATTTTATTAGTAAAATAATAAAATAATCACTAATATCAAAATGTAAATATAGATAAGTATGTATGATTCATCAAACATGAATATTTTAATGTTTCTATAGAGGGAAAAGAGAAAATATTAGTTGATTACGCTTGAAAATAAATATTAATCTACAATCCACAGACTAAAATACAAATATTAAGACCAACAACAATTAAATATCAAATATATGCAAGTAAAGTGGCATTTAAAGTATTATAATTTCCTAATTTCCTGATATCAAATATCACCTTCTCCCGGGTTGGCCGGTTTTAGGTGGGTTGATCGGACAGGGCTATTGGACAGTTTGCAATTGGACCAATTAATAAATATTGCTCCTGTCTCAACACTTTATTTTATTGATAAAATTGCACATTTAACTAAAAATTTCACGTGATTCAGAAATTGGAAGTAAAGGAAGGGTCAGCTGGGGTCCACGTGATGCAGGAATAAGGGAGATAAAAGAATTTAAAATGGAGATAAATAAAGGGAGATTGGGCCGAAAGAAACTGGGCCAGAAAAGTTTGAATAAGGCTGAAATTTGTGAGGACGAGTTGGGCTTATCTAAGAAGAAGAATACAAGTTCAAGGCCCCTAATTGTTTCTCCAATTCTTAGGAGGAAAAATCCAAGGGCCCACCAGATTGTTATTGGGTCCTTAAGTCGCAGAGGGCCTCTGGATTTTAATCAGGTGCAGGAGTTAAATGAAGGAATTCATTTAGAAGAAGAAGCCTGAGAATATTTCTTTGAAGATGAAGACTCAAGACCTTACTATGACAACAATACGCTGGCTTCTCATGAGTACCCCAATACACCTCCAAACACGTTAATTACCAAGGGGGATGAAGTGGATTCCTCGGATGCACAGGACCAAGGGGACTGCTGGTTCGAAACGGAGGCGAAGGTGAAAGATGATGTTGGAGTTGAAAATATAGAGATAGAGAAGGGGGAGGTCTCAACATAGGCCAGCGGTTCGTTTTCTTCATTTTAATTTTAATTTTGAATATTATCTCTTGGAATTGTCGTGGAGCTGCTGCAAAAACTTTTCATGGTAGGATTAAGGATATGTTAAAGGATAAAAATATTCATATTCTTATTCTCCTTGAAACTAGAGTAAGTGGTGTGAAGGCTGATAGAATGGTTAGGAAACTGGGCTTTGATAAATGGATCAGACTGGAAGCAACAGGATATGCAGGGGGGATTTGGATTCTTTGGCATGATAATTCTGCTACCATTAATTACCTCATTTCGTCCACTCAATTCATACATGTTCAGGTGATTGATAAGGTAAATCAGAAGTCTTTTCTGATGACAAGTATCTATGCTGAACCATGTCCTTCCCTCAGATTAAACCTTTGGAGGGATTTGGTTGTTCTGAGCCAAAACATTCATGATCCATGGTTAGTATTGGGAGATTTTAATGCTTACCTTTCCCATGAAGACAAAAAAGGCGGAGCATCTCCAAACATCATAGCAATGAAACAGTTTGGGGATTGCATTTTTTATGCTAACCTGATTGAAATGGACAGTGTAGGGGAGAAGTTTACTTGGGAGAGAAACCTATTGAAGGAAAAAATAGACTGGGTTTTTTTTAATGAGTCATGGAACACCCAATTTCCTCAGGCAAAAGCTTACCACTTGGGCAAGTTTGGCTCCGACCATAGAGTTATCGCTGTGAGAATGTCTCAATGCTTGAATAATCAACCAATGAAACACACTTTCAAATGCCAAGCAGCTTGGCTCCTTGAAGAGGATTTTGTCGATGTTGTTCAACAGAGTTGGAGGGAAGGGGATTGGAACGATAAGGTCAAAAATTTCACTGGAAGAGCTATCGAGTGGAACAAAACCAATTTGGGAAATATCCCAGGGAAGAAAAGACATTTATTTCGCAGAATTGAAGGAGTTGAGCGAGCTAGATCAAGACGAGATAGCAACCACCTATGTCAAATCGAAAAGGAGTTATGGAATGAATATAACAAAGTGCTGGTACAGGAAGAGCTCCTTTGGTACCAGAAATCTCGGTGCAATTGGTTGAAGTGGGGGGATAGGAATAGTAAATTTTTCCACTCTGCTGCGATTATCCAAAGAAGGCGAAATCAGATTGAAGGGATCAGAAACTCGGAAGGGGAATGGATTTTCAATCAAACAGAGTTGAAACAAATGGCTATGGATTTCTACAAAGATCTTTTCCGAAGTGACTTGGCTTTGGGTAGGCAGTGTCGAACTCGTTGTGTATTTCCTCCTCTAACAGCTGTAGAAAATAATTTCTTATCGACTGAGGTGACATGTGAGGAAATTAAGCAAGCAGTGTTTGATCTTGGAGCGTTTAAAACACCGGGTCCAGATAGTTTACAAGCATTCTTCTACCATGAGATGTGGCATGTCATTGGTAACTCAGTTTGTGAGCTGGTGAAGCGTATCTTTGAAGATCCTAGTGGGATTGGGGAAATAAATGATACCAATATTGCTCTCATCCTAAAGACAAATCAACCAGAGTTTCTTAAGGATTTCAGACCGATCTCCCTATGTAATGTGAGTTACAAAGTGGTGACGAAAATCATTAGCAGACGCCTCAGAACAGTTATGAGCAAGCTGGTTGGCCCCCATCAATGCAATTTTATTCCGGGAAGGCAGAGTGGTGATAACATTATAGTGGCACAAGAGGTAATTCATTCAATGAAGAAAAAGAAGGGCAACACAGGATGGCTAGCTGTAAAAGTTGATCTAGAGAAAGCTTATGACAGACTTGAATGGCGTTTCATCCGAGAGACCCTTGAATTGATTGGTTTTAGTGAGAAGATGTGTAATCTTGTCATGTCTTGTATAACAACTTCTCTCCGTGTGCTTTGGAATGGAGAGCAAACCGAAGCTTTCAGGCCCATAAAGGGGCTCCGGCAGAGGGATCCTATGTCTCCATATATCTTTACCCTTTGTATGGAAAGACTTAACCAAGTGATCCACGATGCTATTGAAGGGGGTGACTGGTCCCCAATTCGCCTCAATAGGAGAGGCCCAAAAATCTCTCACCTCTTCTTTGCTGACGACTTGATCCTGTTTGGGGAAGCAGCTAGCTCTCAGGTAGATACCATGCTAAATTGTTTGGAGTTATTTTGTGGGAGCTCCGGTCAAAAGATGAACAAAGAAAAAACAAAGATCTTCTTCTCCAAGAATGTGCATGCTTCAAGGATGTTAGATCTGAGTAATCGAATGGGTGTAGGCCTTACAGGTGACTTGGGAAAATACTTGGGGATCCCTTTGCTTCACAAGAGAGCCTCTTATGGTACATATGCCCCAATCCTGGAGAAAACAAAGAAAAGGCTGTCAGGTTGGAAGAAAGGTTGCCTGAATCTAGCTGGGAGGTAACCCTAATTAAATCTGTGCTCTCTGCTCTTCCAACGTATTATATGCAGACTATGCTGCTCCCTAAAGGAGTTATCAAGGATTTAGAGAAGCATAGTAGGAGCTTTCTATGGGGTGATAGTGAAGAAGGGAGGAAGTTTCACCTACTCTCGTGGGATCAAGTCCTACAAGATAAGCAGGCTGGGGGGTTGGGAATAAAAAACTTAAGGAAGCAAAATAAAGCTTTCATTATGAAACTTTGTTGGGGCTTGATTAACAGGAAGGATGCGTTATGGGTCCAAGTGCTTAGGGCAAAATACAAATGTGGAGATCAGGATGTTCCTCATGTTAGCAAGAGAAGTAATCCCTCCCTTACATGGAAAAGCATTTGTACTGTGTGGCAGAAGTTTCTTTGTGGAATGGGGAGGAAAATTGGAAATGGGAGAGCCACTTCTTTTTGGTGGGAGGGTTGGTCTCAGATTAATTCACCACTGATTGATTTGATTCCTGGATACGAGAGCCTTATTGATCACACTGAGAAAGTGAGTGACTATGTCAATAGAAATGGAGAATGGGACAGAAATAAGCTGGCCATATGGTTTCATCCCCATATCATTGATCGGATTGTTAGTGCTCACCCCCTTGTGAGGAGAGATGAGAGGATAAATTCTACTGGAAGCCATCCACTGATGGTTGTTTTTCTGTTAAGTCTGCCTATCACTTTCTTTTTACAAGTACAGCTAGGAGGGAGGAGAACATATGGAGGCATTTATGGAGATGGCATGCCCCAGAAAAGATTAAGTCCTTCATGTGGCTGGTAACCCATGGGCAAATTCACACGATACAGCTCAGAGCAAGGAGAGGTCTAGCAACATCTGCGTTGTGTCCTTTTGGTTGTCAAGCTGAGGAGGATGTGATGCACCTGCTCCGTGACTGCCCAAATGCTAAGCAGTGTTGGGATGCAATTATCAAGCCAAGCAAAGTACACACGTTCTGCGGTTTACAAGGTGAGGAATGGGTCAAATGGAACCTCTCTCATGAGGTGGGATTAGATTTCACAAAGGTTTCGTGGTCTGTTCTTTTTGGTTATGTGTGCTGGGATATTTGGACCAATCGGTGTAGTAGGCTCTTTGGGGGTCCCACAGAGGGTGGTGTTTGCAAACCAGTACAAAGCTTCTTTAAAGCTGTGCAGATCACCCTAGTGTTCTTTTTGGTTATGTGTGCTGGGATATTTGGACTAACCGGTTACCCGTGGCAAATGATGTTACCAGCAGTGGCGAAGGGTGTATTCAGATGATTGTGGATGGTTCAGTCTTGGAAGATGGTAGAAGTGGATGTGGAGGGGTCGTTCAGAATCATGATGGAGTTTGGGTTGTGGGCTTCTGTTGCAAGTTGACGAATGTGCCCCCTGCGATTGCGGAACTCTTAGGCTTCATTCAGGGCCTCACTTTGTGTTGGTCAAAGGGTTATAGGAATATTGTTCTATTGTCGGATTGTATAGAAGCCATCAATCTTCTGGTGAGAGGTTGTGAGGAGTCTCATCCCTTCTTTGATATAGTTTGTGATGTTAGAATGCTTATGCATAGGGATTGGATAGTTAAGACTTTACACGTCTGTAGGGAACATACTCATGTAGCGAACAGATTAGCGAAGCTTTCACATAGGATAGATGGTACATTTGCTATCTTTGATCAACAACCACCTGAGCTTTATCAGGCGGGTATTGATGAAGGATACCTCCTGAGGCAACTTGTAATTGTTTGTTGTAAGTTAATGTCATCCAGCTTTATTCAAAAACAAATGAGGTGATGCAATTCAACTACATTTCCAGCAAAAGTTGTGTCCATTAATTTTTTGACCCATTGTGTTTACTTAGTTTGGGTAAACAAACGGCATTGGTTAGTTTGCTCTATTTTAGCACCATTCAAAACATATTTGTGCCAAATGCTCTTATCGCAACAAGAAATTCCATAGTTGGTCGTTTAAAATGAGAAGGTGATGCAATTCAACTACATATCCAGCAAAAGTTGTGTCCATTTCATAAAGTGAAGGGCCCTGCACTACTAAGCTTCTTAAACCTGCCTAAGTTGAGGAAAATTAATGAACACTGAATTCCAAGTTATCACCTTGTTCCATTCCCAAGTCTTAGGATCAAGGGACCTCATCCCAAGTCTTAGGGTAAAGGGACCACATGTCAGCACGAACAATCCCTTTCTTAAAGATATTCTTAAAGTGCAGGGTAAACTCTTACCCTGCACTACTAAGCTTCTTAAACCTGCCCAAGTTGAGGAAAATTAAAAATTAATGAACACTGAATTGCATCACCATGTTCCATTCCCAAGTCTTAGGAATTAGGATCAAGGGACCATATGTCAGCATGAACAATCCCTTTCTCAGAGATATTCTTATCAGATGAAACTTCTTTTGAATACCCCCAAAAAAATCTGCCATATCAAAAGTACTAATTACATTGATGAAGAATCTCTTGCAGGAATAATGTGCAACACAAATAACACAAGCACGGAATCACATAACGTCAAACAGAATAGCTCTGAATAAGTGACAGTGCCTCATCTTGGTAAACATATAATTGAAACCCACTCCGCCCACCACATTGCATCAGGCTTAGGTTTTATTTCTTGCCACTACAGCGCAATGCATTAATTGTATCAAGGTATATGATATCAAGGAATTTATTGCAATGTATGGCATGTCATTCTAGAATCAAGATCAGACGTAAAGAAGTAGAGAACATAAGGAACAAACAGATAGTAAAATTTCAATGTTTGATAAACGTAAGTATGACTTATCTAACTCTGGGGTATGGAAAGTTTTTCGTTTTTCTTCAATTAAAAATACAGGTTGCAAAACTATGATCCAACAATAGCACAATCTTGAAAAATTAAAGAGCACCTCACTTTATTCAAAATAAATAAATAAAGAGCCAGAGTGTCCATCCACCAAAAAACAATAATCTTGTGCTTGTACAGAAGGTGTAAAAGAACTAAAACTTTTGAATAGAAATGCGCAGCACTCGTATGCACAGCAGCACGATATATTCACAGCATACATCATGTATTTTCTGTGAGAAGGAATATGTGCCTGTTTGGATTAGCGATAGAGAATCGTGATTTTAACTAATCGTGATTTGTATAAGTGATATTGGGTAGCGACAACAAACAATCGTGATTTCTGTTTGGATACTTTTTCTCGTAAGTGATATTGACAGTTTTGATTATGTTTAGATTTCATCTATTAAAAGTACTTATGGATGTATAATTACTAAAAAGGGCATAAATTTAATAAAATTTATTAATAGTTGCGTAAGTTTAATTAATTAATAATATTCAAATTTTAATAAATAACATTAATGTCTAATATTGTCTAATTAATAATTATCTTTTTTCGTACAAAGCATAATTAATTTATGTAGATATTCTCTGTTTAATTTAGTTAGATTTTCTTTATTTTTTTATTCTATCTCATAAGTTGACTTTTTTTTATCCTATAAATATATAAATGCACCTTCATATATTATGTTTTTTTTTTCAAAAATTCAACTATGTTAATTTATATATATGACTCTAAAAAAATTAGAAAGCTAGACCTAAAATAATTCTATTGGGAAATAAAAAGGAATTCAGATAAATTGATCATGAGAGATTTTAGGTAGAAAGTAAGGGTAGTTATGACTTTTTAATATTTTTAAATTCAATCGTGATTTTTCCAATCGCAAAAGTAACCCTCCTGTCGCCCTCCTGTCGCTTCTGGTAAAAATATTTAAAAAATCCAAATCGCGAGAACGTGGTCTATCGTGATTTCAAAATAAGCACCCAAACCATATCATTTAAATTAGTTAAGTACCTTTTTTGCTTCAATTGCCAGTCCAAACAAGCACTATATTCACAGCAGATAGCACCCTATGCACAGCAGCAAGATTAAGCACACCAAATTTTGTTTGATTTGCGATTACCACATCTGACATTTTCACTAGTAGCTAGCATTTGATTACATTAATCATTTCAAAGTAAATTGAGCCTACCATTCAATGTCCTGAGCATTCAATGTCCTGAGCCTGAGCGTGGACTAGGGCACCCTTCCAAATTAGGCCGTTCCCGTTGATTTGTTTCAAAGTAAATTGAGCCTACCATTCAATGTCCTGAGCCTGAGCGTGGACTAAGGCACCCTTCCAAATTAGGCCGTTCCCGTTGATTTGTTTCCATGTCCCAGAAAAGTGCAGACTTCATTCCGACAATAATCTATGGGAAAATTCTAAATGACTCTCGAAATTTGCAAAGGATAATTGGATGCAGGAATTTAAAAAGGACCATACTGACCTAACTGTCCTTTGCAAATTTAATAGAAATGTCACATATGCCCCGGGATCAAATTTTTTATTTGTTTAAAAAGAATTGCCCTACCACATGGTGATCCATAAAACATTGATTTAGAGACTTGTATGCCTCAATTAATGTCTTCATCTCCCACAAAGACCATGTTCGGAGTGACACGAGATTACAGATATTAGATTGCAAGAATAATAGCCTTTTTTCTAGCTCTTTGAGAGCTTTTCTCTGTCTACGCATGAACACAGTCAGATCATCATTTTCACCCTCCTTTTCATTTTTGTAACCACCGCTCGGATGTCTCGGCGCACTAGCGCTGTATGCCGCCTATTGCCGATTCCTCAACGCAAGGTTGTGTTAGATAATTCTATAAGGTTCGTTTTCAAGGGATCAAAACCTCGTAAATAATTCGCGAACTATGTCCTCTTGTTTTCAAGGGATCAAGTTCGCGGATTATTTGCAAGGTTTGATCCCTTGAAAACGAACCTCATAGAATTAGGCAATGTACCCTTGTGGTGAGAAACCGACAACACGCATACAGCGCGAGTGCGCCGAGACAGCCAAGCGGTGGTTATGAAAATGAAAAGGAGGGTGGAGATGATCTGACTGCATACATGCGTAGACAGAGAAAAGCTCTCGAAGAGCTAGAAAAAAGGCTATTACTCTTGGAATCTAACATCTGTAATCTCGTGTCACCCCGATCATGGTCTTTATGGGAGATGAAGAAATTGATCGAGGCACACAGGTTTCTAAATCAACGTATCATGGATCATCATGTGGTGGGGCATTTCTCTTTAAAAAAAATAAAAAATTTGATCTAAGGGCATATGTGACATTTCCATTAAATTTGCAAATGACAGTTAGATCAGTGGTCAGTTATGGTCCGTTTTTAAATTCGCTGCATTCAACTGTCTTTTGCATATTTTAAGAGTCATTTAGAATTTAGAATTTTCAAATATATTATTGTTAGGATGAAGTCTACACTTTTCTAGGAGCTAATAGTTTTCTCATTGCCTGAATGGCACCCAATGCTACAAAACCAACATAAGCAACGTAATTATGGGGGCGAAGTTCAAAATGCACTACTTCATGCTGTAATATATAATGATGAAAAAACTTGATTACCTCCTCAATTATTTTTGAAGCTGCCCGACTTCTTTATCTTGAGCAATGTACTTCATGAGCATGCTTTTGTTCGTCTTTATCATGTCTACATGATAAAGCATATCAAGTTGGGCATGAGATTGAATTACAACGCTACTTACTATACATGGAGAGGAATAGTGTTTAGACAGTATTATAAGAGCCTTTCTTAATGAACTAAGAACAAAACTTAAGTGCATCTTGATCAAAGCCGTGTTAAAATATAAAGCCATGAAATGTGGTGGGTGTTGAGAAGTAACAATAAGCAAGTTGTTGCCCATGTCTATACCTTCCACCAGCAGATTCCTCAAAAACCTGGAGCAAATAATTCAAAGATATCACATAACAATGTCAATGTCGCACGTTTTGGCCAGGTTCAAGCTTGATCTTCTTACCGGCAATGTCGCTCCTGTTTAATACACGAAGAGCAGCTTCTGCAGCTCGCCCATCATAAAATTCAATAATTTTTTTTATGATTTGCTTCTGGAAAATCGTAGATCTGCAAGCAAAAACAATGCTTCCATATGCTTAGAGTGTGTCCATGATACATAGATGAAAATATTATTAATGAATATCTTACTTCTTTTATTTCTCCGTAAAATCCAAAAACCTGTTGAAGCTCATCATTGGAACAGAGGAATCTGATCGGATAGCAAAAGTGTACCATGGCTAATATCCTTCTCAGGAGCATTGCCCTAATGTGTCAGCAAGTCAAGATACTTTTATGAGAAAAGCAATAAAATTAGAAGACAGATACAACTGAACAACCAAAGCACAAATAAGTGATACGATTATACCAAATATAGTTAATAATACGACCTACTTTATTTATCTAAATGAGTATAAAGGAAAAGGTCTCATGCAGGCTGCACAACTGGTAACGAGTTATACCTTCGGAATTGAATAATGAATGTCCAGTTTCCTAGACTTCAATGGCCTATTCTGAAGTGCTTGCATTGCCTTTTGTGCTGCCGTTATGTCATAGTAAGAAATCATCACAAACCCACAATGCTCGCAGGCAGTATAAATCATACGGATGTCTCCATATTGCAGAACAAAACATAATAGACCATTTACTTCTAATTAGTGGCATGAAATGCTTCGTGAGATTACAACTAGTAATACGAAAGGATAAAGATTCACCTCAAAAAGAGCTTTTAGCTCAGAATCTTCAACATTGTTATTGATGTTTCTAACAAAGAGTGTTCTAGAAGGTTGTTCACCAAAAGGAAATTTTACTTTAAAACCTCCAAAATAACCAGAATCTACATCCAGACACTACCAAATTTCTTTCCAAAACTCAGATTTTCATCTCCTTCAAGTTCCATGCCTCCGCCACTGCTAAATAAATCAAAGTCCTCAGAGTCATCAGTTGCTCTGGCATTGGCATAGTATTCCTCAGGAAATGAATCAATCGTTTCATGTTGACGAGACAGAATATCAAGTTAACCTCACTGCATCAAGATATGCATATTACCAACACATACAAAAGTATCGATTTATCTTGCACACAAATCACAGTTTAAAAAGAACAAGATAAAACTCATTTTTAATAGAAGGGTGAGAGGTTGAAAGGAAAAAAGTATCCACAGCCCAATACATTAAGGAAGAAAATCGGTAGAAAGCTGCTCTTTAACTACTCATACACAGGCAAACTATTGCAACAGACTTGTTTCGGCAATACTTGGAAAGGTGTCAATGTTGATGAGTTGAATTTGCAGCATTTCCCATGATACATTCTTGAAAGCAATGAATTTGCACGAAACAATATCATACACATTTGGCTAAACATCTCAGACAGTGAGCTAGAGAATAGGCTGCTCTCATAGGAAGTAGTATCAGTGAGAATCCTTTTCGCAGTTAAATAATAAGGTGTTCAAGCTGCATACGCACATTAGACCATGATCTGGGGCGATGATCTATTGATTCCCTGGTAGAATTCAACACATCATAGGTGCCCCCTCCACCAACATGCAGCTTTTCTGTGACCTCTCCCGACAGATTTATCTGTGACATTGGCAAGCCTGAGTTAGCACTCGTTTCTAGCGATGATGATGGATTTGATATGGTTTGCGGAGATGCTCCTATTTTCCCTAAAAAATACAGTACAGCTTAATTTGTCAGAACAAGTAATTGCAAGTACAGCAGATATTTATTGACCAAAAGATCCCAAAACGGCAACTTATTACTGCATTGTATAAATGTGATATATAATTATCAAAATGTGATCTGACACTTAAGGGCTGAGGACTGAATATATATAGGAAACTTTCTTTTCAAAATTAGCAGGGCCATATTCGTCAATATCGAGACTAAAATATCCGTTTACTTGCAACAATGTATCTCTTGCGTATGATTAATAAAACTGAAGGCATTAATGTTGAACTGAAACATGACTACTTGAGCAACAACTTAGACACATATGATCATTTCTACGAAGGGGAACAAATAAGAGAATGTCAACGGATGAGCCTCACGCCTTGTAAATAATGGTCATGAAAGGATTGCGGCTTCTACAATCCAACACTCCTCTGCCCAAAATAAAAGTTCAAGACAGCTTCAGAAAACCTTGAGATCAAAAACACAATAACATTCAAGTAATAGGGTTCGTGGGCAATTTGAAAAAAGGAATACCAAAGTCTTAAAAGGTTATAAAGAACATTTAGAGTCTTAAACCGGGACAGTTACTATGGATCAACTGGTAATCAAATGATAAAAATTGATGAAAGCAAAATGAAGTGTGTGGAAACAATAAATACCTCAGGAAAAAAGCTGTTGTCATCAAAAAGGTGCGAAGAGGCAGATAAGCCCCTCTGGTTCATTATTTCAAAAGGCATCGCGCAACTTAAGAGTCCAGAACTCTGGAAAGAAAAAAATTACCGAAAAGCTCCTCACTTGCTGGCTTTGATGGACCCCATTCTCGTCATCTGTTGGAAATTTAAGGTCATATGCTTGTAAAGAAAGAGACAGATGAAAATAATCAAGGCACTGCACAATGAACCTGCTATTGACGAAGAGAAAATTCAAGGCAACCTCAGATTCAGAAAGTATCATTTATTCATCCCAATCCCCAGCCAAAAAAACAAAGAAAGAGTCCAAGATAGCAGCAAAGTTTGGTCATTTAGTCCCAAACAACAGATCAAGTTCAAAAACCGATGAGAAGAACACGCGAGTTACATAAAGATGTTTTAATTTGAATTTAAACTCGAAATCAGTGATACAAACGGAAAAATATTCACAAGCCGTTAGTTTTCAAACAAACAAACTCGCACCTTTAAATTTAGACATCATGAGGCAAAACACATAGCTAAAAAATTCTTTTCTCCCAGGATTCTTGACAAAGTTCAGCACGCGGTCCACGCATAAATAATTCAGAAATAACGGGATCTCATAAAAACTTGCTTCATAATCTTTCTTCTCTCAGTGCAATGCCTTCCCGGCGATCTCTGGCTACACGAGAATACAAAAGAATATTCTTTTTTTGTTTTTTTGGGCTCCTTTTGTTACTAATTTCCCCCAGAACCACCCTAAAAAAAAGAAAAAAAATTGGGCGATTATGGTCGCCGGTCGCCCACTGATTTGGGGAGTGGAACGGAACAGACCACACAACAAAACAAAACAGTTTGAGAGAGTGAGAGGGTAGAAAGAGAGGAACAGAAAGAAGAAGAAAGTGGTGTGCAGCGCGCAAAACGAGAACAAATATAAAATAATGGAATACTGTTCAACGGCTATATCACATTAATTCACCATCTGTACATTGCTAGCCAAAAGTAAACAGAGATACAGCAGGAAAGTACTGATGAATTAAAGAGTAGAAAAGGACGAAGAAAGAAGGTACTATAGAGAGAGAGGTACAGACAGAAACTTTTAGAGGGAAACAATTACACATTACACATTACACATTACACATTACACATTTATGAAATACACACTCTCCCTCCCTCCACGTCATTTGCCATGCAACAGATTCTTCATCCATTGAACGGAACTTTCAGCGTGTTTCTTCTCGTGGCTCCTTGACCGTTGGGTTGTACTGGGCTTGGTATTGCCCCATCATTCTGGCCCAGTCTTCCTATGTCCATTACAGGGTGAGGTGGCTTGGGATACAAAAAACAAAAGACAAAACCCAGATGAGAAAAACGATATTTACATAAAATATTGGGGAAAAAATAGGAGATAATATAGGCATAGGTTATGCGTTTATATTTGTGAAAAAGACCTCCGAATTAGTAAGGCAATCTACTACAACAAATTTCAGAAATGATAATTTAATATAAATAACTGAATTGTTCAAACTCAAATTTAAGCGAAATGTCTAAAATATTTTTGATTTAATTTTTTTATTTTTTTAATAAAGAGGCCTAACAACCACCAGCCACCATCCACTAGCGGGGCTCACCTGCCACGTGGGGGGAAGCCAAAAATTTGGCAAAGTGGAGGGGGTGGGAATCGAATCCACCCCCTCACCTTTAAGGCAAGCCCACCAAGCTTTCTCATTATATATGTTATAAAAATGATAAATATTATATCTTTCATTTATTCTTAATATTTTACCAGAATTATATAAAGGATTACCAAATTCGGATAGGGGATTACCAACATATTTCTACCCAACGTTGAATAATACATTACCAACTTTGGATAATAGTTTACAAATATTTGTCTATCCATTTACTAATTTCCTAACTTTAACAACTATTTTTTATTTATTCCCAGAATTGTATAAGGGATTACCGAATTCAAATAAGAGATTATCAGCTTTAGATAACGGATTACCTACATGCTTCTATCCAATTACTAACATCATCACCAATTTTTTTTGTTTGTTCCCAGAATTGTATAAGTGATTACTAATTTTGGATAACGGATTGTTAATATGATTTTATCCAATTACCAACATCATTACCAACTTCTTTTTGTCTTTTCCCAGAATTGGATAAGGCATTGCCAAATTCGAATAAGGGATAAGGGATAGAAGCATGTTGGTAAACCCTTATTCGAATTTAGGAATCCCTTATATAATTATGGGAACAAACAAAAAGAAGTTAGTACTGATGTTGGTAATTAGATAGAAACATGTTAGTAATCCATTATCCAAAGTTGGTAATCCCTTATTCGAATTTGGTAATCCTTTTACACAATTCTCGTAAAATATTAAGAATAAATGAAAGATAGGATATATATAATTTATGTGACATATATAATGAGAAGGTTTGGTGGCAAAGGTGAGGGGTGGGTTCGATTCCCACCCCCTCCACTTTTCTCTAATATGCCAGGTGTGCCCCTCCGCCACATGGCATATTAGAGAAAAACAAAGTCCAACATCAAAAGTGCAATATGTGGATTAATGGTATATAATGTTGGGTTCCCATCACATTGGCTTAACCTTTTGTAATGGAAAGATAAAACACAACATATACATACAATTAATCCATATTTCAACATGGCACGTGTGGCCCCGCAGGCTGCCAGCAGTGGCTGGTGGTGGTGGCCCCCTTTATAAAAAAAATAGAAATTTAAACCAATGGCATTTTAGACATTTCACTTAAATTTGGGTTTGAACTACTGAATTGTCTTTTCTGAAATTTATTGTAGCAAATCGTCCTTTTGCTAGTTTGAGGGTTTTTTCTGTCTTTCTCCCTTTATATTTTTACCATTTGTAGAGTTCTTTTTTTTTGGACTTAAACCTTTTGGAGAGGTTTTGATTGTAAACTCTGTATGTTTGGATTGACTTATTTCTGAGAAATAAGGATTTATTCCATGAAAAAGCACTTGTTTTGAATTTGAGAATTTTTCAGTATGTTTAGATTGACTTGTGGTGAATTGACCTTATGGCTTATAAGCCAATAATAGGCTTAAGGAGGAAAAAAAATAGCTTATAAAGTGCTTATAAGTCACTTATAAGTCATTTTTTCACAACTAATCCAAATATAAATCTCATTATACAATCTGTCTTATGGAAAATAAGTCACTTATAAGTCATTTTTCATAGCTAATCTAAATATAAATACACAATCTGACTTATGTAGATTGAAAATAAGTCAATTTTCCTATCGTTATTTCAAACACACCAAATAAAGGCAACTTTTTGGGAACAAATCAGAGACAAATGAGAAATCCCCAATATATATGACGAGAGAATTTTGTGTCTTTTAACATGAAAATCATGACGACTACGTATTATATTTATCTTTTTTCTTCAAAACTAATCTATTTTTACTTGTTAATTAATATATAATCTAATTATATGTAGCATATGTTATAATTTGGTAGTCTAATTTACCTTCTTAACCTCCACACAAAAAAAAGTTAACGTGACTTTATAATTATGATTGGGTGAAGTACCTTTTTTTTGGGAAAAAAGCACTAAAAAATGATACAAACGAACAACATAAGGCCTCAGCCCTTAGGGACTGTTTGATATGAGGGGAGTGAAGGGAAAATAGGGCAAGGAAAAATTTTCATGACTTGAATTTACATTAATTTGAGAAGTAGGGTTCAATGTTCTAAATTAATATTTATTATTCTTTTATTTTACATCTTATCTTTCTTAAAATATTACAACTCAACTTCTTCAATTTTTAAAAAATTAACTCACAAAAAATTTCTTTCCCCTCCCCTTCTAATCCCTGATACCAAACAAACCATTAGTGTATCTAATATACATTGGGGAGGACTTATAAATCTATTCCCTTTTTTTTCCCGAATGACATGGCAAGCTCAGGGCTTCAATAACAAAAGACAATTGTTCCTAATTTAGAGAGGTTGACCCATCTCTAACATATTCCTGGTCTCTCAAAACAGTGGCTGCACAAGTAGGTGCCGTATCAGGAATTATAATTAATTTTCCTGGTATTAGATCTTCCATCCAATGCGTTGTTTTAGTAGTATGGAAGTATGGAACTGTATAGGGTTAATATAACTTTTGATTACTGAACTTTCACTCAATTTTGGTTTTGGTCCCTGAACTTTCGGTCAATTTTGGTTTTGGTCCCTGAACTTTAAAATTTTTTGTTTTGGTCCCTAAACTTTCGGTCAATTTTGGTCTTGGTCCCTAAACTTTCAATAATTTTGGTTTTGGTCCCTCAACTTTAATTTTTTTTTTGAAGTTTTTTTTAAACTGAGGGACCAAAACCAAAATTATTGAAAGTTTAGGGACCAAGACCAAAATTGACCGAAAGTTTAGGGACCAAAACAAAAAATTTTAAAGTTCAGGGACCAAAACCAAAATTGAATGAAAGTTCAGGGACCAAAAGTTATATTAACCCAACTGTATATCATCCTTTAAATTTCAAGTTATAAATGCAAAGAAACATATGATTTATTATATCAGTATTTCAGTGAAATGCCAAATAACTTCTAATATAAAGATAAAAGATTTATTTTATTGAATATAAACAATTTTAATCTGTTGAGATAAACTTGTAAACTGTTATCTCATGCATTTCAAAGCGGAGAACGGGAGAAGAATCAGTATATAATCTAATTTAATCATAATAACATTCGGATACCATTATGGCATTATGTAATGAATCAAAGATTGGGCCTTCCAGTCCCACACCTAACTCAAGCCTATATTGGAAGCCCAACTATAGTCCAAGCTTTACCCATCTACCTATAATTCCCTAATTTTTTTTTTTTTTTTTTGCCAACAATATGATTCCCTAAATTAAATTCATATTTGGAAGTATGCTAAAATTTAATAGTGAATTAGTGACAAATAATTATCATTAATTCATTAATATTAATCATGATAACCTTTTTTTCTTCTTGAGCATTAATTCATTAGTATTATACTTAATAACATAACTCATTTTTTATTTAAAAAGAGTCATCAATTTATATTATATTCAGTTCATATTTTTTTAACAAAATTTATAAAGAAAATAAGTGAATGTTATGTGAAAATAAATTAATGTAAAAAGAGTAAAAGAAATAAAAGGTTGATAAATAGTTGTCTTGACCTTATTTGATTTGCCTAGATTGACGCCGTTGATGGTTGAATCGTTTTTACCTATGAAATTTATCCAATAAAAAAAATCAAAGTTCCATTTTGTCATTTATGTCATTTTATGGGGATATATTAATTTTTCCCTTATTAGTATTAATATTAATCTGAAATTCGCATTTATTTAAATCCAATGTTGATAACATATAACTTTAGGAATTATTGTTTAAGAAGAATTAATCAGCATGATGCAATTTTCAATCAGTATCAAATAGTAAAGAAATTATATAAAGTTGCAACTGGATTGCAAAATGTTAAGCAATAAATGACAAAAATTATCCCCAACTAGCTATTAATTATAATTTTATAGTGATTATCAAAATAATTGAAAAAATTAATAAAATGAGATTTTTCGTAGGGACCACATAAGATGTTTTATTATATATAAAGAATTTAAGCATCTAGGAAGGAGATGTAGTAAATTTTCATTGCAAGACATGCCGTTAAAGTAGATATAGAATTTTTAGTTTTGAGTAATTTTCTATTTTGGTTTACCATTAAATTATATGGCACTATTCGATAGACTCATTGCATGATTATGAATGAAAACACGGAAGTGAATATCATTATGATGGTGGTGAAGTTTATTCCGAGAGTGTAGAATTGATTCAAGAACGAGAGAAGGGAGTAGGAGAGGAGGCTAATGAACATTAAAAAAAAATTGAAAGTAAGAAAAGTAATACGTATAATCATGACAGATATGAGAAAAAAAATCGTGTAATGGACACAAATGGAATAATAATAGAAATTGGGTGTGAAAATGCAATTTAAAATTTGAAATTAAGTTGATTCGATTAATGAAACATTTGGAAAATGGAGACACGAAATAAATGAACATGCCCTTGATTTATTCAATTGTATAAACATGTTAATTATTTTATAAGTTTCAAATGCAAAATTAATAATGCTGATTGTAATTCAAGTATGAGTGTTTTGATTGTTGACTTTGAAATTTAAAATTCAAAAGAAAAAATTCCTAAATTTTAAAGTCAAATATTCCAACTAATATTTATATACATATTTATCATACAATTATGTAAAGATATGGCATATTAAAAATCATATATTTATGTTTTGGTTATTTTCTAAAATAGTGTCCATATCTTCATTGATTTGAAATTGTTAGGAACGGATTTATTTTTGATAATGGGATCAAAATTTGAAAAATAAACTTTCACAAAGATGATTAATGCCATTGATTTATTCACCTGTGTCAAAAGAAAAACTTCCCAAATCTAAAAGTAAAATATTCCAGATAATGTACAAATATATATTATATATTTATGTGGAGATATGGTAAATTAAAAACCATTTATTGTTGAAATTGAGAAGAAAAACTTACATTATAACGTGGCATATTTGAACATATGGACCAATAATAGAAGTAATTAAAGCTAATATCATAGGACATTTGGAACAATACCAGCATTGTTTGAAGATTTAAAAATATATATTGATGATTAAAGGCATATTTATACTCCCCCTTCCCTAACTCGAGTGATAAAATGACGGCAAATTAAGAAAGTACTCCTATTTTGAAAGTGATATATATTTCTAAAATAATTCTTCTTCCCTGTTTATAATGAGGTATATAAGAGAGGAAATAAGCCAATAATGATATAAATAAGTATGACAATAAGTATAAATTAGAATAATGATGAATAAAATGAAACAGCTATTAAATATTATGAGAAACACGAATAAATGCTTGTAAAAGAGACATTCAAATTTTATATTGAGCATTGTCTTCTCTGCCGTGCCATGGCAAGATCAAAGGCTCAGCCCCCATCCTCTGGCGCTGGTAGACACAGCTTGAAGCGAAAGCGCAAACAAGATCAAAAGTCTCGCCAACATCTTTTGACTGAAGTTGTGTCGCAAGTCACTATTCTCAACTCCTCCTTATCATCGTCTCCCTCCGATCGCCTCGCCGTCAAGCATGCTGCCTATGCTCTCGCTGAACTCGCCAAGAATGGTAACCGCTTCAGCCTTTTATTCTATACACACACACACTCTCGCATATGAACTCCTGCCTATATAAAGTTTGCCTTTTTTTATCATATGTTCTCTTTGATTTTGTTGCAGAGGAAATTATAAGTAGTATAGTGGACTGTGGAGTCGTCCCTGCACTGTTGAAACATCTGAAGGCACCAGAACTAGGTGTTAACAAGCCTTATGAGCATGTGTTGGAACAGGGATGTGTCTTGCTCCTTGATAATATTCTTGCCATGAAGGTAATCCAGTGTTGCAGCCTTGCGCTCTACCTCTCTCAATATTAAGAATTTCAGTTATATGAAACTCTGAAGCGTTGTAAATGTTTGCTCTTATTGTATACGTAGCCTGTAGCAACTACTCATATTTAATTTCTGTTACTCATCTGTCAATCCACTTCCGATTTTTGTCATGTTTGGTCTAATGCAGATGACGATGTTGATTTGAAGCCATTTTTTGTGGGCTTTCAATTTCTTATCATACTTTCAAAGGAGAGGGGGTGCTGCCCCAATGATTTGGGACAGTTTTCTTATATATATATATATATATATATATATTTATACTATTGAATCCTACATTAAAAGAGTGACATTTTGATATATTATGGGCAAAATACGAATATATTTTCAATTTATTTTTTCATTAAGAGATTCTAATCTTTAAAAAATCATAACAAATTGAAAACATATCCGTTTTTAACCCATAATATATCAAAATGTCACTGTTTTAATGTAAAATTTAATGGTATAAAATATATATATATATATTAATATCAGGGAACTGCCCCAAAATTTTGGGGCAGCCGAGACCCCGTCTCCTTTCAAAGTGACTTTTAACTTAAAATTGAGCTATTTTAATTTCATTCCCACCAGCCATCTTATGGAAAACTCATAGCTAAAGCTGGGGTTTTGCCCTATCTTACGGATTTGTTAAAGAGGCACCAGATCATTGTCAATTCACTGGCATTTACTTACCTTTTATCAAGCGCTGCTGCTCTCATCGCACACCTTGCAGACACCAACGATGACAAATTTATAACCCGTGTTAGGTATATTATTCTCCACGCCTCTGAAACATAATTTCTATTAATGACATATTCCTTGTCTCAGAGGTTGACTATACGTTCAGGATGGAAGGTGGTATCCCTCCTCTTGTTGAATTGCTTCAATGTGATAATGTAGAACTACAAAGTGCAGCTGCAATGGCCTTAAACTGTCTTGCATTTCATAATGAAGAGAACAAAAAGCAGGTGGTGACCTTGCAGGGCTACTTGGTTTATTTTGTAGATTGTTATGCACTAGTTGTTGATGTGAAATACTGATTGCAGATTTTTACTTGCAATGCCCTACCTTCTCTTCTCCAAATGCTTGGATCAAAAGATGCTGCAATATTTACCCACGCAGTTAGGCCCTAACAGAACTTTTATTAATGGCTTCTATTTTTTTTATTTTCCCATACTGTATTATATTTTCTTAGAGCCAACTGAATTAGGAGCTTTGTAGGCTCAAGTGATTGGACTTTTGGCCATTCATTCTGAAAGCAGAACGAAGAGTATTATTCAAGCTGGTGCTCTACAACCCGTAATGGGATTGCTTAGGTAACATTACTCTGAAATTCTGATTCACCTACCCCACACACTTCTACCTTAGTAGAGTATCTGATAAGATGCTCTTCTCAAGTTCAGAATTTTGATGACAGATCTTGCTCTTCCAAGGATAAAATGGAAGCAGCTGGTTTGATTGGTACATTTGCTATGTCAGATTCTGATTGCAAGGTAAATTGAATAATGAGTGTTGCAATTAGATAGTAACAAAATAAAAGAAAGCTTGCATCTAGATGGTTTTATAAATTGCTCTTGTCTTGTCCTCCATGATTTTCTGTCGTAACCAGTAACCACATAATTTTTGTTTCATATAGGTTCACTTCGCACAAAGAGGGGCTATCCAGCCACTGGTTGACATGCTTAAGTCTCCAAATACACTATATTGGAAACCAGCAGCTTTTGCACTTTCGATACTTGCTCAGGTGATTATTATTACCTTGATCAATTTACTCTATAAGGCATATAACGTTGAAGGGGTTAGTTTTTAATACTCCCTCCGGTCTTAATTATAAGATCACTTTGACTTTTTTGATAAATTAAGGATTTAAATTATTCACTTTAAAATGTTTATAGTTATCTATTTTCCTCAAAACTAATTTAACACACTTATAAACTATCGTATAATACAATTACATGTAATATACGTTAAAATTAAATGGTTTATTTGGCTTCCTTAATCTCCACAAAAAAAAGTCAAAATGATCTTATATTTAGGATCGGAGGGAATACTTAATAGTGGCTAGTCTTGGGCTTTTAAAGTTTTAAGCAATTGATAGGTTTGGATTTTTTTTTTTTTTTGGTTCCCTTGACTTGATTAAGTGTCTTCTTAGTCAATTCTCACCACCGATAATGCTAATATTGAGATTTTAAATGCTGAAAAACATTTTTAAATTTTGGGTTTCTGACATAATATTATTAATGTTTAAAATAACAATAATTATCACAAAATAAATTATTTAAATCTGATAATATTAGTGTTTATTAAGGAATGTAATCATGCTCTTATAGGAATCAAATGAATTGAAACTTTTTATAAAGTTAGAGGGTTAAATGTGCACCTTTTCCATATATGAATTTGTAATATGAAGCTTTTATTGTAATTATAATCTATAATCAACTGGGCAGAACATAATCATACGTAAGACTTACCCCTAACTAGTTTTACATTTTTTTATGTGCTTTTTATGATGCTTGTCTTAGGACACACACAATCAAGTTGGTATTGCTTATAATGGAGGTATAAAGTCTCTACTCAACGTTCTTTGTTACAAGAATGGACCTATCCAACATTTTGTAGCCTCGGCTCTGTATTATGTTGCTCATAATGAGGTGAAGTCTATTGCCTTCTTTACTGAATCATCGTGTTTCCTTTTCATAATCATATAGCTTTTACTTAAATCTTGCATCTATTGTTAAGGTTGGTGTTCAAAAACTACTCGATGACATGTTCAATTTTCATAATCATATACCTTTTTTCTTAATAGGAGAATGTTGCAGATATTGTTAAGTTTGGTGGTGTTCAAAAGTTATTGGACGGAGATTTCATACTTCAAGTATGTTCATCTTTTATCAATATAGAATTAATAGGTCCATGTGAAACTATTTTCATGATGATAAATTTCTTTTTTGTCAAGATGTATTGATAAAAGTCTTTCTCTTTGGTTTGTCTATATACCTGACAAGTCCAATGTGATTTGCAGTCGGCTAAAAAGATTGTAGGAGATACATTGAAAATGTTAGAGAAGAAAATGCATGGGCGAGTGAGTTTTCTTGCAAATTTTCAATGTCTTTTCTTCGTTCAAATTATAGACCCTCTCTTTCACTCCCTTTCCTATTCCAATACCATAACAGATGCACCTTATGTTATAGTCTAGCTATCGTTTTTATTCCAACTTTTGTTCTTAATGTCGGACAATATTTATCAGTTTCTTTTCTCTGGCAGGTGCTGAAACAACTTTTGTATCTTATGCGTTTTGAAGAAAAGACTGTTCAAAGACACGCGGTTCTAGCACTTGCTCATTTATGTGCCCCTGGTGATGGAAAACTTATTTTTATTGATAACAACGGTAAACAATAATTCATTTGTGCTATAGATGTTTTTTGTTTTTGGAAGTTAAAGTGTGTGCACTTGATGTGCTATTGAATTTTGTAGGACTTGAGTTGCTGCTAGATCTTCTAGCAACTAGAAGCCTAAAACAGAAACGCAGCGCTTCAATGGCACTTCACTCGTTAGCTATCAAAATCACACATATCCCTCCCTTTGTTGCTGCTCCTCCATCACTGACTCCTGAGGTGAACTTCTATTCATGTCTAATTTACTTGCTCCCTCTTCATGTTTTTTATACCAAATTTTTTAACTTCTATCAATAAAAGTACAATACTTGGTAATAATATCTTTAAATATGCTTAGTGTGACAAATGTAGGAAATTTTAGATTTAGTCTCTACAAGGGTCATATATTTTTTGAGTAAAATACTCTTACATCCCTTTTATTTGCCTTTATTACACGTATTTTCCCTCTATTTTGAAAAAATACATTTTAGTCCAATCCATTAACAAATTTAGGACATAGGAGTATTCAGAAAAGATTCTAAAAACTTAATTTTTAAATTAAATTCATATTTTATTTACAATCTTACCCTTCTTCTAATAAAGCCTTAAATTATAGTAATGTTGGCGAAAATGTAGGATTTTTCATATCTTTTTCTTCTCTCGCACAATAGAAATACTCCATCTGTTCCTAAACATAAGACATATTTATCTAATTTATTAGATTAAGGATGTTAGTTAAATTAGTTAAAATCGTATTATATCACCAAAACACCATAACCACATACATTTATTCCTACTGAGTCTCTCTTACTTACGTAATATTGAGGAATATTAATATGGATAATTTACAACATTTACTACTTAGGGGGGAGTAGTAAATATCATCCTTACATAAATTTCTTTTCCCAATATTATCACCTCATCTAATGCACACTCGAAAATTTCAAACGCTCAAATGTTGTTTAGGGATTTATGGATTATCATATATTAACTCTATTTAGTTTATTTTCTGTTTTTTATTTTCTATTTGTTAAAATTTAATTTTATAAACTTATGCTGCAAAATAAAATAACTCATATTGAAGATATTGATAATTGTGATAAAAGCGGACATTGATAGTAATGAAAATTCTATAAGTGGTAGCAACATAGAAAAGCCTGAAATTCCTGATATTATTAAGAGTCTAAAGGGAAAAATATTTGAGTATGATTCTAATGGTAAAGTGCATTTGGAAAAGATATATTGTTTGCTAATGTGAATGAGTTTTAGAATACTTTAACAGGATTACATATTTCAAGAGAATTTCAACATAATTAGAATAAAAAATGAAAAAGGTAAGAAAAATTGCTCTATGTGCTTCAGATGGTTGACCCTGGAGAATTCATGCTTCTCCCACCCTAGATGGTATGACTTTTATGATAATGACATATGAGCCTATATATGTACACTTGCATTAGGCCAACTAGTCAATACAATGCCACATCTACGTGGATTGCAAATAAATTGAAAGGATCTTTGAATGCCGATTCTAATATGATCTATGAATTAAGGGTAAAGATACAACCGGCACCCCAAACTAATTATAAAAGTGTAATTAGCACCATAATAGAGTAACTAGTACCACACTGTTAACTTTTCTTCTCTCTTCTAAACACCATAAGTTTCTCCTTCTCTCCCTTGCACTTCCCCTCTCGCACCGTTGGGGCTTCTTCTTCTTCCACGTCTTCCTCCTAAATGCATATAGTTGCTCAATTTTTATTACTTTCTTTTTGCTTAAAACCCCCCGGTATCCGACCTCTTTGAGAACCGACTAATCCGGAGTCGCCCCCAGGATTAAGAGTTCAATTTTTATTACTTTAGATAGCCAATTGCACCACATGGTGCACCTCTAACTAGTTTAGGGTGTGGGTTGCACCTTTACACACGAATTAATGCACAATCAATTGACTACCAAATGGAGTTAACCCAATGCCACATCTACTTGTATTATGTGTAGTTAGTTTTCATTTGTAATGTCAAATTCAAATTTGTTGGATATTATATAGACATTTTTCACATGATAATTATGTTTTGAAGATTTTTTTAAAAAAACTTTTGTAAGTAGTTATGTACGTAATGTTGATAACAGTAAATTAAGTAATCAAATTTTGATCATAAATCCATTTTTCTCTTTTAATAAATCTAACCTTAATTAAATGTGTTTAGAATTTGTAAAAAAAATTATGATTTATATCGAGAAAAAGTATGTGTTTCAGAATTTTAAATTATAAATTTTAATCAATTAAATAAGGTAAGAAAATTAATTCATTTGTACCATATTATGAATAAAAAATATTTGAAATATTTTCTCAGCAATTTAAAAGCAATTAAAATAAATAATTTTTACTTAATGTATTAAAAATTAAAATTCTAAAAGTTTATGATTTAAATAAAAATTTAAAAAATTATTAGACATATTAAAGATTTAAAAAATTATATGTGCGTACAATTAAAAAAATGTGTGAGAATTAGTTTATTCTATAAATTAAATTTTTTACAAATATAGATGTTTAAATAATTGTTATGTTAAAAGAGTTGTATTGGTGCAAACAAAGTTTTAAAGTCAAATTTAACGGTCAATTAACATTCAGATGGATGGAAATGAAATATCAAATATATGAGGGAGGTTTATGAAACACATATTATTTTGGGAGGGGTTTATATATGTTTTCAAAATGGAGGAGAGATTTATGTAATTAAGGCAAAATAAATGGGGGGTGATTATTGTATAATTCTATTTTTGATGGTTTGCTCCGTTTTACTTGTTTTTGTTGCAGGTATACTTCGACGAGCAATTTGCAAACAGTCATACACTTTCTGATGTCATTTTTTTAGTTGAAGGTGGACATGTTGCCCATGTGTATTTTTCCTTTTGCATTATTAAAATTGAAATAAATTCCCGACTTTTTGTTCGTTTTTTATCAGGTAAACGGTTCTATGCTCATCGAAGTTGTTTACTTGCTTCCTCAGATGTGTTTCGAGCGATGTTGGATGGTGTTTACTTGGTAAGCATTGATAAGCGTTGATAATTTGTTTTCTTTTTTAGGGTAAAAGTAAAAATTCGCATTAAAACTACTTGTGAGATCTCAATGATGGCGTTAAAGTTTTGTAGGTCTCAATGTTGTTTTAACACCATATTTGACCAACTTATGGTGATGTGGTTGGTTGCGTTGATGATTTAGGTGGTAGATAAGTTAGAAAAAAAAGGAAGTGAAAAACATAAAATACCCTAATGGCCCTTATTTCAGCCAAAAAAAAATAATTGATCCCTCTCTGTTTTTGGGTGAGAGTGAAAAAGGGGTTTCAGGGTCTAAAAGTGAGAAGTATAAGGAGAAGTGGAGAAGGGAAGAAGAGGAAACCAAACCCAATATTTAACCACAAATGGAATAGATATATGTTAAAAAAACAGATTAAAAGCATACGTGAGAAAAACAAAAACTAAAGAGTTTCACACCGATGAGAGTGAAAAATGAATTTCGATTTTAAAACGCAAGGTGTCATATTTTAGCTTATTTTAAAAAAAATTCAATGGTCTTAAGCTCTTTACTTTTTCCTGTTTCCCAACACATGTAGTAAATCAGTTCAAAAAAAATAAAAAACAAACAAATGTAGTAAATGTATATAATATTATTTTTATTTAATTATAATGCTACTGGTCTAACCAAACGGAACAGTGACCCACTCACCTCTTCGCCTTAATATCTGTCAACTTTAAAAAGATTGGTTTGGACTATGAACTCGGAGATGATATTGTTGTGTTTCACCAATACCATTAAGGCATATATGCACTTTAACACGTTTTTAATTTATATGAGGGGCTTAAGAATTGTTAATAGTGACATTGACATTGACATTGACATTGACATTGACATTGACATTGTTGGATTATTTTAATGTAGGAAAAAGAAGCTACACATATAAAGATTCCTAACATTAAATGTGATGTCTTTGAATTGATGATGAGGTAAGATTTTCGGTCCCTTTAAAGATTTTCCGTAATCTTGTTATTTGCTTTGATAGATTTTGCGGTGCTTAATTTCTTTTGGATTAGATTTATTTACGCAGGAGCCATTGATGTTAATCCAGTTATTGCTCCTAATCTCTTAAAGGCTGCTGATCAGTATCTTCTAGACGGTCTTAAACATTTGTGTGAATCGAGAATAATTCAGGTAGGGCAAGAGCATCGTTTAACAATTGATTTTTTTTTCCTATTTTTCCAAATTTCAAATATTCTATATCTATGTAATAATCTCATTATTCATCATATTTTTTATAGGATATGTCTCTTGAAAATGTTTCTCTCATGTACGGGTTATCACAGTCATTCAATGCGATGTTATTGAGACAAGCATGTCTGTTGTTTCTGTTGGAGCAATTTGACAAACTGAACGCCAAACCATGGTAAGTTTTGTTCAACAAGTTGTATTTTTTGTTCTTTGTTTTTTCTCTGCCCAATAAAGTTAACTTATTCAATAATTGAAACTGAATCTGTATGCTTTTCTTCTTATCGTTTAAAAATGTAGGTATAAACGCTTGATGCGTCACATCGTCACAGATATACGGGAATTTTTCAAGAATTCGCTAATAAAGCCGATTGATGAAATATGAGATAAGAAATAATTATGATTTATTTTGATAGTTATTGTCATCTATTAATGATTTGAATATGGATATTTGTCTTTAATAATTAGGATTTATTTATTTTTATTATCTTGTAATTACCTTTATTTTCTTTGAATATGATTAGGATTTGATTTAGGCTTTTATTATTCAAAAACTTTTAGGGCTCTACAAATAGTGCAATGGTTATCGGCGGAATTAAACTTTTGATGATAAAACTAATGTTGTAAAAGTTGGTACGGAGAGTAATAATTTCTTTTATTTGGGATTTGAGTGTAATTTTCACTGTGCAACACAGTATTAGCAATTAGCAAGTTTTACAAAGGGTTGTAAGATGTAACTATTGCCAAAGCCCAGTTTGAAAATCATCCTCTGATTGGCTTATTGAAGATGTTGCTCCTGAACATTTGATACAAATTGGAAATCATGGTTTGATAATCTGAGTGGCAATTATCGTTTATGGCAATGCTTTTTTTTTTTTTTTTATCCAACGATGGCGATGTTGATAATATAGCTTCTTCTACACATACATTCTTCTTTTCCACCTTCTTCTTGAGTTCTAAAATCTCATGCCATCAATTATCTCATTATTTATTGAATAGAGCATAATATATACCACAAACTAATTATCCATTTAAACTTGTTAAATTATTTTCTATTGTTTAATGAATTATGTGTGGAACTGTGTATCATCCTTCAAGTTTCAAGTTATAAATGCAAAGAAATATATAATTTATTATATCAATATTTCTGTAAAATGTCAAATAACTTGAAATATAATGGAAAAAGATTTATTTTATCGAATATAAAAATTTTAATATGTTGAGATAAACTTTTGGAAAAACTAATCTTTTAGCCCTTGAACTATTGACTCAGTCCCTGAGTTATAATTCGGCGCGATACAATCCCTAAACTTTTGAATCGTTTATGACTTACTACCTCATCTTTTTAAATTTTTATATTATTATCTTTTGCTAACCCAATCATGAGTCATCCACGTGGCAAACATTATTTTCAACTCAGCTCCACCTGGATTTTTCTTTTAATTTCAACAAAAGATGCAAGGACCAGAGGGACTGGGCAGAGCCGAAAAGGGGGCGTCCACCACATGCTGTTGAACGTGAGGTTGTTGAACTTGATGATGACCCCTTTATCAAATTCCATCAATAGATTAAACACATTGCCCAGTTAAAATTTATTTCTCGGCTTTGTGATCCTAGTTGGAAAAATAGGGTAAGATGTGTAGAAGCTGAGAGATACATGACAGAGTAAGCAGGAAAATTTATGAAAGGGAAAGGGATCGAGAACGAATTCATAAGAAGACAAAGTAGAAGATAGTACCTCCGGTTCTGGTTCTAATTATAAGAGTGAATTAACTTTTTTTAGGGAGATTAAGTAAGTAAATTCGACCCCTAAATTTTAATATATGTGACATGTAATTAGATTATATGATAGTTTATAACTAAAATAACTTAGTTTTGAGGAAAAAAACAAATATAAACAATCTAAAGTGGTGTATTTTGTATTCTTAATTTTTTTTAAAAAAATCAACTGACACTTAATTTTGCATCCTTAATTTGTGTTTGGCAGTAGAAACTCCAACAAACTAAGCTATAGGTTAGGAAGATTTTAATCATCATGTATATATTTTTTTCAAGTCTGGAAATTCCCCATGGCTTTCCCGGAAGGTGAAGGTTAAAATCATCCCTGGATAATTGTGCCAATTGGGTCATCGGAAGTTTCACTCTGCACTGTTGTGAAAAAGGATGAACTTGGGGTTTAATGACTAGGAGAAAGTTCTCAGCTTTTTAACTACATTCAAGTGGGCATCGTTGGAAAGAAGAAAAGAAGTTGTAGAAGATACGCTTTTCTTTTAGATTGTGCAACCTGAAGCGTGCGTCTATCCTCTCAAGAGCCAGTGAAGGGGATGGGGTCGTCCATCCTTTGTTCAAATTCCCGGAAAAAAAAAAATCCACTTAGAGCTGCTGGAGCTGAGTTGGAAGTAATGTTTGCCACGTGGATGACTCATAATTAAGCAAAGGATAATAATATAAAAGGTCAAAAAGATGAGGGACTGAGTCACAAGTGAGTCAAAAGTTCAGGGACTTTGTCACTCCGAGTCATAGTTCAGGGACTAAGTCATAAATGAGTTAATAATTCAAGGATTCAAAGATTAATTTTTCCTAAACTTTTAAACTGTTATCACATGCATTTCAAAGCGGAGAACGGAAGAAGAATTAGTATAATTTAATTTAATCATAATAACATTCGGATCCCATTATGGCATTATGTACTGGATCAAAGATTGGGCCTTCCGGTCCCATACCGTAACTCAAGCCCATATTAGAGGCCCGGCTATTGTCCAAGGTTTATACATCTACCTATAATTCCTTGGGCTCTCGTTGGGTACATTGGAATTTATTTTGATAGAAATAGAAATGAAAATGTATATATGGTTTAAGAGTGTGTTTGGTATGATATGGAAATGAGACATATTTTTATATGAAAACACCAAAATGCCTTCATTTGTTTTAACAAATGCAAAGCCATATCATAGACCCATCTTCACTCTTCACTATCATCAGATTATTTTTCAAGGGTCCTTAATTTCTTAAAAAAAATCTGATCAGAACACCATATCAAAACCACATCTGAAAATGCAACAAGCAGTAGCTCACTATGGTCAGCACAAGGTCTCCCCTTCTATTGTGGTTCTTCTATTGTGGTTGAAGACACCACTGTTATTGAAGGATTGAGAGGTTTTGTCACCTGTTAACCTTTAGAAATTTCACACAACTTTCACATGCTTTTAGCTCCTATGTGTTTAATAATGTGGGTATAAATGAAAACATCATGTGAAAATGTGTGAACTCCTCTCATCATGAAACTTTGAAGAATTGATTTTCTCTCTCTTTATTTTGTAGGAAAAAGGGCTCAAGATGAAGAGGAGCTAAGAGAAGAGCATAAAGAAAGCAAAACGCAAAGTAGAGTAGAGCAAAATAAGGGAAGTAGTCATTGAGCTTCTTGCCGTAGCAAGCCATAGAGAAACCAGGAGCCACTCTTTTGTGCAACTCTCTGTAGCGAGCAATTGGCTCGCTGCAGCGACACCGTGTCAGTACAGTTACGCATTTTGTCTCTAAAACATTGTCTCTAAAACATGAAAATTGAAGAGATAAAAAGTTAGAGCTGGCCGAAAATCAAGCAGAGTAGACATTGGGTGAGTTTGGGAGCTTAGAAACAACTTAAGAGGGGACTTAAAGGAAGATTTGGGACTTGGGATCAGGATTGAAGGCTTGGAGAATATGATTTGCTTGGATCTTCTCAAGATTTCTTTGTGATTTCCTTTCCTTCCTGCTCATTTGCTTTCCATTCCTTTGAATTGTTTCTGGTTTTGAACATGTAAAATTTGAATCTTGCATTCATTTGCACCATGTGTAGCTAAACTCATCTTCTAGATTTATTTTGAAGCTTTGTATGAATTGATGCTTGAAGCTATTTCCCTTTTGATGACTATTGAGTATGATGTTGTGGATTTAACTTGAGTTTTATTTCTTCTAATTGGTGTCCAACATTTACTTTGTTTGCCTAATTAGTGGCTTAAGAGAGCATTTATTAAGCAAAGAGCTATATTAAATTCAAGCCTATCTTTAAATTCTAAGTTGGGATCGAGAGTTTGTTAATGATATAAAGATATTCATTAATTAAGTTTTGTAAAATTAAAGTGAGGTGTTAATAATGACTAGTTAACATAATATGTAATAATAGATTATGCACATTAGTGTTAATTAAGGTTTGGGTAAGCTTGAGAGAGCTATTCAAATGAGTAAGACTTCAAACATCAACTTAATATTCATTAATTATCATTAGAGGGAGGTTAATTGAGCATCATGAAGTACAAGGTGGATAAATAAACCTATACTTTTCCCGTTGTGTGAATTTGATTTTCATATCTCCTTTTGTTATTTTTATTGCAATTTGTGTTAACAAAATTTGAACCAATCGCTTTTAGATTTTAATGTATTTAATGAACTCACTTATCACATAGTCCTTGCGAAACGATACTCTTTCCACTTATACTATTAAGCTTGACCTGTAAGCTTGGGGTTGCTTTTATGGCAAACATCGTCATTTTCAAAACTAGATATGGAAATGCAACAAGCAGAGCAAAGGTGGTGAACGCAGCCGTAGTCGTGACGGAACAGCGACGGACATGGGGGCCCTACCGCCGGTGGTGGTGGTGGCCCATTATTAAAAAAAAAATTGAACCAGGGACATTTTCGCCTTTTCTTTTAAATTTGTTAAAGAACAATTCAGTCATTGTACAAAATTGTACTGACTAGTCATCTCCGAAATTCGCTGTATCAAAGTGTCCTTTTGGTAATTCGAGAGTTTTTTTTGGAATTTTCCCATAAATTAATGTAAAAAGAGTAAAAAAAAATAAAAGATTAATAAATGTTGACTTGACCATATTTGATTTGCCTAGATTGATGCCATTGATGGTTCCATCATTTTTACTTATGAATTTATCCAATAAAAAATCAAAGTTTCATTTTGTCATTTATGTCATTTTATGGGGAAATATTAATTTTCCCCTCATTAGTATTAATATTAATCTGAAAGTCGCATTTATTTAAATCCAATGTTGCTACCATATAACTTCAAGATTTATTGCTTAAGAATAATTAATCAGCATGATGCAATTTTTAATCAGTATCAAATAGTAAAGAAGTCATATAAAGTTGCAACTTAATTGCAAAGTGTTAAGCAATGACAAAAATTATCCCCAACTAATTGTTAACTATATTTTTTAGAATGTATTATCAAAAAAATTGTAAAAAAGTAATATAATGAACTTTTCGTAGGGACCACAGAAGACGTTTTATCATATATATTCACACAATAACAAATTGATTTGATTTGATTTTAATGAATTTTATTGTAAATTATTATAAAGAATTTAAGTATCGAGGAAGGAGATGTAGTAAAATTTGCCATTAAATAAGATATAGAATTTAGTTTTGATTAATTTTCTATTTTGGTTGCATTAAATTATATGGCACTATTCAATAAACTCTTTGCATGATCATGAATGAGAACACGGAAATGAATATCATTATGGTGGTGATGAGGTTTGATCCGGCGGCGTAGAATTGATTCAGGAAGGAGAGGAGGGAGTAGGAGAGGAGGCTAATAAACATTCAAAAAAATGAAAGTGAAAAAAGCATTACGCACAATCATGATAGATATGATGGAAAAAATCATGCAGATAATTATTAGGTTGATTAATGCGTGCTCCACAAATAGAATAATAAGAGAAAGTGGGTGTGAAAATGCAATTTGAAATTTGAAATTAAGTTAATATAATTAATGAAACATTTGAAAAATCGAGACACAAAATAAATGAACATGACCTTGATTTATGCCCTTGATTTATTCATTTGTATAAACAAGTTAATTATTCTATAAGATTCAAATGCAAAATTAATAGCGCTGATTGCAATTCAAATATGAGTGTTTTGATTGTTGACTTTGAAATTTATAATTCAAAAGAAAAAAATTCCCAAATTTTAAAGTCAAATATTCCAACTAATGTATATTTCATATATCATATATTTATGTGGAGATATGGCACATTAAAAATAATATATTTATTTTTTGGTTATTGTCTAAAATAGAGTCCATATTTCCATTGATTTAAGTTTTTTATGAACGGATTTATTTTTGACAATGTGATCAAAATTTGAAAAATAAACTTTCTCAATAAAAAAGATGATTAATGCCCTTGATTTATTCACTTGCGTCAAAAGAAAAACTTCCCAAATTTGAATGTCAAATATTCCATATAATGTACAAATATATATTATATATTTATGTGGAGATATGGCATATTAAAAACCATATATTTATTATTAAAATCGAGAAGAAAAACATCCATGACGAATATGTATATTGATTAAAGGCATATCAATACTCCTCCTTCCCTGATTCGAATGATAAAATATAATGACAACAAATTAAGAAAGTATTTGAAAGTGATATGTATGTCTAAACTAATTCTTTTTCCTTATTTATGATGAGGTATATAAGAGAGGAAATAGGCTAATAATGATAGAAATGAGAATGTGAGACAATGTCAAAATAAAGAACAATGAGAAAAATGAGAAAAACTAAATGTTGATAAATCTAAATAAGCCAAGAGATAAAAATATTCAAATTTTGTGTCATAAGAGCCAACTCTGCCATGGCAAGTTCAGAGAATATTAATGATGATAGGAATGAGAATAACAGAGAGAATGTTGAAAATGAGAAAAATCTCGTTAAATATTGACAAATTTAAATAAATCCTTATAAAGCAGACAAAAACATTCAAATTTTGTGACCGAACTGGCTCTGCCATGGCAAGATCAAAGGTTCAGCCCCCATACTCTGCTGGTAGACGCAGCTCGAAGCGAAAGCGCAAACAAGAGGAAGGAGTAGATAATGCGACGCCAGCTGTTTGTGAACCGTTGGTTCCCAAACCTCAAAAGTCTCGTCAACATCTTTTGACTGAAGTTGTGTCGCAAGTCACTATTCTCAACTCCTCCTTATCATCGTCTCCCTCCGATCGCCTCGCCGTCAAGCATGCTGCCTATGCTCTCGCTGAACTCGCCAAGAATGGTAACCGCTTCAGCCTTTTATTCTATACACACACACACACACTCTCGCATATGAACTCCTGCCTATATAAAGTTTGCCTTTTTATTTGTTAGTTGAAGAGGAAATTATAAGTGGTATAGTGGACTGCGGAGTCGTCCCTGCACTGTTAAAACATCTGAAGGCACCAGAACTAGGTGTTAACAAGCCTTATGAGCATGTGTTGGAACAGGGATGTGTCTTGGTCCTTGATATTCTTGCTCTGAAGGTAATCCAGTGTTGCAAATATTAAGAACTTCAGTTATATATGAAACTCTAAAGCGTTGTAGATGTTTGCTGTTATTCATTGAAATTATCGGTTATTGTTCGATTGATATCAATATTAATACATAAACGTTTCGCCTGGATCACGAACTTGCTGATATTAAAGAAGAACACTGTATACGTAGCCTGTAGCAACAACTCCTATTTAATTTCTGTTGCTCATCTGTCAATCCACTTGGGAGGGAGGTCTCGGGCTCTCGGCTGCCCCCTCTCCCCCTCTCAGTTGGGGCAGTAACCTTATATTTTTTTAAAAAAATTTTATATTATTAAATTCTACATTAAAAGAATGATATTTTGATATATTATGGGTAAAAAAAAAAACGGATATGTTTTCAATTTGTTATGATTTTTCAAAGATTAGACACTTTTAATGAAAAAATACAGTCTTATTTTGGAGTGCCTAATCTTTGAAAAATCATAACAAATTAAAAACGTATCTGTTTTTTGCCCATAATATATCAAAATGTCATTCTTTTAACGTAAAATTTATTGGTATAAAAAAAATATATATATATATATATATAAAAACTGCCCCAAATCATTGGGGCAGCTGAGGGGGCAGCCGACACCCCCTCCCCAATCGACTTCCGAGTTTTGTCATCTATGGTCTAATGACGATGTTGATTTGAAGCCATTTTTTGTGGGCTTTCCATTTGTTATCATACTTTCATAGTGTCTTTTAACTTAGAATCGAGCTATTTTGGATTTCATCCCATCAGCCACGTTATGGAAAACTCATAGCCGAAGCTGGGGTTTTGCCTTATCTTACCGATTTGTTAAAGAGGCACAAGATCATTGTCAATTCACCGGCATTTACTTGCCTTTTATCAAGCGCTGCTCATCTCATCGCACACCTTGCAGACGACAATGTCGAATTTAGAAGCCGTGTTAGGTATTTTATTCTCGACGCCTTTGAAACATAATTTCCATTAATATTATATTCCTTGTCTCAGAGGTTGACTATACGTTCAGGATGGAAGGTGGTATCCCTCCTCTTGTTGAATTGCTTCAATGTGATAATGTAGAACTGCAAAGTGCAGCTGCAATGGCCTTAAAATATCTTGCAATTCGCAATAATTTGAACAAAGACCAGGTGGGGGTGACCTTGCATGGCTACTTGGTTTGTCTTGTAGATTGTTATGCACTAGTTGTTGATGTGAAATGCTGATTGCAGATTCTTACATGCAATGCCCTACCTTCTCTTCTCCAAATGCTTGGATCAAAAGATGCTGCAATATTTACCCACGCAGTTAGGCCCTAACAGAACTTTTATTAATGGCTTCTATTTTTTTTATTTTCCCATACTGTATTATATTTTCTTAGAGTCAACTGAATTAGGAGCTTTGTAGGCTCAAGTGATTGGACTTTTGGCCATTCATTCTGAAAGCAGAACGAAGAGTATTATTCAAGCTGGTGCTCTACAACCCGTAATGGGATTGCTTAGGTAACATTACTCTGAAATTCTGATTCACCTACCCCACACACTTCTACCTTAGTAGAGTATCTGATAAGATGCTCTTCTCAAGTTCAGAATTTTGATTACAGATCTTGCTCTTTCAAGGATAAAGTGGAAGCAGCTGGTTTAATTGGTATATTTGCTATGTCAGATTCTGATTGCAAGGTAAATTGAATAATGAGTGTTGCAATTAGATAGTAACAAAATAAAAGAAAGCTTGCATCTAGATGGTTTTATAAAATGCTCGTCTTGTCCTCCATGATTTTCTGTCGTAACCAGTAACCACATAATTTGTGTTTCATATAGGTTCACTTCGCCCAAAGAGGGGCTATCCAGCCACTGGTTGACATGCTTAAGTCCCCAAATACACTACATTGGGAGCCACCAGCTTTCGCACTGTCGAAACTTGCTCAGGTGATTATTATTACCTTGATCAATTTGGATGGGGTTAGTTTTTAATACTCCTTCCCTTCCTAAATATAGGACCTATTTTGGGAGGTAACCTTGGTCCTAAATATAAGCCATCTTTTTAATTTTTCTCAAATTTTTCCTAAACTATTCCTATTGATGCTCCTCAATAATAAGCAAGTAAGAGAGTGAGAGTGAGGATAAGGGTTCATAGTTATGGTGCTTTGGTAATATTATGTGATTCTAACTAATTTAATTAATATCCTTAATTTAATCAAATTAGGTAATTAGGCCTATATTTAGTAACGAATGGTTATTTATTAGTGGCTAGTCTTGGGCTTTTAAAGTTTCAAGCAATTGTTAATTGTTAAGTGTGTATTTTATTTTGTTCCCTTGACTTGATGAAGTGTCTTCTTCGTCAATTCTCACCACCATTAAGAAAAAATGCTAATATTAAGATTTGAAATACTGAAAAACATTTTTAAATTTTGAGTTCCTGACATAATATGCTTAATTTTTAAAATAACAATACAGTCACAAAAATAATCATTTAAATCTGATAATATTCGTGTTTTAAGGAATGAAAACATGCTCTTATAGGAATCAAATGACTTGAAACTTTCTATAAAGTTAGAGGGTTAAATGTGCACCTTTTCCATATATGAAGTTGTAATCTGAAGTTTTTATTCTAATAATGATATAATCAAGTGGGCAGAACAAAATCATATATGGGACTTACCCCTAACTAGTTTTATATTTTTTTTTGTGCTTTTTATGATGCTTGTCTTAGAACACACACAATCAAGTTGGTATTGCTTATAATGGAGGTACAAAGTTTCTACTCAACATTCTTTGTTACAAGAATGGATCTATCCAACGTTATGTTGCCTCGGCTCTGTATTATCTTGCTCATAATGAGGTGATAGTCTATTGCCTTCTTTACTGAATCATCGTGTTTCCTTTTCATAATCATATACTCCCTCCGATCCTAATTATAAGATCACTTTGACTTTTTTTTGGAGAAATTAATGATGTAAAATTAATCACATTTCTGTAGTTATCATTTTTCCTCAAAATTAATTTACCTTACTTATAAACTATCGTATAATACAATTACATATAAGATACACTAAAATTATGTGGTCTATTTGGCTTCCATAACCTCTACAAAAAAAAAGTTAAAGTAATCTTATATTTAGGGTCGGAAGGAGTAGCTTTTACTTAATAGGACAGTCTTGCATCTATTGTTAAGGTTGGTGTTCGGATTAAAACTACTCGATGACATGTTTAATTTTCATAATTATATACCTTTTTCTTAATAGGAGAATGTTGCAGATATTGTTAAGTTTGGTGGTGTGCAAAAGCTATTGGACGGAGATTTCATAAGTCAAGTATGTTCGTCTGATTTTTATTAATATACAATTAATAGGTCCATGTGCACGTGAAACTATTTTCATGATGATAAATTTCTTTTTTGTCAAGATTTAATGATAGAAGTCTCTCTCTTTGGTTTGTCTACATACCTGACAAGTCTAACGTGACTTGCAGTTGACTAAAAAGATTGTAGGAGATACATTGAAAATGATAGAGAAGAAAATGCATGGGCAAGTGAGTTTTCTTGCAAATTTTCAATGTCTTTTCTTTGTTCAAATTATAGACCCTCTCTTTCACTCCCTTTCCTATTCCAATACCATAACAGATGCACGTTATGTTATAGTCTAGCTATCGTTTTCATTCCAACTTTTGTTCTTAATGTCGGACAATATTTATCAGTTTCTTTTCTATGGCAGGTGCTGAAACAACTTTTGTATCTTATGCGTTCTGAAGAAAAGACTGTTCAAAGACATGCGGTTCTAGCACTTGCGCATTTATGTGCCCCTGGTGATGGAAAACTTACTTTTGTTGATAACAACGGTAAACAATAATTCATTTGTGCTATAGATATTTTTTGTTTTTGGAAGTTAAAGTGTGTGCACTTGATGTGTATTGAATTTTGTAGGACTTGAGTTGCTGCTAGATCTTCTAGCAACTAGAAGCCTAAAACAGAAACGCAACGCTTCAATGGCACTTCACTCGTTGGCCGTCAAAATAACACATATCTCTCATGTTGCCGCTCCTCCATCACTGACTCCTGAGGTGAACTTCTATTCATATCTATGTTTTTTTTTATGTCTAGTTTACTAACTCCCTTCATGTTTTTATACCAAATTTTTTAACTTCTATCAATAAAAGTACAATACTTGTAATAATATCTTTAAATATGCTTATTGTGACAAATGTAGGAAATTTTAGATTTAGTCACTACAAGGATCATTTTTTTCAATCAAGTCTTCTTAAGATTTTTTTTGCATAAATGGGATATGTTATGTCCTTAACATTGCGATTGTCATGAGTTAATCCACACAAAAATTTAGTAACCTGGGGTTTCTCTATTTGAGAAGTGAATAATCCTACAAGAATTGTTGTATACTTTTATTTTTCATGGTTTGCTTTATGTTTTACTTGTTTTTGTTGCAGGTAAACTTCGACGAGCAATTTGTAAACAATCATACACTCTCTGATGTCATTTTTTTAGTTGAAGGTGGACATGTTGCCCATGTATATTTTTCCTTGTGCATTATTAAATTTGAAATAAGTTCCCCTGACTCTTTATTCCTTGTTAATCAGGCAAACGTTTCTATGCTCATCGAAGTTGTTTACTTGCTTCCTCAGATGTGTTTCGAGCGATGTTGGATGGTGTTTACTTGGTAAGCATAGATAAGCGTTGATAATTTGTTTTCTTTTTTAAGGTAAAGGTAAAAGTTCTCTTTAAAACTACTTGTGAAATCTCAATGACGCCGTTAAAGTTTTGTATGTCTCAATGTTGTTTTAACTCCATATTTGACCAATTTATGGTGATGTGGTTGGTTGAGTTGATGAATATTTGGATGGTAGGTAAGTTAGAAAAAAGGAAGTGAAAAACACAAAATACCCTAATCACCCTTATTTCACCGCCAAAAAAAAAAATCGTTCCCTCTCTGTTATTATTAGGGGAGAGTGAAAAATCTGTTTCAAGGACTAAAAGTGAGAAGTATAAGGAGAAGAGTATGAGGGAAGAAGAGAAAACCAAACACACAATATTTAACCGCAATTGGAATAGATTTATGTTAAAAAACATATTAAAATCATACATGAGAAAAGCAAAAAATAAAGAGTTTCATACCGGTCAAAGTGAAAAATGGATTTTTATTTTGCCGTGCAAGATGTCATATTTTAATTTATTTTAAAAAATTGAATGGTCTTTAGCTATTTACTTTTTCTTGTTTCCCAACTTAGCATGTAGTAAATGTATATAATATTATATTTATTTAATTATAATGCTACCGGTCCAGCCAAATAAAACCGTGACTCACTAACCTCTTTGGCTTAATATCCGATCTAACTTAAAAAAGATTGGTTTGAACTATGAATTTGGAAATGACATTACTGCGTTTCACTAATACCATTAGGGCATATATGCACTTTAACTCGTTCTTAATTTATATGAGGGGCTTAAGAGTTGTTAATAGCGACATTAACATTGTTGGAATATTTAAATGTAGGAAAAAGAAGCTACACATATAAAGATTCCTAACATTAAATGTGATGTCTTTGAATTGATGATGAGGTAAGATTTTCGGTCCCTATAAAGATTTTTCTTAATTTTGCTATTTGCTTTGATAGATTTTGTAATGTTTGATTTTTGTTGGGCGCATTCAGATTTATTTACACAGGAGCTGTTGATGTTAATCCAGTTGTTGCTTCTGATCTCTTAAGGGTTGCTGATCAGTATCTTCTAGATGGTCTTAAACGTTTGTGTGAATTGACAATAATTCAGGTAGGGTAAGAGTATATTTTAACAATTGATTTTTTTTCTATTTTTCAAAATTTTCAAATATTCTATATCTATGTTATAATCTCATGATTCATCATCTTGTTTATAGGATATTTCTCTTGAAAATGTTTCTCTCATGTACCGGTTATCACAGTCATTCAATGCGATGTCATTGAGACAAGCATGTATGTTGTTTTTGTTGGAGCAATTTGACAAACTGCACACCAAACCATGGTATATTTTGTTGAACAAGTTGTATTTTTTGTTTTCTGTTTTTTGTTTTTTCTTTGCCCAATAATGTTGACTTATTTTATAATTTAAACTAAATCTAAATACTTTTCATCTTATCATTTAAATATGTAGGTATAAACGCTTGATGCGTCATATCGTCACAGATATACGGGAGTTTTTTAAGAATTTGCTAATCAACTCGACTGGTGAGATATGAGATAAAAAAAATAATTACGATTTATTTTGATACTTGTTGTTATCTTTTAATGATTTGAATATGGATATTTGTCTCTCTTTTTTGGCCTGAATATGGTTTTTTGTCTCTTACAATTAGGATTTATTTATTTTTATTATTTTGTTATTATCTTCATTTTCTTTGATTATAATTATAATTAGAATCTGATTTAGACTTTGATTATTCAAAATTTTTTAGAGCTATACAAATAGAGCGATGGTTATCAGCTGAATTAAACTGTTGATGAAAAAAACTAGTGTTGTAAAAGTCGGTACGGCCAATAATAATTTATTTTATTTGGGATTTGAGTGTAATTTTCACCGTGCAACACAAGATTAGCAAGTTTTATAAAGGGTTTAAAATGTAAATATTGCCAAAACCCAGTTCAGAAATCATCCTTTGATTGGCTTATTGAAGATGTTCCTCCTGACACATTTGACACAAATTGAAGATCATGTTTTGAAAAGGGAAAATGACAAATAAATATCTTTCAATTTGTAAAATCCCAATAACAACTGCACTATAGCTATTAACAACTCAATTATGAGGCATTAACAACTAGTAACAACACAAAGTTCCTTATTTGAGATTATGCAAATTGAAAGATATTTTTTTGTCATTTTCCCTTTTGAAAATCTGAGCGACAATTTTTGTTGTTGATGATATTTTTTTTTCTCCAACAATGCGATGATCATACAGCTTCTTCTACACCTACGTTTTTCTTTTCTAGCTTCTTATTGAGTTCTATAATCTCACACCATCAGAATGCATCTTTTAACATATGCCTTTATCCCCATTCTCACTCTCTTATTTGTTTATTAGTTAGAGCATTTATAGAAATAATTTGGGGGGAAATAATTAAGAATTAGAAAGATATCTTATATTTTTGGACCAAACCCGCCTCGTCCAATTGGTCTTATATTTAGAATTGGAATGAGTACAAACTAAATATCCATTTAAACTTTGTTTATTAAGTTATTTTCTATTGTTGAATGAATTATGTGTGGAATTATATATCATCATTTAAATTTCAAGTTATATATATGCAAATATACATATGATTTATTATGTAGTATTTCAGTGAAATATCAAATTACTGGTAATATAATGGTAAAAGATTTATTTTACCTTAATCTGTTGAAACAAACTTTTAAACCGTTATATCTTGCAATTCAAGAGAAATAATTACATACTCTTAGAGTATCATGTCATTTGAACTATAACAAATTAAAACAAACTAACTCAACTTATTTTAATCTTACATGGCTGGTTACTCACCAAATGCAATTTACAATTTAATTTTTCAATAAATCTCTTAATTTGGAACAAAAAACTCAAATGAACACATCCAGCCCAAGATTAATATTGTTTGGCTGCTAATTGGAAAACCCTAACCTAGCTTTGGTCTTTCAAGAACTATTCATTCTCCTTTGATTATTCATCCAGCGTCCTTTATTTGCATTCTCTCCTTGACGGCGTCCGCTCCCTTGTAGCACTAGTGCAAAATATATATTTAACCTCGGTTAAAAACGCATTTTCGCTTCACAAAACAGGGTGTAGTAGAAATAAGTGTAGCGGAAAATAAACTATTATGGCTTCAGTTATAATGGACATGAAGTCATAAATAAATATATTACGGCTTCAGTTGTTAAAGATCTGATGCGGTAAATAAATGTATTATGGCATCATACCAAGCACAACTGATGCCATATTTGTTTATTATGGTAACAGTTATAATTATAACTGACGTCGTATTATTTAATAATTTTTTTAAAAAAAATTATTAAAACTATAGAATCCATCATTTGAGAATTTAGCTACAGTCATATGTCCAATGTACCACCGTGAAAGTTACTGTAAATTCATCCAATATTAAATACAACCAATGTTCAACATAGATAAATGGATACATGTTACTAATATATAGTTACAAAGGATAACCATGTACAACTTTTCTTCTACTCTAATTTTGTTAAGTCTAAAAAGTATTCTGACCAAAGGTTGGGTATCTCTTTCATTTGTACAGCAGAAGATGACTCCAAACTTTGAAAATGCTGCATATTGAAAAAAAAATTAGGTAAGCAATATTTAAGAAAAACAAGTGTAGACTAATTTTTTTTTGGTGTAATTTTGTTACCTTATTAAATGAGTTGATGATGCCTTTGGTGATGATTTCATACATATACCTCATCATATAATATCCGCATTCAAAACTCTTGAGTTGTTTATGGCACTTGATTGTACACAAATAAGAAGAATCAGTGTAAAAAAATAGTAATATCATTGATAAAATTCTACAACAAAATAAACTGACGAGAAAACTTTTGAGAAGAGGGAAAGGCAATATCAAACTTTAATTAGATATGAAAAACTCACTAAAGTAGCAGCAGTGAAATCTGGTATTAACCAATTGCACAACCTTTTCTTGATTAATCCCTATGCAACGTTTTGTGGATTAGATATGAAAAACTGGGGAAGAGGAAAGACAACATTAAACGTTAATTAGATATGAAAAACTCACTGAAGTAGCAGCAACAAAATATGATATCTGCCAATTCACAGCCTTTACTTGATTAATCCTTGCGCAACCTTATGTGGATTATTCCTTCCAGCACAAGATAAAGGTTGGATATAAGGATCGGAGGAAAGGATTTGGCGTACGATCAAGACTCTGAATTAAATGAAAGAAATGCACTGAGTGGTGAAAAGACTTGGCAATGCCATGTGGAATAAAACAACGTAGTGAGAGATCGTACGTGGAGAGGGTAGTTATCTTTTTAATTTTTTATGGATTGTTATATTTTTAACTAAAATGATATATTTTTATCAATTGTTATATTTTTATATAAATTTACTAAAAAAAATTGAATAACTAGTTGAAAAAATGTTGTAGATAGGAATAAGTTATAAATTCAAAATTAGTCTCCCGAAGTGTGTGGTATATGCGTTTTGAGAACCGGCGTGCGCTTTGAGAGGAGTTTATATCAAATTTTAAATAAAACCATTATATCTTCTTTATTTTGAAAAATGGTTTTTTTTTTTTTTACCTAAATCAGTAGTATCATTTTAATAATACTGTTTTATTTGTTTTGGGCCAATTTATAATATCAAAATGATGGAACTTAATCTATGTAATTTAAATATACAATAACTTCCTCCCTCATTAGGTCATTCGTGGATATTTTACCTCCTATTTATTTTGTACCTCAATATATATATATATATATTATAATTGACAAATTTTTATAAGGGATAAAATCGATTATCACCATCATCTCAATTTTGTTCCTATTTTATAGCTTTTTTTTTCTTTCGTATTATGCATAATTTCCTCCCCTAGTTTATCTATTCTATATTTTTTAATTTCATTTTCCTTAGTTATATGGTTACTTATTTTGTGTTTCATATATATATATATATATATATATATATGAAAGGGAAACAACTTTTTACGAAAAAATTTCACATCAAATTGAATAATAAAATCAGTTAATAAGTAAAATGAATAAAATTTAAATTTAAATTTACTAAAAGAAATTAATCCTCAGTTTAAAAATATTAAAAAATATATTGTTTCTATCAAATCTTAAATAAAACCATTATTTCTTATTTGTTTCAAAATATGGTATCTTTTTACAAAAAATATAGTATCTTTTTTAATTCAAATTATTATATCGTTTTATTTTTTTGGAAAATTAATAATATCATTAATTTATAGCATGATGATGGAATTAAATCTATATAACTTAAATACGGTCGGTAAGTTCCTCCCTCATTATCTCATTTTTTTAATATTTTACCACCTATTTATTTTGTTCCTCAATCTATATATATAATCATTGATAATTTATTAGAATCTATCAAATCTATTCTCAACAACATCTAAATTTTGTTCCTATTTTTAATTTTTTCAAATATTTTAGATTCCTATACCTTTTATATTAGTTTACTTTAGTATTTGAAACTTTTTTCATATTAATTATGCATAACTTCCTCCCCTAATTTATCTTTTCAATATATTTTAACTTCATTCACCGTATTTATATGGTAGTTATTTTGTATTTCACATATTTTAAAAATAACATAATGATCTAAAATTTTGTTCCCTTTCCTTTTTTTCTCAAATTTTATCAACTCTATAATTTCTTTTATGGCATCGGTTTAAAGTTTACCATATGCAAAAATATATATAAAATTAATTATGGCATCAGTTGCATATACAATTGATGTCATATTGTTCATTACGGCTTCAGTTCCTTTTATAACAGAAGCGAGGGTATGGCATAACTTAATTACGGCTTCAGTTGCCCATGCAAGTGATGCCATAATGTATATTATGGCATCAGTTCCTTATACAACAGGAGTGAAAATATATTATATCCAATATTACTTCTGTTCCTTAAGTAACTGAAGCGAAATCATGTAGTTAAATTAATGTTTTGCACTAGTGTAGTTGTCAGTTTCGAATCATTTTCATTAGTAGTTGTATTCTCCTTTGATCCTCATCATCAGTTGCAGACTTTTCTTCATGTTGATAAAATTATTGAGACCTGTAGCAAATTCTTATTGGCCATTCATTTGTTTTATCTTCCTTGGCTCACCAAAATCTGATTCTTCATCTCCCACAAGGCTTGATAAATTTGAGAGGTATATAGAAGCCAAACAAAACTACCTACGAGAGATCTTCTATTTTTTTTTTTTTTGACTGATACGAAATCTTCTATTTAAAATAAGAGGAATTATTGTTCAATGATATTGACCATTGGCCATAATTTTTCTTTTCCTTTTTCCTGTTGTTCCTCTTTTTTTGATCAAAGCAGGCCTAAAGGCGATGGATTATGTGCAGCAAGCAATTATTTAAGACACTTCCACTTCATGAATAATCAAAGGAGAAGGAATTAGATCTTGAAAGACCAAAGCTAGGTTAGGGTTTTCCAATTGGCGGCCAAACAATATAATCTTTGGCAGGGATGTGCATATTTGAGTTTTTTTTTTTTCAAATTAAGAGATTTATTAAAAAATTAAATTGTGAATTGCATTTGGTGAGTCACCATGTAAGATTAAAATAAGTTGAGTTGGTTTGTTTTAATTTGTTATAGTTCAAATGACATGACACCGTAAGAGTATGAGCATGTAAATATTTCTCGCAATTCAAAGCTGAGAAGAATTATTATATTATAATTAAGTTTAATCATAAGAATATTCGGATCCCATTATGTACTGAATCAAAGATCGGGCCTTCTAGTCCCACACCAAACTCAAGCCCATATTGGAGGCCCAGTTGTTGTCCAAGTTTAACCCACCTACCTATGATTCCCTAAATTAAATTCATATTCGAACGTTGGCTAAATTTTAATAGTAGTGAATTAGTGATATAATCAAGCTCAAGCATATGCGAATTCCAAGGAGCGATGGGGACATCTTAAAAGGAGCTGTCCTTCTTCGGCTTATAAAATTCAATCCAACTTTATTAGGTAGAGAAAGAGAGAGGCCCTGTTTCTTTGGCGCCTTAGTCTCTAATCACATTTGGACTTATTTAAGTATTATTAATCATCCAGAATAAGACAAAATCCAACATATCAAACCAAATTTATATATTTATCAATATATGCACTGTTCATCTTATTTGTGGGGTTGCTCCTGAAATTTTAACGGGTCAGATCGAATCTGATTCTATATATCTTGTTCGTCGCGTAAAAAAGTCATATAAGACCGACCTTTCACTCACTAATTAAGAAACTATCATATACCACACTATTATTAATAAACGAAAAGTAATATACCTGGATTGTTTGTCAAAGTTGTTAAGAAAAATAATATATGCTCCCTTTCTGTAATTTATGTAAGAATATAAATAAAAAGGGAATGAATATATGCCCACATGACTATGAACAGTTGGAGATTATGGATTATTAGTTGCTTTCACTTTTTCTGGTGTTCCCAGATATCATCCAATATTCAAGTGGGGTGGCATATAAATAGGATAAATAATAATGAGAGTGATGATGTATATATATATGGTCATAGTCAAAAAAATAGTCTAAGAAGATAAGATATGCGAATTGTATAAAATGAAAAGCAAAGAGAAGTAGTGAGTGGGAGAGACGGATGCATGATGAGAAGAAGCCACTCAAATTTCCAATAGATGAAGTATGCACACATGGAGATAACAAGGTGGGTCACCAACCTCACAGATTCTTCCCCCACCCTCCTTATTATCATATAATTTTAAACATATATGTTTATGTTCCTATATGCTTCTAGAAGCCAAAAAAAACACTAAGGTAGGAGGGTGAGGCGTACCAACCATGTTCTTCATTTCTAATAAAATATTTCACATGCCGGATCACTTTCTCTCTCTGGATTTTATTTACCGCTCTCGAATGCAATTAACAACTAACTAGTTCAGTTCATGGAAATGCTAGTTCGCATTGAAGGAATCCTCACAATATTTATCTCACTTGTATACTCAAGCATGGAACATGAAACCAATGATTAAGTAACAACAATTTACAGTTAATTGATCCAAACATTTGGTGGTACTCTCTTTATATGCAATAGGAGGTTGGTTCAAGTCTGAAAGTGACAATTAAAGTTTATGAATATCACTCACAGATGGCCACATGACACAACACACACACATATAATTCATATAAAGTGTGTTTGTTGGATAGTGAGCTCACACTATCAGAGCCATATCTTGAAGAACGTTATTAACTGACACTAACCCAGCAACGCACGCTATATATATGCATGAATCATGATGGTAATGGACCACCTAAAAGTTGAATGTAAATGGCTTTTTTGTTTCCAGGAAGAGACAACTTATACATACATACATATATATATATATTATATCTGCTACGTTAGCTTCAAATTTATAGTTTACAAGATTCTTTTGTTCTTATACATGACTATTCGTAGTATTATACATATGAGGATAGTAAAAAGGTGTAAGTGATAATCAAGGGAAACTCTGTTGGTAGCTTATTTATTAATTAGACTGATGGGGAGGAGGAGATGAAGTGGGAGTGGGGAAGGTGAATATTTGTGGGATTGCATTAACTGATAGTGGAGAGAGTATTTATAAATCACAATTAATAAAGGAAGGTAGGGGGAGTTAGTTACTGATATGGAAGTTGAATTGACAAGAGTAAGTGGAGTAAGTTGGGGGCACTGCTTCTAGAATCCCTTTTCTTTATTTCAAAACAAAGAAGTACAAACAAAACCAAATCAAATATGCAAATACCACTTTGTCCCTGTTATAACACACAACCACCACTTGATCAGAAGCAAGGAGAAGTGGTTAGACATTAAATTTGTTTGAAAATTGGGGGAAATTCTCAAATTTACCCTCATTTAAAATTATGAACAATAGGTCTTGATAAGTGAAAATGAAAATTGTATCATATTATAGTTAGGATATTTGTACAACCAAATGTCAATTGAGGCGGTAAACGACTTTTTCCGATAATGAAGAATACAGAAGTTAAAATTACGGGAAGTGTATATGTTGAAAGAGATGAAAACTTTTGTCTATGCTGATCCTTTTAGGGCCTGTTTGGTATGGGGAGAGGGGAGGGAAAATTTTTGTGACTTAAATTTACAAAAATTTGAGAAGTGGGGTTAATAGTTCTTAATTTATATTTATCACTCTTTTATTTCTCATCTTATCTTTTTTAAAATATCATAACCCCGCTTCTTCAAATTTAAAAAATTCCACTTACAAAAATTTATCCTCCCCTCCCCTCCCCTCCAAATCCTCTGTACCAAACAGACCTTTAGAGAGAGTAAAGTGAATAAGGTGGAGAAATATGAGAAGTGAATGATGAGAGGCAACAAAAGTGTTTGGTGGGAGATGTGTAATTGGAGAATGATGGAAATGGCAAAAGCTTATTTAGGTGTTAGTGTCTTGGTGGGGTCTTCACACCCTTTATTTCATCACCTCCCCGCCCCCCCTTTTCACTTAATTTCGGCACCTTATTCCCCCCTCCTCTTTTACCCACTTCCACCCCTCCACTGTCCATAATTTCTTGCCAGAATCACACTCATTCACCCCACAAATTCTAAATTTACTACACGACCCACAATAATGTCAATAATGTGAAATCTCATTATCAGCATATTTCTTCTGTTGTTTCTTGCCCTCATCATTGGATTGCAATTGTCGGAAGGATGATTCCACTCCGTTCTTTATTATAAGTCTAACTACCACAATTTTTTTGTTCCAAAATATAAATCCACTTTGGGATCAATTAATGTTAATGTAACTATTTTACCTCTATATTGGAAATAGGGAAGATGAGAGAGAAGGGTTATAATGCATAAAATATTATTTTAACACCTATTATTAAATGAGGGTAACGTTGAAAAAATATGATATATTTAATGCTATAACTTCCACTCCTTGGTATGTGAGAAGTAGTTAGGGTGGACTTATAATAATGAACAAAGTGGTACATTCTGAATGCGAAAAAAAGAAGGGAAAAACATTAATTGCGTTGCAGTAATATGCCTAATGTTGGCGTATGAATGGTGCATTGGGGCAGTAAATATTGGAAAAATTTGACAAGGAACTATTGGGAGCAGAGTGGTAATAGGAAGAAGAATAAGAATTAAGGCTAATGATCTAGGGTTTGTAACTCAAGGGCACGCGTAAATATACGAAAGAAGGTTGAGTGATGACGAATACATATCCGCTCTGATATTAGAACATCTTTACTGGGAATGAATAACTACTTATGAGAGATTAAAAAAATGAAATTTAAGAAGGTTGAGTTAATAAATATGTTAAAAATACAAATTCCTTTATGGTAATCCCATTCAATATTTAGTTAATAGCTATAATTAATCTTACTAATAAAAATCTTTTTTTAGTGAATAACTAAAAAATATGAATAAACATTTCGGATAAGAGGTTGTTATTTCTCATGAACAAGAATGAAGATAATTCTAAAAATAATTCCAATATATAGGAAGGAGGAACAACGTACTATATTAGCTTTTATACTTCTATATAAAATGCAGATGAAATTAAAAATTAATTAGATTTTTAAAGACCAATTTATAATTTATAAGGTGATGTAAGGTTCTTTTATATTTTAATTAATCAAACCATGTTGTAACCTCTTAGTGCCATGCTAACAAAGAAGCCCAAAAACTTTCATTAAGAGTAATATTGTGTTAAAAAAATTTTTGAGGTAACATTGCGTTGAAAGTATTGAAATGGATTGTATCGGAAAAAAAAAAGTTTTAAAATGAAACAATATTGTCATTCACCGTTACAATATCAACGGTCAACACCTATCTTTTAACAGTCAATGATAATCTTTTAAAGGGGTAAAGTTAATTTTGCTATGTTTTAAAATTTTCGAGGCAAATTCACACCTAAACCCTCGTAATTAATATGGCGTGTTTTTTCGGAAAACATTTTAATTATATTTTTCAACTCCCTCTATGTTATTAAATTATTGCCGAGGGGTTATCATTAGAATGTAATTTGAGGAAAAAAGCCGAACATTAAAAATATGTTATATATTTAGGATTATAGTCAACTCTCTAAATATGACGTATATATTTCCTCTGGTTTTTAATATATGACATATTTGGGAAGATTGTTTTGGTCCTAAATATCAGACATATTTCTAATATTTGTCCATTTGTTTTTCAAAAGTACTCTCATTGAAGTCTCGTCAACAATAATTAAGTAAAGGAGGGAATGGGGAGTTAAGCTATATGATTAAGGTGTTTTGAGAAAAACATATTATATTAACTAACTTAATTAACATCTTTAATTTAATCAAATTTGATAAATAAGTCACGGAGGGAGTATATCAAAGCCGGTAGGTAGATGATAGCAAATCAAGATAAATGTAATATATGTAGTATTATTCATTGATATGTGTAAATAAGTTGTAAGGATTAGAACAATAACAAGAGGGGTACGTAGGATGAAGGATGATACAATGAAAAAGGATGAAATTAAGAATGGAGTTATGAAAGAAGATTTGAAATAGAGAGAAGAAAGAAAGGGTAAAAAGAGGGAATAAGATGAAACAAATGTGGGGAGGGAGGGAGGAGAAAGCATAAAAAGGGAGCCACTCATAATGATCATACCAACTTGGTCAACACACAGAAAAAGCAGGACCTTCCTCTCTCACCCGAGTCTCTTGCATTTTCCTCCTCTTCCTCCTCCTTTTATATCCCTATCCCTCTCCTCCTTCCTCTTCAACCAATAGTCTCATCATCCATATCAATAATCCATATGGGAAGATCACCTTGCTGTGAGAAAGAGCACACCAACAAAGGAGCATGGACCAAAGAGGAAGACCAACGCCTCATCAACTACATCTCCCTCCATGGTGAAGGCTGCTGGAGATCCCTCCCTAAAGCTGCAGGCTTGCTCAGATGTGGCAAGAGCTGCAGACTCAGATGGATCAACTATCTCAGACCTGATCTCAAGCGTGGCAACTTCACCGACCAAGAAGACGACCTCATCATCAACCTCCACAGCCTCCTCGGCAACAAGTACGTAGTCACTCCTTCCTTCATTCTCTCTTCCTTTCAGTCCTCCTGTCCTATCATATTACCTTAAACTTATGTGATAGAAAGACACACCTATCATACAAACAATTAATTCATATTTGTTCATCTCTCTAATAACATGTATTCATGACATGATCATCCTCAGATGGTCTTTGATTGCGGCGAGGTTACCGGGTAGAACTGATAATGAGATCAAGAACTACTGGAACACCCACATCAAACGCAAGCTCTACAGCCGAGGCATCGACCCCCAAACTCACCGTCCCCTCAACTCCACCGCCACAACCACCGGCGGCGGCGGCGGCGGCGACAACGACAACAAATTTCAGTTAGTAACAGAATTGGGTTGTGGCAACATCAACAACAACAGCAACAGCAAGAATGATGACACGAATAAGATGGTAAAAACGGAGTCTTTGTGCGAAGACTCCAACAGCAGCAGTGGGGTGACCACTATAGAAGAACCTACTTGTGCTCCTCATCATCCTTACCCTCATCCTCATCTCAACTTGGATCTTACTATTGGCCTTCCCTCTCATCACGAGCCATCTTCTTCTGTAAATCATCACCAAGACATTAAATTTAAAGGAAACCCACAAGAACAGCAGCAGCAGCAACAGCAACAAGTGTTGTACCAATGGTATGGAAGCTTCACTAATCAAGGTGTGTGTTTATGTTACGGTCTAGGATATCAGACTCCTAATAAGGATCATCCTTGTACCTGCAAATTAGCCATGCCTCCTTCTGTTACTGAAACTCCCTCCGATACTATGTATAGATTTTACACCCCCATGAATATTTAGTTATTTGGTAAGCTTTTCATTCTATATATTAGAAGTCTTCATTGGCTACGTACTAATCTCAACGCTCACTTCCCTTGTAATGTTGTGGTTATTAGTACTTGTTACAATTAGTTGCAAGCAATTACAATAGATGGATGCTGCTAAATTCCTATACTCCCATTTCAGGGTCTGGAATTTGCAGACATAATTTTGGTTTCATTCATTCTTTCCATTTAATTTCTCACGCACCTCTTATTTACCCTCTTGTGTCTTTCTTGTTTGCACATATGCTTAAATCAAAAACAAATTCGATCCATCCAATCAAACCAACACTCTCCACGTATGACAGGCGTTGACATTCAAAATAACGGCCAACACCTGCTCCCCCCCCCCCCCCAAAAAATACATGTTTCATCAAAGTAAATTAATTAAACCTAGCTAGATACATACTTTCAATCGTGATCGGTAAATCGCTCTGGAATATTAAGTAATTTAATTACATGGTGTTAAAAATTAGTAGCAGTGTCTTGAAGGACAAAGTTTGAAAAATGGGCAATGTACGTGATGGTGTATTGATGGGTGAAGCCGTACTGGTTGTTGGGAATATTTAATATTCTATGGTAAATTTTTATACAAGTTGGGGATACGGTTGATAAGCTCGGTGAACAATAATATTGGTAGTGGCATGAGGCAAAAAATAAATGAAATGAAAGCCCTAAATCCGATTCTAAAGTGCTCTCTGGGAGACAGAATTTGAATGCAAAGTGCAAAGCTGCCATTTCCTGGTGTCACCGCAAGAAGACAAGTAAAGAGAAATTGGTGAACATGTTTATATTCTATACTCTAGTGCTCGTTATGGCCTTTCTTGATGTACGTTAATTATTGTTGTTGTTTTTATTAAAGATATGTGTGGTTTTGTTGAATTGTTCTCTACCTACCACTATAGTGTCTAGAGACTAGACACCAATAGAAAAAAGAGGTGTATATATTCGTTCATAAGAATTAACTTGATCCAGATAACAAAGAGGATTACAGCGAGTACACGTTTTTTTATTGATAATCATCATTTTAAGAATTAATCGTAAGTTAATTGTGTGGATGACAACGACAAGAGATGCGAACAAAGGAGACGTGGTTCTGGGAATAATTATCGCAATGTAGTTATTATCTGTTTTGGGTGCTGATTTTTGAAGGAATTTCAATGAGGGGGAATGAGTTTGAACAGGGGATTATTGATATGTATGCCTCAAAGACTTATCCTAAAAATGGAAAAATGGGAATCCACCATGGTATTGGTGACACATCGGTGACTATACTTGACAATAACCGAATACATACATGTGGCCCACTTCATGTGGTTGAGCAGAATGTTAGCAACCACCCTGTCTTTTTTAAGTCACAACACCAAAATAAATGCCTTCATATACTTGGATAAAATTACGAAAGAGTACAAAACAATCAACAATTCTCAATCGTACAAAAATATAGTTAATTAAGACAAAAGATTAACAGTGTATTTAAATCAAGCAAAACAAATTGCATGGATGATTCTTAACATGAATTTCATTGACAAAATATATGAAATTCGTTTAAGGATATATCCAGAGATACTGGGAGCAAAACTTTTATTTAACTGTAAGCAATCTATTTTCAGCATATTATTAAATTTTGCATTCGTTGAAGATGAATTGCATTTATTTAAGAATCTGAGTCTTTATGTTGAGGCAAAATAATTGAAAAAAATTCTTTTGAAAATGAATTATATTTATGTGTATAAATTTATTTTAAAAAAATGGATGGAGTTGAAAAGTGGAGGATGGAGAGGGAAAAGGTATGGTTGGAGGTGGAGGAGGGAAATAAAGAAATAGGGATTAGGTAGGTAGAGATAGGAGGAGATAGGAGATGTGGGGGTGACGTAAGATAAGGCACCTACCCACCCTGTCTTTTCTCATAAATTCCCTCTTCTCTGCTGCCTGTCTCCTTGTTAATTAATTAAATTTAATTAAATATTAACCCTGCTTTTTTAGGTTAACATGATTGATGATTTAATAATAATGCTGCCACGTCAAATTCACGGCCTTCTAGAACCTGCTGAACTTGCACAAAAAGTGGCACGTTCCTCCCACCTACTTCCTCCTCACTTTCCATCCTCCCATGTGACCCTCCCACTCTCTCTCTCTCAAAGCAATTTTTCTTCCAAGCTCCAGCTCAATTCTCAACCTAACTTACCCTCCTTTGTTAATTCACTTTTTAAGTGTCACTCAATCTTCCCTCTTGTTACTTCTCTTATCCTTATTATATTATAAGCATCAACTACTAATTTTTACATATCAAAAATTGATAGTTGGGTTATTAAATCTATATTAAATTTATCATTTTTTTCAACTCCACCCCTCATTAAATGATATGACTTACTTTTTTAACTTTAAACCTCTATTAATAACAAGGGTAAAGTGGGAGAGAAGCAATTAATGCGGCAGTTAGTGTCTTATATTAAGGATAAAAAATTTTGTTAGTTGATGCCTTATAATAAGGATTAAAGGGAGTAATAAGGACCAGAGGGAGTATAAGAGTACAATTACTAACTTACGCATATTTAGAAAACAATTAAAATTATTTAATAACAATAAATATGTACAAAAAAATAAACTTTTTTCAGCCACATGCTTAATAATATGGAGGCAAATAAGAGAGTAATAAGAAGAAGTATGAAACAGAATGTAATAGAGTTAAAGGATGAAAAGATATAATAGAATTAGTTAGACATAAAAATGATAAAAATACACTGAATACTTAGACAATTTTTGGTGAGGTCTCATAAAAACAATCAAAGTAATTTAAATTTTAGATTTTTATAAGGGTTAAATGTTATATTTGCCCCAGAAGTATGCACGGTGGATCACATCTGCCCCTAAAGTATTTTTTGGTCCAATTTTGCCCCAAAAGTGTGCAGAGTGTATCATATTTACCCTTTACCATTAAAAAACCTATGTTGACCATTAAATAATTGACGTTGACCGTTATTAACGGTAAAGGGAGAATATGATACACTCTGCACACTTTCGGGATAAAATTGGACTAAAAAATACGTCTAGAACAGATGTGATCCATCGTGCATACTTCCGAGGAAAATATGATATTTAACCCTTCTTATAATAAGGACAGGAAGAAATACTACTCCCATTGTTTATTATATGGCAACAACTATAAATTGAGCTAGTAAAATTAGTTAAAAAAACATTGAATTTGTCCTAAAGTTCCAGTAGTTCCAATATTGTATTTATCAATTATACTTAACCCCAACACCATATTGATTACTCCTTACAGTCTATATTATACTACTCTGTTCCTTATTATAAGTCCAATTTAACTAATTCTCACATATCAAAAATTATTAGTTAGATAATTAAATATTTCTTAGATTGATAATATTTTCCAACATTAACGTCACTCAAAATTTCCCTCTCTACATTTATACATGGACGAAAGTGCAAAAATACCTATGTAGTTTCGTCTAAGGTGTACCCAATATCGCGAAGTTTTGTTGGCCCAAAAGTACCCACATAATTACCAAAATGGGTCAAAAGTACCCATACCGTCAATATATATTAACAGCGTTTTTTAAAGTTAGGGAAAATAAAATGTGTAAAATACCCATATGAAGTTTGATCCCAAGTACACCCAAGACTGTGAACTTTTTTTTGACCCATAAGTGCCGACGTAGTAACCAAAATGGTTCTCTCAGTACTTATACTGTTACTTTACACATGTTATGCAGTAAAAATACATAATAGGGGGTGAATTTGGTATTTCAATTAAATACTTTTCAAAACTTTAAATTCAAAATCAATTTTCAAAAACAGAGAAGAAAGAAACATATTTGAAAAATTGTTTTTGAACTTACAGATTTAAAAAATATTTTATTGAAATACAAAATTCATACCACCTCTTATGTATTTCTCCTGCCTAACATGTGTAAAGTAACGACATAGGTAATAAAGGAACAATTTTGGTAACTACATGGGTACTTTTGAGAAAAAATTTCGCGGTGTTAGGTGCACTTCGGACCAAACTTCATAGGTACTCCCTCCGTCCCTATATATAAGAGCAAAAAATTTGAATGGTTTTGTCCCTTTTTATGAGAACCTGGCTAAATTTATCAAAGCATTTAATGAGTTTTTTTCCCACTTTATCCATCATTATTCTCTCTATTCACATTCTCTTTTATATTTATTTATAACATTTTTATCACATTTCTCTCCGTTACATACTCAATCATAAATAAAGGCAAATTTGAGAAAACAAAATTATTTCAGACATGTTTATCTCTCAACCACTTATTTAATCTGTGTGATTTTACCTCTTTGGCTCTTACAATAAGGGACGGAGGGAGAATTTTCGCACCATTTATTTTCCCGAACTTTGAAAAACTTAACGTTGTTAGTGCATATTGACTGCATGGACACTTTTGACCCATTTTGGTAACTATGTTGGGACTTTTTGGCCAATAAAAACTTCACGATATTAGGTACACATTGGACCAAACTATATAGTCATTTTTGCACATTCGCCCTTTATAAATTATTCTCACATCACTTTCCTCTTTCTCTTTTCCCAATAAGAACTAAATAATGTTAAAATTGGAAAACAATCATTAATAACCTCAAAGTATATTTATATTTAGGAACAAATTGTTTTTTATAGTTGGACTTATAATAAGAAACGAAGTGGTAATAGATAAAACAAAAATATTTTGGTTCTCATTATAAGAGGTAACATAAAATAGCCAATATAATAAATTTTTAATTTTTAATTTTATCCTTACATAATAAACGCAAAGAGGATGGAGACAGAGATCATTAATAAATCATATTATGCTAAAATCAGAAATCATATCAATTTTACCATTAATAAATGAGTTATCTACCTTAATTTGATTGATTTGCTGGTTGACTACCTCTTATATGTGGGTCAAAGGGAGTATTACCTCTCCCATTACCCTTATTATAAAATATGAACATACATAAAAAAACATGCTGCCATCGTTCCTAAATAGAAGACTTAATTGCCTAACTTAATTAAATTAAGGATGCTAATTAAGTTAGTTAAAATTACATGATAGTAACAAAATACCATAACCACCTACTTGTATTCCTATAATCACCTACCTATATTCCAACATCCATCTCTTCCTTATTTAATCTTGAGTAGTAACAATAGGAATAATATAAAAAAAATGTTAAAAAAAATTATAAAAAAGCATTATATTCATAAATAAACTCTCATTTTTAAATAGGTCACATGTTTAGAAACTGATAGATTGATTAATACTCCTTAAACATTAGCGAATGCCTTGTAAAAGGACGATTAACTTTTACCGGTTGGTGCCATGTAATAAATACAAGAGGGAATAATATCCTACTTGTTTATTTGTATAAATAAGTATTATTAGGTCAATTCCCTCGTATCAACATCCTCTATTGTCCACGACAGCACCGGCTTCTATTCTCGCCACGTTTCTATACACAAGTTGTGCTTATAATTTCTTTAAGCCAGATCCTTTCATATAGGCTTATTCATTGTTTTTGTTCGCCGCCTTTATAAAGCCATTAACCAAATACACACCAACATTTTATTTTAAATCAGATTACTACCCCTTAATCGCGTTTGTGCCAAACTCTATATAAGTGAAAGTCAATGTCTTGTCGTTTCTGTCGGAAGCCCATGCAACCTCCCTATCCGCGAAGGAATGCCTCGAATTACAATTTTATAGGAGTATTATCGTAAATTGCTGCTTTCTTGGCAAAAAAAAAAAAAAAAAAAGATCGTAAATTGCTTGAAAATGAGTTTTACTACATGTAACATCAGGAGTATAGCAACTAATTTGTTTGCTTGTTGTTCATGCAATTTGAGATGAGTTGCATTATTTTTTATTTATAAACTAAAATCCAGCCCATGCATAGCATGCGAGGTTTAAGAAAACTATGTTGTTAAGGAAATTATTTTACACTCTCCCAATTCTATATATAAAACAACGCCCTTTTTCCGGAGAGTGGGGCTTATATAAAGTATAAGTTATACCCTTTTCCCAAAATTTCAATATTTTTAATTTTTATTCGTAATTAATTATATGTGTCTCAATTCTTTTTTCACTCATTCTTTCCTCCCAATAAAGAAAAGTATATTAAAAAAATAGTACATAACCTACACTTATATTGCTTTTAACTATTACATTAAGATGTCTTATAAAATATATTTGCAGTATTTTTTATAAAACCCTTTTAAGGTTATAGTGAATTAATTGTTTATATTAAAACTACATCAAACAATACTAACTATCATGTTTAAACTCAACTTGATCCTTCTGAAGAAATGAAATAGCCAACTTGAAAGATTACAGTACAACTAACTCTATTAATTTAAAATGAACTTCAACTGTGAGAGTATCAGTAACAGAATTTCCTTCACAATCGCACTTTTATCTTAACAAAGCAGGTATTGTATCTCTGCTAAAATAGTATAGTCCAAATAATTATTTCAGTGGATAGTGGGTGTCTCATAGATCAACTAGCATCAATCATTATTCTAAAAAATAATTTCACAATAACCCCAATCCCAAGTAGTTATAATGCGAGGTTAAAATGTTTATATATATGCCTACATTAATGAAAATTGTAAGGCATATGAATAATATGATATTGGAATTTAGTATGATTGATAAGCACAATAATACTAGGGAAAAAGAGCAAATACCTAAACTTCGTGAGAAACTCAATGCTTATAACTGTTTCAATTATAGTAATTAGTTAGAAAAGTTTGATAAATTAGATTGGATGAAATGATTTTAAAAGCAGGCTTAAGCATTGAGATGTGGGTCCCGGGCGCCAAGCACCGAAGGATCTTCCCAATGGCTGTGTCAACCGCTCATGATTTTCAGCATTATTAACTTCTTACCCTTCTTTTTTTATTCTCTCTACCTAATCCAATTTCCCCCCCTTTTTCTTACCTGTCATCTTCTCACTTTTCCACCACTGTCCCTCTTTCAATTTCACTTCCCATTCTTAAACTAAATTCCCCTTCATGTGCTCTTAAATTTCTTTAATCCATAATAATAGCTGCCCGTTGCTTTCAAAATAAATAAGTTTTTCATTCTGGTCTTCTTCTCTAACTTGCACGACGAGCAAAAGGAGATGGATAAATGACTAAACATTTGATTTGGTGTTCACAATTAAATACTGATGTATACAACATAAAGGAGACTGGGCACAAGAAGGTTGTGATTTGTTGGCCAATTAATCTTTCAAGCACCGATATTGAATTGAATTGTCAAACTTGTAATATGGGTCAAAGCTTTGAGCCATGATGGCCTTATGACTTGTGCCCTCAAATACATGGGATTGGGTTTCAAAATCGTTGACATGCTTATCACTTGGCTACGCTAATAATTTAAAGTGGCCCCCTTGATTGACCACGTGAGATAATATCAAGACTTTGAAAGAATAAGTAAAAAGGCATTAAAAAGTCTTGATTTCAAGTCTACTGGGGAATGAATCCATGGGAGAAGTACCCACAGTTATATAATATAGCAAGTAGCCAGTTTATTCAAATGGTTATATATAAAATTGGTTAATCTCATTGAGTGCATCTGCACAGTCCCACAATGAATACCCTTCCACAGCAAGATTCGACAGCCATATCTAACGTCAAATATTTTGATCATTGCTATTGTTGTACTAGTTCATGCATTTTCTTCTTTCTTCTCTTTTCATGTGGAGCACTAATGTACCCTTTTTTTCTTGTTTGGGGCCACAGGTACCAACGCAAAATTGACAATGGATAAATCGGAACTTGTATAATTACAACTTTTTGACACTGATGTGAGAGATAGATGTCTCTTTTGTTGCCCAAAAAAATAAAAATCACTTGAGCCAACATCTTTTGGAGTTCAGTTAAAAAAAAAAAAAAAACTTTTGGAGCACCCATTTGCCCCATGGGCTGAAAATAGGCCCGTGAGCAATCTGATCACTTGAACTCACCTAAAATAAGGTGACACGTTGAGAGATACGAAAAATTGTGATCAATCAATTTTTTGGGTGGGGGAAGCTTAATTTATCAAACGCCATCAAATCATCTAATCCATATGATTTCAGTGTCGCAATGATGAAAGTTTATACTTTGATGGCTTTGCCAACAGTGTATTCACATTTTCTTGTGTTGTGCGCCTCAATTACATTAAGGAATAAGTACATGTGAGCACCAAAATTTCCACTTGGGTTAAGGAAGAAATGACCCATTGATAACAGTCTAAAGAGGTGCCATGTGGCATCATATGGCATGATCAAGGGAAGATACATAAATCAAAGTACCATATTCCCATTATCTCTCAACTCCTCTATTGTGATTTTTTCCATGTGCATTGACTGTCCAGATTTTCCAACATGCAAAAAAGGAGAAGATATCTCAACCAATCAAGACCATCATTTTATCCATTACCCCATGACCTCCACAAAATAAGGAGCTTATTCATCCACTATGGACAACTCTCGCCACACATATCAAGATGAGGAGCAAGACTATTCTGGACACACAGAATCTCTCAAGTTCACTTCCAACAAATTTCTAACCTTTTGGGCTCTTCATCAAGGCAGAATAATGCCCTCTCATGGGAGATACGACTCCCGTGAAAGGGCTTCGACTCCCGTATTATTACTCACCGCCATCACTCCAGTATCCTTACTCCCGTATCGTCATCGCAAGACACTCCTGTCACGGCCACACCTACTCCTGGTCTTGACTCCTGGTTCACGGCTCTCGTATTTTCTCTATTCCTATCACCTACTGACCCTTCTCGTTTTTTCTATATTTCTTTCATTCTTTGTTGTAAATTCTTTAATGTATTTCCTCTGATTTCCCTGTAATTTCCGATATCCCAGGACCAACCTTTGGTATTTGTATTTAATTCGTGGTTGTTGGTGACCAGTTAAAAATCTCTTGTAAATCTTAAAAATCAAGACTATATAAAATACTCTAAATTTCATCTTTACCATTTTTTGACCACCACAGTACACATGCCCGACTGATCCCTTTTTCTAGGACTACTATGGTGGAGCCTAAAATTTTTATTTTTTATGACCACATGTATATTATTGAAAACAAACTCGAGGGTCGTACATTTAATGTTTGACGTTTCGTTCATTAATAATTAATAAATAGGTAAAAAATGTGTTGTTAGCTTTGTCGGTTCTCATGTCTCAAGCATGCATCGATCATCTGTTGCGTACCTCAACCTCAATTGCATTCACGAATGGGTACACATGCCCGAATTTGATCCCCTTTTTTCAGAATTATCAAGGTTGAGTCTAACATATAATTTTTATTTTTTGTTTTTTAAGCATCTGTATTTTCCTATTGATTACAAGTTATAGGGTTATACGCTAAAAGTGGACGATTAGTGGCGTAGGGATTGGCATCCGTCCCTATTGTCCCATTCTTTAATGGATCATGACGTATGGGAAAGTGTTAGAACTTGGAACTGAGAATTTAGGTGAGTTGATCACTTGGGCTTTTCCTCACCTTTCTTGGGAGGCAATCTCTATCAAGGTGGGCCTTCCAATTGTGGCTTTTTGCGCCTAACTTTTTCTGGTCCATTTCCTTTTAAATTTCACCCCAAATTTTCATTTCATTGCTGGTAAAAAAAAAAAAATTATACGTGTAAAAGGGTTTATCAGAGAGAAAAGAACTGAGTAGATCATGAGTTAGAAACATTGACTTTTGATTGCGGGTAAGGCAAACCTCTTTCTTAAAAATTTCATGCCTAAAAAACTTGTTTTGTGATATAGAAAGATGAAATACCTAAAAGTTGCCGTAAATCACGAACCTAAATAATTGTGCAGAACTGAAGATTAAATAAGAAATGGAGAAAATAGTTTTGTTGGTTTTCAATTTTAAAAGAAACACGAGTACTAGTTCGTTCTAATTTTAAGGAATCAGACAAAAAAATTTGTTGAAGGTACAAATATACAATTATTTTATTTATTAATATATTAGTAATTTAGTATCAACTTAATATCAATACAGGCTTTACTTCGTGGATTGACGAAACTAAAAAGGAAATAAGGAATAATTGTGCGCGTGCGAAATTGGGGGATATTAAAAAGAATGTGTGGGCCCAGCATTAAAATAAAAAATCACAATTAATTAATTATTTAATCATAAAAAAAATTTGGAGGGTTTTGAGGTGGGGTTTTTCATTTTTGGCGGTTAGGGTTTTGTAGTGTGTTGGGTTTTAAGTTTAACATTCTTCTAACGTTTTCTCGCTTCTCCTTCACAATTTGGGTCTCACTGTTTTCCTTTTTCTTCTCTTTCTCGCGGCGCAATGCTTCTTCGCTGATACACTGGACGGTAGTTTTGTTACCCTTGAATTTCCTTTTTCCTTTTTCTCTTTTTCTCTTTTTCATCGCCATAATTCCCTTCTGTTTCAAGTTCCGGCATTGCTTGATTTCTGTGAAAATACACAACTGGGGGTGTTGTAATGGCTGTAAATTTATCACATTGTCTATGTTCTTGATGTTTATATTTATTTAATTTTTATGGGGTTTGATCTGTTATTTTGTTTGTCTTAGTTCTTTAGCCAATCTGCCGTGGTTCGACTGAACCCTCTTGTAGAATTTTGATCTGTTTGTTCTTTAGCCAATCTTTGGGGGAGTTCTTAACTGTCATGTATGGAATTTTGATGATTACCCTTTATGTTACTTCCTCTTGTTATGTCCAGGGGTTGCTCGATTACTCTTCTTTCCTTTTCGCTTAGACGATATTATATTATTTTAGCCTTTCTTTTTCTTGTCTGTCGCTTAAATGTCTAACCCTTTCTCGGGAAAAAGTACATGATTCTCTGATTATGCGTGGTGGATTTTTTTTTTTTTTTTTTTAATTTCCTTTAGGGTATTAATAACGTAGGGGGAAGGCAGGCAGCTACATTACTATTCTTTCTTGTGATTGACGTTCTGTTTGGTTTCCTTTTACCCTCTCACAATGTCTTGATGAGTGATGACCCAAGTTATAGAAACAAAAGCATAGATGTAGCATGTTCAAAGATGATGAGAGATACTTTTTGAACAAACTCCTTGTGTAATAAAAAATTAACTCCCTATTTCCTATCTTTTTTTTTTCTTTTGAATATTTCCAAAATTATTTCAAATTTGAAATTTATGATGTTGCCATGCTGCATAATATGGGACTTAATGAAGAGGGGTATAACTATTGCCATTCAATGAATCCTGATGACTGGCATAGTAAATATCCCATGAGCTTCCTCTGCTGTTTCCCATCTCTACCATCAGCCAGAAGGCCTTCTTTCCCCATCTAGGATACTTTGGCATTGTGAAACCACATTCATTACTATATAGCGTCCATTTTTTAATCGGTCAAGCTTATATCTAACTCGTAATTCATGTTTTCCTGGCAGTTTTCTGCGCTCAAGATTTGCGTGCTTGAGAACTGTGCAGCTGTGAGTAATTAAAGGAGAACCTGAATTGTGTGTTGTTCATGAAAGAGTTGCAGGGATGGATAAACTTTGTCATCAAGTTGCATCCACTGACCAGCATGAGGAAAACGGAAGTAAACTATTATTGGACATTCCAGAAGATTTGAAAGATGTTGATGAAGAAAGTGTTAAGACTAAAACTTTCTTTACACCGGTATTTCAGAAAAGAAAGCGACTTAGCCTTAGTGAGCTTAGAGAGATAAAAGCAGGGTTAGGTGGGAAGCAGACACAAACTAGTAGCAAGCTTAAGACAAGGAAGCATGAGAGTAGAGACAGATGGTCATCTGAGAGGTAAAGAATGCATGTGAGGTTATTTCTATCTCTTTTTTCTTTAATCATAAAAGATGGTAAACTTGGTGATTGTCTACTGCAGATATAAGCTTGCTGAGCAAAGTATGTGGGAGGTCTTGAGGGCTAAAGGAGCAACGTTTGCCAACCCAATCTCCCGACCTGCTTTACGGATGGCTGCCCGTAAACACATTGGTGATACTGGACTATTGGATCACTTACTGAAGCACATTGACGGAAAAGTGGCACCTGGTGGGACTGAGCGTTTTAGGCGGTGGTTTAACACCAAAGGAATTATGGAGTATTGGTTGGAGAGTGCTAACTTAGATAAGGTCCGTGAGGATGCTGGGGTGCAGGACCCATACTGGATTCCTCCATCTGCATTTAAAGCAGGCAGTTCCCCTCCTCAGAATTCTGATTCTTCTGGTGAACTGAAACTGCTTCAAATAGAAATGGCCAAAATGAAGAAGTATTGAAGTTTGAAACTTGCGTTTCAAGATATTCTTGTTTGCTTATTAGGATATAACTATATATGCAACTTAAATGCTGTTGTGTTGGCAGTGATATGCAGGAGCTCATATTCAAGAACCAAGGGAGAGATGAAATTAATATGATGGAGGTAAATGCTGAGCGATTTAGTAAATGTTTATCCACTTTATTGATTTAATTATTTGATTTTCTGATGTTACTAATATCACATGATATCTCATGTCAAATCTTTACTGGCAGGAGACGCACAAGGAATTAGTGAAGTGGAAAGCGATTACTGAGCAACGCCTGACTGGGATTTTGACTTCTTTGAAGGGTGTACAGGTACCTAAACATAGCATCATTTTTCACCCGTTGAGAATTTGATGTGACAGTTTCCATAATAAATATGTTTTCAGTTGGTTATTTTTCTCATGTGTGCGTTCATAATTTAATGAAGTTCTATATATTGACAGGGCATGTATGTTGATTTGCTAAGTTGGAAAAGTAAAGTTGAGCAACAGCTCGGGGAATTAACAAACAAATTGAGTGATCTGAAAGCATCAAGGGAAGGCACAACCAATCCTCCTTTGGAAAGATGGGAAGACTGGCTTGAAAGTACCAATCTAGATAATATTCAGGGAGATGATGAGCTCATACCATGGCTTGGGAGTACCGAGTTGGTTAATCTTGAGCAAGATGTTGCCTTCCAAGACCCTAACGCAGCCCTACCTAGTCAGCTGCTCAATGACAATATCACTAACATGAAGAGGTAATGCATTCAAAGTCAATTTCTCCCTCATCTTTTCCTCTGCTGCTTCCATCTGAGAGACCAAAAGAAAAACTAGCATAATGGGGATAAAGGCTACTTTTATTCTGATATTCCTTATTTTTTGCTTGTGATAATAGTAGTGATTTTCTGGAAATATTGCCTATCAAACAAGAGGAAGATCAACCTAACGTGACTCCGGATTCTTCTATGACTGTTAATTCAAAGTCAGACCTGGACAACTCGTTGGTGTTGTTTCAGGTGATGTTTGTATGCCCATATCACAAAATCATGTACAAGGCACTTGTACTCTTCTTTTCTAGTTCAATGCTGATTTAGTATATTCTTTCCTGACAGGAGACGCTCACGGACTTGGTTAAATGGAAAGACAAGACGGAGAAGCAGATGGCCGAGTTATCAAATCATGTATATGGAATGCTGGCAACCAAGTAGCTCCCACATTGAAGTACGTAGTTTAGGATATAGGATCTTAACCACCAGCCATATATTTTCTTTGTTACTCTTTAGACTGTTAGGGTTAGATTTTGTACAGCGTTGACTAGCTGATCTTGAACGACCTTTTCCAACCGCTGAGTTCATTAAAGCTTCATCTGACCTGCACGATGCTGCAAATTGTTAATATGTTGGACTGGCCTAACAGTGAAGTTTGGTTTTGCATTAGGGTAGATTCTTAGGACCGCTATGTTAATTGCCATTGACCTGTTCAGACAATATTCAAGGTATAGGTCTTTAGGGTAGGGCTATCTCAGAAATTCTTCAACTAATAGCCGGCTTGATCCTTTGGAAGTAGGCTGTTGTCCTATTTATGGGACAAGTTGACATATTATATATAGAAGTTTTACCGGATAATTTATCTGATCTTTTGGCCTTATTATTATGCTGAAGTACACAATGTGATCAGTATGATTAGCCTATCTCTTTTAATTTATTGTATTTTTGTCCACGTAATATTTGATGTGTTCTATCGTGATGTTGGTTTGAAAAGTTAATATGGACAAGAAAAAGAATCAAATAATCAATTGTTGCGTCCCTGTAAAATTAATTTCCCTTAAAGAATGTTCATCAAAAAGATACTCTCAGTTTTTGATGAAATGAATCAAACCTGGTGAAAAAGATAGCTTGAATGAAACAACAATTAATAGGGTTTCTTCCAGCCTTTCCAAATTTCAGGTCGCATATATAAATATTGCCTTTTCGAATTTTTGCATGTGTGCAGGTCCGTGATTCACAGTGATACGAATAAAATCAAATATATAATTTACATGAAGAAAAGAACAAAATAATACTATATTGTTGAGGAAATTTGCTCTATGACAATGCGTGTTCTTGTATGTCTTTACCAACAGCAAAACCAAGGAGACCAAGGAGATGGACTTCTTCAGGTTTTACTAGGATGAGTCAAAAAATTCTCTATAATTTAAAGAAACCATGTACTACACATCCATCCTTGCAAAGTTAAGATTCTCATCATTTCAATCACATCCCTCTCGCCTCTTCCATCTGAAACTAATCCTTTGGTCTCTGTTCCCGTCAACCTTTGTGCACATTCGTTTTCAATAGAACTTAGATATCAGACTGGAGTTCTCGGATATGATTTTAGCTGGGCGTTATATGATTGGAGTTTGATTTTCACTTCACGGCAAGCCTGGAGATATACCTGAACTTGTGTATCAGAGAAGCTAGAGATTACAAGTAGCAATTAGGCATTGAATGATTGGAGTTTGATTTTCACTTCTTCATAGCAAGCCTCAATATTCCTGAACTCTTCTGTATCAGTGAAGCTCTGTGCCTGGGATCACAAGTAATAAATCGGTAAATCTTTACAGCATTAAACCAGAATGTGAAATAAAGAAAACAAAACATAAACTCATTGTTTAAAGATTTTCCCCCTCAAAAAACTTACAAGTGGCTTACCTGTTTAATGATGTTCTTTAGGTGCATCTCAGCTTGGAACAGTTCTTTACAACTGTTTGTAGATGAGGAGATTTCCATGTACAACTTGCAAAGTTCCAAAGATGCATTAGCTAACTTCTCAAAACGATTTCTGTCTTTCCATGTGTCAGATCCCTGATACAGTAAACAATCAAATAACAACAGAACATCATAATCACGAGGACAAATAGGCTTTAGCACTTATGAATAAACTCTCATTATGAAGAAGCTCCAAATAAAATTTCAGGATTTCAGCGTTAATAATGTGCATAAAAATGGAGGCAGTGGTTATTTTTCGCAGAACATGAAAAAGGCAGGGCTCAAATAGCTTGGCATGCCAAAAAAGGGAAGGCGTTACTATTTCCCTCCCTTGTGCCCGTGAGTAAACCTTGTCCTAAGATAACGGCTCGTGAATGGATAAAAATATCATATGGAACACTTAATTCTCCCGTCTATAATAGAGAGATACATTGATTAAATATCGAGTATGAACATTATGAGGTACCTGGAGTGATCGGACTTGCTTTAAGAGTGCTTCAGAACACATTAAAAGATCTCCTTTAATTCTGTGCCAACGAGCATATAAGCCCCATATGTCAGCTGCTGATCCACTCCCATTTTTAACTATCTACATCATAATAAGAAATTTTCAAATAAGGATTTTCAGACTTCTTTGAGCTACATGTGTTTACTTTTTTAGCATAGCTTTTATGCAGCATGCGCTCTCATCATTATCTTCAACAAAATAAATGAAACCAACTAAAGATAGAAACATTTTTAAGCAACCGGAACTAGGATGTACAGACTGCTCTTTACAGCCTGCTAACTATAAATAATCAGAGAAGCAACCCGACATGCATGCCACTATTTTGCCAGTGAATAGAGGGTTGCTGGAAAGAATGGTGACTCTAATTTATTAATGAGAGAAAACACCAATATGATGACAATGATAATGGGAATTATGTACCTGCTGTAAGACTTTTCCAAGTAACAACACTAATTGCTCAGTTTCATGTGATCTTCCTTCAGTGGATACATCAGATCCTTGCTCATAAATCTCTGATTCAGATTCATCTCGATGTCTATTATGCTGATTATTAGGTGTCACAGGAGACACAGAATGACTCGTAGAAACCCTTCTTTCCACCTCCCTCATAATTCTCTCTAATAATTCTGTATCCACTCTTTTGTTATTGCTAATGTCCAAAACCATTTGTACACCTTCCAAAGCCTAAAAACATATCAAACTTGGTGAGTGATGAAGAATAAAAGAAAACAATGCTTTTGGTTAACAAAGTAAATAGTATGGTTTTATGAGGTCACTGAATCATTATGTACAAGCACAATCAATGAGCCTTTCAATCACATATCGTTTCCCCAACATTTTCCCTAAATCCTGCTCTCATGGCTCAGCAGCGTTTATATGACCAGCTCTTAATGAAGTCAGTGAAAACATTTGGGCTTCCAAAAGTTCACTCCGCAAATATGAGCAAATATAAATGGCTCGAGTTATATACAGATGGAAGGTAATTTCATTGCCAACTCACTCAAGGTTTCAAACTGACAATTGTCTGGCACTTAAGCTTCATATTCATAGGTTTATAGGGCATGAGCAAGAACCATTGAGTTATTTTTGTACATAAAAATTGAGGTAAAATAAATATAATTGTCAGTCAAATTTACTAACTGATTATAAGTAAACAAACAATAGGATGAAAAAATGGTACAGAAATATAGGGTATTTGCATGACCTTTACATTCGGATCTTAATTCACATAGCACGCTCATAAATATCCACTGAGACTTGTGTTGATAAACAACAATGAGTTAAAGGAAAGCAAGTATTAACCTGACTGATATTACCAACATCAACAGCTACGTGGCTGTAGTTCTCCCAGAGTTGCCAGCTATTTCGTCTGCCACCAAGGGTCAATAAACATTATTTCATTATATACATTTAATTTGCAAAGAGTTCATGGCAATAACGTATAAAAAATTAAATGTCTGCATGCAGGTATGACAGCACTCATGAGACAATTGAAGGGAAAGACGGAACTTGAACTTCAGGGCTTCTTTAAAGGCAATGAAGGATTCTTTACTCTTTTTCTTGATCATATGCCTGCATGATAGTAAAATTCATATATTATGTCAAGGGTTAAAGAAAAAATCAACTGATGATGAATGAATATAATGAGTGAAACATCAAATACCATCATAAACTGTAACATCCAGGCAAAAGGATGACCAGAAAACTACATCTAGGCAAATCTCAAGTTTTCACGCAAAGGAAGAATGTTGGGTGGTATTTGTGGGGAGAAAGGGTTACCTTATTAAGAAGCAGCCCTCGTAATATAGCAAAAATTTATATAGATTACAAAAGGAAATAATAGAAAAGTTACTACTATCTCATATTCACACATCGGCGTGCATCTGCAGATATATCAGTTGAAACAGCGAAACAAACTAATGCTTTACTTATTTTTCAATAAGAGATGTACGCCGGAGATACATACAAGCAAGCAATGTTATTCCAAGCTTCCCCATTTTCAGGATCAAGTTGAACTGCACGGGTAAACCCATCCAGAGCCTTCTCAATATCCCTAGCCTGTATAATTTTCATGATTAGAATATAATTTAGAAATCAGAAATTGAGTACATCGGTGCCCATTCTGGTTCCAAACTAACCAATGAAGTGATGCCACATATTTCGTACACAACTATCCACAATTGCATAAGTACAAAAATGTAAACAATGCAGAAGTGGCTTCATCTAAATTCAACAGGCCTCACTATAATTTTTCTCATTTACAATATTCAGCTACCTATGCAATTGCACACATTTATCTCAATGAATTGTTATCACAGCTCAATAGAACTTGAACCAAACTTAGCAACTCTAGTGATGAGCATTGTAAACTCACCCAACATTGGGCTTGTTTGGCTGGACTTATTCCAGCCAAATAAGTCCTTATTTTAAAGGATAAGTACTTATTTTTAAAAAAGTTGTTTTGAGTATGTTTGTCTTGACTTATAAAAATAAGTAACTTATAACTTATAAGTCAAAATAAGTATAAGTTCTTTTTTTCAACTTATGACTTATGACTTATGACTTATAAGTCACTTTTTTGGTGGACCCCACAATTCTAACTTATTTTACACATCAAATCACAACTAACCCAAACATAAATCACTTTTTCAAAAGTCCATCCAAACATACATCTCATTACACAATATGACTTATGACTTATAAGTCACTTTTTTTAACAGCTCATCCAAACATAAATCTCATTACACAATCTAACTTATTTTCAGTTTGACTTATCTATAAGTCACTTTTTCAGAAGTCCATCCAAACACACCCATTGTCTATTAATTTTTAAACCCAGCTGCAAAATAAAAAATAAGCATAGCAGAAATCCCACAGTTTACCTTCAATGCAGCAGCCCCAAGTGCAAACCAACCATCAGGATACATAGAATTCATGGACATTGCAGACTCCCTGAAATTGATTTAAGGGAATTCTACAAGGTCAACACATCAAACCAAACAAATATATTATGAAAGCTATGGAAATGATAAGTGCGATGTGTGTATATTACAGCACATACCACAACATCTTGGATGTTTCATATTCTCCTCTATTGTATGCACTACGTGCCAGAGAGCGCTGTCAGTTAGAAAAATACAGTTTTCTTTCAGAACAACCAATCTTGACAATTTCTTGATATAAAATTAATGGACACGTTTGCAGTAACCAATCATGGATGTTACTATAAATGACATGTACCTTAGCTCTTGCAGACTTATTGTTTGAAACTTCAAGAGCTTTTTCATAACATGCATCATTATCAGTAGCATCACCCAAGGAACACCTAGCAAGTCATTATGCAAAAATGTGGCTCTTCAAAATGAAAGCTATAGTGCAGCCCAATCGGAGTATCAAACAAAGAAATAAAATAACTAATACTAAATATGAATCAGGATGCTTCTTGGTTAAGTTAGCCTCTCTTCCATGGTCGCTAGGTAAAAACACCTATCAATCCCACAAGTTGTCATCCACAAATTTGTCAATAAAGAATTGTACATACCATAACCTGGGATCATTGGGTCTTTCTGACAGACATTTTTTTATGAGTTCAACCGCAGTTGCTTTCTTCTCTAACATGCTGTTAATCAAATCAAACATGACATCAGACCTCATTTTACATGAATGATGCACGATGAGTAGAAAGATAAAATATAGCAAATAAATTCTTTTTCCTTCCAGATGTCAACATACCGATAGCAGAATATAAGATTATCCCATAATTCTAAATCTTCAAAAACTTTAACTGCCTCCCCTATCAACCCACAGCGTACCAAAAACTCACCATACTCCCTGAGAAAAGGATGAAAAGTTAAAAGAATAAAGAATGATATAACCAGTGACCCAACAAATAAGTAAGAAAACTGATCACCATTTTTTGGGTGGGGTGGGGTGGGGATTGGGGTTTGCTTAATTACTATCAGTATACTACTTATTATGAGCTGAGCAAAACATCATACTTCCTCAAGGCAGGAATACAGGGCATATAAACACCATAGCAAAAAGGAATTCTTTCTGTTACTGCTGGAGAAGCCTCATAAAAATTCTGGACCTGCAATGTAGTATATTGTCAACAAGTGTCCAAGTAGTAACAATTCATGATACATACAATAGGACAATAACTCACGCCACAGCCGAGTGAAAGAATTTAACTTGACTAGATGTGTAAGGGAATATCAGCGATGATCATATTGAATGTAAAAATGATAGATGAGGTGGCCTATGGAAGAGGATATGTAGTTATATGAGTTACAACACTTGGTTCCTTTTATTAAATCTATCTATTCATAAAAAAAAGAGCCAAATGGTGGAACATATGCTGGAGGGGGGGGGGGGGGTCCACTAATAGCCCCAGGAAAAAATGTCCTGTGCTGGGCATGTCTGATTCAGTCCAACAAATTTCTACTTATGACCAATTTTGCTCCACAATAAAAATAAAATAAATAATTTTTTATCAAGATTTAATTACAGAGAAACTACAGTACCCTTGGCATTACAGCAACAAACAGGAAAACAAACCATAAAAAAAAAAAATTAATTGGTATAGGTTAGTGAAATTTCAATGTTTAGTCAAAATGCACTAATTATTGCGGATTATAACTCATACCAATTTATCCATCGTCAGTAAAGCACGCTCCTTTGTTCGACTACGTGATGACTCCCATCGTATCCGCAGGAGGTCACAGAAACACCGTATCTAAAGAAGGAATTGGAAAAATTATCAAATAAAGAAATTGGTTATGTAAAACTACAGACTATAAAATGGAAAATCAGAAGTGACAGGATGAGAACATCATAAGCACTGATTTGCCTCGGTTATGTACAGAAAAGGTTCAATTATTTATCAATTCAAGAATGAACACCAGACATATATAGTCAATGACTGCACAACAAAACATACAGACATCAGAAACCACCATCCTATTAAAACAAAAAAGCTGCAAGCAAGGAGTGATTATCCAGTGTAGAATTTTGTCAACTTACAGTGAAAGGTGACAAATGCTGGGAATCAATAGCCTCTATGTAGGGAGCCATGTCCCACCCTGAAACACACACCGGCAATTACATAATCAAATTAGCCGGTGCGGAAGCAAGGTATAATATAATGTGTGCATGTACAAATTAATGCTATTTACTCTGCATCTCATCGTGTCGAGAGCTCTTCTCAAGCAAAAGGCAGTAGGCCAGAACAACTGCCTGTTGCATTTCTGTCAGATGGGAAGCCCCATTAGCAGTGTTTTCCATTCCTTCTAACCCACTTCCAGATTTATCATTTGTCAGCAGCTTTGGCACAACAAGGATATCAGTTACTTCATGGATATCATTATGCTGAGAAGGCAAGTTAGCTTTAGATGGGCTGGAATCACATGTCTGGATGCCAGTGTTCATTGAGGAGCAATTATCAACATTGTTGGACTGGCTTGAGTTTGTAACAAGGACCATTTGTGCTTTTGGTTCCACCTATGCCCAAAAATGACATTAACAGGAAAATTCAACGAAGCACAGTCGTCAGGCAGTTTATGATGGATACCTGATGTGCAGTACGGAAACCAAGAGCCCCAGTAACTGAAAGCTGAAGCCCTGCTGTCATCTCAGCAGACTCAAAATATTTCCTGACACAACAGGAAAGTACAAAAGAATCAATGGTAGTTATTCCAGTTTCAACATTAAAAAAATATTCCAGGAGGCAAACTTCACAACAACCATGAAAATAAATATTTTCCCACCAAAATAATAACATGAAATTTCACAACCTCTGAAAAATAAAGCAAGGCTGAATATATTTAATAGATGCCAAGTGGGAATAATGAAGATCCTAGTACAATTCACCTGCAAGAATCAACTCGTCCATATGCATATTCCAGAATTCCAGCTTCCAAATGAACCATGGAGACAATTGCAGAGCTCTCTCCAGTACGTAAATTAGCACCCCAATAACTTGTAACTGCTTCTGAATTGCCAAATTGACGTAAAGCTTCACTCATATAGACTTGCAAAAGATCAAACAAAGAAGAAGATCGCTCATCCAAAATTCTCTGTTGCAAAAGTAAAACCCTTGCAAGCCACCAAGAAAGGCTTCCAAACCCAATAATAGGAGAGACAATTCCTCCAGATAATAAATCTTTCATCCTCATAAGCAACATTTTAGCGAAAACTATATACTGCAAAACAACAAATAGATTTGATTCTTTTAAAATTTCTAGGGCAACAATGAATTACACAGGAAAACTCCCCTAAACATAATCTATTGTTCAACATAGCATTAAAACAGCGGAAAATCTATCAACTATTCAAGACAACATTAACCTGAAGATTAGAGAACTTCCCAAGCAAATCAGACCCAGCAGACATAAGCTGATTGCGTGCCCAACTGTCCCACTCTTGATACTCATCACATTTCCCAGCTTCCAGTGGCAGAGGGCATCTTGGTAGCCCATTCAACGGCCTACAACAGCTCAAATTCAAAGTTTACCAAATGACAGAGTACGAGGTTTCATAATTCTCAGCATTATAACAATGTGTTACAGGAAAAACAAAAAAGAAAGAAAGAAAGAAACTTGCACATCAATCTAACCCAGTAATGCTACACTGTGAGAACCCAAGAAGAGAAGCCACCGCAATGCACATCACAAGCATCATCCTATAACCCTTTTCCACATCATTCGCCGAGTCATCTTCAATAAACGACTCAGCTCGCTTAAGCAACTCAGAGTAAATACGGTCGGCGCAATCGAGTGAGTCATTAAGGAAGAAAGGTGAGTCACCACCGAGTTGGAAAACAAGCCTGAAAGCTTCAGACTTTAAGACTTGTAAATAGTTGCCGCTCTCGATTAAAGAGATGAGATTGTTGAAGAGAGAGTTGAGATTGTGGGATTGATCGGACGGTGAAGAATGAAGAGGGGCTATGGATGGTGAAGAGGAGAGAGTGCAGCGAATAAGACGGAGCTCATATTGGCGGTTGAGAAGAACTTCTTCTTCTTCTTCTTCTTCTTGAGGTTCATAGCGAGTGCCCATGTCGCTGTTTCTTCTAAAAATCCAAACTTTAACGGAGACTAAAAACTCTCAGGTGAAGCAGGGTTTAGGATTTTGTATGTAGCACAGTTCTTAAATAACAGAATTTATAGCACCTTCTATTTTCGATTTGATAGTAGGGTCGCACCACCCAACAACGGAGACTAAAGACATATATATAACAACGAGCTGTTTCTGGTTCGACTTTCTATTTGTTCATGTGTCTTTCGATTGATTAATTCACTTATTTTTATATCGGTCATTTAAATAGTCCATCTAATCCAAATATAATTTTATTAGATTAAAGATGTTAGTTAAATAAGTTAAAATTATATAATATTAATAAAACATCCTAAATATATATAAGGAAAATTCCAAAAAAAGACCCTCGAATTACAAAAATGACACTTTGATACAACGAAATTTCAAAAGGACAAGTCAGTGCAATTGACTGATCTGTCCATACCCAAATTTAAAGAATTGACTGAATTGACCCTAGGTTGATTGCAAGAGAAAATGCTCCTCCTGACCCTCTTCACCTCACCTTCAGCCTCTTGTTACCCTCTCTCCATCCTCCTCAAACGACGACGCCTTCACCTCACCCTCAGCCTCTCGTGACCCTCTCTCCACCCTCCTCAAACGACGACGCTCCTCACACTCTTCACCCATATTTTTGATCGGCACCCAAGCTCTTATGATTTGCCGGTTTCCCCCAAATCAAGGTCAAATTTGTTCGCAATTGAGGTCAAGTCTTCACCCTCTTCAAACTACGCTCCTCACCGTCTTCTGGCATTGTCTTCGTCTTCTTCTTTCTTCACCCGTGTCAGGATGCCCCTTTCTTAGTTATGTTTGATTGTTTGCCTATTAATGTAGCCCTAATCATCGTTTGATTCTGGCATTGTCTTCGTCTTCGTCTTTCTTCACCGTTTGATTGTGGCATTGTTTGTTTTGTAGCTTTGGTTTATTTTTTGTTTTGTTATGGTAATGTGTAAATAATATTTTGAATTGCAACCGTTAGTTTGTTAGTCAGTTAGGGGGTAGAGTTAGACTTAGTGCTAATTACCAACTAATGCGCTAACTAATGGGAAGTAAGGGACTATCATATATAAATACCTGTATGCTTTGTAACTGATTCAGATTTACAATTGTGACTAAATACCGTTTCGTTTCCCTCTGTTCTCTGTTTCTGATTTCTTCTTCTGTCACTCCTCTATTTCTATTTCATTTTCACCCTCTGGATCTCCTATTCTCTTCATTCTTTCTACTTCCAATTTACAATTACCTATCATATGCATTATAGACTAATAGATTGATGACTTAGTCTACACTAAGTGCTATAGCTTGGAAAGCCAAATGATAGCTTTCCAGTGCAGAAGGTTAGCGAAATGATCACTTAATTTGATGAACAAAGAGTGAAAACAAAGTAAAATGCCATTTTCGTCATGCCATTGACGTTGCTAAACACTCCGTATTGTTTTTTGTGTGTGTTCTGTTTTTTGCCATCAATTTTTGCGAATTGAAAGTAAAATTGATAGCCCTTCACGTTGCTGAACAAAGTATAATGAAAATGGAAAGGGGTTAAATTCTTTTTTTTTGTGTGAATTGGCTAAATGAGAATTAAGGATAAGTTTGTGATCGGTATTGGGAAATTTAAAGCTTCAAATCATTGGGCTTTTATCTTGTTATCTGATTATTTTGATGCATTCTTATTCAACTCTACCCTTATCCTGAGTTGGTGTCATGAAGATTAAGGTAAAATTTTTATGACCTTTAAGCCATGGCTTTTTAAATAGGGAAAAAGACAAATAAATACCCTCCAATTTGTAAAATCCCATTAACAACTTCATGATAGGTATTAACAACACAACAACCTATCATAAAGTTGTTAATACCTATCATGAAGTTGTTAATGGGATTTTGCAAATTGGAGGGTATTTATTTGTGTTTTTCCCTTTTAAATATTAGGCTACATATACTTGTGCTACTATTGTGTTAGAAATCTCTAATTAGTTAGTTCTGTTTGATTGTTTTCTTCTGTGTTGCTTCAATTAAGCTTGTATTGGTCTGAATTGGATTAGTGACATTTGCAAAATAATTTTTCTTATGAAATTTGAAATGGTTATATTGATGATAATTTGATTAATAACTTATGCTTCTGTGTTGTACACTGCGAGAAAATGAAAGCTAAGACTATGGCAGCAAGAAAGAACTGTGGGAAGGGCAAAGGAGAGAAAAAGGAGGAAGAGAAAGGTAATAGAGTTATTATTAGTTGTTATGTGAATTATTGATTATTGTTTGTTATTCTTTGGTTCATGTGATTGTATGGTTTTCTTGTGGTATGGTTGAAAAGCTCTTGTGGACTTAGTGTGTCTAAATTCCACGTTTTTGTATCTATCGTTTGTTTGGACTTACTGTGTTTATAGTTGCATGTGAAATTTGCATGAGATGTAAAAGTTGAAATGTGTATGAAGCATGGTTAAGACTCGCGCAGCTATATTGTGGAACTAAGCTCTTCCATTTATGAAATAGGTACAGATATGGACCTATCAATGGGGGAAAAGCGATAGAACAAGAAGCACCCAAACCTGCTACGAATGGTTTTATGCTGTTTAGAAGGGAATTTGGTTTGAAACCAAAACATAGCAAGGCAGCAGGAAAGGCGTGGAAAAAACTCCCTGACGTGGACAAAAATAAATAACATAAAGCAAGCCTCGAAAGTAGGGCAGGAAGACAAGAGACAAAGACAGTAAAAGAGGTGGAGGAACCAAAGAAAGACAACAAGAGAGAAGCTTTATTCCACACAAGATGCTCAGTAAGAGCATTCACAAAGCTGCTGAAATTTGTGAATAGTGATACAAGTCTACAAGACAGAGTGAAAGCAATAGGCTTTGGTCATCTATTGAAGGTGGAATTTCATAGACTCCCCCATGATCTAATAGTATCAATGCTAAGGTTATATGACCCATCAACACAACAATTTATGATAAGAGGGATGACAAGTGAGATAGATGCCGATGATATGGAGAAGCTGCTAGGAATTCCTCATAAAGGTAAGGAGGTGAACGTGGATGTGAGCGAAAGAGACCCAACATTGCAGCAGTTGAAGAGGGAGTACGGGAATAAGAGGTACAACACAATATTGTAAGAAATTGAAAATGACAAGGGGTCAGAAAAATTTGAGCTATTATTTGTGTTGTACACTCTGTGAACTTTATTATGCCCTATGTCCAATTCAGGGGTAAGTGATAGGCTTTTGAGAGTGATCTGTTGTACGAAAGATGGATTTGGAGGCTATAATTGGGCAACCTTCATGCAGAATGACCTGTGGAAAGAAATGGATGACTATGTCTCAACATACCGGAGAAAGGGGGAAGGGAATGGTATATGCAATGTTAGTGGTTACTTGTACGTACTACTGGTATGATATGGTAATAATTTTTAAACAAATGGATACTTTAGTTTGACTGTATTGACAATTTTTGTTGCTTTTGTAGTTATACCTTGGCGAGTACTTCCCTGTGAAAAAGTTTTTGGAGCATAAGTCCATTTGCCTCGTTGAATTCTGGACGAAGGACAAGATGATAGATTTGATACAGACAGAGAAGAAAAGCAAACTTGGATTGCTATTTAGTAGTTCTACTTTTGAGGCTAGGGTGAGAAAGGAGGATAGTAAAGTTGTTGATTATTTATCCCCGATAAATAATTTATCTAGATTTACATATCATGTTGGTGCCATATCATTTATCCTTTCCTGTAAATTTGTATATCATGATAATCGTTGTACGGTTACAGGATCTCAAAGAGTTGCACGAGGCGATTGATGTCTGTGATTGACAACGAGCTGACCAATTCTGCACAAGACTTGTCAATGCAGTGGGTGAGGAGTTGATGAATGCCCAGTTACGGAGAGAAGGAAAGGGGAAAAGGAAAAGACCGAGAATGAGGGCATTGCTTGTGAAAAAGAACATGAAAATGAGCAGCATGAAGACAACGCAGAGTGTGAAGAAAAAGATGATCATGATGTTGGTGACAATGAGGGTTTCTATGAAGTCAACAAAGAGGTTAACCAGCCTTCTTCATCTTTTAATATGGACGAATCCCCTGTTAGAGTCCTTGATGACATTGAGGACAATATGGACGAGGGAAGCAAGGGGAAAGAAGGGGTGGAAAGTGACAAGGGACACAAGTTGAGAAGATCAATGAGGACGTGCAGGCCGACAATTACATCTCCATATGTGGAGTTAAAGGCACCTCCTCGAAAGACCAAGCCACTTGATGAGTGAGACACTTTTTTCAAGGCCATTGTAGCATCCATCCCACCGAAAGAAATAAAGGATAAGTAAGTTTTTATTACTGTTGGATGTGTCAGAGAAAATGCCACCCCTAAGTAAATAACTTATTTTCATACTAACATGAGATTCCACACTTATTCACAGGATATTGGTGTCAATGATGGACGAATATATTAATAGAGATCAGTTGTATGCCATTGGGGGAGAGTATCAAAGAGTTGGTAATAGGGTTCGTATCGATTTAAGAAGCAGCTATTATTTTTGTTTCGAGGTGCTTCAGGAAGAACCAATTGCTAAGAAGGATGATAGCGCTATCGATAAAATTTTAAGACAACAAAAGACCTTTGAGAGGAAACGAGCACGGTTGTCTTAGTTGTTGCATTGTTATATGTTATCCCTTATGAAGTAGGTGAATGTTTGTAAGCTTTTAGTTGATGGGAGGTTATGTTGACTAAGATTGTTCTGTTGTGTTGGTTTTTTTTATCCCAAATGTCAATATCACATACCAGGTGTGTTTGTGTTACCAATTACAAAAGTGGTTGCACTGTTGCAAAGTTGTATGTTTATATCCAATAACTTATAAGGAATGTGACAAGTAAATACCAAATTCTCATCAGGTCATACCCAACTTCTAATAAAAGGGCCCCATGTCCAAATTAACATTCCCAACTTGAGTTAGGGGATTCCCAACTTCTAATAAATGGATCCCAACTCGATATAAGGGATTCCCAACTTCTAATAAATGGCTCCCAACTTCTTATAAATGGATCCCAACTCGATATAAGGGATTCACAACTTCAGTTAAGGGATTCCCAACTTCTAATAAATGGCTCTCAACCTCTAATAAATGGATCCCAATTCGATATAAGGGATTCCCAACTTCTAATAAATGGCTCACAACTTGAGTTAAGGGATTCCCAATTTTAGTTAAGGGTTTCGCAACTTCAGTTAAGGGATTCACAACTTGAGTTAAGGGATTCGCAACTTCTAATAAATGGCTCCCAACTTCTAATAAATGGTCTGCAATTGGGAATCCCTTAAATGAAGTTGGGAATCCCAACTGCAGACCATTTATTAGAAGTTGGGAGCCATTTATTAGAAGTTGGGAATCCTTTAACTGAAGTTAGGAATCCATTATATCGAGTTAGGATCCATTTATTAGAAGTTGGGAGTATCGAGTTAGGATCCATTTATTAGAAGTTGGGAGCCGTTTATTAGAAGTTGGGACTCCCTTAACTGAAGTTGGGAATCCCTTATATCGAGTTGGGATCCATTTATTAGAAGTTGGGAGCCATTTATTAGAAATTGGGAATCCCTTAACTTACGTTGTGAATCCCTTATATAGAGTTCGGATCCATTTATTAGAAGTTGGGAATCCCTTAACTGAAGTTGTGAATCCCTTAACTGAAGTTGCGAAACCCTTAACTAAAGTTGGAAATCCCTTAACTCAAGTTGGGAGCCATTTATTAAACGTTGGGAATCCCTTATATTGAGTTGGGATCCATTTATTAGAAGTTGGGAATCCCTTAACTAAAGTTGGGAATCCCTTATATCGAGTTGGGAGGCATTTATTAGAAGGTGGTAATCCTTTAACTGAAGTTGCGAATCCCTTAATTGAAGTTGCGAATCCCTTAACTAAAGTTGGGAATCCCTTAACTCAAGTTAGGAGCCATTTAACTAAAGTATGCACTCAGATCAGATTTGGTAATTCCTTTATGAGAATCTGGTTATGTGCAGGTAATCCCAAAGGGGAATTAAATATGGACATTATTTTAGTGGTGCACGTTAATGCTACTTTGTCAATTGAAACAACCACATATATTAATTACAAAATAGGCATGACAACATGTACATTTTAGAATGCCAACATATCCTAAGACACTCCCAAAAAACCAGCAGCCCTATTGCTGTATGTGTTCAATGACAAGTGGACATTAAGTTAGTGGTGTAACTTAATGCTCCTTTATCATTGAAACAACCACATATATTTATTACAAAATAGGCATGGCATCTAACATGACCTTACCCTTACCTTCTTACAATACCAATATGTACATTTTAGAATGCCATCATGTCCTAAGACACTCCCAAAAAAACAGCAACTTCACTATTATATCCCAAAAAAACCAGCAACACTATGTGTCATTGAAACTAACATTGGCACATATACACCCACATTCAACTTGGGTTAGGATTTGTGCATGTCCTTCTGGTGTGGCCAGATTGATGGCACAAGGAACAGAAATAAATCTTCTTGTTCTGGAATTGTGATTCCACCCTTCTAACTCTTGGCCTTCCACAAGAGCGACTTGTTGGAGGCTACAATAAGACTTCCTCAGATGCATTTAATCTGCTATAATCAACATAGTCATTAAACTTAGGCATGTCAATGGTGATGACTAGAATCATACGGCGCCCATAAATCTCCTCTTAAGCTGTCACTTTATAACATTCTTCAACATATTCATATATATTCCCATGGATATGCTTCACTGCTGCACAAGTATGCTTGCACGGAATCCCACTTATCTGCCAAGCTGCACAACTACATTGCTTTAAATTTAGATCAACCCGGTGGTGACCATTAGAAGTATTCACACGGATTCTGCCCCCACCATAATTCTCACATCACATATAACCACATGATTCCACATTTTTCTTCACATTCGCGCCTATATTTGGTCCTACACAATTCTTCCACTTTGTCATTGACACATAAGATGCATGTATCTTCTTAGCAATTTTCTCACGGTGCTCATGAATAAGTTGGCTTACACCATACTTTCTCTCCTTAACCATACAAGCATTGAAAGATTCAACTATATTGGTTGTTTTATTGTCCCATCGTTTGTATGGGAATTTGCTATAAGCCCACATTTCAACATTCCCTCGGGTGTTAATCCAATCACATAACTCCGGATTGTACTCGCGCAAATCTTCCATTGCCTTATCAAATTTATGACTGAGCCTTGCATAAACTACTTTGTCAAGAAGAGACAGCCCATCGTCTTTTGAAGAACCCGGTGACTTCCTTTTACCCCTACTCAATTTAACCAACTCTTTACTAAAATTCTCCTTGATGTGCCTATAACATAATGCGTGCCTCTCACCCCCAAATATCGCTTGAACAGCTGTTATGATGGAATGGTGTCGATCTAAAACAATAGTCAATACGAGTGACCCAACAATCTTCTTAATCATATGCATAAACCATGTCCAATCAGCATCCGTATCCCCTTTCACAATTGCTATGGCAAAAGGCAACATTTCATTATCTGCATCGTATGCTGAGGCTGCAAGCATGGTTCCTCTATATGGGCCGCTTAAGTGAGTTCCATCAACATATAGAATGGGTCTTGCACCTCCCAAGAATCCCTCAATACATGGCCCGTAAGCAATAAAAACACGTGCAAACCTATTCCCATCAGGCACATATTCTGCTACAGTCTTGTCATCTGTTTCCTTCAACCTTCGGCATATCCATGGAATCAACATATATGAATGTTCAGGCTTGCCATGTATTTCCTCTAATGCCTTCTCCTTCGCCTTATAAGCCTGCTTATAAGTTAGCTTCATACCATATTCTCTTTCCACAGTCTTGATTATTTTTGAAGGCTTCTTTTCTATGTGATTCCTCATTTCATCTATTATTAATGATGATGTCATACTTGCTCTCCCCCATGAACCACTCGTAAAGTATCTTAGGCAGGATGAATGTGGTCTCTAATGAACTTTGTAACACGTAACGTAGGACCAGTCTTCCTCACAGCAACTGCACAGAGCTTCTAAGGACACCCTTCAACTTTATACTCTACAGTTATCCTCTCCTTACTATTCCTCATATATTTGTGCTTAAACTTGTGTATAATGCTAAACTTGTAGACAGCTTGCTTAAACTCATCTGCATGTGCAAATTGCTGACCTTCACCAATGATAAGTCCATACCATTTCACATGGATCACGTCACTCATGTCTGTTTCATCACTTCCTACCCAACTCCTTATGATTGAATTTGTTCCCGAGGGACTCTCCTGAAGTAAAAATAAAGCACACTATCATAGGACAAAGGATAAGCAGTTTCATCCAAAGGAATACCACTTAAATCAATTTCTTCTGAAAATCAAAAACATCTTTCATACCTGCATACAATTTCCCAAAACTTGTTAGTGTGTTACCAAAACTTTAATGCCAAAAACCAACATCAAATAGCACGAAATATTTAAGTACTTACACTTGAGGATCACCCATTTCCACCTGTTTTATTCACATTCCCTTTCCAACTTATATACACATGTGCTTTCCTTTCATTGTGACCAAATAGATTTCTCATTTCAGCTTCACTATCAAGATCAATTAGTGTCCTCTCATCATACCTTACTGTATATTTAATGTCACAACAACTCCAATCATATCCTACCAATTCACATACAATATGTCTTAACTCATCAATTATCGTCTATTCTTTCAACAACCTTGACCTCACACCCCCTCCGGTGTATTTAACTTCACCATCATCATTACAAACAAATTTCCCCTCTACATGGAAATAACAAAACAATTCTTTCACATTACTTGACCGAATTTCATTACTCATCTTCCTCCTTCACCTGCAACAAAAAATATAACATTTCAGATTTTTTTTCATCTCAATTTACATTACATCAATTGCAAAATTAACTTTACATCATGATTTCCAGCTTCTATTAAGGGTTTCCCAGATTCTGTTAAGGGTTTCTCAGTTTCTCTTAAAGGTTTCCTTGATTCTGTTAAGGGTTTCCCAATTTCTATTAAGGGTTTCCCTGATTCTGTTAAGGGTTTCCCAGTTTCTATTAAGGCTTCCCAGATTCTGTTAAGGGTTTCCCAGTTTCTCTTAAGGGTTTTGACTTTACGACCTTTTGCAGTCATTTCCGTAAGCGTACGGGTCGTCAAATTTAAAATGTAGTATAGGAAAAAGTGTCGTTCCACAAGGATTGAGATTTGAGCAAGTTAATTAGTACTATTCGCGTAATTAATTAGAAGTGAGTAAGAATTGATTTAAGATTAATTTTAAAACTAAAGATTAATTGCAAAATGTCATAAAATAGTGAGATGGTTTGAAAACACACTTGTCAAGATAAATAAAAGTCTAGGGGTACTTATCCCCATTTCACTTCATGAACTAATAAATTCCTTCCTTTTTAGCAAGCTAAATGAATCAATGTGTGTGCCCAAGGTTCAAATTCATTTGAAGAAGCTTTCTCAAGTCAAAATCAAATTTCTACTTATATTAATTGCACAATCTCTTGTCACAATTAATACAAGTCATAAATGCCAACCAACCTCCTATAGACAATGTTAGGTTAGTAATTATATCTCTACATTACCAACTAACATCCATTTAAAACCATAAACTTCAAGCCCAACATACTTTCATCCAAGTTCTAAAACAAAATACTCTTTCTCAAGAAATACTTCATTTAACAAAGCAAGTAGTGATCAAGCACTTGAAGAATAAAAGCAAGATGAAAATACACACATATACATTCATTCATTGCATCAAAGAAAGGAAATACAAAGTTCAATCCATGAAATGGTTCAAAGTAACCCTAGAAAAGGGATTTAGCTACACATAAATGTATCTAAACCTAAACCAAAAACTGGAATGGAGTTCATAGTACAAGAGAAGAGAAGAAGGAAGAAGAAGAGAAACCGAGATGTAAGAATCTTCATCTCTCCGGGCTCCTCTAAGTTTTCAAGCACTTCCCAAGCTCTTTTTGCAACTCTTAGCTCCCAAAAATCGTGCCCAAGTCCGTTATCTCGTGTTTCTTCGAAACTCTAGCTTAAAAATGATTTCTGTCCGCTTCAGTTTACTCAAAACGCGCAGCAGAGGCTTCGCCACGGCGAGCTGACAGGTGACTTTTGGTAGAGTGATCCTCTCCTGGCCGTGAGCTCGCCGCGACGAGGCGACGGCGAGCTCCCTTATTCTCTAGTTGCTTTGCTTCTGTACCTCTATCTCTTTGGTTTCTTTTTAGCTTGTCCATTAGTCCACCTCTTCCTACATAAAAATAGAAAGAGGGTTGATGAGTTCTACAAATAACTCAAGTTTATATCCATTAAGCTCCACATTTCATTCACATATAAAGTTCCTCTTTGCTTTCTTTCTTTCTATTGACTTTTAACTTCTTTAAGCCTTTTATTCACAAAATTTATTTACAAAAGTGAGGAAAAGTGTGATGAAATGAATGAAATATAGGAGCTTATCAGGTTTCCCTAATTCTGTGAAGGGTTTCCCAGTTTCTCTTAAGGGTTTCCCTGATTCTGTTAAGGGTTTCCCAGATTCTGTTAAGGGTTTCCCATATTCGATTAAGGGTTTCCCACCCATGTGTTCATGCTCCAGCTCATCCTTGACACTCACGTAACCACAACCACACCATTTCCATTTCCCTCCCAACAGAATGCTTCTCCTTACCCCAAAAAATGAACCCCAACCACAATGTAATCAAATATTGGACAATGGACATGAAAAGAAAATGCTTTAAACAATATTCACTACTTACCTTCACTTGCTTCAAGTATTTTCAAGCTACTTCACACACATGAGGAGTAAGTTTTTCTCTTATTCTTCCCCAACAAGAAGTCGTCCTTTTCACCCTGCATTTACTCAAATATTAGACAATGGAGATGCAAGGAAGATGCTTTAAAAATTTCATCATTAACTTCAGCTTTTTCGGCCAACCTGAGAAAACGTTGGGAGGAGCTTTTGTCTTCCTCGTCACCCACCCATCAGTCTGTCCTTTCCCTTTGCATTTCGATAAAGACGAGATGAAGCGAAGATGAAGACAATGGAGTTGAAGAGAGGATCTTTAAAACCATTTACCTTTACTTCCTTAAGCTTTTCTTAAGGACCTGAGCACACGTGGGAATGAAGACGAAGTTTCTGTCTTCTTCTTCCCCAGCCACTTCGTTTCTCTCTCTGTGCATTCATTCCATAATGTCAGCTCTCTCTCTCTCTCTTCCTTTCTTGCCGTGTTAAAGCCTTAAGTCAGCTCTCTTTCTTCCTTTCTTTTTGTGTTAAAGCTTTAAAAGGTAAAAGGTTAGCTCACTCATGTGTGCTTAGGTCCTTTTAATTTGAGGGCAATTCAGTCAATTCCTTTAAATTTGGGTATGGACAGATCAGCCAATTGCACTGACTTGTCCTTTTGAAATTTCGTTGTATCAAAGTGTCCTTTATGTAATTCGAGGGTCTTTTTATGGAATTTTCCCATATATATAAATATATATTTTTATCACCCACCCATAATCTCTTGTTTGTTATCAAAGAGTATCAATAGAAATGATTTAAAAATAATTGAGAAAAAAATAGAAATATGCTATGTATTTAGAATTAAGATTATCTCCTCAAATAAATGTTATATTTAATGCTTGAGGGAATACCATAATGAAATATTGGCAAAAAAACAACACCATAACGAAATATGGACTTTGTATAGTCTTGTTTTAGGGTTAGTTTATTTATTCTTCAATGCAATTTTGTTTTGATTCCTATTTATTCAAATCATGGTTTTAGAGTACGGTATAGTACAATTCATATAACCGATCTCACTTAATGGGATGAGGCATTGATGTGGTTTATTATGATGAATTAATGTGAATTTAACAATATCAACTTTAACTATTAACATGAAATACATAAATTTATCCAATAATCCCATTTAAATCCACACCAAGTATTCCTCTAATCTTATTTATAAGGCACTTCCAATATGTTTCATACAGATATAAGAAAACCTTAAACTTCATCAACTCAACGTTAAAATTTAACAGCTTTCCAACTTTACCCTTGTTTAATATCCATTATATCACATGGAAATAAAATCAACATAATGAATGAAGGGTAAAATAGTATATTCACCTATAAAAATTAATGGAGTGACTAACAAATAGAACTAAATAAATCATTCTCCTTTTACCCTATTAATAAAACTAGAGGAGTACCTTAATCCAAATTTAGCCCCGCACTTTCAACAAATCTTTAATTAGACCATCAGACTATATTAAATATTTTGAATTCATTGGTTTAATTTTTGCGTATCTAATATAATTTTATAATATTTTCTTTTATCGCATTTGATTATTTTCACAAGAGTTTCTCAAACTAAAAAGAAATATATTTTTTTGTCATAATATGAATTTTTTAATTTGAAAAAGAACGAGTCAAAAAGAGAAGAGCTATAGAAAATAATTAGCTAAAGTATACTTTTATTTCTTTATGTTTGTATCAAGTTTCATTTTGCCCCCTTAAATTTGGAAAGTGCACTTTTAATTCTTTTTTGTCAATACCGTTAGTTTTATTTAATGGAAAATGTTGACTCAACAAATTAACGTGATGATTTATGGTTAAATGTTGACAAAATATTTTTGAATTTTAATTTTTATGTATAATTGTTTATATATTCTAGAAATTAGCAATTTTTTATTTGTATTAAATTACATTATCACTTTTCAGATTTGTTGAGTTACCATTTTCCGTTAAATGAAACTAATCATGTTAGTTTAAAAGGATCAAAAGTGTACTTTTCAAATTTAAAAGATTAAACTGAAACTTGATGGAAATATAAATGACTAAAAGTATACTTTAGCCAGAATGAGAAAAGGGCTTAGATTACTTGAGTTGGGCTTGGATTGGGCTATGTTATTATATCATTACCAATACTAATTACTAATACTAATATCCAGCTCTGGCTTCATACTTGCTTGGCCTTTTTAAAGGAATGGAGTGTTTTGGTTAATGGGAATTGGGAACTATGAGCTCCGGACATCAAACAATGTCTCCACCATTTTTGAACTTGGATAACATTCTCTCCCTACTCATTGTGGAACCCAAGTGATTTTATATTGAACTGAGTTGGTTAAATAGCGCATTAAGCTTCTTGTGCAGACTTGAACCACCATAATAATCTCGACAGTTTTTGCCTCCTGACAACAAAACGAGGATCTACAGAGGAGGTGACACTTTTATCTCTGCTGAAGACAACTCACAAGAGGAGTTTTCTCTTAATTCAGATGGGTTATGTTGTAACAAATAACCCCCCTTCTTTCTTGAGCAAAAGTTCAAATCCTCTCTGAATTCCCTGACTTCCAACTGAAGAATACATACTATTAAAATAGGGCATCTATTTTTTTTATCAACAAAATAGGGCATCTATTTTGGTGCATAGAGGAAAAACATACATAATAATCTACTCATCCATTCTTCCTCTTTACCGTTTTTTCCTTGTTTTTACATGATGTATTTCTATGAAGTGTCTTTTGACTTGGTTCGGTTACGTTCATGGTTACGTTCATGTTGATCGCAATGGCTCACAGAATAATTTTGTTATTGGGAGAAGCCGGTATTGTTTAGTGTATTTGGATTAGCTTCTGAGAAGTAATTTTTTTTTCAATCTGACATTTTCAGAAGTAAGATTAGATAAAAGTCAGATTGTGTGAAGTGATTTATGTTTGGATTTGTGAAGATATAAGTGACTTTTTTTCAATCTAAATTTTAGAAACATGTTTGGATAATTATTTTGAAAAGCAAGTTTAGATGAAAAATTATTAAAAAGGACATTATTGTTATTAAATAATACATATATGATATGCATATATTCCTATAATTTAGAAAAAAAGTGAAATTTGAGGCTTTTTGAGGATTTTAAAAACTTAGTTTTTCTCTTATTTTATGAAAAATAATTTGAAAAAATATATTTTACCCTCAAAGGAGGATTTTGTGAGAGAAAATAGTTAGAGATATTATGGTAAATTTTTTGAGATAAAAAGGAAATTTTAGATGAAAAGAAAATATATTATTTGATAATTTTAGATGTCTAATAGTTTAATTTTCCTACCCACTTTATTAAATAATACACAATAAAAGGCGTGGGACCCATCATTTCAACCCACAGAAGCCGAAAGCCATAAGTCAAAAGCTCTAATTTCCAGTTTTTTCCTAGAAACCCATTAAAAGCCATAAGCTTTTCTCCAAATTAGCCAAATCAAACATAATCAGTGTGTTTGTTATAGCTATTGGATCCCCAAAAGCTTAGTGGCGATATTGAAGCCATTTTCAGTGCAATGGAGATGTTTGGTTTGTCTTATTTGGAGAAGAGCTTATAGCTTCAAACTGGCTTTTAGGAAGAAGCTAGAAGTCAGAGCTTCTGGCTTCTGGGAGTTAGAATTGTAAATACTGACTGTCACCCAAGAGGGGGGTGAATTGGGTGATGGTGTAAAATGTGAGACTTTTCTTTCTAAAACACAGTGAAGACAATCTTTAGGATTCTTTTGGGTTTATCGCTGAGAACATGAAATATACTAAAGAGTAAATAAGATGGATATGCTGGAAATTAAGAGAGTAAAGGGAAGAGATAATGCAATCAGAATTTATCCTGGTTCGGTCAACCCAAACCTACATCCAGTCCTTAGGCTCCACATGAGATTTCCACAATCCTCTTGTTTAATCCTGGCACAAGAGAAGCCTACCACAAGTTTTACGAACACAGGTTCACCTGCCAACCTTTACAGAGTTTTAGAATCCTCTAAACACTCCCCCTTACTACCTGTAAGGTAATATCCCTGTTCTAAAGCACCAGGCTTTCAGAACAACCTCAAACAGTAGAGGATTTCAATAAATACGTTCATTTAATGAACTGATTTTGATAAACACTTAAGTACAGATTAATGAATGAAGAAATACGACTAGAGCTTAATAATCTGAACAAAGAATTGCTCTAGCTTTTCTTTTCTAACGCTCTTAATCAGAGTAATTTGCAATTCTGTATAATGCTCTGTTCATCGCTCGTTATATTCGTTTGTTGATCATCCACCGCGTTTTAGAAGCGAATCTTGATCTATTTATATCTTCACAGATTGCCTCTTGATTTATCTTCATATGACCGTTAGAATATAGTTGTTGGAAGTCTAGCTAATTCAAACTTCTGATCTAGCTTCAACTGTTCATGTGTAGAGTAGGCTAGTCTGCGCGTTCTGAACACCTGTACTTTCATAGTAGCTTTTTCAGTAGCGCTAGCATGCTTTGCTATCGCTAACTGCATAGTATAATTTCTGCACTTGAGCTGTTAGCTAAACAAGTAAGCATATAATACACAGCAGATGTTATCGCAAGCATAGTCTATTAGCTCAATGTGATAGATAATATTTATATCAGCTAAAGATTTTCAGAGTATTCTCTATCGACAGACATAAACATTATCGCTAGCAAATTCTTTTAGTTTAACGTTCAGCATACTAGCTGTCATCTTTATGAACAACCTTCTATCGATAGCTAATTTTATTATCGCTAGTTACTTGCTTTTCCATTAGCTAGAGGATACTTTGCTTGCTGAATATTCTAAGTTATTTTAAGTATCTATTATCGATAGCTATATCTGTTATCGCTAGCAACTATGTTAGCTCATTTGACTCATTTTCTCTCAGGCACTAGCTATCTGAAGCACTTTTGTTATCGATAGCTTAACCTATTATCGCTAGCTGATTTCATTAGCTTAAGGACTTGGTCTCTCTTTCTGCTAGATGTCTACTTATGTTCTTTAATGAACTTCTAGCGATAGGATATTTCTTAGCTATAGTGAATGACTTAGTGATAGATATTAACTTTGTTATTTCTAAGTCTTCACTTGCTATGGCTCTGACTACTAGCTGTAGGGATACACTTAGCGATAGAGATATTTATTCTTAGAGTTCTGCTAAGTTTCCATTTGCTTTGAGCCTTTCATTAGCGACACTTGATAATGATTTGTTACCTAACATATTTTACTTGTTTTATTCCAAAGGTAACTTGCGCTTTGTTTTACCTATCAGATCTTATTTACTTATGTTTTCTATGGGTCAGTCTTCATCAAAACTTAAGATTCTAACAAGAATGACGGGTCCCAAATCTTTTATTGTGCATTATTTAATAATTGGATAGGAAAATTAGACTATTAGACCTATAAAATTCTCAAATAAAATATTTTCTTTTTATCTCCAAAAATTTACCATAATAATATATAACTATTTTCTCCTAGAATATCCTCCTTTGAGTTAAAAATATATTTTTTTTTTCAAATTATTTTCATTAAAATAAAGGAGAAACTAAACCTTTAAAATCCTCAAAAAGCCCCAAAACTTTTTCTTTCTAAACTATAAGAATATATGCATATTATATATGTATTATTTAATAATAATGTCATTTTTAGTAATTTATCATCTAAATTTTCTTTTCAAAATAATCATCCATATATGTTTCTAAAAGTTAGATTGAAAAAAAAGTTACTTCTATCATCACAAATCTAAACATAAATCACTTCACACAATCTAACTTTTATCCAATCTTACTTCTGAAAAGGTTAAATTTAAAAAAAGTTACTTCTCTCGTAAGCTAATCCAAACCCCACACAATAAAAAAAATCAAAAACTAACTTATGGGGCGGTACCGAGCCTCTGGGGAGAAAAACTGAAAAAGCCATTCCAAACGTGGTCTACCTTTCAGACGACCCCATTGTCAGTTTCTAGTTTGGTAAACCATCTCTAGAAACGGGTTTACTTTTCCCCCCTCAGCCAATGAAGAAGGTTAAATCATATTGAATGACCCATTTTTTTAGATCATACTTCAGTGTCTTCGATTTCTCTATTTGATAAGGGATACTGCATGATGTGTACCTTTTACCCGTACAGCATGTTCTTTTGCCGCAATTAGATGAATTATCATGTGATAGTATTTCAGTTTCTAGCCAAGCGAAGTGAATTAGCTTTTCGTTTAACTTAATTTTTTTAAATAAATTGGGGAAATGAAAAAAAATATGAAAATTGTTAAATCCCAAATCAGGTTTGTTGCGGTTGACCACACTTAATAAACATTTCACAACTCATTTAATTTTTTTTGGACTGAATACAACTCATTTAATTGAAAAATACCTTATTTGAAATTTTACATTTTCAATTTTTATGTCATATTCTTATTTATTTGTTACACACATTACAATATATTCAAATTGAGTAGTCTTATAATTAATTTGTATATATTAAAAAATTAGCTAAGTTTGAGAACAGATGTTTTAGGTCTTAAAGAAAGAACAATTGATTGAAATTTTGTACGTAGGGACGATTTAAAGTAAATTCTTTCTCTAACTCTTGTTAGTATTGATTATTGAAGACTATATCTGAAGGTAGGAACAGGCTAGCTGGCCTATAGGGGTCTTAAGTTCGGCCTATTTTTAACCTATCTGGCTAGGTCTAATAGAAAACAGACACAAACTCACGCCTCTTAAAAATCCTACTATGCTAAATAGGCTAGGTTCAAGGTTATTAAATAACTTATTTATCTTAACAGGCTGGCCTACTTATGTATTTTTTCTAAATTTTTTAATTTCTTATTATATGTATTCCCATGTAAAAATATATTTTGATTGACAAAAAAAATATCTTTCATTGTTTTGAGGTTTAGACTTGTTCTGGTCTGTTTAATGGCATTGGCTTGTTTGGTGCTCCGTTGGCTCGTTTTGATAAATCAGGCCTCTTAACAGGCTATAGGTTAAGCTCAGGCCTAAAAAAATGCCTATTACAGGCTACAAGTCAGATTCAAGCCAATCAATTACAAAACAGGCCTACCCTATATAGGACCACGCCAAGTAGAGCCAGGAATTAGGGTCAGCCTGTTTAGGCCTAGGGCCGGGCTTTGATTTTGGAACCTTCAAAAGGAAGTGGGCCTAAAAGGGCTAATCCGCAGGCCGGCTCGTTTAGGCCTGCCTATTTTTTCCCTTTTCTTATATAATTATGTTGTTACTTAATACTTATAAAAAATAAAAAATAAGAAAAAGATTTGATATTTTTGCTAAAAAAAAAGGAGCTTACTCATA